>JAVGVS010000112.1:74883-674883 GCA_032718565.1 Distichodus sexfasciatus
ATTCTGCTGGAATTGAATTCCTCACCTCAAGAAAGTCACGTTTTTAGGATGGAAAGGGGACGTTTTTAAGCGAAATTTATTCACAACAGTACAGTATAGACCTTCCACTGTTTCAAAACACTAAAAACAAAAAGTCCAAAATTTGACCCCACGCAACATAAATGGTCGTTTTTCTCGGAAATCTCCGTTGCGACAAGCGACTGGTTTTGCCGTGGAGGGTCACATTTTTCCTAAAACGATGATGTGTTTAGTTCTATTGTGAATGCCTTAAATAACTTAAATCCCTTACATACCACAAGTGGCAACAGTAATAACAGCGCGGGTCAACAACAACGGCGGCCGACGACAGAGTTGTAGTGTGTTCTAAGGTGTCCAACTTTCTTTGCTAGTTATAACATTGTTTGCTAGTTTAACCTATCATTGCCACATCAAAACCCCAGGACGGAACTAGAACAAACAACTGAACTGTCTTCCATCTACTCTGATGTTGTGAGAATCCTCAAAGATCCATGGCAGGTAGCGCGCAAGCTGACTCCCCCTGTCTGTAGATCTTAACTTGATACGGTGGATAACCACATACTATCAATACACGTATAAACGGGTAAAATAAGTCATTCTTATAAAATTCTTCAACGTCAGATAGGAACGTGAACGTTTCGGCAAACCGCTAAAATTAACAGCTTAACAGGTATTTCTAACGGTCAGTTTTTAGCCTACCTGGCATCATTGCTATGGCTAGAGCTAGCTAACTACATCGCATAACTTATCTTCGTAATTATCGACGTATTTCTTAAAACCCTTTTCCCTCTTGCTCTTGGGAGCCGAAGCTGACGCTTGAATTATTCGATGTACGTCGTTACTCGTTATCCTTGGCAGGTATTGAGAGTTACTGGCGTTGTTGATGATGCAGAAGTTCAACCAGAAGTGCCACCGCCCACCCACGCAAACTGACAGTCGTAGACGGACGGCAAATGCAACTAGTCCGTACAGTACATTACATTACATTGCATTACATTACATTACACTTGGCAGACACTTTTATCCAAAGCGACTTACAATTGGGTAAATCATGTAAGCTTGGGATCAGGGTTATGGAATGAAATCCCGGACATTTTTCAAAAGGAATTGCAAATTGCATCTGCGTTTCCCATACGTGGACGCATAAAGTGTGACATAATTCAAATGCATTTGCAAATTTTGCATTACCGTTTGCTTTTTCGCTTTCGCGGACGAACACTGACTGCCAGATTTCAAATGAAAAAGCAAAGTCCATTTGCAGTTGCATTTCCCATGTCTTGCAAGTTATGAGCCTATCATATTTAAATAGCAACATCAAGTACCACGTCTGCTTTTTCACTTTCTCTGCGTCGCGCATGTAGCCTGCCAAAACTCAAACGCAATCGCAATTCATTTTGCATTTAAATTTCCGACGCATTACACGGAAACCTGTCAATCAGCGTCAGGGGTGGGTCTATACTGTGGGGCGTGATTGTATGAGGAGCGACGTCACTCGCAGTCGACGACCAAGAGGGAGAAATTTGAGCAATGGAGGTGATCGGTGAAATTGTGGAGGAACTTCTGATGCTAGCGCAGCAAGTTGACGATAGTTCATACTCTGCAGATTTTCTGTTGCTCAGAAGTCATTTAGTTTTGGACAGGTTAAATGGGTTTGTCGCCCTGATGAACAACAACATCAGTAATGTTGTCTTCGCCAATCTGAGTGAAGTGGCTGAAAGGCTTTTTGTAAGGGACAGAACAACTAACGGACCAGGACGTCCTTTGATAGACATACCACTAGAGATAACTGAGTACTACGTTGTGTGTGGCTACTCAGGTGTCCAGCTTGCGCGCCTGCTTGGAGTATCTGAGCGAACCATCCGTAGAAGACTGGAACAGCATGGATTAAGGTACATACAGTTTTCATAAATGCATTTGGAATATATGACACTTTATATATAACAAATATAAATACATACAATATAAAGCATACATATGGCACCTACATTTGGCGCTCCAGGCCAAAAGACTTATCCAAGAATATTAACCATGGTTTTATTAGGGGAAAAAAACATGGCTATTGCCATGGTAACCACAACCATGATTTTTCTGCAAAAATCATACTTTAAGGTATTTGTGTGGTTATACAAATGCTGATCAGTACACCAAAAAACATGGTTTTACCACAATAAAACCGTGGCTATTTATGCTTTATATTGTATGTATTTATATTTGTTATATATAAAGCGTCATATATTCCAAATGCATTTATGAAAAGTGTATGTACCTTAATCCATGCTGTTCCAGTCTTCTACGGATGGTTCGCTCAGATACTCCAAGCAGGTGCGCAAGCTGGACACCTGAGTAACCACACACAACGTAGTACTCAGTTATCTCTAGTGGTATGTCTATCAAATGACGTCCTGGTCCTTTAGTTGTTCTGTTCCTTACAAAAAGCCTTTCAGCCACTTCACTCAGATTGGCGAAGACAACATTACTGATGTTGTTGTTCATCAGGGCGACAAACTCATTTAACCTGTCCAAAACTAAATGACTTCTGAGCAACAGAAAATCTGCAGAGTATGAACGATCGTCAACTTGCTGCGCTAGCATCAGAAGTTCCTCCACAGTTTCATCGATCACCTCCATTGCTCAAATTTCTCCCTCTTGGTCGTCGACTGCGAGTGACGTCGCTCCTCATACAATCACGCCTCACAGTATAGACCCACCCCTGACGCTGACTGACAGGTTTCCGTATAATGCGTCGGAAATTCAAATGCAAAATGAATTGCGATTGCGTTTGAGTTTTGGCAGGCTACATGCGCGACGCAGAGAAGGTGAAAAAGCAGACGTGGTACTTGATGTTGCTATTTAAATATGACAGGCTCATAACTTGTAAGACATGGGAAATGCAACTGCAAATGGACTTTGCTTTTTCATTTGAAATCTGGCAGTCAGTGTTCGTCCGCGAAAGCGAAAAAGCAAACGGTAATGCAAAATTTGCAAATGCATTTGAATTATGTCACACTTTATGCGTCCACGTATGGAAAACGCAAATGCAATTTGCAATTCCTTTTGAAAAATGTCCGGGATTTCATTCCATACAGGGTTGTACCTTATTAAAAAATGAAAATGAACCCTTTTGGGGTGTTTTTCTATCTGTTTTTAGACTTATTCTAGTGAGTGTAGAAGTTAGTCATGCATGCTTTATGTTTTTTGTATTCACAATGTCCTGCACTACTCAGATTTGTCATAGTTTGATGTGTAAATGCTGACACAGTCTTGAAATCAGCAGATTTCTGATGAAAACTGGCCTGCGCCTGTAGAAATTCTTTGAAAAGCTTTATGTAGTATAAAAGTGCTGAAACTGTAGATATAACTCTTAGAAATGGTAAGAACAGTTTCTGTGTTATTGACTTGCAGAGTTTTTAATATGCAGAGACATTCTATGGCTTAGTGCTGTGAAGAAAAATGAGGTTAGTGCCAGACAGAAACACTTCTTTATCCGTTTGGAATCCATCTCGATATAGATATAGAATAATTTTTTATATTTCTTTTTTCCCCATTGATTACTCTCTTAACATTACAACATTGAAAATTAAAAATCTGATTAAATGAAGATTTGAAGATTTGGGTGATTTTGAACTCATTTTTGCCTATAAAATGAACTCCTTTTGGCCTTTTTGGTAAAGAACTGCATTTCCCACAATCCTCCGCCTGCCACATGGAATAAACGCTGAAAACATTAATAAATGGCTGTATTGTAAGTGGAAGGCTGGTTGTTGTGGTTAGTTATCAGTTAAAGCACGAGATTTGTCTGTTGTAAAGGGGAAGATTTGACTGAACTGGAGTTTGAAGTTTGGAGTTTTAGTGAGTAATGGCGCTCACGCATGGGCGTTCACAAATAGCACGCGTGTTTATCACGCATTAACTTCTGTTTTTGTGCATAAGTTTATTTGGAAATACTTTCCCATCCAGTTTTTTTGGAATCCAATCATTCAAGTTGTTCCTACTTTATAGTCATGTTGAAGGGACATGGTGAATTCCTCTAATTTGTATTGGTTACATAATTGTGGTTTACTCGTAGTGGTTGGAAAAAATACAATAAATGTAAATAAATAAAATGGTAAGGAGGAAATAAATTGCCCTTATTGACAAATCAATGAAAAAATTGTTAAATTTATCAATAGAAAAATAGTTGATGGTGGCAGCACTCTGGACGTCTGGCTTTGAGGCGTTCCGTCTACTTCTGCGTTTGGAAATGGCAGCACTGGCACTGACTGTACGGCTGATGAGCTGTAAGATTTTGGGACGGTGAGTTTTATGGTCCCTAAAGGAGCTAAAGGGTTCCGTTTGACTGAAATGGCTTGTTTTGAACCAGGCTTTGCTGCGAGGACATCAGCTGGAGGCTACAATTTGTTCTCTCCAGGTGGAAGGCCTGGGCTCCTCATGGCCGGCCGGCCGGCCGGCCAGCCAGCACAGACTCAGGAAGAAAAAAGAGAGAGTTGGCGAATTCCTTCAAGAAAACAGAACATTTCCCAAAGGAAGAATTTCCCACATGGTGAAGCGGTGCGATGAAATGAGATCTGAATGGCTTTGGATTGTCTTTGGAAAGCGTGTAACTGATCTTCAGTCATATTGCCGCTGCTTTGTTTTCCCCGTGACGAATTTCCCTCCTTCCCTGTCTTGTCACGTAATGAAAAAATATAACGGCCGCGGCGAGATGCGCTCGGGCTCATAGCGTTTCCACCGGAAAAGGGTTATTAAAAACGAGGGTGTAATGACGAGCATAGACATTCTCTGGGTAATGCTGTAGCACGGAGGCTGGCTTCTGCTAGGGCTTTTTTTTTTTTTTTTTTGGGGGGGCCGTACGTCGGCGTGGCGATGGCTGATTCCCAACAGAGATGTCAAAGTGGGACTTCCATTGATGCTGGCGGGAGCAAAGGAGACGGACTCGGCGCTAATGGTCTCAGCCGGCCTCCGTGAAAAATCCTCTGCAAACGGTCTGCTGCAGTGATGAGCAGAGAATTATGGGATGTCAAAGCCAGCCGGTCTGGTCATAGCAGGCCAACTAATATGGGTGAAATAGCCGTGACACTGTGATGCTCTTCTGTTTGGCATCCCAGTTGGAACATTTGCAGTAAAACGACTTCCTTTGGCTGCCATTAATGATTTTTTTCTATGCAGATATTAAAATTCACTCTTTAAGTGGGTGATTATTAGTCATTGTGAACACGCCGCAGCACAGCACACGGTGGACTCCAATGAAATATGACCTCTGCATTTGACCCATCCGTGAAAGAACAGTGGGCAGCTTTTTTGCCAGTGCTTGGGGACGGTACCTTGCTCCTGGTACCTTACACCTTTAATTACACCATTCTCAGTTATCTATTTGAATGTTATTTGTCGTATTTGTGGCATTTACTGCACAAGCTAAAATAGTGGAAAAATAAAATGGACCTCGGCAAGGCCAACATGCACATACAGTCATTATCAAACAAACCCTAACAGCCATCAAATAAGCCCAGGTTGCAGCCTAAACGTTTTCTCAAATTTAAGGGAGCAGCTAAATGACTTGATCACTTGCGGAATTAGCAACTACAATACATGGGACAGTTGGTGGCGTTAACGGTAGGGTGTTCGTCCCGTGATCAGTACCTCAGTTACCACTGAGGTACTCATGAGCAAGGTACCGTCCCCAAGCACTGCTCTCCAGACGCTGCCCATGTCAGCTGCCCACTGCTCCTTCACGGATGGGTTAAATGCAGAGGTCACATTTGGTTGTGGTGCACTGTGTGCTGTGCTGTGGTGTGTTCACAATGACAAATAATCCCTCACTTTCACTTTTCATACAAGCACAAGCAATTCTAAAAATCTCTTACTAATGATATTATTAGGGACATTTTTGTCGTGTTTTAAGGGAGATCTTCAGGGGCTTGTGTCAAGCTTGCCATTTAAACTTTGCATAGTTTTGTTTTTTGATTATTTGAAGTACCCCCATGTTTTTGAAGCCTTGGGTCTTTGAAACTTTTACCTCTTTAACCGTCTAGTCAGAGCCAAGCAATGACTTATAATTTGTTGCAAAACACATCCCACGTGTTAAACTGACTCTGGATTACAGTTCCCAGAAACAGATTATCTTACTGGATGTGGAGCTGATCTAGATTATGGGGCAGTCAGTCGTTTAATGGTTAGGGAGTTGACCTCGTGATCTGAGGGTCACCGTTCCAAGTCCTGGGCCGGTAAACGTGCCACTGAGGTACTCAGGAGCAGGGTACCATCCTCAAGCACTGCTCCTTAGGGATGGGGTAAATGCAGAGTTCACTTTGTGTTGTGGTGCACTGTGTGCTGTACTGGAGTTTGTGGTTGGTCAGTGAAACATTTTCTGTTTCTTTGCGTTAGACCGTATTCGCACAGGCGTTCGCATCTCGGATAAATGAATGTGCGCAAAACCTGTTGCGTTTTGTTTTGTACATTGGCGTTCGTTTGACGCTGTTTAACGCCAGCCTGCAGTCCAAATTGTAGTTTTGTGTGTTTACCTGTGGGGGCAGTAATCAGACTGTATAAATTGTTTACCTGTGGATCGTCTTTGCGGATAGTTCTGCACTGAGTTCATGAAAAACGGATCCTTAAGCTTCGTTAAAACTGAGCCTCAACTTTCTTCTTTTAAAAATCCTCCTGATGTAGACGGAGGAGGAAGAGGAGAAAACATCACTGCCGATCCTGGCTTCCCCCTAACAGTAAATGTATTCTGCTAAAGAGATGTCCCATAGCACTGGTCTCTGCTCCGCTTCCTGCACCAGCTAGGCTGGATCAATGGCCTCTGACATTCTCAAAACGCGGTTTCTTCCGCATTTCCTGTATCAGAACACTTTTGGAAACATGGGACATATTTGGTCCTCCAGCTCCTCAAACCGAACGCCATGTAAACGCAGCAGCGAGGTTTTCTTTGTGCTCCTCCGTATCTCAGCAGAAATTAATGCAGAGAAATCATTGCGTTTATTTGATGCCATCCGAACGCACAGCCGACCGACGTCTGTGTGGACGACCCTGATTCGCTCCAGTGAGCAGAGAATCGGTCGGCATTCAGCCCACATTCATACTGTGTAAACCAGATTAAACCAGTTTAACCTTTCTCATCAGTACACTATTTTTTAAGCCCATAAATGACAAATTAATGTCTGTACATGTCCGAAGTGAACTCAGTCCGGTTTATTTGGATTCACCCCAACAACTCCTTGCTGCCAAACTGCACAGATGTAGTTTAAGTCGATCACCACCCAGACTACATGAAACCCCGGAGCTCCTTCCTTGAAGCCAGGAAGCATTTAAATTAACTCACACCGCAGCCGCTAATAACCCCACACACTTAAGTGGACCACATTTGGGCACATTTTCTTACTTTCTCACTACATCTGTTTTTCTAAAGCTGCTCTCCGCTTCAGCTCCACATTATTTGCACCTGGTGCTGAAGAAAAATGTGCCTCTCTTGCAATCATTGTATTTTTGGCTACGTAGAAGCTCCCGCATTTGTGTTCTTGACTATGTGGATATTGACTTATGCTCTCACATGGTTTGGAAAGGCAAGTAACTTAGCTGGCAGCAACTTAGTTGATTAGCAGTGGCTGATTTAAATGTGACCCTCCACGGCAAAACCAGTCGCTTGTCGCAATGGAGGTTTCCGAGAAAACTGACCGTTTATGTTGTGTGGGGTAAAATTTGGGATTTTTTGTTTTTAGTGTTTTGAAACAGTGGAAGGTCTATACTGTACTGTTGTGAATAAAGTTCGCTGAAAAACTTCCCCTTTCCATCCTAAAAAGGTGACTTTCTTGAGGTGAGGAATTCAATTCCAGCAGAATGTTAAACGTTTCTGTTTTGACCGCTCTACTTCAATATTTACGCTAAATCCACTGGTTGACTAGCGTGAAGATATTTCTCCGGAATCCGTCTCCGTCTCCCGAGTTCAGTTAACCTAACGCAGGTAGGCTATCCGTGTGACTGTGAATGCAGCGTAGGCTACCGTAAATGCAAACGTAGCTGCGACCGCACCAAGCGTCTGTGAGTGCTACGCCGATAGTCAACTTCAAAGGCAGATTTCTCCGTTTCTCACTTGGCGTGACAGGAGAAACCCGACTCCTTTGAATGCTGATATCTCAGTCATATGTCGTCCGATTCATTCCATATAGGTATCGTTTTGAAGCTTGATTTATGCCCTTTCATGGAAACATAATAACTCAATTTTGAAAATTTGCGACAAGCGACTGGTTTTGCTGTGGAGGGTCACAAATCTTAAGAATGAATAACAGGTTCCGGTGAACTATAAAGGTCAAGGCAAGTCCATTGATATATCACTTCTCATCATACGCAGAGCTGACTCAGTGTGCTTTGGAGAACTAAAATGTCATTTGAAAAAAAAAAATGAAATAAAACCATACATTCATGTGATTAAGTAAGAAGCAGGTTTTTGTGACAGTGTCTGTTGCTAAAAATAAATTCCAAAGTAGTGGCTTAGTAATACGGTGCCCATCTACAGACCATGAGGTCGTAGGTTCACGAATCCAGCTCTATCCTGATTGCAGCACTACCACCATTGGGCTCCTGAGCAAGAGACCCTTAACCCCAAGTTGCTCCAGGAAGACCGTTCCTTTAATGGCTTGAGCCCGATTCTACCGGGGCCAGAACGGAAGGCTTTAAATAGTTGATAAACGTAAACAAACATATGCATGCGGCACATCAACGTCACCGATAGAATCTCGTCTAATAATCTAAACACAACACATAACACAATTCCAACACCAAACACATAAATAAACAAAGAACAAAAACACTGTGTAGGTCTACGTATATATCGTATGAAAGACCAGACTCGGCAGATTACGCAGATAATGTTTTTTTTTGGCGAACATGATTTTTTTTGTCATGTTCTGCTGTGTTGCATCTTCCTTTATTCTGACCCAGTAACATGTATGTTGATTCCACAGCAATCTCACAAGTATTACTTTTATAGTGATATCAAACGCATAAAAATAGACAGTGTGGTTGCTGAGATGTACACACTTTATTTTATATTGTCTTTTTTAGAGCAAAAATCTGTAAAACAGTCTCAGGGCTTAACAGGTTAATTGCATATGAACAGTGTTGTGAATGAATAGCATAGGTAGTTAGACCAGTGTAAAACCTCTGGTTTTCTGGGCTTCAAGTATGGAGCAGTTTGTAATGTAACGGTTCAAGTCCCGGACCAGTAAAGGTAGCATTGAGGTACTCATGAGCGAGGTACCGTCCCCCTGCACTGCTCCCCGGGTGCTGCAAAAACTGCCCACTGCACCTTTTGTCCAATGGGTCAAATCCAGAGGTCACATTTCATTGTAGTGCTTTGTGTGCTTTGCTGTTCTGTGGTGTGTTCACAGTGACAAATAGTGAGTCATTTGAATTGAAATATTTAAGTTTGACATATAACTGCAATCATTCTAGAGAATATATAGTGTTTTAATAGATTTTTAAATGTCTACATTTACAGTATTTAGCTGTTGCTCTTATCCAGCATTTCGTAGTTACGGTGACGGTGTCGCTGGAGCAACTTGGGAACCCACTGGTTGTAGGGCAAAAGGTAGGATTTGAACCCACATCCACTTGTTCCAGAGGTCAGTATCCTAACCACTAGCGCACCATTTACCCCAATATGCATTCACAGACTTAGAAAGGAGCCAGCGTAAATTTCACTACGTCTTGCGCATGTATAGCGGCTCATGTGACAAATAATGAACCTTGAACATCTAAAAGAAAGTTTCAGAAGAAGAAATATTTTGTTTTATCCCAAAACAAATGTCTAGGAGCATTTTGATGGCCAGCCCCATTATCCCACCCTTCCCAACAACTCCAGCACCCACAATGCACCCGGTCTGTTGAAATGACTTATTCTCTTTCATCAGCAAACCAGCTGAGTCTGATGTCTCCCAGCTCGGCAAACTTCTTCCTTTTTTTATTACACTAATGAGATTTGATAACTCTTGATTCCTATCCTCCCTTCCTCCCTCCCCCTTTTGTCGAGCCGTTTATTTGAATTTCGAATGTTTCCCATTTCTACTGATTAGTGTGGCCGGGCTGCAAAATTGTGCGTGTGTGTATTAACGCAGTTGTGCGAGAGAGAAAAATACGATGCTTCCCTGTACACTCCTCGCGTAGTTATTATGTAAGTTTAGGGCTAATGATTTCTGTACTGCTGTCATTGAATATGCACATATAAAGTCTCATCTATTGAATTTGTGTAAATCTGTATGAATGTGGCGAGCTGCATAATTCATGTCCTCCTCATCCCCAGAGAGGACATTGAGGGATGTATCCATGCCTTTAATATAAATCTTGCGGCCTCCGTTCGCTCGCAAGCGGAAGAGTAACACACCGCTTTTGTTGGGTTTAGTGCTGGGAGAAAGAAGGAAAGGGTCTTTTGCATTTACAAGTCATATGTGGCATGCTAAGCCGGGGGTATGCATATGTATTTTGCTTAGATATTATACTGATTATGGGCTAATGATGCCCGTGATCACGTCGCTAGTGATTATGATGCTAATGAGAGTCATGATGATGCTAAGTGTGATAATGATTATTATTGCAGTCAAATCATAGCTAGGCTGTTATTAATTGCGAGGCATTTAAATTTGCCCAGCGGCTCTTGCGTTACGCTCAGTGCGTTTGATTGAAGTCTGAACTCTGGTGGTAAATAGGGAACTGATACAGGGCAGGAAGAGATGTATACATTACTTTCATTGCAACCCAAAACACTTTACAGAAACTTTAAACTTCAACCAGTATCAAAATGCGGTGCGGCTCCACTAGGGGTGGACGGTATAGCGAATATACTCGATATATCTTTGCTTGTTCCACATGCGAGGTAGTAAATAAGTATATCGTGAACATCAAGTACAAATCCTCACGTTAATGTTGAACAGACAACTCACTCCTCCGTCCATCCAGAACACTCTCCTAGCGGATGCATGTTGGTAGCGGAAGCGGAGGAAAGCGAGTGGGTAAAGAGAGAATAGTGAATATCCACGCTTTTTCAGATGGAAGCGGGCAACTTGGTTCTGATGAAAATCAGCACTGATTCTCTTATTTAGTTCACAAACACAGGAAAAAAATGCGTAAAAACGCTTCAGTTCAGTCACATCTTCCCATTTATTACAGACAAAACTCATATTTTGGCTGATAAATAACAACCACCACCAGTGCTCTACTCACAAAACAGCTATTTACTTGATATCGCATTTTGACGCATATCCAAGTCATGCATGTGAGATTGTGGGAAATGTAGTTCTCTCCCAGAAAGAGCGAATGTATCTCAATATAACGAGAAAATATCGCAATACTATTTTTAGGCCATACCGCCCAGCCCTATGTTCCACGTCCTATGTTCCAGCAGCCATTCTGCAGCAGTACACTCACCACATATTTGCTAAGGTGCTCATGGGGCAGAAGAAAATTACAGATAGGAGATGATCAGGGGGCCAGATCTGAAATGGGAGGGCCATGGTTGGTCATTTTAGCTGGATATTAGGGTTCCATCTCTTTTAGAAAGATGCCCAAGGGTCTTTTATGAGGTGAAGTGAGTGATTATTTGTCATTGTGAACACACCACAGCACAGCACAGCACACAGTGCACCACAGCAAAATGTGACCTCTGCATTTGACCCATCCATGAAGGAGCAGTTCTTGGGGACGGTACCTTGCTTATGAGTACCTCAGTGGTAACCTTTCCCAGTCCTGGATTTGAACCTGCGACCTTCTGATCACAGGCGAAAACACTCCCGTTACTGTACCGTAAATATACATGGTCTAAACCAGCGTTTTTCAATTCCAGTCCTCGCGCCCCACCGCTCTGCACATATTCGGCATTTCCTGCACTGTCGCACGCTGGTCCTACGTTGCTTACTAGCTAATCAGTAGCATCAGCTGTGCTGTGGGTCGGGAAAGTCGAATCTGTGCAGAGCGGTGGTCCGTGAGGACTGGGATTGAGAAACGCTGGTCTAAACAAGGCCACACAGACACTCAGTCTTTTGTACTAATGTACTAATAAATGTACTAATTTAGGGTGATTTTTGTCATGCTGGTGTAGGGTGGGTGCTTCGCTTTGCCGTCCTCCAGAATAAAGCCTGGGTTTTTCTCTGTAGGAGATCATGTGTTGCACGGTTGCTACTGCTGTCGCCATCCAAAGTTTGTAGTGAAAAAAAGCGCCTTTTTTGTATTCTGAACATTTAAAGTGCTCCAGTGCTTTCAGTGTCTGGGGTCGTTTTGCCCTGAAACTTTAGCCCGAACCTCTTTAGTCACCTACTCAGAGCCAAGTGTGTGTGTGTTTAAGGTAGAGGTCTCCATCTGTGAGAATAGTGATGTTCCTACTTTTTAAGCACTGTTCTGTAGTTAACTTATTATGATAGGACAGGGAGAAGAGGTGTGTGTGTGTGTGTGTGTGTTTAACCTTTTAAACTGTGGCTGGGTGCAGTGCAGGACTGAGGACTGATCTGCTGTTCATCCTCATTATGGAGGCTGAGCACCGGCTCTCTCCACTCATTCATATGGATGAGAGGCTGCAGCTCACTGCCACTAAAACCACAACTAGGATGAGCAGAAGAGCACTCCTATCTTCTCCTTTACTCTCTTTCCCCTCTCCTTCTCCGTTTCTCTCCTCCTCCTCTCTGCTCAACTCTTCTTTTCTCCAGTCGTCCCCCAACACTCCTCTCCTGCTCCTCTCTCATCTCCTCTCACGTACATTCTCAGAACTCCTCTTTTTACTGTACTGTGATTTATTATTTAATATTATTTATTAGCTCTGTTCTTCTTTTGTCTTGTCTAATATCTTCTTGTGGAATCCTGTCTTGTCTCCTCTTGCATCTTCTTGTCTCATCTTCTCCTCGCGTCTCAAGTAGTCTTGTCTTGTCCTCTTCTTCTCATCTTGCCTAATATTTTTTCAATCTGTTGTTGCTTCACCTCATCTTGTTTTGTCTTGACTTGCTCTTGTATCTTCTGGTCTTGTCTTATCGTTTCTCATCTTGTCTCATCTTGTTTCTCCTTGTCTTTTCTTATCTTATGTCTTCTCCTCTTGTCTTGTTTCGTACCTTGTCCTTTTGTCTCCTCTTGTCTTGCCTCGTATCTTCTAGTCCTGCCATGTCTTGTATCATGTTGTATCTCCTTGTCTTATGTCTTGCTCTCTTGTCTCATCTAGTACCTTCTCGTCTCCTCTTGCCTTGTATCTTCTGGTCTTGTCTCATTTTGTATGTCCTTGTCTTTTCTTATTTAATGTCTTGCTCTCTGGTCTCATCTAGTATCTTCTCTGCTTGTCTCATCTTGTATCTTACAGTCCTGTCATGTAATGTATCTTCCAGTCCTATCATGTAACATATCTTCTCATCCTGCCTTGTGTCTCCTCGTCTTGTCTTATCTTGTATCTCCTTGTCTTTTCTTATCTAACGTCTTGCTGTCTTGTCTCATGTAGTATCTTCTCTTCTTGTCTCAACTTGTCTCTACTAGTCCTGTTACATCTTGTATCATCTTGTCTTCTCATATTGTATTTCCTTGTCTTTTCTTGTCTCATGTCTTCTCCTCTTGTCTCATCTCTTCTAGTTCTGTCATGTATTGTATCTTCTTGTCCTGTCTCGTATCTTCTTGTCTTCTCATCTTGTATCTCCTTGTCTTTTCTTGTCTCATGTCTTCTCCTCTTGTCTCATCTCTTGTAGTCCTGTCATGTATTGTATCTTCTTGTCCTGTCTTATATCTTCTTGTCCTGTCTTATATGTTCTCCTCTTGTCTCATCTTGAAAGTCCTTGTCTCCTTGTCATGCTCTCTTGTCTCATCTTGTATCTTCTCCTCTTGTTTCGTCTTGTATCCTCCAGTCATGTCACAGCTTGTATCTTCTCGTCCTGTCTCATCTTGTACCTCCTTGTCTTTTCTTATTTAATGTCTTCTCCTCTTGTCTCGTCTCATATCTTCTTGTCTTGCCTTGTATCTTCTTGTCTTTTCTTGTCTTATGTCTTCTCATCTTGTCTTGTCTTGTCTAGTAATTTCTCCAGTTTTCTCGCCTCGTATCTTCTAGTCCTGCCATCTCTCATCTTCTCGTCTTGTCCTGTATCTTCTTGTCTTGTATCTTCTCATACAGTATTTCTCATCTTGTTTTTTTTTTCTTTCTGTCTCTTCTTGTGTTGCTTTACTGAACATGCTTTCACTATTAGTAGGGCAAAAAACAAAGAAATGCTACTGTATTGAGTTCTTTATGTAAACAAAACATGATTGAAAGAAAACTCTCAGGACTGCAAACTTGATGATTTTTTAAAAATAATATGTATAGAAACTGATGGCCACATCTCCCTTCATATGATTTTTACTGCTCTTCTGTAGTCCGAAAACATGGGAACTCTGCGTCCGAGTTGTATGTAATGATTGACTTCTTTTAGACTTCAGAACTCGGCTAGTCTCGAAGAGCGTGAGTCATGTTCATCAAACCTTTTTCCTCCCTGTGGGGTGAGAGCTCTGAAAAGCATTTTTTTCCAGAAGCTGACTGATCAAATAAGCACCTGGCCTTTCACTGACTGTTCTGGACAACAACTCTACTTAGGGAGTGTACAGTAAGGTCCAGAGCTCCTAAAGACCAGAGCGGTCTTACTGACCCTGCCACCAGCATGTCAAAACCAGTTTTACCGTCAGATATGTGACTCTGCACGGCAAAACCAGTCGCTTGTCGCAACGGAGGTTTCCGAGAAAAACGTCCGTTTATGTTGCGTGGAGTCAAATTTTGATTTTTTGTTTTTAGTGTTTTGAAACAGTGGAAGGTCTATACTGTACTGTTGTGAATAAATTTCGCTGAAAAACTTCCCCTTTCCATCCTAAAAACATGACTTTCTTGAGGTGAGGAATTCAATTCCAGCAGAATGTTAAAAGTTTCTGTTTTGACCGCTCTACTTCAATATTTACGCTAAATCCACTGGTTGACTAGCGTGAAGATATTTCTGCGGAATCCATCTTCGTCTCCCGAGTTCAGTTAACCTAACGCAGGTAGGCTATCCGTGTGGCTGTGAATGCAGCGTAGGCTACCGTAAATACAAACATAGCCGCGACCGCACCAAGCGTCTGTGAGTGCTACGGCGATAGTCAACTTCAAAGGCAGATTTCTCTGTTTCTCACTTGGTGTCACAGAAGAAACCCGACTCCTTTGAATGTTGATATCTCAGACATATGTCGTCCGATTCATTCCATATAGGTATCGTTTTGAAGCTTGATTTATGCCCTTTCATGGAAACATAATAACTCAATTTTGAAAATTTGCAACAAGCGACTGGTTTTGCTGTGGAGGGTCACATATTAATTATTAAAGATTACTGTCACTCACTGGCCACTATTAACAGCACTCAGGGGGTACTTAACAAGGCAAATCTACCTTATATGTTCAGTTCTTAGCTGTGCAGTTATTAGTGGACACTCAGCCTTAGTTTCACCTGTACAACGATAATCATTGTAGATAATCAATCTACAATGTCAGGATTTTTTTCTCCACAAGAGTCATGTTTAGTATGTGCCATTTTAAAAGTGACTTCTATGCATTTGTCCAAGCATTGGTGCAGATTTTTTAAATATATTGTTTATCCTTAAAGCCTTTCACTGATTTGTATAAATCTACAGTAAATCGAATTGAATCAGAGTAATTAACTGCATGTTGAAAAATATTTGGACATGATTTATGTCTATGAGTTTCTATGAGTTCGGTGTTTGTGTAGTACAAGTGATAAAACAAATGAATACATGCTCCAATGAGAGTTATTAGATTTTCTTCATGAGGTCTCAGTTGTATTGCTAAACTGTTTTAAATCATTTTCTGTCATGTAAAGCATCATGTGAGTGTTTTGATAAAGCTCTAATTTCTCACAAGTCCATTTGATTGTTCTTTGAGGGTTGTCGTCCAGTAACATAGCAAATGTAGCGGTTCAAAAGTACTATTAAAGTAGTATTAAAGAAAAACCTGTTCCTGGTTTACCGTCCTTGTTTTTCCCTAGGGTCTAATTTCAGAGGAAGCGTGTTTTTATATAGAGCTGTGCTTCACAGTGTTTCATTTTTAGAGTGTTGGTCATGTGCCTGTCTAAAGCACATTGAACGCTAAGCTAGCAAATAGTTAAAGTAGCGTCATTAGATGGCACTTCCACAATACCAACTATTGTGCAGACTGGCTAGGGTGGCGCTATGCTGCACTGCTAGGAACCATATCCTAGAGCTGTTTTGAGCTTTTGACTGGGAGAGTGTTTGACACCGTCAGAGTCTCTGCTAGCGGTCGACAGATGTGGGGTTTTCAGCAACGAAGTAAATTCTGTAACAGTCAATTTAACTGATTTGCCGTTTTTTCCACTCTGAAATTCGGGGAGATGGTGGTCTTGTTGTAGGAGGTCTTGTTATAGAGGTTGTAGATTCAAGACCAGCTCTATCCTACCTCCAGCTCTACTACCAGTGAGTCCCAAAGCGAGACCCTACATGGTTAAGTCGTAATTAGGAAGTGAAAGTTGGATAAAAGCATTTGCTAAATGACGTAAACGTAATTTTAGCACTTTGAGGCCTTGCCTGCTCCAAGATTTTAAGTGTCAGAAATGATTTTGTGTAAAGAGCCCTACCTGCATTTCGTAGCTGGTTAGATTGAATGTTTGATGTCAGTAGAAAATGTGTAAAATTGAGCGGACACGGCAGCCCGTTAACTTATTAAGTGTTAAGATGGGGGAAGGATGTTCAGAGTTACCTTTACCTAGGACTGTTATTACTTTCAACCCGTTTATACTTTCTTTTGAAATGTGTCTCAGATGATTGGATCATGTGACCAGCACTACTTACAAGTCTAAAACACTTAGCTCACCTGATGCATTCTCAAGGAAACCAGACGCTACGCCAACAAAGCAAGACCATGTAGACAGTACAAAACTAGCAAAACCACTTTGTTCCGCTAGTCTTGACTGAAGAGTTTTTGGAACATTTTGGCTAGGCCGTACTAAACAAATTTATCGTCTTAGCCCACTGGCGTAATGACTGCGCTTGGGACAAATTGATCCTCTATCTGAGTTGACTTCAATGGCAGTAGTGAGGTCTGAACACAAGTGGTCGCCTCAGCACAATGAAGACGTGATGGACACGGGTGTAAATCTCCGCTGTCTGCTAGTGGCCCAGTCAGCAAGATGAATTTCAAAACCAAGTCTAAATAAGGTCTTGTTCTTGCAAGTCCATTCTCTTCTTGATTTTGATTGGATTGATGAGATCAGGGGCTTGTTTTTACCCCAAAACTTTAAGGTGCACCAGTGGTAGTAGGGTTTCTAGGGTTAGGGTCGTCAATCCAGCACGGATCTTCATTAATAAACTGCAGATCTCACCATGTTGAAAGAGACTGGGATAACTCTTTTATGTGCAAGATAATAATGTGCTTGGCTTAAACTTTTCTCCCAACTTAGTTAAATCTCAATTTACATGAGTAGTGTAAACAAGTAATCCAGTCAGTATCAGATTGATATTAAATATGCATCCCCAGTTACTTTAGAAGTCTCTGTGCTACAGCTGGGTTTGAATAATTCACCTCATGAAAAATACCCAACCAGCTCTGGTCCTGTAATAAAATGATTTTTCCTCCCTCGGTTTACAAAAATATCTTGGAGTTTTAATAAAGAGATTAGAGAAGTGACATACGTTTTGGGCTTCGAATCCTGGAAGAACCTAAAATTCACCGTTGATGACTTTTGGCCACCTGATTAAGGTCTTTTACACCCAATTTACCACAGTAAGACTGCCGCTGTAGTTAGGAAAAAGAAGTGGCTCTGCTACATTCTAATATATCAAAGTCCTCAGTGCCTTGGTACTAGTACCAGAATAAAGAACTGTGCCTATGAAATATTGCTACACGGCATTCATTTACTGTACTACAGTGGTCTCTATGTGAGCTGTCAACATCTCCATAAATCGGCGCTTCCCTCCTCCACCTCTGCGCCGGAGTCCCGGTAGTGATGATGCATGCAGTCGTTCGTCTTTCCCTAACGCTCGCTTGGCTTTTCTCTTGCCTGGCAGAAATGCCAACCACTCGTGTTTATAGGGCACCCTCACCCCGCGCTCTAAATCCCACCGCTGTCAGCAGCAACAGCTAGCGCTTCCCTGAATGAGCACCTCGCTGTTACAGCCCAGATGCTAATCGCCTTGCTTTTCTGTGCCGCTATGCCCCCTCCCTCTCTCTAAAGCCCCCCGCCACCCCCACCCTGGAGTTCTGCCGCTTTCCGGCCCGTCTGCTGCGCCATGCCACTGTAACTGCAACCTGCCCTCTGCTTGTCTTTTCCTCCTCCTCCTCCTCTTATTCCTCCATCTCATCCCTCTGTCTCACGCTGCTCACATGCCTAAAATAGGGCTGTCTATACGCTGGCCAAATTGCCGTTCTTGTGCAGTGTGCTTCGTGGCATTTTTGTAGTAATGATGTGAGTAATGAGTACTCACGTTTACATTTACAGCATTTAGCAGATGCTCTTATCCAGAGTGACTTACATTTCCTAATTTCAGGGACAGTTCCCCTGAGAGCAACTTAGGGTTAAGGGTCTTGCTCAAAGACCCAGAGGTCAGATTTGAACCCACAACCCCTTGGTCCAAAGGCGAGTGGTGTTTGAACCAACACCACTGCATTTAAGAGCTTAAGTAAATATGTAAGTACAAGTACTTACCTTATCACATACTATACTTATTTAATTACTTATGTACTTATGTTAGATCTTGCTTAGGTATATATGGTATTTTTATTATATTTTATGATTTTGTGTGTGTGTGTGTATGTATATATGTGTATATATATATGTTTGTACATATATACATATATATATATACATATATATATATATATATATATATATATATATATATATATATATATATATATATATATATATGTATATATATGTGTGTGTGTGTGTGTGTGTATATATGTGTATATATATATATATGTGTATATATATATATATATATATATATATATATATATATATATATATATATATATGTATATATATATATATTTTTTTCATTTTAAATCTGCCGGAGCCGATGTACACGTTTATAATTTAGAGAAATTAGCCACCACCCTATTAGAGTTATGGAAAAGTGCAATATTTATTTGCTTCTTTTTTTAGCTTTTAATTCGCTGTCGTCAAACACAAAAAAAATTAAAGATTTCCCTGAAACATGCTAACTAGTACAAAAATAGTCTGATCACTTAAACAGATAACAACAAATTAACAACACAATTTTTGCAGAAGCTCTTGTCTTTGCACGCCTAACTCTAAGCAGCATATGCAGATTATTTGGGATGCACTACCAAGGAGCAAGATGTAGAAATAATCCAGATGGTAGTGAGTGCAGTCCCTACCAAAATGTAGGATAATATTAAGTTTGAGAATATGAATGCAATTACGGATTGAATAGGATATTGACTGAAGTTAGTAACACATAACAATAACTACAATAACTGCAGCAGATTCAGTGTGAATTCTATTTGAAAAAGAAAAAGCCTTTACACGCGCGTCTGGGGGAAGATAAGTATAATAGTGGGACCTGTGATTGTAACGTGGTACCTGATTGTGGTGAGTTGAGCGTGTGAAAACGAGATATTTTGCTTGTCACAGTTACTCAGAATTTTGCTTTGAAAACCGTATAACTCTGACATTTCTAATACAGGGCCAGGTTGAGCACATGTTAAAGTTAGTCAAAACTGCCACTTACTAGCGGCTCAGTTTTACTTTGCAAGCCACTTAAGGTGGAACCGAACTTCAGCCTTGTCATGCAGGCAAAGTTGAGCGTGACAAGACAAGATTTTGCTCATGAATTTTTCCGCTGCGTGCTCGGAATTTTACAAAACAACATACATACATGTTAAGACAGAATCCCACCTTGGACTTTGGGACGTGCCTGGTGCAAGTGCTACCTTTCCTGCGTACAATAAATGCATCATAAAATATAGGTTGAAAATATCGGTCAAATCTAAGCATCGGTCCGATGCCAATGATTTTAAAAAAGCAATTATCAGCCAATTCTAATATGATTCTGATATTATTGCGCATCCCTAAAATACTGTTTATATATACACTTTGTGCATAATTATTATGTGAGTGAGTTTTTATCTTATTACTGCTACTGTGCATCTTCAAGCTATATGAACTTGAATGCTTATTGGATTTAACCCTTCTGTCTTGATGGTTTCTCAGGAACACCAATGATGTTCCTGGTTCAGTTTGACACTGGGCATGTTTAGTTATCCAAAAAGTGTAAAACCAGATCCCCATAAACATAGTTTTATATCTGATTATTAACTCATTACTAACCATTTCAATCAATATTTGGTGTAATGGTGTTAGTTACCTCTCACAGATCATGGTTTAATTAGGATAATTCAGTTCGTTTTTCATTTAAAAAATGCATTTTAAAAAACTTTTTTTTACTGGCAAATTGGAGAGACCAACATACTCTTCTCTAAAAACCTAATAGCTTTACATGATGTTGGATTTATTTTTAAATTCAAAATTGACTGAACAGTATCTATATAATACAAACATACATACAGAATGAAAATAGCATTTTATTTTATATATTTGATGCTCTTATTAAGCTAAGCTAAGAGGTTTTCATACTGAAAAAAGATAGCCGCTATTTTTTTGATATATTTTAAAAATGTAAATAGGTCAATTTGACCCTCAACGTATCCGGAGGCTTAAGCATTCTTAGGTGATATGTATTTGTGTAATTAGGGAGGGTGTTGTCTAAAGTGAGTAACACCCTATACCAGCCTTTCCCAATAAAGTCTTGACCGCTCTGCACATATTAGGTACTTCTGCATGGGTCCTGCGTTTAACTAATTAGCTAATCAGTAGCATCAGCGCTACCCATGCTGTGGTGTCAGAAAGTCGAATCTGGGCAGAAGCGGCCGAGCAATTGAACCTGAAGAAACTGACGTGGCTCCAGTTTTAACAGTACACAGAACAAATAAGGCGCATAGAATAGACAATATATAAATCGAATATAAACTAGAAGCAGTGTTGGGGAGTAACGAGTTGCATGTAACAAAATTACGTAATTTAATTACAAAATGAAGTAACAGTAATCAGTTACATTACTTTGAAAAATATTAATTTACTTTCAGAAATGAGTTGTTTTAACATCTCATATCTTCTGCAATTATATATTTTATGTGTTATTGTTTAGCCATTTTTTCTTGCGCACAACATCCTCCATTTACAGCTAAGTGTGATACAATATGATATGTCCTGGTGGATTTCTCTTATCATGTTTGAATTTGCAACGCCCACTTGCGGCTGGATCTACAGCCTACAGGCAGTCTGAGCTGCAGTTGCGAGGAGGCCTGCAATGCCAGATAGGAACTACAGTGTAGGCCTAGCCCATTGCAGGAATAAAAATGAGCTATAGTGAGCAGACGCTATATGCACAATTCAAGTTTATATAGCTTGGAGTTGGAAAATAATGCAGAAAAATAGTGATAAGGTCAAAACACAGGACAAAATAATTGTTGAAACTTTGTTGTTAAGTGTAGACAGGATATTTTACACAGTATTTATTGCTTAGGATTCTGTCCCGTGATCAGTGAAGTTGTAGCTTGATATCTGACTCTGTTTATTCAACATCTAGTGTAACGGCATCTGCTAAAAATGTCGATTTCATTAGGCAGCTAGCAGAAAATCCATTAGCTGAAAAATGCAGCACTGCCTCAAAGTTATGAATGTTTTGATAAAAACGCCCACATAGCATGGCAATAGTCTGGGGTACATAAGCACGTCGAGTGCCAGAAACCCAGAGTTTCCCCCTTTAATCTTTTCTGGGCTCTTGTTTTGTGGTTGAGGATTAAAAACCAAATCCACTCACTTTTTTATGATCAGACCAAAAAATAACCCAGGGGCCTTCGCATAATGCAACATCTCTCCTCTCCAGTGGGGTTAGTTTTCAAGTTTTTACGAGACGCGCTGTCTGTGCTGCTGCATCTCCACGCATCTCCGTAAACCGCCTTTCCGCCCGAAGACGGTGTAACAACTAGAGCAGTGAATGACAGTTAATGGGGGGCTTATTACAAACAACTGGCCACTTTCTCCCGTCGTTAGGCGTCACTCCGCCTTGATTCTCCATTATTGGGAACGAGCCTCTGCGCTGGGTGCTCTCCGGTCTGCAGGAGGAGGCTGGATGATGAGTTAGATCATTTTTGTATTGATGGGGCGAAATTGTTTTGATAATATGCTCGGGTTTATTATAATGAGCCGATCAATAAGGAAATGCTCCAGGCAAAGGTCAGGCTTACAGTGGCGGCGTCGCTCCCTCCGTCTCGTCTCCTCCTCTTTTTCCACGCTCCCTGTCTGAAGCTTGGTGCTGTGCTTGTGAAAACTGGGGCTCAGATGTGGCCTGGTGTCAGGGTCCCCGCGTTCCTGTGTTCTTGAAGGGGTGGGGTGGGGTGGGGTGGGGAGTTGGGACCGTCGTGTTTGACTTTTAGGTCGTTGCACGTTTTTTTTTCTGAGCTGCCCGTTTCCCATTTCCCTCAGTGTTCTTGAAAGATTGCAGGAAGAGCAATGTCATGTGGAGCGCGCACACACACACACACACACACACACACACACACACACACAGGTTGCTCCATTCTGCACACAGGTGACAGGTGCTGCTGCTGAGTATTTCTAATTAAAGAATCCCTGCTCGCTCCTTACTGGCCTTCTCTCTCTCTCTCTCTCCTTCTGCCTCCCTTTCTCTCTAAGTATTTCTCTCTCTCCCTCTCTCTCTCTCTCTCTCCACCACCTCCCTCTGCCTCCCTTTCTCTCTAGAGTATTTCCTCTCTCTCCCTCTCTCTCTCTCTCTCTCTCTCTCTTTCCTCTGCCTCCCTTTCCTCTCTAAGTATTTCTCTCTCTCTCCCTCTCTCTCTCTCTCTCTCTCTCTCTCCCCCTTTCTCTCTAAGTATTTCTCTGTCTCTCCCTCTCTCTATCTCTAAATATTTCTCTCCCTCTCTCTCTCTCTCTCTCTCTCTCCATCTCTCTCCCTTTCTCTCTAAAGTATTTCTCTGTCCTCTCCCTCTCTCTATCTCTAAATATTTCTCTCCTCTCTCTCTCTCTCTCTCTCTCTCTCTCTCTCTCTCTCTGTCTCTCTCTCTCTCTCTCTCTCTCCCTTTCTCTCTAAGTTTTCTCTGTCTCTCCCTCTCTCTATCTCTAAATATTTCTCTCTCTCTCTCTCTCTCTCTCTCTCTCTCTCTCTCTCTCTCTCTCTCTCTCTCTCTCTCTCAGTATTTCTCTCTCTCTCTCTCTCTCTCTCTCTCTCTCTCTCTCCCTTTCTCTCAGTTTTCTCTGTCTCCTCTCTATCTCTAATATTTCTCTCCCTCCTCTCTCTCCTCTCTCTCTCTCTACTCTCTCGCTCTGCTCTCTCTCTCTCTCTCTCTCTCTCCCTTTCTCTCTAGTTTTCTCTGTCTCTCTCCTCTCTATCTCTAATATTTCTCTCTCTCTCTCTCTCTCTCTCTCTCTCTCTCTCTCTCTCTCTCTCTCTATCTGCTCTCCTAAAGTATTTCTCTCTCCTCTCTCTCTGCGCTCTCTCTCTCTCTCTCTGCCTCCCTTTCTCTCTAAGTATTTCTCTCTCTCTCTCTCCCTCTCTCTCTCTCTCTCTCTCTCTCTCTCTCTCTCTCTCTCTCTCTCTCTCTCTCGCTCTGTCTCTCTCTCTCTCTCTCTCTCCCTTTCTCTCTAAGTTTTCTCTGTCTCTCCCTCTCTCTATCTCCAAATATTTCTCTCTCTCTCTCTCTCTCTCTCTCTCCGCCCTCCCTCCATCTCTAAGCATTTCTCTCTCTCTCTCTCTCTCTCCCTCCCTCCTCCATCTCTCTAAGCATTTCTCTCTCTCTCTCTCCTTCCCTTTCTCTAAAGTATTTCTCTGTCTCTCTCCTCTCTCTAACTCTAAGTATTTCTCTCTAAGTATCTCTCTCTCTCTCTCTCTCTCTCTCTCTCTCTCTCTCTCCTCTCTCCCCTGTCCCCTCTCCCTCCCTCCCTCCCTCCCTCCATCTCTAAGTATTTCTCTCTAAGTATCTCTCTCTCTCTCTCTCTCTCTCTCTCTCTCGCGCTCTCTCTCTCTCTCTCTCTCTGTTCCTCTTTTTTTTGCCCGCTGCTTGCTTGCTCCTCGACCGTCCTGACAATTTTCCAAATGAATTCTATTTTCTGCCTAATTTGGCAAATGTTGTGTCTCAGTAGATTTGTAGCCGGGAACATGAACTTGGGCTGAGTGTCAAATTACAACTTTCTCCTGTTGTGTTTTCCCCGCCGCTTTACCGAGAGCGAGCGCTAGACTCGTCTATAGAATGGACGTAATTAGGCGAACAGGTAGGCGTGTCACGCTTTGTGGTCGACTACGTTCCCCAGTTCTCTGATCCGCTTCAGACAGGTGTCCCGTAGAACACGAGCTTAGGTGGAATGGGCCGGATGCCAACAAGGACGGCAATTTCAGGATCCGGGATCTGGTACAAAGCCAAGAGATCCGTTAAGAAAAAGGGGTAAGAGGTATAACCGGGCCAGAAGCGTTTATTCTCTCTTCCCCGGCGTGCCGTGTCTAACGCCGCGTTTTTTTTTTTTCATTTTTTCCCTCCCCATGCAAAGCGTCTCACTTTCAGATTTCGGTGGAGCGGAATGAGTTGTGCGAGTTTGAAGCCCACTGTCTACCTGCTGAAGTGAGCTCTCAGTGTGATCATCAGTCTCCGTACCTCCAGGCTCAGCCAGTCATTTCTCACTGACAGCTCCGGCTCAGCGGGACGTATGTGTGTGTGTGCGTGTGTGTGTGTATGTGTGTGTGAATTGTTGTGTGTAGTCCCTATAGGTAGATGCTGTTACCCTGGGGAGGAGAGGAAGAGGAGGAGGAAGTAGTCTGGCGCTGCGGGAGATGGGCGGGTCCAGGCAGCAGCGTTTACCTGCAGCTGGGCACTGCCAATTGAACCACTGTGGCATCTTTCAAACCCCACTTTGTTTCAGCCAAGCAGCGTTCAGGAGCCAACAGCCCAGCGCTGATGAGATTACAAATAAAATGTTCGTCTGAGCAGTTGTGTGTGTATATGAGTGTGTACCTGCATGTTCATTTCGGCAAAATGTCCCTTCTCCATCACGCTTCCCCACCCTAGGCGGTACACTTCCTCTCTCAACAAAGATATAATGAGATATTGCGGGTGCTTTCATGGTCGGGCAAAAATATTAGCAGCCTCCCTCACATTGACATTTGCTTTTAGTGTAAATCTCCTCTACGGCTGTGCTTTTTCTCTCTATGTTGTTGCTCCCAAAAGCTTAGATCAATGTTGCCTCGCCATTAATCTGCTTTTTTCCCCGCATTTTCAAATCCTGAGCAGTTGTGAAGCGAGCATAAAAAGCTCGAGTGCAGGTCATGTTAGAAGCGTGCAACATGGTTTCTTTAACCTTTGACGCCCGACGAATGCAGTTTGCGTCGGGTTTCTGATTCGTATTTTACCAGCTCAGAATCCCTTTAACATACAGAAACACTTGAGGCCTTTGCCGTCAGAATCACAAGCGTTAACTTAACGCACATTATGCTAATTCCTCTGTGTGAAATTATGCACAAAGCTGACATTTTCCGTGATGTAAACACACTCGGTGTGTTTTGTTATCTCTCTGCACGACTCTCACAGGCAAGTTCAACATTCAGTGTCGCGTTCCGGCTCAGTCAAATCTTCCCCTTTATTACAGACAAAACGCATCTTTTAGCTGATAAATCAGAAAAACAACCTGCGTTCTACTCACAATACAGACATTTATGATACTTTTGGTAGACATGTAACCGATCCGATATGTGGATCGGTATCTGTCGATACTTGGCTCAAGCGGCTGGATGCAGACATCGGCGACATTGGGCACGTTCTATGGAGCGATCTGCCGTCGAGCCTGCAGCACTCAATTCGTTATGCATGGGAAGTGGCCCTGCGGTAAAGTAGAGCTGAAAGGATTGTTCTAAAAGGTTGAATAATTCTATTACAAAAATGGTCGAGGCAGTTTTTCCAGAATCGAAGCTTCGTTTAATTCATTTCACTCGCTAGAGCAGCTCATTGTATTTCTACCCGCGAATGACTTATTAGTGGCGCCACAACATTTTTCAGTGGCCTTGAGAGCAGGCAGAGACCCTGATCCATCACTGCATGGGAAAGTATTTGTGAGAATGTTCCTGCACTAAAACAAATGCGTCGTAAAAAGCGTATAAATGACATTTTTGCGATGTAAACCTGCACGATGTAAAATGCTCCATTTCAGTCAAAACGTCCCGTTTATTACAGACAAAACGCATACTTTAGCTGATAAATAACCACAGCAACCAGCGTTCTACTCACAATGCTGCCGCTTACTGGGATTTTCCCAAAGATTTTCCATAGTTTATTCCGAAACGCTTGCCTATCGTTTTATTGTGACGTGGCTCCGAGGGGCACCGAGTTAATAGGAATGTAGTTCTCTTCCAGAAAGACCAAAAGCAGCTCATTTTATAGGCCAAATATGTTCAAAATGATCCAAAACTTCAGTGTTTCTTCGTTTTCAAATGATCAGCAAATACTTTTGCCATTCTATAATGTTGGAGAGTAAAAACTATAGAAAAACGCATGATTTGTTATCAAAATAATTTTGATTCTACCATCAGATGGATTCCAAATGGATGAAGTGTTTTTCCTCTGGCACTATACTTGTTTTCCTCACAGTGCTAAACCATAGAATGTCGCTGCATAATAAAACCTCTGCAAGAGATACGACTGATGACTGAGTGAGAGAAAGGGAGAGGAAAATAAGGAACAAATGGCGCTCTCCAAAAAAGAAAGAAGTAGACAGTGAAAATAGATATATATTCAGTTCTGTGTCATGTGAGAGTAAATATTGTCGAGGTTTTTCACTTGTACTGAATTAACTGGATTTGACAGTCAGGTATTGACTAGATGTAATGTTGATACAACTAATAGGCCACTTGAATATATATCACACTAAATAGTTATCCATTATGATCTTCCGCACCTTTGCTTCAAGAAATTTTCTGTAACTGGACCTTTTTAAAATATAGTTGAATACCCTTGTCTAATATTGTTAATATCAACACAGCAATCATTTATAATAGTAAATTTTAAATGTGTTTCAAGGTTCAAGGTTCTTTATTGTCATCAGTCGCTTTATACATGTACAAAGTGTGATGAGACAGCGTTTCCCCATGGCCCGGTGCAACATATAGTAACACTGAAGATTACATTCAACGGGACAAAAGGTGCAACAAACAACACAATAAATACAAACGACATAATAAATACAATGCACTTAAGTGGCGTTAAGTGAAGAGACGGAATGTAAACAAGTTTTGCTTAGTGTAGGTTTTTTGAGGCAGCATCAGCATCTAAACAGCTTTTAACAAATAGAGTGCAAGAACATTTCAATACAAAACAATCGCAATAAATAGTCAGAACAATAAATACACAACACTCCAGTACTGTTTGAAGGTGGGGATGTAAACCTTAATGACTGATATTGCACATGATTATTATACTGCACAGGTTAAATGTAGAATTTAACTGTAGAATTTAAATGTAGAATTCATGTGCTTTGTGTTCATTTTCAAATTGATTAAACAAGGTCTGGGAAAGAATTTCTTATCAATAAATGTATCGTTAGATTAGTTGAATAATTGAAAAAATAATCGCTAGGTTAGTCGCTCAAAGAATAATCGCTTGACACATCACTAATGTTGACGTTGAAATAGCACTTGACGAGTAAATATTCGCGTGTCGATGACATAACGTTTAATATGACGGGACATTTTGACTTATTAAATGCTTCAAGACAATTCTTATCCATGAATGACCTATGTCCTGTTTAACTTGGCTCGAGTTAATGTTAACTTTTAGGTTCACCATCAAGGTTTTCGTAGACCCACGGCTTCTAAATCATTGAAGTACTTTAAATGATTAGAGAACAAAAATGCGGTTTGTCGACTCAAAGTTTGACTGGCCACAGCAGCAGCGGCATGTGCATGGCGAATATGATTGTCTAGATCTTAACTAAAATAGTTGTCATAAAAAAACTTGAAAGTGAGTGATTATTTGTCATTGCGAACACAGCACAGCACTGATTGCACGCAACCGTCTTGACCTCTGCATTTGACCCAAAAAACGCAATGTTTGTAATTAATTGGATCAATGCCAACGTTGGGCGATGTTTATTCTGTTAAGCGATAAATACATTTGCCTCAGCAACATGGCGATTCCCCTTGGCACAGCAAGACCTGGCCCTCCTCACTCACTTCCCTTTTTTTTTTTGTTAAAGATAAAGAAAGAATTAATTTGCAATTACTGAAGGGGGAGTGATTGCTCTTTAGAGGATGATCTGTTTCCATAAATATGTATGCTAATGAGGCTACCTCAATGGGATTATGTCAGCTTTAATGCGCCGTGAGTTCGTCATTTGATTTCCTCCGGTTGAGGCCGTCTATCTCTCCTTGTCAGACTTTGTGTGTTCTTACAATTGCGGCAGCATCGGAAAGCTCCTTTGATTAGTAGATACCGTGCCTGATCTTAATGGACCTCAATCTTGAAGACTTGCTTGTGGCCTTGGGGAAGGAGGGAGTGTGTTTGTGTGTGTGTTTGGTGGGCCGAAAGATTACGACTGTGAGTCCAATATACTGACTTGGCCGAGGACTGAAGTTGTAGCCCATTTTTCAATCGCGCTTTAGAGTTTTCTTGAGCAAATCTTTGTCAACGTTGCACAGCTGGATTCATTCCTGACAGATGCTTTTGAGCCAGATTGCATGCGAAGCACCTGATGTTCTTTTTAGGATTCTTTGCTTTCTTTGGATCTGTCAGTGACGTTCTGAGGCTTTTCCCGGAGTCACCCACGCCTTGTTTTGGCTGTCCGTCTGCTTTAGGTGATGTTCGTGCTGGAAGGTGAACCCTTGTGCCTTTATCAAGGACCTTTTCTGTCTTTGGCTTGTGACGAGACACGCTCAGAAATGCACACAAAATCACGAGGCGAAGTTTTACCAGAAGGTACTGAGTACAAAAAGTAGGGAGCTGAAAACGACAATGCTGCCGAGGTGCCTGTGAAGAGTAGTGTCAGAGTTAGTTAGCTTGGGAGAGGAGCGCGCCTGGGGAATTCGATGTGTGGAGGATGCAATCCGACATAGTGTGGCAGTGACTTGAAGACCTTCTTGGAGTCCTTTGGAAACCGGTTTACATCCCCCTCGTTAGCTCCGCGGATGCAACCTAGTTGCAAACAGGGAGAAGTGAGGGATAAGAACTGCATTGATTCAGACGGTAGTCTGTAGAATTCAGTAATTCGAAAATTGGAGACGTTGGGTGAAAGATGGAAAAGCCTGAACATTTTTTTGACAGGTCTCAAGGTCCCTGTGTTTTCCTGTTGCTGTCCATAACGTCAGTGCTGAAGTTTGAAAGGCTGCTGTCCGTGGTTCCCAGACTTTTGGCCGCAGTGTCAAGTGATGGCTGTCGTTTTAGCGTTCTCTATTCTGGACAGTTGGCCTTGCAATCATAATGTGCTTTGTGATGATTTTTAGACGCTTGGTGTTTCTCAAAGATAGTGCTTAGAGTTTGGTTTCTTCAGACCCTGCTATCATGTCCCTCATAAGGGCAGCTGGTAGGCATCTTGATTTAAGGTGTTACGCTGCTTCAGAAACCAAGGACAGTAAAAGGTACCATTGAGGTACTCATAGGCAGTACCATCTCATTTTGCCCATATTGTACCCTGCTCCTTCACGGATGGGTCAAATGCAGTGATCTTTCATTGTGATGTACTGTGTGCTGTGTTGTGGTGTGTTCACTATGACAAATAACCACTCACTTTCGACGTTCTAAAACCTTTATATAGGGGTGCACGGTTATATCACAATCATCTGATTTTGTTTAAATCATCTGCATCGGACCTGATGCTTAGATTTACCCGATATGTTCAGCCGATGTTTGATGACGCATTTAGTGTACGTCGGAAAGGCAGCGCTTGTGCCAGGCTTGCTCGAAGTCCGAGGTGGGATTTTATACAGCCCACGCCTTCTGTCTTAAAGTGTATGGGGTTATTGTGTGCCCAAAGTTTCATGCGCGGTGAAGTTCTTGGCGGAATCTGTTGTCTTTACCGTTCAACTCAGCCTACTGCCTTGAAATGTTTTAACCTTCTTGAAATTTGCGTGTTTGCCTCACTTAGCTCACACATGGGCTGTGTCCCGAGCCGCGTACTGCTGCACTTAACAGTATGGTAGGTAAGGCGCTCTTATCACACTTTTCTGTGTGGTAGTATGCATCTTCAGGAAACAGTCGGGTTGTAGCTTATCTAGGTAGTGCACATGGTGTGTCACACGCGCCCTAGTTGACTTGGTACATCACTTAGGGCAGGAAGTGACTTTTTCTTAAAATGTCGTGCACTACGTTGAAATGCTCCGCCCTCGGCTCACTCTGCTTTCACACTCGCTTGACTTGGCACTGTTTCAGTGCCAAAATGCTGAGCATAAGTGGAACTTTCTTGAAACAAAATATCTTAATCTTCTGCGTCTTCTCTCATTTATCGGTATCGATATCGGCCAATAACCCTTATATCTGCGGCCCTACCTTTTATATTCATTCAAGCGCACCGCCAGAACTCATATACCTCTTACAGTCTTCTGTCTTATCATTGTAGCATTAAGCTGTAAGTGACAGAATGTTGTTTAAATGGTTGGGGCATGATGTTCTCAGGCCTGGTGTTGGTGGCCTAGTGGTAGGACACTCGCCTTTGGACCAAGAGGTTATGGGTTCGAATCCGACTTCTGGTGTTACCAACATTGGGTCCCTGAGTAAGACCCTTAACGTTAAGTTGCTCTCAGGGGAACTGTCCCTGAAATAAGGAAATGAGCGTCTGCTGCATGCTGTAAATGTAAATGTAATAATCCCAAGGCCAGGGTTGGAATGCTCCAAACTTTTAGAATGATTCTCTTGCCCTGATCTGTGCTTCTTCATATATCACTGCAAAAGTCTATTTTCTTTTTGTTCAAACATGCAGCGTGAAGAGCTATGCTTTTTTCTCAGCACTAAAATCAATTCCACATTCCAACGATCGCTCCATGTTCTCTGGTCCACCTCTAAGGACAATGCAGGATGTACTGGCGACAGGGTGAAAGAGCCTGATGGCATTGGGGATACTTGCAGCCAGCTTTTCGTTTTGGAATTTGAAAGTCTGGCTTATATTTTCACTCTTGTTAGAATAGCGACAATTTTAAAATCAAGCGCGTAGAGTTAAAAGGTCGAGAGGTTTTTAATTCGGCTGATTCTCGATGTAATCTTGTGCAGTATATAGTCACTTACATAATATTTCTTTCTAAAAAGCAGCAGATGTTTTAAGACGTCAAGCCAGCTGTACTGCATATACATCAGTGTCCCATATGCTTTCTTGCTGAGTACACAACTGAGCCTCTGGAAGTGAGCTCGAGCTTCTTATTTATTTATTAATTGTTTACTCAGCTAACACACGTCCTCATTTCATGTTAATGTGAAACCTCTATCTGTGGTGTGTCTCCTGTCTGTGCAGCTCACAAGTTTATCACAGGTTCTGGTTTACGAATAAAACACAGCCTGTATCGCGTCTGTAGGTTCGTGTGGCTGTTCTCCTAGTGCATTATGGGATTGCCCAGCTTTCGTGCGTTTTAACCATTGATCTGGCATGAGATATGCCGTATCCGGATCCTATCCTGTCTTTCATCTAGGGCTTTGATCAAGTGGAGCTGTTTCACTCTCACAGTTGGAGAGCTCACACTGTCCATGTCCCTGTCCTCTGTCATGCATGAGAGAGAGAGAGAGAGAGAGAACCTTGGCAGCGCTTTAGCATGAGAGAAAGCAGCTTTTGCCACAGAATTTACTCAAGTTTTACTTCAGCTATAATAGATATCTCACGCCCGCTTCTCTTTAGTGAATGATCTCAACTCTTTTGGAGGTTTCCTAACTGTGAGAGAGTGAAAGTGAGTGATTATTTGTCATTGTGAGCACCACAGCACAGCACACTGCACCATAACAAAATGTGACCTCTGCATTTAACCCATCCGTGGAAAGGAGCAGTGGGCAGCTGATGGCGCCGGGGAGCAGTGCTTGGGGACGGTACCTTGCTCATGAGTACCTCAGTGGTAACTTTACCGCTCTGGATTCGAACCTGCAACCTTCTGACTGCAGGGCGAACACCCTACCGTTATGCCAGCAACTGCCCCAAACTGTGAAAAGTGTGAGAGTGCAGCGTTATTGTAAATAAAACCCATAAATGTGTGCATTCCTAGCAACTGCTGGTGTTCTCATAATTATTATGCCACAAAAACCATGATCACAGCCTTTATATTTGTCATTAGAATGCAGCTAAATTTGGGTCTTAATTCTCTTATAGGTGTTTTGGTCCTTTTTCCACATTTTTTTTACTAATCCTCCTGCACACACGCACACACCACACACACACACAGTCACATCTTGCTGTCTTTGTGAAATGACTCCTATAAATAGCCAAGTTGAATATTAATATTGGCTGGGCGATATGGCCTAAAACTAATATTGCGATATTTTTAAGCTATTTTGCGATACAAGATATATATCTAGATATAGTCTCATCCTGGGAAGAACTACATTTCCCACAATCCCCCATAGTGACTCGGAGCCGTCACGCTATAACAATCGCGATGGGCGTGCATTGAACACTGAACATATCGTGTAAACAGCTGTATTGGAGCGCTTTTTGTTAGTTATCAGCTACATTATGAGTTTTGTCTGTGATAAAAGGGGCGGTTTTGACTGAACTGCAGCATTTTTGCGAGGGAGGGCATTCCGCGAGTCGCGAGTGTCCACATTTACACAGCGCGTTCACATCGCCAAGACGTTTGCTGTATCTTTTACTGTCACTTGAGTCAGTATTGCCAAATCGCCGGCTGGATCATTTGTTTTTACAGAAGAAAGTATACGTAGCTTGTGATGAGAATGAAGGCACTTCTGACTAAATGATACAGTATCAGGACAAGGCTACCGGAGTGGCAAATATTTATTTTCTAGTGACACTAAAAGAAAGTTAACCGGTGGATTCATTCTGTATGTGGTTTTGCACTCGTGTTTGCAAAAGCATAGTTGCTTTTGAGCAACTACTGTATGTTAACAACACTGTTAGTTGCTAACGGACACTATGTTAGGTGCTAACGTGCGCGGTGCCAGCTATGCTTTGAGAAAACGCCCCCGAATTAGAAGCTTTATGTTTCGGCTGTAGTTAAAGTCAGCGACGCCTGGAATACCTGGCGACTCCTCGTGGCAACATAATGTTTGAATGTGAGTGCGCTTGTGTGAGTGTGTGTGCTATGCAGTGTGTTGGGACCTGCCCAGGGTTGTTCCCCGCCTTGCTCACGTAAGTTCCCGTGATAGGCTCCGATTTTCGACTGATTGAGGATTAAAGCGTTCAGATAATGAAGTGAGAGCCGAAACTGATCATTGTATGTTTCCTGCTCTAGAGAAGGTTAACCGACAGATTTACTCATGAATGTGTGTGCTTGGCGCCGTGCTGCTCAAGTCACATAGTCTACAAAGAGGACTGTAGGAAGATCCTCCTTTGACTGTGGTGGTGCAGACGAAGTGTGAGGTTTGAGATTTTTAGCGGCTATACTTGCTACTATGGCTGTATTGATCTTGTAATGAGTTTGAAATGATTATAAGATGTAAGTGATGGGGTTTATATTTTTGGTCATATGGTATAGTTAGGACTTCAAAATTTATTTTATGTTGCCAGTGGATACAATTGATAGGAATGATTTCACGTGTACCTACATGCCCGCCGCGTTGAATCAATTTGGTTTTCAGTGTATGGCGTCACATCAATGCCAAAACCTTGGTAGCGCAAATTGCTTGCCTGTAATTTTCAAAATCAGCGTCAAATGCTGAAACGAAACACAAAATTAGAAATGCGAGTCTTGTGATTTGTGATAATACCCATGAACTGTATTTTCCTCTACAGACGTCTTTTTCCTCTCGATGTGTTAAATGTCCTCATACGCTGATAGATTACCGGCAATGGCTTTTTCTTGGCAGATTTCTCTGTGTATGATTTGAAGGTAGAGTTTTGGCGGTTTAGGGCCATTTGTAATTTCAATTAACTTGTATATTTTGCTGATGTTCATTCCATTGGTTGTGTATGTTCTCTCTCTCTCTCTCTCTCTATTTGGCCAGTTTTTGTGTCCAGTGTTGAAGTTAAGTTATAATTACCTTGTTAATTCGTTTTGGAAATATATTTCATTACTTTACTCGTCACTTTACTTCACACTTTACGCTGCAACAGTTAGCTTGAAGGCCATTTTGGTAGTAAAAAATATTGTGAAGGTAGTAAATTCAACTTCAGAATCTCTGTATAAACCCTGGATGAGGATATGGCGAATAGACAGACGCTTGCAAACTTCCTGCGGCCGGGTTAGGCGTATCCGGAATCTTTCAGCGGTCGGACAGGATCTGATTAACATTTGAACCCGAATGCCTCACTTTCCTGGTCGACAGTAATCTGGTTGGGATATAACGGATTGCCTGGGTGGGTGAAAGCCCCTTGTGGCGTGGTAGTTTAACCCAAAGCGGCGAGAGGCCTTGAATAGGAAGGATGGCCACCTTGGTTGGTTAGAACTCTCTTACGAGTTAGGATTTTTGTAACCCCGAGTTCTAACAGCACACACTCTATCAAAGAGATGAACCCAATAACTGGAGTACTCACAGTTGATGCAGAAGTGAATCGGAGAAGGGCCAGGTTGACTCAATGGCAGAAGCGATTCGCTGCGAGGAAATGACTCCTTAAACACCCTTTGAACCGCGACCGGCCGCGTCCCAATCCAACTACCGGCCGGGGAGCGGAGTCGCGGCGTGACACTTGCAAAAAAACATGGCGGATCACGAAACACTAGCAGTTCTACCTGGCGGGTGGAGGTTCACAGATATGAGGGTGGAGTTATTCAAATGTCCCCTACTGTGACATAGAAGTAGGGAGACTCATTTAAACACGATTTCTGACATTCGTAAATGAATACTAGCACAATTTATCATTTTTATCAAACTTACCGTGTGTGTAGAGGCAGTACAGACCCAAAGTAGATAAAAAAATGATTTTTCTCACAGTATGGGACCTCATAATAAGTAACCAAAAGCAAAACTTTTCACACATTTTGGTTTGAATGTTTTATTACAATGAAGTAGTTTTCACATGCAAAAATGTCCTCACAAAGCAGTCCTGACAGTCAGATCCTCACAGGTACCTACGAACCTACACGCACGCACACACACAAACTCCACTGTTCTGCATACCTAGTGGCCATGCTGTGTGAGAGAAAGTGTGATCATGCTGAGATCAGAGGCCAAACCTCTGTTCATTTGAGTGTATCCACAGGGGAAGAGGAGTGAGGCAGGTGTAGAAATAGCATCAATGTCCTCCTGTGACCCCAGTCCCCTTCCTGTAATTGGCCACACATTTTACACACATTGCCACGCTCCCTGGCGACTGCCTCACCCATACGGGAGAGAAAGTGGTGCATAAAAAAGCAAAAGATCCTCTGACCTCATCGTCACTTTGTCACTGAGTTATCTGCCGCATTTGTTTGCGTGTTTCAGGTGTATATCAGGATCCTGGACAACGAGTGGAACGTGTACCGGCACTATGCTGAATTCAGGGCACTTCACAATCACCTACGATCTCGCTTCTCCCAAGTCGACGCCTTCAGCTTCCCTCCCAAGAAAGCTATCGGAAATAAGGTAAGACAGACTCCTGTGCACCTGCTGCCTTTTCCTCTCTCCTCTTTATCAAGTCCCGACTCGTGGGGCATCAGCTGGTTTGATGCCTCGGTAGCAGTGGCCGTTATAATGGCTGGATGTCGTCGCAGGCCTCGAAAAAAGTGACAAATTAGCTTTAATGGCTTCCCAGCAGCTGGTGCAAGAGTAGATTTTAATGCCACTCACATCAGAGTAAGTTAAGAGATAGCGTTGTGAAATCACAATATTTTAGTCTGATGAATTCCAGAAACGTGTATTTCCATAATGACCCAGGCCGCTTTTCAACACTGCAGGAAGGCTTTGCAGAAAGAAACTTTTTAGGAACTTGTTTTCACACTGCAGATGTTTTAGCTTGGTTGTGGTTCCTTTAGAGTTGGGATCAAGACCACCTAAACTGAGATCGAGACCAGACCAAGACCAGAGTATGTAGAGACTGAGACAGGGCCGAGACCAGAGTGTGTAGAGACCGAGACAGGGCTGAGACCAGATTGTGTCAAGACTAGAGTGTGTCGAGACCGAGACAAGGCCGAGACCAGATTGTGCCGAGACCAGAGTGTGTCGAGACCGAGACAAGGCCGAGACCAGATTGTGTCGAGACCAGAGTGTGTCGAGACCGAGACAAGGCCGAGACCAGATTGTGTCGAGACTAGAGTGTGTAGAGACCGAAACAAGGCCGAGACCAGAGTGTGTCGAGACCGAGACAAGGCCGAGACCAGATTGTGTCGAGACCAGAGTGTCTCGAGACGAGACAGGCCGAGAGACCAGATTGTCTCGAGACTAGAATTAATGTCAAGACAGAGACAAGGCTGAACCAGGTATGTCGAGACACAGGAACGAAGTGAGACCAGAGTGTGTCGAGACCAAGACAAGGCCGAGACCAGATTGTGCCAAGACCAGAGTGTGTTGAGACCGAGACAAGGCCGAGACCAGATTGTGCCAAGACCAGAGTGTGTTGAGACCGAGACAAGGCCGAGACCAGATTGTGCCAAGACAGGAATATTTGAGAGACCGAGACAGGGCTGAGACCAGTGTGGAAACACTTCTTCATCCATTTGATATCTGGATACAGAATAAATTATTTGATAAATAATATAAATTTTTTCCCTATTGATCACTCATTTTGTACATGGAATAACTCCGCATACAGAGGATTGAATATAATGTCTGAGAAGTTGAAAGACTTGTGATTCTGACGGTATGTGCGTGGTTTCAAATGGGGTGAAAAGTTGAATTATTAGAAACGGTAATTAATAAACTACACAAAATGCCTGCGTCGGTTTCAAAGACTTATAATAGTAATATTCTCAGAGTTGTGGTTAAATCCTAAATCCTCTCTGTCCGAGTCCATGACAAGACCGAGTACAAATGGGCAAGAGTCGAGACAGACGGTACATCTGACCGAGACCCAAAAACTGGTCTGGAAACCGAGACCATTCCTTTAACAGAAAAGCAGTAAAGACAATCAAGGCAAACACTTCTGAGAAGAAAGAAGAAGGGGAGAGGTTGGTTCACAGTCAAAACAATATAAACAGTAGCGGTTTTTGTATGCACATGACAGAAAGAACAATATAAGTCAAAACATTAAACATTAAGCCTCTTCAGTAAATGTCACTAAAGCACCATGGATCCTCCAAAATGTTTTGTGTCTTAAATGAAGCTCAGTTTTCCCATTTGAATAATGGCAAGCGTCTCATGTAGCTAATGTTTGAAACAAGGAGCATCGAGCAATTTCCAAATGAGCAAGACTGGTTTTTGGCTGCAACAGTACCGCTCATCAGGGTAATTTGTGACTCTGCTCGTCGCAACGAAGGTTTCCGAGAAAGACGACCGTTTATGTTGCGTGGGGTAAAATTTTGGATTTTTTTTTTTTAGTGTTTTGAAACAGTAGAAGCTGAAAAACTTCCCCTTTTCATCCTAAAAACGTGACTTTCTTGAGGTGAGGAATTCAATTCCAGCAGAATGTTAAAAGTTTCTGTTTTGACGCTCTACTTCAATATTTACGCTAAATCCACTGGTTGACTAAGCGTGAAGATATTTCACGGAGATATCTTAGGTCTCGAGTTCGATTAACCCCTCGCAGGTAGGCTATCGATGTGACATGAATGCAGCGTAGGCTACGTAAATGCAGTAAATGCAAACGTAGCCGCGACCGCAGCGAGCGTCTGTGAGTGCTACGTCGATAGTTAACTTCAAAGGCAGATTTCTCCGTTTCTCACTTGGCGTGACAGGAGAAACCCGACTCCTTTTAATGTTGATATCTCAGTCATACGTCGTCCGATTCATTTGATATAGGTATCGTTTTGAAGCTTGATTTACGCCCTTTCATGAAAACATAACTCAATTTTGAAAATTTGCGACAAGCGACGGGTTTTGCCGTGCAGTCACATTTATTCCGAAGAAGGAAAGACTTTTGGCCCATCAGCAAAATCCAAAAGAATTCACAAATCTCTACTGTGACCAAAAGTCAAACAGAACTTCCCCAAATTGTAATAAGTGTGACTGCGTTGGTGTAGCTCCTGAGACATGTTTTAGCTCCTACTAAAATGGGGGTTTTAGATTCTTTCTTTTGGCTGGTCTGACTTTTCGATTACCCAAGCATTAACCTTATTTTGAGTCATTTTGAGCTCTGTGATTGGAAGATCATCAGTTCAAGTGGCGGACCGGTAAAGGTACCACTGAGGTGGTCATGAACTAAGGTACCATACCCAACCACTGCTCCTTCACGGATGGGTCAGATGCAGAGGTGACATTTCATTGTGGTGCACTGTGTGCTGTATTGCTCTGGGCTGTGTTCACAATGTCAAATAATCACTCACTTGGACTTCCTAATATCTTCTCTCTAACATTTATTTTTGGAATTTATCCTGAAGTTTGATATTTTAAATGTATTTGGTGTCATTTTTTATTTCTGTTTACTTTTGTTTGTTTTGATAACTAACATGACATTGAGCATGCTTTTTTCCGCTGGGTTGAGACTGGACCTAATTTGTTGAGCTACAAAACTACAAGCAAGAAAATCGAAATGGTTGTTTCTCAAACAACACAGTAAAAGGAGTATTTTTGTGGTGAATATGGTGGGCTTTAAGACTGCACAACATGAGGAAAAATTCCAGTGTTTGTTAAATCTGTTAACGAAGCAATAACATTAAATGATGTGATAAATCAGACATGAAAGTTACCTAGTAGCACTAATTGTACACGCTGCTAATTTAGATGACTGTGTATGTTTATTACAGCGATCATTACATTCATGAATTACTGATGCACACAATTAAACCCAATCCTTGGCTTTCGCGGCATGTAGTCTCGAGCCGATTCATGACTCTGCTGCTTCTTTTAACAAATAAATGGACACAGAGCTGCTGGTGCTCCTCTTACAGAATGTCATTTATATGAATGTTTGTAAGGAGTGTTTCATGAAAGCAACTTTTACTTTGGAATTCAAGATATTGTTATGATGATTAAAAAATATTATTTGTTGTCCAGCATTAGTGGCCATTACTCTCTGTTTCCTCTTCTCAAGTGGACAGAAACCAACTTCGATCCATACGTAATTTGAAGTTGTATTTGCTCTCTGTCTGTTTCTGATATGAGTAATGTAATAATTCTCAGGGATATCTGGAAGAAACGTTTAGCAGGAGCTAGAAAGAGCTTATCACTTAGAGCTTTATCACTGCAGGAACTTGCAGGGTTGTCAGGTTGTCAAAGTCAAAGGAAAGTTTGTCATCTCTGCTATATACTGTGCAAGTATACAGAGAGACGAGACGACGTGGCTCCAGTTTTAACAATAACCAATATATAAATAGAATATAAATTATACATTTTAAACTAGAAGTAAAATATAAACTTCAAACTAGAAGTAGAATATAAAATATAAACTTTGAACTAGAAGTAAAATATAAACTTTGAACTAGAAGTAGAATATAAAATATAAACTTCAAACTAGAAGTAGAATATAAAATATTAACTTTGAACTAGAAGTAGAATATAAAATATTAACTTTGAACTAGAAGTAGAATATAAAATATTAACTTTAAACTAGAAGTAGAATATAAAATATAAACTTTGAACTAGAAGTAGAATATAAAATATAAACTTTGAACTAGAAGTTGAATATAAAATATTAACTTTGAACTAGAAGTAGAATATAAAATATTAACTTTGAACTAGAAGTAGAATATAAAATATTAACTTTAAACTAGAAGTAGAATATAAAATATTAACTTTGAACTAGAAGTAGAATATAAAATATTAACTTTGAACTAGTAGAATATAAACTATATAAATAAGCTAACCTATGAAATCTGATCTTTTGTAAAGTCTGAGCTGACTACATGAGGAGTCAAATATCGTAACAGCAGTGGAGAGGAGAAGCTACAATCTGTGTACAATAATTTCAGTCATTTGTGCAAATATCGTACCCGTACCATCAGTCAAGTGAGAAATTGCAATCAGTGATATGTACAAGTAATCTTCAGTAGTTGTTTCCTTCTCCCCCTCCTCCCCAGACTCGAGGTTCCCATAATTAGCCGGTGGTGCTGCCTCACAGTGAGAAGGTCCTGGGTTCGAGCCCCAGGTCGGCCGTAGGGCCTTTCTGTGTGGAGATTGCATGCAGTCCCCGTGTTCGCGTGGGTTTTCTCCGGGTGCTCTGGTTTCCTCCCACAGTCCAAAAGCATGCAGTCTAGTTTAATTGGCGACTCTAAATTGGCCACCGTAAGGTGTGAATTTCTCAAACAGTTCAGTCGGTGTGATGACCAACCTGCACATGGGCTACAATCTATGATCGAACATGAATAACGTTATTCAACTGTTGAAAATATTTGAAATATACTGTATATTCATCCCTACGTCTAGTGGTGATACAAGTTGGCTAGATCTTACCTGTCCAGGAGAAAATTTGCCACTTCGGTATCTGCCTTCAATTTTCTTCTCCACTGATGTCATAGCGAGGCCTTTTAGTTTTAGTAACGTCAGACATTTGTAATCCAGAACGCTTGTAGCTGCAGCTCAGTGGTAACTGGCAACCTGGATGCCGGAATGCTCCTGACTTTGTGATTGGGAGATAGCGGTGGGTGGCGCTACAGGCCAAAACATAAATCCAAAACATAAACACGATTTGCGGGCAGTAAATAAAAATTTTAAATGCGAATATTCTGGCTGTGCTAATTTTGTCACTGAGACCAGTAATTCAAATTAACACGATTCCTTAATCAACCTCTGGTGACATATTAGGCTCATTTCATAAGTTTCTGACTTGACTGTAGCTGCTTTAAATGTGTGCCAGATCCGCAGCAGTTTGGAGTGACAATACTGTACAGTCTATAAACATAAACAGTATTTGTCCATATTGTAGCATGTGCATCACAAAGACGGGGATGTGTAAAGTGCAGAGGTGCAATAGAGTCAGTTCACAGTCCGGATGTGGCAGTGTGTGTTGGGGGAGTGTGTTCTCGTTCCCGGACCATTTTTTAGTTCCTACGTTGGATTCCTACTTTTGGAGAAGGTCTGATTGTTTGACTCTACAAGCAAGTAAAAGTTCTAGTCTGGCTTGTGCTGTGTGAAAATAAGACAAGCATGAACTAAAAATGCAGTCCAGGAACTTGGTTGCCATTACTTTAATTTTTCTACTGAACTGCACAGACTCTGGTTGGAACCGAAAAGGAGCTTTGAACCTTGCTTCTGTATTTTCTCGGAGCCTGTTGATGGAGCAGTTTTTAGGTTGGTAGGACCTGAATGTCCAGCTCTTCTTTCTGACCTACAGATCAGGCATCGGGTAGTAGCATGAAACCGAAACTACAGTGTGGTTTGAGGTCTAAAACGAAATAGATGCACTTAATAAAAGGTGGCATTTTCTACATGGGCTTCACAGAAAGCTTCCAAAAGATTTGCTGACCTTTTCCATCTCCACTCTCCCTCGTCTTTTCATTGCTTTTAGGACGCAACACTCTGACCGAGGAGGACTCTCCAGTTTCCGGGCTTTTTATGATGAGATTTTCAAACCTCTAAAAGTGCCTTTTCTCTTCCCTTTTCCTCACAAGCCGAGGAAGGACTTTCGGGTGAAATATTTTCGGCGTTTTCATCTACGAGGTGTCCCCGCTCTGCCAGCCTGCAGAGAGGACAGGGCGGAGGGGGTAGATTGCTTTGGCAGCAGTAATCTGCCCTGCCGGCCTCTTTTTTGACCCTATGGCCTATCCGAGCCATCAGCCTATCTTCGTCGCAGCAGCGCTGTGTGGGCTAACGAGTCCCGGCCCTCTCGTCCCCTCCTGGCTTTTCATTTCCCTCCTTATTTTGTGGCTTGGCAGTCGAGCCGGCCGATGGTAATCGGCCCTTGGCTTTGCTTCCTTTTCCTCCGCCTGGGGTTTTCAGCAGGTGCCAGGGAGGGCGTTGGATTTTCGTCCGACCCTTTCAACGCTGCAGTTGCGGGAAAGACGGAGCCGATTCACCCGTCCCCGCCACAGTAAAAGAAACGTCTCGTGAGCCAGTGCATGTGTCACTGAGTTAGGGGTGGCAGTGGTCTTAGTGGTAGGACACTGTACACGCCTACGGACCTCCAATAGGTTGAAGGTTTAAATCCAGCTCAACTCTACAGCCAGAACGAACACAGATGAGCCCCAGAGCAAGAGCCTTAACCCTGAGTTGCTCCAGGAACACTAATCCTATAATCACCTTGTTTTTTTCTTCATTGTTCTCTTATTTGTCTGCTTTTTTACTATATACACTTCTGTAATTCCTTCCACAGTTTTTGGTAGAGACACCGTTCATGGCTTAACAGTTATAACTTATTGAGGAGACCCAGGGTATTGTGTTTCTTACTTGTAGCCCAACTGCAGTTTTTTCCCCAGTTATCTATAAACATCACGTCTCATTCAGCTTTTTCCTACGCATTTAGTGGATAGCAGTCATGCAGGTTCTTCAGGAGGAAATGCCTTATCTGAGTTCGGGAGCAGGAGACGGGGAATGAACCTCATTCAGATCATTCTAACTTTAAAGACACAAACAAAAAAGTAGGGATGCACGATAATGGAATCATTGGCCGATGCCGATATCCGATATTTTTCCTCTTACATCTGACGATACTGATACCGAAATATTAGGAAGGCGAAATCGGGCAGAATTACGCATGTAAAGACAAGATATTTTGTTCACCAAAGTTCCACAGCATGCTCAGAATGTGGTCACAAAATAGCGCCATAAAGCGACATTTCTAACAGCGCCAAGTCAAGTGGAGCGAGCGTGAGAGCGGAGTTGAGCGAGGGCGGAGCATTTTGAGTGTAGTGCACAACAATTTAAGTTAAAAGTCACCTCCCGCACTATGGTGCACCACGTCAAATAGGAGGTGTGTGACACTCCATGTGCACTACATAGTGCATGGAGTCGTTAAGCTACAACCCCGGCTATTATCTGAGATGCATACTACCGCATAGAAAAAGTATGATAAAAGTATACACTACCAGTCAAAAGTTTGGACACACCTTCCCATTCCGTGTTTTATTCTTTATCATCATGACTATTTCCATTGTAGATTCTCACTGAAGGCACTATGAATGAACACATATGGAATTATGTAGTAAATAAAAAGTGTGAAATAACCCAAAACATGTTTTATATCTTAGATTCTTGCAAATAACCGCCCTTTGCTTTGATCACTGCTTTGCACACTCTTGGCATTCTCTCGATGAGCTTCATGAGGTAGTCGCCTGAAATGGTTTTCCAGTCTTGAAGGAGTTCCCAGAGATGCTGAACACTTGTTGGCCCCTTTGCCTTCACTCTGCGGTCCATCTCATTCCAGACCATCTCAATTGAGTTTGGTCAGGTGACCGTGGAGGCCAGGCCATGTGGCGCAGCACTCCATCACTCTCCTTCTGGGTCATATAGTCTTTACACAGTTCATTCATAGTTTTGATGCCTTTAGTGAGAATCTTCAATGTAAATAGTAATGAAAATATAGAAAAAACATTGAATGGGAAGATGTGTCCAAACTTTTGACTGGTAGTGTATGTGTGAGCTCACATGCGCTAAGTGTGGTAAACACACAATTTAGTTCGTTTGAAAAATGTTCTTGTGTGCAGACAGAGTTGAGCGCATAAAGACAAGAGATTCTGCTCACAAACGTTCCACTGCGTGCTCAGAATTTTGGCCCAGAATATTTTTTTAGTCAGAAGGTGATGAAGAGATGCCTTTTTAAAGACGCCTTAAATATGTTTATTGAGGGGAAAACCTGATGTAGAAAGCAAAGGATTATATAGTCTTGGGGCTTGATTGTTTTTAACCAAGACTATGGGATGCTTAAAAGCAGCGCTTGCAAGCAGAATGGAGACAAGTTGGGTCTAGAACAACAAATTACATGTTATAATCAGTTCTGTATTTTACAAATAACCAGTGAAGTAATGCTAAAACTAGTGATATGCAGCTTTTTGGTCCAAATCTAAATGTGTGAGGAAACCTTTTTGCTTGCATAGAGCGCTTGTTTAGAATAAGCCATTCCTCCCCGCAGAATTGGCCTGCATGTCAAATTTAAACTCATTACTATACGTCCCCCAAATTTCTGAGTGTTCATATTTGCAGATAGCACCCCCAAAATCTGTACAAAAACTAGGTCTTGGCCCTTTGTATGCAAAAATATTGTGCAGGCGGAATTCTGCTGAGCAAACGGCAATTAGAGCGACGTTTCAGCTGGTTTCCTAGACTTGCTTTATGTAAGGATTAGGAGAAGAGAGGCGCTGACCTCTGAGTGACGCGCTCGATTCAGATAGCGGGTTCGGTTCTGCTGATGTGAAGCCTGGCGCCGGCTGCGGCTCCCGTTAAGCGGAAAGGCACCCCTCTGTTCTCGGGCTTTACTGCTGAAGAGGCGCTAACTGCTCGCCTCCAAAGTGTTGGCAGGAACTTTGACATGCAAATCCAACTTGAGTGGAGAAGCCCTGAGGGCTCTGTTACAACAAGAAAGCAAGGGAGGGAGGCAGGCAGGGAGGGAAGAAGGAGGAAGAAGATGGATTGAGAGACACCCATTACAGTGTAATGAGAGCGGTGGCGGGGGTGTGATGGCGAAGGGCATTTTTGTCTCTTCTCACTGGGATTCTATGCTACTATTATTTTTGGGGATTGGAATTTGTGGACACTTTGTGCAACATTTAGGCTACGCTAATTTCCACTAGCTAACATTTATGGGGTTGTCGGTAGCCTAGTTGAAGGACACTCGCCTTTGGACCAAGAGGTTGTGGGTTCGAATCTGACCTCTGGCGTTACCAACATTGGGTCCCTTAACCCTAAGTTGCTCTGAGGAGAACTGTCCCTGAAATTAGGAAATGTAAGTCGCTCTGGGTAAGAGCGTCTGCTAAATGCTGTAAATGTACATGGCCAGACTAAAGGCTACTAACAACTAAAGGCTTGCTCAGGGGCTCAGTGGTTGGTTTTCAGCTATGCTGGGATACAAACCTCCCAACCGGCCCTCCAGGAATGAAACTGGACACCCCTGGTCTAGTGGATATGTCATTGTGAACCCACCACAGTGGACCACAACAAAATGCAGTCTTTAGAGTTGGGGATGGTATCTTGTTCAGGAGTACCTTGATATTAACTTTCCCAGTCCAGGATTTTGCCAGATGACAGATGTCTAATCAAGAGAGTTACACTACCACTGTCCTTAAAGCCCCATAGCCAACGTGGGGTTTGAACCCGCGACCCTAGATTACGTGGTGGTTGTGGCCTAGTGATAAGATGCTTGAGTAAGAATTGAGAGGTCATTGGTTCAAAATCACGGAGACTGTCCCTGTAATTAGGAGACGGAGGTTGCTTCGGATAAGAGTCTACTTAACATTCTGAATGTAAAAATCTTGTGTTCTACCACATTTTGTTTCGAGATAAAAGTGAGTGATTATTTGTCATTGTGAACACACCACAGCAGAGCACACAGTGCACCACAACCAAATGTGACCTCTGCATTTGACCCATCCTTGAAGGAGCAGTGGGCAGCTGACATGGGCAGCCCTCTGGGAGCAGTGCTTGCGGATGGTACCTTGCTCATGAGTACCTCAGTGGTACCTTCACCAGTCCTGGAATTCGACCTGGCGAACTTCCGATCACGGGGCGAACGCCCTAACATAGATGCTATAAAAGTTAAGCTACACCAGCCTAATGCTCAGTCATTGGCAGGGATCATGATGTGGTTGAAAGAACAGTGTACTCAATGATGATTATTTGTCATTGTGAGCACACCACAGCACAACGAAATGTGACCTGTGCATTTGACCCATCTGTGAAGGAGTGGTGGACAGCTGGCATGGGCAGTGCTTGGGGACGGTACCTTGGTCATAAGTACCTCGGTGGTACCTTTATCAGTGAGGGACTTTCGATCACAAGGTGAACTCCCTAACCGTTACGCTACCACCTGCCCAGGAAGCAGTGCTTGGAGATGGTACCTTGTTCTCAACTACCTTTAACCAAGATTTGAACTGGTGGCATTGATCACACGAGCAGCTTCCTGGCTGTTACCCTACACTACCACAGCCCAGATTCAATAAGAGGAAGTAAATACCATTAGCTTATGTTCATGGTTAGTCGCACTGCTTTGACCTTTTCCCCAAATGAATACCACACTCATTCTTCCTCTGTCTCCTTCCTTCCTTAATGGTTCCTAAACAGCGCCGCATACATAAGTACGCAGGCCAGAGCAGTGCAGCTTTTTTTTTTTAATATGGCAAGAGCAAATTATTTCATTAGTCTATTTGCATATTTCATTTTCCTGCTTTTATTTTCTCTTGCACTTGGGGACAAGTGGTGTTAATGGAACGGCACTTTGCGACGTGAGAGTCAGTTCATTTTACAGCAAATCGACTGCTCCGTAATCGCCGCCGGGTCCCGTGCCCTTCTCTCGATTGTCTCTCTGCGTGCCTTTTTTCTCCGCGATTACATCGGGCCCTTGCAGCACCAGCGCTTTGTAACATCTCATGCTGTAAATCCCTGGAGCTGCATCTGATCCATATCTCTCAGACATGACTCCTCTGTGCCAAACGTGGCGTACAGGAGGGATGACGGAATGGACTGGCTACCCTTCGATCACGGGCCCAACTCCATAAACCGCTATGCCACCATCTTGCATCGGGGGCTCGTCTTTTATGCTTTTTGGTATTCCGTCCACATCTTTTGATGATGTCTGGCCTCTGTTTGACTTTAGCTCAAAGACAGCAGTTAACGCCTTTCCATCCAGATTCACTCATCGGTTTGCGGCTAACTGGAGGCTTCAGGGCCGACAAGGAAGGAGGAGCTGCTCCATTTTTGGCCTTGTAGGCTTGGGTTAAGGTTTTAATTCCGTTGCAGGTAGCCCCTGGGAGACAACGAAGGCTGCCCAGTTGGGAGTAGTAAGAATTTGAAGAGATGTCCTGTTGCTGTCTGAATCAATTAAAGTGATGTAGTCGCCTTCAAAGGAAGTTGAGAGTTGCAGAGGTCCAGTGTGGAAATAACAAAAGATGTGTATGTGTAGCTAAGCAGCATTGGTGGGGAGAAATGGTTGGATTGTTGTGATGTGATAAAGAAGGTTCCAACATGTTCTGGAATTAGATTGTGGGAATTACAGTTCCACATGGTCCGATTTCTTGCTTCCGTTGGCGGGATGAGAATGGAATTCTCAAATGAGATGGTAATGTTGTGCCTTGGTGATGGATTAAGCTGTGATGTACAGAAGCTCTTACTAGGATTCGACTTGGCCGAGGTGGTAGAGGATGTCTCCCAGGAGGGAACGTGAGCTGAAACCTGTGAGTCATTGTGGGAAAAGAGAGAATAAGCTGAATGTCATCTTTCTAACACTTTTAATTGCTGTGGCTTCCCTACGTAGAGGCCACGGTGTTATACTCCCTTCCGGAAGACCCAGATCATCTGCTAAATTTGCATAGCTCCGATGTGATTCAGCTCATTAGTTAATTACTGCGACCTTCCTGAGTGCTTAAAGAGGGAGAGCGCTTCTCTCTGTGGGGCGGTGACTCTCCAGGACCTGAATACAACCCCCTGCTGGGAATAATCACATTCTGGATTTTCTGAATGAGCGAGTGTGCGTAAGAGAGTGTGTTTTCTTGGGGTAAATACACCAGGTGTGCATCCTTGACCGACTTGCCGTCAGACTGTGTGTAGTTGATGCAGTATGTCACAGTTGGTGATCATTTGAGCCAATGTGGAGAGTGAACAATGAGACTCTCCTCTTCAATAAGGGCCAGGTTCTAATCAGTGAAATCAGACACTTGTTTTGCAGATTGGACCAGATCCTGGTTGACACTTAGACCTTTGGGGCAGTTGGTGGCGTAACGGTAAGGGTGTTCCCCCCTGTAATCAGAAGGTCGCCAGTTCGAATTCCAGCACCGGTAAAGGCATCACTGATGTACTCATGAGCAAGGTACCGTCCCCAAGCACTGATCTCTGAGGGCTGCCCATGTCAGCTGCCCACTGCTCCTTCACGGATGGGTTAAATGCAGAGGTCACATTTAGGTCACCATAATCGGCCACTGCATCACTGGTCGGCCATTGCATCACTGTATGTGATTAATTTCAGCATCCCTAGTCAACAGTACTGTTTCCAACCTTAGCAATGATAGACATTACTGGGGCAGTTGGTAGCGTAACAGTTAGGGCGTTTGCCCCGTGACCGGACGGTCGCCCGGTTCGAATCCCGCACCGGTAAAAGTACCACTTAGGTACTCGTGAGCAAGGTACTGTCCCCGAGCACTGCTCCCCGGGTGCTGCTCATGTCAGCTGCCCACTGCTTTTTCACGGAGGGGTCAAATGCAGATTTTGGGGTCAAAGGTCACATTTCGTTATCGTTAGTTCGTGTGCTGTGGTGTGGCGTGTTCACAATGACAAACAATCACTCTCACTCACATTAAACTGCAGTTAGCTCAGATTGGACGGTAATGCCGGCACTCAGATTTATTGGTCAGTCTTTCTTCCATATCTGGCTGTTAATGGTCTTCCCACCATCATAGACTGCACTTTTGCCTTGCTGTAGCGTTCATATCCATCCTCCCGCCATGTTTGACTAGCCATCGTGTCGTAATGCACATTTTAAGTTGATGTCCGTAGTTATTTCACTTGGAGGACAGGACTTTGATGAAAACTCTGACCTTTGCTGCTGGCCAGGGAAAGCTAATACAGCAAGCTATAATTGAGTTTTCTCTCTTTAAGCAGGCTTTTCCCCCCATTTATTCCCTGTTTCCCTCTGGTATGTGGGCAGACGTGACCCTTCCAGAAACAGCATTCTCACTTGGTACTTTAGACATCCACATGATGGGAGACACAAGGCTGAGTTCCACTTCCAGGAGTGGGCTGTAGCAATGCTGAAATAGCTTCTGCTTGACAAGGGCATGTAAAAAGTCTTAATTGAATTAGTTTTCGCACTGCTTCCCACGCTCCACGTTCGGTTCCTTTCAGAATCTCTGATGCTCACGGGAAATTCCCACTGGACGGCAATCCTGTAAATGAGCTTCTAGCGCCCGGTCCTCCAGCGTGAGCTTTGTGTGTGTATGTGTGTGTGTCTGTCTGCTGCTTCTGGTCTCACCCGTCCTGATAGCTCCTCAACAGCTGATTTGTCAGAAGCCAGTCCGGGGAAAGCGCTAAACGCTGCCGATAGCTCGATCCGGCAAATCCTCCCTTTGTCGCACCGAGCCCAACGAGGCCCCTGCGAGAATGATGACATCAAAAAGCAGAGCTGTCTACCTCTCCGTCAAAGAGTCAACGCCCGGCTCCTCAGCCTTCGCTTCTTTACAGCTCGCCAGCTTCGTATCTGGATCAAATTTACAGCTGCCATTTTGAGCATGCTTCCCTTCCTGTCTTGCTTGTTTACTCAAGGAGCAGTGACTTATGGTGGGGTTTGTTTTAAACACTGATTCAGCAACAGTAGAGAGACGTGAAACCTCTAAACTCTGTGAGTTTAGAAAGACACCTGAAAGCACCTCCCCTAGTTTTGAAAGTCGCACTAAAGCTCTGCTCAGTTTTCAGATACTTTCGTCTCTTCGACTTGAAAGACCCCTCTCCAGATCATGTCCCTTAGCTTTGAAAGTCTGTCCTCTAAATCGCCTCCCTTAGCTTTTACGAAACCCCCCCCAAAACACCACCTTTAGTTTTGAAAGCCGCACCTCTAAAGCACCCCTTAGTTTTAAAATCTACTTTTAGGCACCTCTTTAGTTTTGAAAGTTTCTTTAAAGCACCTCCTTTAGTTTTGGAAGACGCTCCCCTAAAACACCTCCATTAGTTTTGAACGACACTCTCATAGACCACCTCCCTTAGTTTTAAATGACGCCCTGAAGCTCCTCTCAGCCTTGAAAGATGCTCCTCTTAGCGCCACCTTTAGTTTTGGACGACACTCCTCTAAAGCACCCCTTGGTTTTAAAGGTCCCATATTATACATTTTTACAAGTTAAAATAGGTCTACAGGCTCCACTAAACATGTCTCTGAAGTAGTTTGCTGTAAACACCTCTCAGATTAGGCATTTTCACCTGCTTTTTACCGCTCTATTTCAGTCCCTTTCAGAACAGACTGTTTCTCATTAGTATTCCTAAAGGCAAATGAGCTGCCGCTGCCCACATAGACAGCACGGCGAGGGTTTACCTCACGTGAAAATAATCGACCTGGCTGCTGCTAACAGACCATTCATACAGACAAACATGTTCAACACAACACTCCGCCGGTAGACTTCTTCATTCCTACGCCAGCGCTTGCAGGAAAACATGGCGGATCAGGAAGAGCTAGCAGTTCTACCTGGCGGGTGGAGGTTCTCAGATAGGAGGGTGGAGTATTTAAATGTCCTCTACTGGGACGTAGAAGTAGGGGAGAAATGTAAACGGCTTGTTAAAGCTCGCAATTTCTGACATGCGTAAATGAATACGAACACTATTGACCATTTTTTATCAAACGTACAGTGTGTGTAGAGGCAGTACAGACCCAAATGGATGTTCAAAGAACAGGAAAAGTGATTTTTTTCACAATAAGGAAAATCTCCTTTGAGGCATCTCCTTTAGTGTTGCAAGATGCTCTAAAGCTCCTCTCGGTTTTAAAAGATTCTCCTCTAAAGCTCATCCTTTAGTTTTGAAAGATGCATCTCTAAAGCATCTCTTTACATTTAGAAAGACACTGTAAAGCCTCTTTTTGTTGAGAAAGATGCGGCTTTAAAGCATCTCTTGTAGTTTAAAGTGGCACTCTTAAGCTCCTTGTGTTTTTTAAAGGTGCTCCTCTAAAACATCTCCCTTAGTTTTAAAAGGCGCTCCTCTGAAGCACTCCTTTCTCTTCAAAAAAACGCTCCTCTAAATCACCACCCTTGCTGTTAAAAGACACCCAAAAGTTATACAGAACTTTCCATAAAACCAAGCAGTTGCACCGCCGTCTTTCTGAAGTAAAAGCAAGGTACCCCGAAGCAGAAATGGCTGAAAAGTCAGCGTTTTGTTTTATCACACTTGACTATCAGGCAGTTTTATGTCTCTCTCTGCACGTTTGGCCCCATGCTGATGCTTCAGTCCAGGAAGCCCAGACCACCCCAGAGTTTAGCATCCTGACACATTTGCTCCTCTTAATTCAACTCATCAGCTGATTACTACAAACTTCCTGAGCGTCAGAACGGTGAGAACCCAAATCTCTGCGGGGCGCTGATTCTCCAGGACCCGAATTTAACCCCCTGCTGTGACCAAGAGCGCTCCAGGTTTTCTGAATGAGCCAGTGTGTCGTAAGGACGTGTGTTCCTGGAGTACGGCAGGTGCTCCAGGGACGGTTCCACATCTTTGCTTGATCGTTTAAGCCAAAGTGTGGACTCATCATTGTGTACTCTCCTCCTCAATCAAGGCCAGATCCTGATCAGTGAAATCAGATCCCTCTCTGCAGGTCGGACCAGGATCCCTGTAGACGCCCAGACCTCATGGTGTGTAACTGAATAAGTGCTGCTGACATGAAGGCTGGGCTCCAACCGTCTCCGGCCTGGTCAGGGCTGATAGCAGTCGGGCCAAGTTTCTGTTGAACCAGGGAGTAACGCAGTCAGTCTGTGTGTACGTTTACACTACTTTTACACACGCCTCACTTCTCCGTAATAAGCAGCTTTTCAGAATATTTTCTGTCGGAAAGGCTGTTTGGTAGTGTCATTATTTTAGTCCTCGTCTTTCTCGCACCAAAGTTCCAAAAGTCTCAATTAATAGTTTCCATGTTAAATAAAATTGAATATTATGAAAAAAGGTCTTTTGTTTTTCGTAAAACTGGATTTTTTCCTTTTAATGAGCTACTAACAATAATCATTAACCCAAAAACAAAAAGACTTAATATTTTTTTATTTTATGAGTACATAACGTGTGAAAGTTTAACTAAACAAACCTTTTTTCATAATATTTGATTTATTTGAGAGGCACTCCAAAGATTGCAAAGTAATTTATCTTGTTGTAGAACGTTTCCAGTTATTTATCTTGTAGGAACAACTTGTACACGCAAATTAATTTTCTTTTGAAATACCATATTTTGTGTACCATAGTTCAAATATTCCAGAGAAATCAACAGATTCTTAAAAGCTCAAAATGCAAGATATCTCAATGGTCAGAAAAGCATAAACCTGCTGAAATAAACTTCTTCTCATGTGACTCCCAACTTGAATAAAAACGACAAAAAAGATTAGTTGGCATTAAGCGGTTGGGATAATGAATGAATGAACTTGTGTGCATAAGATAATATTTCTCACAAGACAATAACATTAAAGTGGAATTAAAATGATTATTGGTCAACACAGCACAGCACACCACACAACGAAGTGTGACCTCTACATTTGACCCATCCCCTAAAGGAGCAGTTGGCAGTTTTGGCAGCACCCGGGGTGGCAGTGCTTGGGGGATGGTACCTTGTTAATGAGTAGTACCTCAGTGGTACCATTATCTTTACAGGACATGCTAATAAACTGGAGTTCACAAGATAATAACTTGCTAAAAATGGACCTTATAGGATTTTAAGTGTTCGGTGGTTTAATGAACTTCCTCAACACAAAACAGGTAAAGCCCAGCAAGTAAAAACACTGTGAAAGTAGGTTTCTCTATTCAGTGTTTTTGATTATGAGAGAAATGTCACACTGAATGGTTACTGAGGATCTATTAGGCAGTTGGTGACATAACGGTAGGGTGTTCAGAAGGTTGCAGGTTCGAATCCAGGGCCGGTAAAGTTACCACTGAGGTACTCATGAGCAAGGTACCGTCCCCAAGCACTGCTCCCCGGGCGCTTGTTAGCTGCCCACTGCTCCTTCACGTATGGGTTAAATGCAGAGGTCACATTTGATTGTGGTGTGCTGTGGTGTGGTGTGTTCACAATGACAAATAATCACTCACTTATTAACATTTATCTGGAGTGACTTTTCATTTCCTACTTACAGGATACAGTCTCGCTGGGGCAACTTGGGCTAAAGGGTCTTGCTCAGAGGGGCTTGCTCAGTGTTAGTGCTGGAGCTAGGGTAGAGCCAAACTTGGACACACAACCTCCTGGTCGATAAAGGACTGTCCTACACTGCAAAAAAAATTTACTTTTTAAAAGTAAGAAAAAAATTACTATTTTGGGGAAAAAAATACTTATTTCAAGCAAAATTATCTGCCAGTGCAGCGAGAAAAAAAATACTCAAAGACTAAGCATACACAACTTAAATTAAGCAGAATATACTAGTTTTTTCTCCAATTCTCTTGAAACAAGTAAAAATATACTTACAGTCTACCTGTTAACACAACTCCTTTACCAAAGTGGGTTGTTTTAAGAAAAAACTGCTCAAAATGAGTTGTATTACCTAGGTAGGATAACTCAAGATAAATTTTCTTGAAACAAGTCAAATAATCTAAACAATATTCAGTCTTACCAAGAAAATAAATCCAAAAAACGGTGTAACAAGATTAAAATGCTGAATTCAAGTCAATTACACTTGTACAGATTTTTATTTTTTGCAGTGTACCTCTAAGTCACCCACTGTTTCTGGCCGCTACTCCTCCTACATTTTTTGTGCGGTATGGGGTGCTTGTATACACGGTTTTGATACGTGCACTCGTCGCGAGTTATTTTTCCGTCTGTTGTTCCCCCCATCGACTAAATTTTGATGTTTTACTGCTCGGCTGCCGTTCTTGACAAAGCCACCCAATTGAACGTGATTCGAAGGCACATAGGCCATTCACATGTTCAGCCGTTTATTTTTTCCTGTAGGAACCCATTAACAATACATGGGATTTGGAACTCAAAAGCTTTACTTCCCCCGTTTTCGCACGACAGTCAGCACTGAACACGCATTTTCTGGCTATTATCATCCCATACACTTATGACTGTTTTTTAGTTAAAGTCTTTCTGCTCGGCCAGTTTTCATGTCACAACTACAAAACTAGAGCAGTCACACTGAAATGCGTCTCTAGTTCTTCTTCTTGTCCTTTCGGCTTCTCCCGTTTGGAGCCGCCACAGCAGATCAATTGCCTCGTTGTCTGCATTTCGAACTGGCAAAAGTTTTACACCAGATGCCCTTCCTGACGCAACCCTCGCCATTTACCCGGGCTTGGGACCAGCACCAAGAGTTACCCAATCTCGTATATCTCCAGTGGCTGGGTTCCAGAAATCCAGTATTATGAAACCAAATTACCTTTTTATTAAATTCTCATTTTTCAGATGCCAATTTTGTGCTCTGTACAACTTTCACCAGCTTTCCACTTCCAATCCCGGCCGTTTTTCGATTAACATACACTGGCCAGACGCATCCCTCATGATGTCCTGAGCTCACCTCGTGCAGTCAGTCCTACACCTTTCCCAGCAGCTGTGCTGCACAGATGGCGAGAGCGCCGATATCGGAGTTGGGTCCCTGGTCTCGGGAGCCTACAGGCTGTGACAGGCCGAGTGCCCGAGCCAGGCGCCGCAAAGCTTCCTGGGCCATTTAGAAAGCGTCCTGCCACGACGCCTCTTTAACGTGACAGACAGCCACCAACAGCTGCAGCGCTTCGGGGCTTCCTCACGAGACGCTCCTGCGGCCGAGGCGTTTACCGACTTGCCGTCTGGTAGGAAGAGCTGAGTCATTTGTCACCGTTTCCTGCGCGAGGTCTCCGAGGCCGCCGGGCCTCTCCTGTCCGTCCCATTTTGCGCTCGGTGAATAATTCAGAGGCCCTAGTGGCGCAGGACCAGGTGCATTAGGTGCCCTGTTTATTTCCCGCCCGTATTCCTAGCCCTCGTTTCCCCGTACTTTCGTGTGCGTCTTGACGTTGTGGACCTTGCGGTCCATTATGTGGCCCAGCGTCCTCGATCGTGTATTATTAACGACACAACACACAAATACGAAGCAGAGAGAGTGGGGGGCGGGGGGTTGGGAGGGGACGGCGTGGGGAAACAAGAGGCGCCTCTGTTTTTTTTTTTGTTCCGGACGGCTTTAATTGAGCTCGGCGTCCCCGTTGCATTAAAGATGACGCCCTCAGGAGGACGTAGCCTTTGCTCGTTACGGCTCTCGTTTCTCCACCCTGCTTTCTGGAGTCAAAGTGAATAAATGATGACTGCTGTATATTGTATGCATATTCAACATGGAGGCATGTGTAATGTGCCTCCTCCTCCTCTTCCTCCTCCTCACAATATGGGAAAAGGGTCCGGGGGGGGGGGAACACGCGTGAGCCGCATGTGCTAGTTTAATGGCCTGCTTTAGGCCACTTGGTTCGCGTAAGATCGCCGGTGCTGTTGTATAAGCGGTGCATTGTCTGACGACGGCAGGAAGCGTATTCTCTTTCTTTTGTGCGATTCTAAAATCTCCTTCAGCCCTTTTCTTTTAACCAGAAAGGTCAGCGATTGCTTCATTAATCAACTTCAAACCGTAATTTTAATAAGCTTGTGCTTTGCCGCACACGAACTAACGTTCAGATTTGCAGCCTTTCTATTCGTGAACATTACGTTTAAGCCTTTTCTATAAAAGATTAGCTTTGTGTAGCAATATAGTAGCTAGGGATTCCGATATTTTTCATACGTATATCTACCAATGCTGATAAATGAGAACGACGCAAGTCGGGCGCGAGCAATAAAAACAAGATATTGTGTTCGCCAAAGTTCCACTGCACACTCAGAATTTTGGCACAAAATTGACACCATAGCTCTGACATGTCTAATACAATGCCAAGTCAAGTGAGCGTGAAAGCAAAGTCCAGCGAGGGCGGAGCATTTCGAGCTTAGTGCACAACATATCAAGAAAAAGTCACTTCCCGCCCTATGTGATGTACCAAGTCAAATAGAGCGCGTGTGACACTCCATGTGCACTACCTAGTGTGTACAGAGCCGTTAAGCTACAACCCGGCTATTTCCAGAGGTGCATACTACTACACAGAAAAGTATGATAAGAGCGCCTTACCTACCATACTATTAAGTGCAGCACCACACGGATCGGGACACAGCCCATGTGCGAGCTCGCCTTTGCTAAGTGAGGCAAACACGCAATTTAGTTGTGGAGTTGAGTGCGTAAAGACAATATTCCACTGTGTGCCTAGAATTTTGGCACAAAATAACACCATACATTTTAAAACAGATGGCTCAGGGCGTTTAAAATCCCACCTCGGACTTTGGACATGGCTGGCATATGCGCTCCCTTTCTGACATGCAATAAATGCATCATAAAATATCGGTGGAGAATATCGAGCAAATCTAAGGATCGGTCCGTTGCCATGACTTAAAATTGCAATTATCGGCCGATTCCAATTCCGATAATTGTGATGTTATCGTGCATCCCTAATAATAGCTAAGAACCTGTTCCTTACCCAGTAAAGCCTTTTTTCCGATCCGGTAATAACTTACATTACTATCACAAGTCCCAGATTAGCGACCAATTAATGGCTTCACCAGTCTGTGATAAGCTTTTGGCCGGCTTCTGAGCTGGACTGGGATTCCTTGGAGCGCAGCTGTGGCTTTGGGCTTTTTACAGTAAGGCTAATACAGGCCTGGCACAGGTGCTTTTCTAACATGCTCAGCGTTGGAAAAGCTCTGATTAAACACTGTGCTCCTTTCGCTCCATTGTCACCCGCTTGGCCCAGTTTTCCCCTTCCTTATTCATGAGACTCGCGCCAAAGCCGAGAGCACCTCGCTCTCTATACTCACCCAACTCGCTCTTTTTCACGGATGGTGCGTCCCTTCCTGTTAAGACGGACGCCTTATCTGTGTGTCACTGCGTCTATTTAACACAGACCGGTTCTTTTAATAAAGCGACGGCGTTCAAAATCAAAATCAAGATGTGACAGGACGGGGTCAGGACCATAATGTGCTTTCAGTGTCGGCTTTAGAAACCATTTCCTCTAAATCCTCTCATGCATGAGGCTGACGTAAAGGTGGATTTTTAAAAAAAGTACATTATTTAGAAGTCATATGGCAGAAATGCGCTAAACATATGACTGGGAACCTGATGTTAAATGTGGAAGCAGTAGACCTACATTTTGAACTAAAGAGTAATGTGTTTTTGTGGTTTTTCCAAACATTATGTCTAATTATTTACCGGGAAAGATGGTTTCCCTATAAAACATTTCAAGCAGCACAATGAGAGCGACCAAGATTTTTTTTTTCTTGAAGGCGTGTTGCCATATTTGGCTGTAACTACAGTGTCTGGCTGTCATTTCTGAGCCTCCTTTTGGCTGTCCTGCTTTAAGACAGCCAGGAATGTGCTCCTGCTTCGCTACAGCTCCACCCTCACTACGGTTTTGAGAGCCTCTGTGTCACGCATAACACAGAAAATCCTCAGATTCAAGCAGTCTTAGTGAAATCTTGGACTGCTTTTAAAGATTATTTAGGAAGTTGACTAATCTGTTATTTATTTGTCTGATTAGTCTGATAAATGATTTAATCCTGACAATTTCAGTCAGTAAAAATGTTTGAGTGCTGAATTGTTTGATTTTGTTCAAAATAGTGCATTTAAAATGACAAAACACCTTTATGATGGCCAGATAGGAACTCCAATATGTGACCCGATCTGCCGTAATGAGTTGGAAGTCGGCGTTCTATTTATTTATTTAGATACGGGCCGATTATGTTGAAAAACCTCACAAAAACATCGATTTTTCTTTTTTGGAGACCAGATTAATTTTGAAGACCTTTTCTTTCATATAAGACCAAAAAAGAAAAATCAATATTTTTGATGTTTGTCAACATAATCGGCCCGTATCTAAATAAAAAGAACACAGACTTCCGACTCATTACGGCAGATTGGGTCACATATATTGTTGGTTCTTGTCATACAAGTTCATTTCAAGTCAGGTTGAAGTACAAAATAAATGGCAGAATTCTTACTTTTATGATTGAAAATACTGTTTGAATGACAAATTATTTGACTTTGTTCAACTTTCCTGTATAAAATGTGACGTATAAAACGTGTTGTATAAAACGTATAAAATGTGTTGTGTAAAACGTGACGTATAAAACGTGTTGTGTAAAACGTGACTTATAAACGTGTGTGTAAAACGTGGCGTGTAAAACGTGTTGTATTAAATGTGACATAAACGTGGCGTATAAACGTGGCGTATAAACGTGGCGTATAAAACGTGGCGTGTAAAACGTGACTTATAAACGTGGCGTATAAAACGTGACGTAAAACGTGTTGTATAAAACGTGACATAAACGTGGCATGTAAAACGTGACGTGTAAAACGTGATGTATAAACGTGGCATGTAAAACGTGACGTGTAAAACGTGACGTGTAAAACGTGGCGTGTAAAACATGACGTGTAAAACGTGGCGTGTAAAACGTGACGTGTAAAACACGACGTGTAAAACGTGTATAAAACGTAACTCATAAACGTGGCGTATAAAACGTGTTGTGTAAAACGTGAAGTGTAAAACGTGACTCAGTTGCCAAGATTTCGTTTGTACTCCAGGCTCAAATTTGGCCAAAAAAATCGTATGTGCTCTAAAATGTTGGTAGTCTAAGCTGTTCATGAACCGAGGTACTCTTGTATTCCTGTACTTCACAGATTTACTATTGCACTTAATGTGGGTTAAATTAAAGTGAGGGATTATATGTCATTGTGAACACACCACAACCACCACAATGAAATGTGACCTCTGCATCCATCCGTAGTATTATGAAAGTTGTAGCATCGCTCATAAGTTCTTTTTTATTGGTGCATAATCCAGTCAATACCTCTACTTCAATACTTACAGTAAATCCACTCATTGACTAGCGTGAAGATATTTCTCCAGAATCCATCTTCGTCTCCCGAGTTCAGTTAACCTAACACAGGTAGGCTATCCGTGTGGCTGTGAATGCAGCGTAGGCTACCGTAAATGCAAACGTAGCCGCGACCGCACCAAGCGTCTGTGAGTGCTACGGCGATAGTCAACTTCAAAGGCAGATTTCTCCGTTTCTCACTTGCCGTGACAGGAGAAACCCGACTCCTTTGAATGTTGATATCTCAGTCACATGTCGTCCGATTCATTCAATATAGTATCATTTTAAGTATCATTTTGAAGGTTGATTTATGCCCTTTCATAAAAAAACATAACTCAATTTTGAAAATTTGCGACAAGCGACTGGTTTTGGACAAATCTTTCTGGTTGTAACAAAAAAGTGTCATCACATTAGACAAAATGTAAATATAAGCAGAGAAATGAAATGAAATGTACTGCATAGTTAAAACAGGCAACCTAAGTCAGCAAAACTTACTCTGTTGACACATTCAGGGCTCCGGACAAAAGAAAGACGTTAGGAGCCTGGCTTATATTTACATTATGACTAACGCTTCCTCGGTTTTGATTGGCTAGCAAGAGAGAAGTGATATTGACGAGCAAAGCGCTGTTCTAGAAGTTGAACGGATTTCAACTTGAAGCACTCTGAACGCTGCGAAAAAAAAACCCGTCCACCAAACGCTTTTTTGGGGCTAAGAGTGGATCAAAACCTCACTTCCAAAGCACTTTCTCGGTGCTTGTTGTTGCTAAGTTACGAAAAGCATCGGTGCATTCGGTCCTATTTCATATAAACATTGTAGCATCTTCTTTCGAGTTCGGAAGTTTAGATGCCACTATTCGGCTTCATCGTGACGCGGTCTTCTTTTACTGTCTATGGGTACGGCAGGATTTTTACGTTTATTTATTTATTTTCACGATGGCCACCTTAACTACAAAGCGTTGTGGGAAACACTGGGGCTGAGACTATCTGCGCATAATTAAAAGCCGTTTCCTGCTTCTTTAAAAAAAAAATCCCTTGGATTGAGAGAGACGGTTGCCATTGGCGACTGGAAAGAACAAACTAGTTGGAAGAAAAATCCAGTCGCACTGGCAAACATTGTAGTCGCCATCTGGAGCCCTGGATTTCACACGAGCTTGTGGGCAGGACCTCTGAACCTAAATTTCTGGATCGTTGTCTACCCCTAGACATTGAAGTCAGGTAGGACAACAAATTACATCTGCCGACTACGACGTTTGTTGTAGTGAAATACCATTGAGTGGTATCGGTGCGTGGTATCGGCAATTTATTTAGTACGAGTATATTAATGAAGTATTGGCCCGATACCCGATATTGGTATCGATATCAGTGCAACCCTAGTTTTTATTATGTGGAAATATTCTATAGCTCAGCACTATGAAGAAAAATAACTTCTTTATCCATTTGGAATCTGTCTGGATATAGAATAAAATGATTTGATAAATAATGCATCTTTCTATATTTATTTTTTACTCTCTAACACTAGAGAATGTTAAAAAAAAAAAAAAAAGTTTTTCTGATTAATTGACTCATTTTGGCCAACGCCTCATTTTGAACTCATTTTTGACATGACGGCGTTCCACACGAGATTCGTTTGGCACGATAGCGTTCCACATAATAACGCGTCGAGCTCTCGTCTCGGAATAAACAATGAAAACATCGAGTAAACGGCTGTATTGTGAGTAGAACGCTGGCGGTTTTTGTTATTTATCAGCTAAAATATACGTTTTGTCTGTAATAAAGGGGAAGATTTGACTGAACTGGAACGATTTAGTGAACGTCGTGCTTCCCTGTGAGAGACGCGCGCTAACAAACACAGCGAGGAACGAGTGAGAGCTGGTGGTGCTAAGGAAATGAAACAGTATAATCATGTATAATTTGCTTTTAGGGTGGTAATGTGTTGTTGCTTGTTCTGCTCATTGTCATTTTTATATAATTAACGCCAACGTCGAACGAATTGAGCGCTCGCGATTATGTAGTACGTAAAAAAACCCTACAATTCACAACTCGGCTCCATAGATCGACTCCATGACACCGATATCCGATCCACACATCGGATCGGAGCATCCCTAGTCATTTGCCTTTCCACAGTGAACTGAAGACAAAGTCTTGAGAACATGTTTACGGAGATCTGTGTTGTCTTTTCCGGCTTTCGGCGATCGCTAAGCACTTCGCTTGTCGCCGTTGTGTTTGTTGGAACAGGCCGAGCGCTCATGTTTACAGAAATGGAGCCTCTACGGTTTGCCAAAGCTGCTCACACTCCACACCTGATAAGGCCCATCATTATTTCCCCTTCTAAAAAAACGCCGGCAGCGGCGACGTTGCGTTTGAGCCGAGTTTGTTCGCTGTCCGTCCAACCCGTCAAATCATCTCGAGGGTCCCAGTTTAGGTGAACAATTCTCGGCTCGAAAAAAGAAACACTGATGACAGTGTTGCTTTTGTCTGCGCCAAACAAACAAACGCAAACTCTTGACACGTCTCAGAAGCTTCTTTTCTTTTAGAGTTGAGTAGAGGACAAAGCGGCTGCAATTAGGTTCGTTCCTTCTGATGGTTTAAAAAAAACTAACCCCAAAACTCTTTTGTCGTCTCATCAGCTGGTCTTTTGACCAGGACGGAATGACACCTTTTATTCAGTAACGTTGTTTTAAATCACAATCTGGCCGAGGCTGCTTCTGGGAAGATAAGGAAAGCGTGTGGCTGTGTGTGTGTGTGTGTGTTGTTGTACTTGCTACTTAGTGAGAACCAAAATGAGTTTTTAACCAGCAGAGTGAGGACATTTTTGGGAAGTGAGGACTTTTTTAGTGGTCCTCACTTCTTTAAACTGCTTTTACAAAAAAAAACTAGTTTATTTGCAACACTAAAAGTGTAGAAAGATTAGCTTTTGATTACTGAGGTTATGGTTAGGGTTAGGTGTAGTGTTATTTAGATACAGTAATATAGAAGTCAATGAAGGTCCTCACTACTATATAAGTACGAGGATGTGTGTGTGTGTGTGTGTGAGAGAGAGAGAGAGAGTGAGCCACAGTGGCTGTGTGAGGACACGAGCACTGAGACGGAGCAGTAAATGAGCCCTGGCATGCCGAGGCCTCGTGGGCAAACTGATCTGACAGCGCTGATCTCTTCCTCATATCCCACGTCATCATCAACTTTTATGTCTTTTCATGCCTGTTAATGCCAGATCTGTATTAGAGCGACGTTTCCTAGCCACGGGCTAGCACAGAAACGCATGGTTTGTGGTGTAAATTGCTCACCCTCTCTCTTTCTTTTCTCCTACACACACACACAAAATGATGGGGCCAGAACTGGCTGTTGTCAAGCTCAGCATAAACCGCCGACCAGCACATCATTTCAGTAATAAGCTTTTCCAGAGACTCCAGATTTTTGACCCCACTTATGACCCCACTCAAGTAAAAATTAAAGATCTCGCTCTGTGTGTGTGTGTGTGTGTGTGTGTTATCAGGATGCCAAATTTGTGGAGGAACGGCGGAAGCAGCTGCAGGCTTACCTGCGCACAGTGATGAACAAGCTGATCCAGACGCTCCCCGAGTTCACTGCCCAACCCAGCAAGGAGACGCTGTTACAGCTGATGCCATTTTGCCAGTGAGTACACACATACACACACACACACACACCTGTGTCTTTATGAGGTACATCTCATGACTCCCAAATGCCACTATCCTTAACATCAGTAACCGAGAGCCAATAATGTCCGTCTTTTAGTTTTTCAAATAAATGTGTGACCTTAGCTATAAACGTTGGAGGGTTGCTTTTAAAATGTATTCCACCGCAGAGTAGAAAATACATGCCCTAAAATGTCATTTGTAATGTATTCCGTTGAATTACTCAATGTGACGGAATGCGTTCAAAATGCTTCTGCATTGCTTTAACATAGTCTTACATTTTACAACAGTATGCATGTGTCAGTCACACCCTGCTTACTCACAAAGACAGTTTGGTTGTGTTCTACTGTAGCAGCCGTCTAAATGGAATAAAGTATTCCTCAATGTTTAGTAACATTTTGTTATGGAGAAGCAACAACTATATGAGCATGTAAACACAAAAGATTCCAGTTCGTGGTGCCGTAGAAAAAGCAGTATCCTGAATTTTGCTAGCCGAGGCGGTACAGTGCATCCGGAAAGCATTCACTTTTGCGTTCCACTTTTTCTACAATATCCTATGTTACAGCCTTATTCCCAAATAGATTAAATTCATCTTTCACCTCAAAATTCTACACACAATACCCCATAATGACAAAGTGAAAAAAGTTTATTTGAAACTTTTGTAAATGTATTAAAACTAAAAAACAAAAATCAAACATTTGCATAAGTATTCACAGCGTTTGAGAGACGAGCCCTCTCAGAAACGGTTACACGCAGCTCATACAGCAACCCTGAGGCTGACCACACCCTCCCTTCTCCTACAACACTTAACCTTCAATAACTCAAATCCTGTATTTCATTGCCATGTAAGCAGTCATTTTCTCTGTTAAGGGTTATTTCTCTGTTCTAGTCCCCTGTAGTACAGCCTGTCCTCTCGACCTTCACGTACTGTCCAGTCTCACTTCTGTTTCCTGCACAGACGTTCTGTCAGCATCCTGGATGCGGTTCAGCCGGAACCTTAAGTGCGAGTGTATTTTAATCACGCTGTTGCAGGGCTGAAGTTAGAAACCTATGAGTTGCAAGACAACTTATACAAGCACAAGTTCATACATTTCAATTTTCCACTATAGTTTGTGACCTCACACCGAGAAGGTTCTGGGTTGGAACCCCGGGTTGGCCGTAGGGTCTTGCTGTGTGGAGTTTGCATGCTTTCCCCGTGTTCGCGTGGTTTTTCTCCGGGTGCTCCGTTCTCCTCCCACAGTCCAAAGGCATGTGATATACTGTTGGTTAATTGGCGACTCTAAATTAGTCCCATAAGGTGTGAACCGCTGAGAGTGTGATTGCGTGAGTGTAATTGCCCTGTGGTGTGTTGACGCCTGCCCAGGGTTGTTCCCCGCCTTGCACCCGTAGTTCTGGTTCCCCGCCACCCCAGTTGGGTTTCAGCGGTTCGGATAATGAATGAACGAATGAACGTTTTGACCAGAGAATGTGATTTGCAGTGTGATTTCGTGGAGTGTGGAATTAGCGGAGACTGCCTGGTGTGTTGGTGTAGCTCCTCAATTCACCACCAAGTAGATTCTGTAGAGTTCAGAAAAGTAGGCGGCTTCCTTTTGAAAAGTTACAATCAATAAATATACTTGGTGTGATCTGATAATCTCATTAATGCAGTTAAAGTCAGCCTGAAGTGAAATGTTATGTGAGAAGTCTCTTAGCGGTGAACTATTTTATGTTAGATCATTGGGCTACGTCGCTGATAATCCGCAGACTGCATGCGCCGGAACAGTTCAGTTTTACTGAATAAAAAGCTGTGCATTGAACTTGTCTGGGTTGGATGTGTAAGTGGTAGAGTAGCAACTTACCCAGGGTTGCTGATACACATTTTGGGCTCTACTAAAGTTAAATGAGTGATTATTTGTCATTGTGAACACAGCACGGCACACAGTGCACCACAACGAAATGTGACCTCTGCATTTAACCCATCCGTGAAGGAGCAGTGGGCAGCTAACAAGCTTCCGGGGAACAGTGCTTGGGGACGGTACCTTGCTCATGAGTACCTCAGTGGTAACTTTACTGGCCCTGGATTCGAACCTGCAACCTTCTGATCACGGAGCGAACACCCTACTGTTACGCCACCAAGGTTATGATATGCCGTATCGTTATATACCATATGTGACAGACAGTTCATGTTTACAGTCGAATCATTTATTTAGATAAATGAATAGTTATTTGCATGCTGAAGTTTGACATCTGAGTATGGAAAAGTCTGGAATTGTGAAATGGAAAATGCTCTCAGAACCATTTAACCTTGTAAACAGTTTTCAGAGCTTTACTACACATGAATACGAGTAGCACATCGCTGAAATTTGTTGTAGTCTCGAAAGTGCACATTACACAAAGCTAAGGCAATAAATCTTACAGTCTGTGAGCTAACGTTAGCCAGAGAGCATGTCAAATAGGCACAGCGTATAGGAGATTGTCGGTTGGCAACTGTGAAAAAAAAAAAACCTGTTCTAGTTTAAAGTGTATATTTTATATTCTATTTATATATTGCTTATTCTATGTGCCTTATTTGTCCTTTGTTCCTTGTTCTTTGCGCTGTTAAAACTGGAGCCACGTCGTCTCGTCTCTCTGTATACCTGTACAGTATGTAGCACAGATGACAATAAAGTTCACTTTGACTTTGACTAAAGAGTTAGAATAGCCAAGCTTAAGCAGATGGAAAAGAAGAACTTACTTCAAGACCCTTCTTTAGTTTGGAAGTGGAGTCTTTGAAAAGCAAGCAAGTTAGTTGCTGGCAAACAGACGCTGCACTGCACGATGATGTTGTGCTCTCTTTTTTCTGTCCTTCACTATGAAATACCGTTTGAATTTCCTAGTCAGAAACGCAGTCCAGGTTGTGTGGTGCCAGCTCCATTACCTCGAGTGAGCAGACAGCCAGCGGAACCGCATGTTGGCGTGTAGTTCGTCTTTTATTTCAAGGGCTTCTGGGAAAATGCATCAGGTTGCCATAATTGAATTTGAACATGTGAAATGAAATCCATTCATGTGTTACAGTAATTCATATAATGTAGCTGTATTCTGATTATCATCACTTTAATTTGTCACTGTATCGGAATATACTTACCTACAGTAGTTTTTACCATTCTACACTTTTACACTTGGATTTCTCATTCTACACACGTGAAAATAAGTGATTATTTGTCATTGTGAACACACCACGGCGTAGCGTGCAGTGAGCAACAACGAACTCTGACCTCTGCGTTTGACTCAGTGGGCATTCGGATTCGTTCTGGCGATCACAGAGCAAGCATCCAAACTGTTAGCTACCACCTGCCCCTAACGTAACGCCAATACATGCATGCCGTTACTTCCAAACACTGTCTATAAAAGTGTGTTACTTATAAAGACCAATCGTCACAAACAAAATATGTTCTCACATTGCAACAAAAATGGCCAAATCCCAAGGTTTTCCTGTTTTAGGGGACAATCAAGGTCTCCAAATACCAAAAAACAGTCACACACATCCTTGTTCTGCTATTTTTGTGAGGCACTTCCACTGATGCCCATGACTGCAAGATTTAAATAATACTACAGCCCAACCTAACCCTTACCTTAACCTCAGTAACCAAAGGCAGATCTTTTCTGTAAAAGCATTTTTTCTTTATGAGGATCAGCTCTCATGCACCAAAATGTCCTCTTAAAGCCACAGAAATGTCCTTTAGGTCCCCACAAACACCTAAAAACCTACAAATATATGTGCACACATTCTTACACCAAGATGTTTGTTTAACTACAGCTTCATGATTTTCTCATAAATACATTTTCTACATTATTTTGGACAATGTCTAATCCAGTTTAGGACACAAAAACAGAATCAATGTCACATGAACAATGAGTGATTATTTGTCATTGTAAACACAGCACAGCACATAGTGCACCGCAACGAAATGTGACCTCTCCATTTCACCCATCCGTGAAGAAGAAGTGGGCAGCTGACGTGGGCAGTGCTTGGGGGCGGTACCTCGGTGGTACCTTTATCGGTCCGAATTTCAAACCGGCGGCCTTCCGGTCACGTAACCTTTACGCTACCAACTGCCCCACGATTAAACTAAATCTGATCTTATGTCGTTGATGATGCCACAAGTGTTCGTGTGGATAAGTCCCACATCCCTCATTTGTCCATCATTTTACTGCTGCGCAGCCCAAACTTGGCTCATCCCTTTATCAGCTTTACCATCATTTCACACGCTGCACATCACTGAATTCCTCTCCAGCCACTGACTGCCAGCCAGCTCCAATTACAAACAGGAGATTAATGAAAAAGGGGGGGAAGAAAGCCCTTCTTCCTCCACATCAAAAAGATGAGAATGTATTCAGAGGGAATCCTTGGCAAGGCTGTGGAAATGATGAGCTAATTTAATAGCTTTCGGGTTGATGTGATTTGTGTGTCGAGCCAGATGAGGCGTCCGCAGGTCCAGCTGGGGTGCAGACGAGAGGCTGAAATTAGGGCCGTGTGTGTGTGTGTTGTGGGGGAAGTGTTCTGCAAAATTGTAGGTCACAGTCTGTTACGGGAATGACTCAGAACTCATAGTAGTGTTGACACTGTACGCTGTGGGTGGTTTTATTTTCGTGCTCCCTTTTTGTCCCTGGGTTGTAAATGTGTGTTGACATGTTGAAGGGTGACGTTCTGCAGATTTCAGTCCTTTTCTCTCAGGCCTTCATGCCTTGGGACATTTACACAGTCATGGATTGTTGAGACTTATTTACAGACTAAGACTGATGTCAACATTTTGAAGTTTTAGTAAATCAGAATGATATAGAGATAGACTTAAGCCAGGAATATAGTTGCTGTTAACTACGTACAGTAAGTATGTACGTACGTACAGCTGCAATCCGTATCCTGCGTTCTTTGCGTCGGTTGTTGTGCACGTACTCAAAAATTAACGGAACATATACGGAGATGCAATACCTGCGTAATTCACAGGGGGCAGTGTTGCGAGACATGTTTGTTTGGAATAACAGATGACGATTTTAAGATACAGGTATTCATTCATTTATTAGGTTTGCGGCCTCGACGCTGACTCCTGGTGGTAAGGAGTACACACTACAGATGCGGACGCAAATATATCAGCACAAACGTTAACAACGTAACCGTGTACGGATACGCACACGTAGATCACTTGCAAGTATATTCCAGGCCTTAGAGAACATAAAGTAGATTCCAAATTAGAACCAATAAGAAAATACACACTACCAGGTACTCCATTTACTGCAACATGCACCAGACGTTTTCTTAAACACAAGGTAAAGTGTGACAACACTGTGAAAAATACAGTAAATTGTCAGATGTGTAGTTTCACTTCAAAAAAGGAAAATATTGAATCTCTTCCTAAATTACAGGGCTGCTGACATTCTAAATCGCTGCTGTTTTCAGCTGAGTCCACTTACATACTAGTTGCCAAGCCAATGACTACATCCCAGCATTCTGAGGAATAACTTTACTTTTTAAAAAATCACTTCAGCTCAAACCGAATAAATACATGCTGTTATTTTTTTTTTCGCTTCCTAAATACTGTTCCTCTGTGAATTGCTTAAAAAGTAATGCGGGCTAGAATGTGAACCCGTCTCAAACATGAGTCTTTGCAAACTCTTAAAAGCATGGGAAACTAATAAGCTGCTGAAAGGGCTGTTCGTCCAACCTAACCTAACTTTTGAGGCAGAACAGGACTGATCTGAAAGAGCACATGAAGTTTAGGCCAAAAATACCATCTTCAGCCAGCAGTAGCATTAGCCTATCTATCTATCGATCGATCGATCGATCGATCGATCGATCGATCGATCGCGAGTGTATATTTTTTATCAAATTGAAATGTTGATTCAAGCGCAAAGCAGAACTGGAATCAGAATTGATCAAATTCAAAGGACAAATGTATAAAAAGACAAAAAGTAGCGGTGGTGTTGCAGTGCCTCTAGTGGACAAACTGCACCATGACAACGCCCATAAGTGTTAAGGACTCATCCTAGATCTTTTATTTTCTTTATTAATTTGTCATTTATTTTCTTTTTGTCTTTACCTCATTACACAGTTTGGGTTTTAGAGACGCTATTTATGGCTGAAGATGTTCAGGAGCCCTGACTTTTGTAATTCTTGTCAACTGTTACTCCTTTTCTCAGCTCAAAAAGACCGTAATTGAATTAAATAGTTCACTCCAGGGGCGCCACTTTTAACACTGGCATTACCTATTTTGGCCACAAGGGGCAGTCTCCATTCAGGAGAACTGTTATATTTATTTTCTTGTGGTTAGCCCGTTTAATTAATTAATTTAACATTAATTTAACATTAATTCATCAGCGTGTAGCCCCGTTACAAAAATCTTAGGCTTCTGGCAAACAGTTGCTGTTAACCTTTGGCAATGTTGCTGCAAATTTGCCGCAAAGTCATATTTTCACATGCAAATTTAGTTTGTGGCAAAACTGTAGTGGACTTGTGCCAAACCTGCAATGGACTTCTAGCAAAATTTGTGGAAAACTTATGCACCTGGAAAATTTGTCACCAGAATTTCACTACAAGTTTGCCATTACTGATTAATTATTTTTGGCAAATCACTAGCAAATACATTTGCCACTTGTGGCAATTAGTCATTGATGCCAGAACATTGCCGTAAGATTACCACTAGTGGTTGACGAAGGCAAACTTGTGGCAACATATTCTGTCAAACTCCACAGTTCGTCACAAATGAACCACAAGTATGCTGCAAACATTTTGTTTTTGTAAGGGTCAACTAAAATCAGCCAAAACGTCCATATCATTTTACTTTTCACCCTTTTATCCATAAATCTGCAGCATTTTCCCATCTAGTTGTCCTTTAAACACCAATTGTCAGTTAAACTTTAATGTCTATTTATCTGTAATTAGCTCCTGTTACGGAACCCGAATCTAACACATTTCTCAACTCAGTTGTGGTAAAGCTGAGACCAGTCTCTCACATGGGTTATTAGTGTAAGTGTACCAGTGGCTGTCCCTTTATGTCAAAATGTGTGTTTGTTGGTGTAACTGGGTCAGTCTGGTGTGTTGATATCTGCTGACCGTCACCAGCGAGGCTTAGCACGGCCGGAGGAGGAGAAGGTAGACGAAGGAGAATAGGAGGAGTGTTGGATTTTTCAATGTAGTGACGGACTCTTTTGTAGAACAAAAGATATCTGCAGATTCGAAGCCATTTAGAACCTCAGTGCCAAACCCCTGAAGGACACTCTACGATCCACGCTGCTCGCCTCCGGGCCTCCTCCTGCCTTCCCGTCCCTTTGCGTCGTCCCATACTTATATACCACCGTCTTTGCCACCCGGGCCCTGAATTAAGCACGGGAGGCTGATGGCGGTCTAGAAGAGCTTTTTTAGACGGGTTCTCGTGCTGCGGTCGAAAAGCGAGTCATCGGGACGAGTGCAGAGCGCAGGTAGAGCTGCCGGAAGAGCTGGAGTTCTGCACTGGAGCTTACATAAGGGCTCAGCTCTGTTTGGACTGCAGCTCAGGCTATCACTGTGTGGACAGGTTGAATGGCGTATGAGACGGGGGGATGCGGCGTGCGTGTGTGTGTGTGGGGTGTATTTGTGTGTGAAAGAGAAGGCAGAGATGGATGGATGGCTGGATGGATGGAGTGAATAGTGTCTGTGAGAGAGGAGAGTGATGGCAGCACCCCACTTACCTGCAGCCAACTTCTCCCTGCTGTTCAAGGTTGATTGAAAGCAGCGCAGCAGTTCTCTCTCTCTCCTTCTCTTTCTCTTTTCCCCCATATTTCTACTCCCCTCTTCCCCCCTCTATTTATATCTCTCTTTTTTCCCGTCTATTCAACTCGCCCACTCAGTCTTCCTCTTCTCCCTCGTCTTTCTCTTTTAATTCCCTTTCCTTACTCTCTACCTTTCCTCTCTTTCTCTCCGTTCCTCTCACTCCCTTACTGTAACCCTTCTCTGTCTTTTCTCCCCCCCCCCCTCGCTTTCTTCTCTCTCCTTGGCTGTCTTGTCCCCCCTCTATTCCTCTCTTCCCTTCTCTATTCATCTCTCTCTCTTTCTCTATTACTCTGGCTGTGTGTTTAGAGGGGACAATAGCCATGCAGCGCTGTGTGTGTGTTTGTGTGTGTGTGTGTGTGTGTGTGTAAGCTGTACACTTTAAAAAACCTGTCATCAGAGCTCAGCTATTGTCAGTACTGGTATTATTGGCTGTCATGCTGCCTGCCTCAGTCTGTTAGTCCCTGCCATTCACTTTTGTGTGTGTGTGTGTGTGTGTGTGTCTTTGTATGTGTGTTTGTGCACACTCCCAGGTGAAACACAATGGTAGGCAAAAAAATTCTAATCCAAACAAGCCCCGGTGGCCCATTTCACTAACGGCTGCAGCGGGATGTTAATGAGAAGCCTGATGATAATGGAATAATGGAGTGTATTATTACGCGAGACTCTGGTTTTTCGGCTCTCCTCTGGATCCCCACCTTGATAAAAGCCCCGCCAGCCTCAACTACTGCACAAACATCAGCACTGTACAAATGACACAAATTCAATCCGATCGGGGCGTTAAGTTGGCTCCGTCTCCCCGGGTGGAAAATCAACAGAGTTTGTGATGCCTTTGCTTTGTCTTCTCCACCTCGTGCCCCGGCGCTCACACGCCACCGTCAAGCCGCCGCAGGGCTGTGATTTGCTCAGGTGCACGATTGCTCCCCCGCTTCCTCAGGAGTGTGGTTGTCATGGTAGCCAGCGTGTGTGTGTGTGAGAGAGAGAGAGAGAGAGAGAGAAAGAGAGGGAGACTGCAGCTGATCTCTAAAGAGCCCCCTGTGCTTCCTCGGGGCTCTGCTGCTGCTGCGTATTAGGCTAGATATCAGCACTGAAAAAAAACTCTATACCGTAGAGCGTCGTTTCCAGCGGCCATTCAAATAAAAAGCAGCGGCCGTGCTTACTGGCTCACTTCCCAATAAAGTGATAAGATTCCCCAAAATTCCCAGATTAAGGATTTTGTTCATCTTTTTAGTGTGAAAGTGAGTGAGTATTTGTCATTGTGAACACACCACAGCACAGCACACAGTGCACCACAACCAAATGTGACCTCTGCTTTTGACCCATCTGTGAAGGAGCAGTGGGCAGCTAACATGGGCTTCACCCAGGGAGCAGTTCTTGGGGACGATACATGAGTACCTCAGTGGTACCTTTACTGCCCCGGGATTCGGATTCGGATACCGGCAACCTTACGATAACTGGGCGAACACCCTACCCCCAAGCTAACGACTGGCCTATAAATAACATCTTAACTTTAGCTTGTTTTTTGGTCATTTTTGATAGTTTTGGTTACCAAAAAATCCTCGACCAAGGATTGAAGTTTTTCAGCATTTGAGTTTTTGAGCATCTAGGGGGTTAACTACCCCTCATACTTATTGTTTACATTGTTGTGAGTTGTAGAGTGTTCACAATCACAAATAATCACCTTTCACAGATTTTTTTTCTTTCCATAAATTGAAATTACAGTCAAAAGGTGTGATAGTGTCTTAATATTTTTTTAAAAAGTCATTTTAGACATTCAGCCTGGAGAGGAAAGAAAAAACATTCTCCCCTCATTATTTCTAAATAACGTCCAGTTTTATTCAGCTTCTGGTGCAGTGATACAAGAAATTCTCCTGCCACTCCCAGCCGAGACCGTGTCCCCATAGCCATCCTACACCCACAAGCCTCAAACATAATTCTAATAATAACACTGAGATTTTTCAACTAACCTTTTCGATTTTTGGACAAACTATCTAATTGTACGGCAAGATCAACTTAAAATGTTAATATCTATATTAAAAAACATCAGGTCAGCCTTTACATCTCGTTTTCTGTCAGAGTGACAAAGAGTGATTGTCGTTGTGAACTAGAGGTGTTCTGGTCTCACGATTCGTTTTGATTACAATTATTAGGTCAACGATTCGATACGATATATCTGTGCATCACGATGCATGCCATCAATTTTTCTGCATTGCTTAACATTTCACGCAGATTTGGCAGCCACAGTTACTACTGTGATGATCATTTTAACTTGAATTTTTATGCCGTAGCCAGAAAATCACCAAGCAATGTCTGTCCCAAGGACCAGCACTCAGAGCAGTCTGAGTGTGGTCGGGAGTATTTTTTTTTGTATTACTTTTTAGATATTTACATTAAATTCATTATTCATAAAGATGCCCAAAGTGATTTCCCTAGTGAAAATGGATTCCATGTGACGGACCACCTGCAATTCCGCCGCCGACCACTGGTTGAAAACCTCTGTTATGATCAATTATGGTCTGCCATTGCAACGATGCAGACTCGTCCATGCCTGCATCCCGATGCATCGATTATGCGATTAACTTCAACACCCCTATTGTGAACACACTACAGCACAGCACACAGTGCACCACCATGAAAAGTAACCTCTGCACATGACCCATCCGTGAAGGAGCAGTGGGCAGCCAACAAGGGCGGCGCCTGGGGAGCAGTGCTTGGGGACAGTGCCACGCTCATGAATACCTCAGTGGTACCTTTACCGGTCCGGGAATCGAACCGACGACCTTCCGATCGCGGGAGGGATCACGCCCTAACCGTTACCCTGCCAGCTCCCACATGAAGGATTGTTTAAGCGGTATGAGAAATGATACTCCAAAATAAAAATCTTTGTAACGTAATTTGCTGTAACGTTAGTGTTTGCTGATGTGAAATCTACACAGTTGTTTCTCTGATCTGAAGAGAGAATTGCTTCAGAAACCAGGACATTCAGGACAGCAGCCCTTGTGCTTTGTGGCAAAACACTGAACTAATCATTGTTGTGCTTTTATTTGCATAATCCTGCGCCCAACTCACAATAGCGGACGTGGGTTTCCATCTCCGCCTTCATGAAAAATAAAAATTTCTCTAACCAGTTGCAAAAGATTTTGCTGTGAGCAGCAGGAATTAGTAGTAAGACTGTAAGAAGGCAAAGAACACAAAGAATAAAGCCATTTAACCTGCTGCTGGGGAGTGGGGCTCGCTGCAGGTCCCCGTGGTGTAGCAGTTTCCGTAACTCAACAGGAAACGCTGAGGTGAGGGTTCTAATCCTGCTTAAGGTTATTTAAAACTTTAACCCCACTTGAAAAGTTTAAGTTCCTTTCTTTGCAGTGCACTATATTCCACTGAAGTGTGAGTGGGCAGCGAATTAACGTTCTTCCTTTTGGGCCTTTTGGTGGAATATTGAACTGTTTTCACCAAAAATTGATAAAGTATTTTTTATAAGAGCGTTAGTCGACATTGAAGCCTCTGAAGGCACAGAGCACAAACACAGCTCACTTTAATTTATGAGACAGAATGGGATTTAAATGGTATTTTAACAAGAGTTCTCAGCTATAGACACAGAAATGTCAGGTTAAAATTTGGCTGTATCCTGTAAACAGTTGCTGTTACCATTTGACCCCCTAAGCAAGACTGTTAACCACAAGTTAATCCAGAATGACTTCCATTTCCTAATTACAGGGACAGTCTACCGGGAACAACCCCGAGTTAAGGGACTTGTTCAGGAGCACAACTGTGGTTTTTAGTAAGGGTTGACCGATTATTGTGGGCTGATATTAGTCATTTTGTCGATCACCGTGTTTATTTTGATCACCGATATTAACTAATTACAAGGTGCTCTACTTTGGCTCCACTGCCGTCTCTTCTTTCTGTGCTCAGTGCTTCATTTAATGTCCCGCCCACAACAGTCTCTGACTGGCTACTTGTCACATGAGATCTAACTTAAGTGAAAATCACGCTGAGCAGCTTTGCTTTCTTCAGCACAATCTGCCGCTGCTTATTTTGGAACACTAAAACGCAAGTTAACGTTAAGTTTCAAATATAAGTTGCACAGATTTATAATGTTACTAAAATGTTTAGTTCATATTAAGTAAAGTTAAATTTACAAAATATACAAAGTTTAAGTGTTTTTAAACAATAAGTTTGTTGAAATAAAATTTTGTGAAATGAAAAAAATTGACAAAGATTTTATTTTTTTATTTTTTGCATATCTGTTCCAAATATCGGTTATCGGATCGTTAGCTAGCAATAATCGGTATCGATGTCCACCCTGAAAAATCTATATTGGTTGACCTCTAGTTTTTCACTTTTTTTTATTTGAACCCGTGTTATGGTCACCAACACAGTGTTTCAGTGAGTCAGACCACTGCGTCATTACCACCATCAGCTTCCTGTATATGGACCAAGAGGTAACTTTGGCTTAAGCCTCTTTTTCAGGGGCCAGTTTGTGGGTTTTAGGTTCTTCTGGTATTCAAACAACCAGTCCGACGATTACAAATTATGTTTCAGTTGCTGAGAACACTGCACCACAACCACCGTAAGTTACTTGGTTACAGACCAAGAGCTTGTGGGTTTGATCATGGGTTCATCCTGGCTCTGTTCTGCCTCCGATATTTACACCTATGGCGTCTTTTTCACAGTGACATATTTCCTCATTACATTACATTACTTCCTTGAGTGACCCGGGGTGAAGGATCTTGACCTGGGATCTAACTGTGGCATTTGGTTTCTTTTGTGATTCACACACAACCTTGTGGTCACCAACAGTGTTTTAAACACTCAGACCACTGCACCATTACCGCCAACAGACGCTTGGTTACGGACCAAGAGGTTGTAGGTTCAATCCTGGGTCCATCCTGGCTCTGTTCTGCTTTTAACAGTCATATTTTGGCATCTTATTCAGAGTGACTCACATTTGCTCATTACAGGGACAGCCTTCCTGGAGTAACTTGAGGTTAAGGGTCTTATTTAGGGGGCCCAACTGTAGTTTTTTAGGCTCTTCTAGGATTCGAAACTCCAGTCATGTGCTTCAGTTGCTCAGGCCAATTCACTATTGCTGTCATAAGACAATTGGTTATGGATGGAGAGGTTGTGAGTTCGATCCTGGTTCCTTCCTGGTTCTGTTCTGCATCCAGCATTTATGGAATCTTGTGATGTACATCTCCTTATGAGACAGGCAGTCGTCCTGGGCTTTAAGTTGGTGGCGTAATGGTAGGGTGTTCTCCCCGTGATCAGAAGGTCGCAGGTTCGAATGCAGAACCGGTAAAGTTACCACTGAGGTACTCATGAGCAAGGTACTGTCCTCAAGTACTGCTCCCCAGGCGCTGCCCCTGTTAGCTGCCCACTGCTCCTTCATGGATGGGTCAGATGCAGAGGTCATTTTGTTGTGGTGCACTGTGTGCTGTGTTGTATTCACAACGACAAATGGTCACTCACTTTCATTTTCTCGGGTGTCTTGTCCAACAGTGGCTTGAGGTTTTATTGTGCTTTGAACCTCCAATCTTATAGCACCCAACAAAGAATTTCAGTCTGCCAGACTATTACTCTAGCGATACTACCTGTCCCTGCAATTAGGGAAAGACTGTAGCTCTGGCTAAGTGTCTGATACACGACATAACTGTAACTCTGTTTTGATTTATTTTGATGTACAGAAATATCATACTAGACTAAGTGTCAAAAGACGTACCCATTAATCAGCCTCAACAGATTAGTCTCATTATAAGATTCATAATTGCCTTTTTATTACCTTTTTTGTCTTATTCAGTGCCCGATTCACTGCTCCTTGTCATTTGGCTGACATTTACAACGTCATTTGGCTGTCATCTTGCTCTCCAATTACACAGCCAGTCTCACCAGAGCAGCTTGGTGTTAAGTGACTCGGGCAGGGCCGCAGAGGTTGTAGCAGGGGTTACAGGCAGCTGGGCGTGACCCCACCACCTCCCAACCTCTGCCAGGTCGCATGGCCGCTTCTGCTAGGCTTCTGCCACCTTGTGCATTATAAAAACTGATGTACCATCTGGAATTCAGAGTGTGAAAGCCTCAAGTGGATTGTGGGTTCATGCACAGCGTGTAGCCGAATACACAGCACTGATGTCACATTGTCAGCTGTGATATTAGAATGTATTGTGTAAGTCACAAATGTCGTTGAAATCGGTATGTTAGTATAAAGCATGTGTCACATTTTAAGGCCCTTCAACAGATAATGTGTGACCCTCCACGGCAAAACCAGCTGCTTGTCGCAACGAAGGTTTCCGAGAAAAACGACCGTTTATGTTGCGTGGGGTAAAATTTTGGATTTTTTGTTTTTAGTGTTTTGAAACAGTGGAAGGTCTATACTGTACTGTTGTGAATAAATTTGGCTGAAAAACTTACCCTTTCCATCCTAAAAACGTGACTTTCTTGAGGTGAGGAATTCAATTCCAGCAGAATGTTAAAAGTTTCTGTTTTGACCGCTCTACTTCAATATTTACGCTAAATCCACTGGTTGACTAGCGTGAAGAAATTTCTACGGAATCCATCTTCGTCTCCCGAGTTCAGTTAACCTAACGCAGGTAGGCTATCCGTGTGGCTGTGAATGCAGCGTAGGCTACCGTAAATACAAACGTAGCCACGACCGCACCAAACGTCTCTGAGTGCTACGGCGATAGTCAACTTCAAAGGCAGATTTCTCCGTTTCTCACTTGGCGTGACAGGAGAAACCCGACTCCTTTGAATGTTGATATCTCAGTCCTCAGTCCTTCATGTCCTCTGATTCATTCGATATAGGTATCGTTTTGAAGCTTGATTTATGCCCTTTCATGACAACATAACTCAATTTTAAAAAAATTTGCGACAAGCGACTGGTTTTGCCCTGGAGGGTCACATATGACCTAACACTGGGTTCTAGACAATAGATGTAAGATAGAATTGTGCATTTTGTAGAGTTTATTTATAGGGATGTATTTTTCCTCTATATTTAAAAAAAAATGGGCTAGCATTTTTTTTTATCCTGATATAATAAATTATAAAGAAACTTAAAAAATATGGCTCATGAGGTTAAAAGGTTAATGTGTATATGTTTCAACATTTTTTTTCCAAATCTGCCTCCATTTCAGCAGAAATGCCTTTTGCCTTGGTTTCATCACGTTTCATCAGACACCTTGTTGACAAATGACACTGGATCAATCTGCTTCTAACCGGACCATGTCCCTGAGAGGAGCCGTGACCCGGTCGAAACCCTCTCACCTCTGCTTGTGTGTTTCCACAGGGACTCCCCTGCCACCAGCGAGAGCGGGGCCAGAACAGCCCGATCCAAAGCCTCGTCCCGCTTTCCGCGCCTGGGACGTAGCTCTGGCCGTGATGCTCGCAACCCCGAGCCCCAGAGTGGCGACCTTTAGCCTCCCCTTCTTCAAGACTGCCTACCAGAGCCACTAACCTCCGAACTACGAACTCCAGGTCGGAGGTGACTGCCGATTTCTCCGGCTTTGGACGGACCCAGATCCACCTACAGAATAGAGTTCATCAGAGCTGGGAAGTTTTGGGAACTCGTCTTTTATTTTTGTGGTGGAGCTTTCTGTTACTCTGGTGCTTCGTCTTATAAAAGAGATGTTGTTTTGTGGCGGGGGGAGGAAGTGGGGTGTAATTCTTATTCAACCATAAAACCTTGCTGAGGAACGTGGCTTGGATTTAAAAGTAACTTGCCCATGTTCTTTTACTCGACGCGGCCACCATACAGGGGACCTACCTTTTTATGTACCATGTTATACCGTATGTTAGGCACAATAATGTATTACAGTATTCTTAAATTCTTTATCTTCTTTAAAGCCTTCAACTTTACCCTTGACTAGCTGCTTAAATATCACTCGTTGTCCATGATGTGTCCGGACAAGGTCAGTAGATTGTAGACGGCTATCTTATGATGGTGAAAACTTGAAATTTCTGCTGCTTGAGATTAGCTCCACAATTAGCTCGCCAAACCTTAGCAAACCCCCTTCTGGAAGCTACATTAACCCACTGCATCCTGCTTGTGAAAGGCACCTGGTGGAGTTCTTCAGGATTGTAGTGGGCATCCGCTAGCCGTCTAGCTGTGATCACATTAGTGGATTGAGCTCCACCGAGTAAACGGAGGAACCTTATGTCCCAATTTTCTCTCTGAGCACAACCATGAGTCTGTGTACACAATGAATGCAATTTTCCTAATTCAGGTCAACGTTGACGAATGACGTCATTGACGCTGATTGACTGTTAAACTTATTCTGTATATGAAGGTGAAGCAAATCATATCCAAACTAGTATGTCATTGAAATGCATTGTACATAATGGCCTTGCCATTAGCCTATATTAGGGTTGTGTCCCAAACTGTGCAGTACTGTACCCAGTGGTGTTGGCAGCGTGTTTTTTGTCAATGCTATTTAGTACAGTAATATGTAGTTTGGGACATAGCCGCGCTTTCAGTAAGTGTTGCCATAATTCAGAAGCTTTATACTGTACTTCATTTTTTTTCCCAATCTTTTTGTATGTCACCGCTCAAAAAACAGACTGTAGTTGATGGTTTTCCTGCAGCTAATGTACTGAGTTGGTGTCACAGACAGCGGCTGTGTTGCAGAGGCCTGGCCGCCAGCCTTAAACCAGTTAAAGGAACTAAATGAACACATGAATAAATTGGTGAAATGACTCATTGCTGTGCTGTGTGGAATCTTGGGGCGATCTCGGAGTGGGAACTGGACGTAAGTATTTATACATCGTTTTTAATAGTATTTCTGTCATCACTATTAGCTTTTTTGCATCTGACCATTGTGGTGTCCTAGTTATAGGACTGCTGTCAGCACTGCCACCATAATATCATAAGATCAAATCCAGCTCTGTTCTACTGCCAGCACTACCATCTTAAGGTTGTAGGTTTACTAATGTAAAGTCTGAATTTCCAAGATAGAGCTGCCCTGGCTTTGTCGTGCTGGCTCCAGCTCTGGCGCCATTTCCACTTTCATCGAGTGACTACGGCAACTTACGTTAAATGGACGTTTACATTGGAATCTTTGGTTGCGGAGGGCTTCCGGTAATGAATGGAATTGCCGTAATTTATTAGACTGAAAACGTTAAACGTGAAACTGAAAAATACGGTCATTTAATCCGTTATTTTTAACAACGTCACTGTATTCCGATTACTATCTGAATACGTAACATCGGTACAAGTATTTCGTTACTCCCCGATGCTGCCTATAGCACTGCCATGATGAGATCCTAGGCTCAAATCCAGCTCTGTCCTACTGCCAGCACTGCCACTATTGGGCCTGTCAACAAGACCTTAACCCAAGTGTCTGCCAGGAGACTGTCCCTGCAATTAGGAAACCGAAGTTACTCTGAGGAGAGCGTCTGGTAAGTGCAGTAAATGTAAAATGTAAATGAAAAATGTTTTATAGCCAGTATACAGGAAAACACAAATTTACAAATAAAATTATGAATTATTGTTCATATTTACATTTTTCAAAATTGCATTTTAATTGCCTATAGCACTGTCAACTTTAATGTCTTTAATGTAATATTTTTCATAAAAAACTGATATGAAGCAAACCATTAGCTGATAGAGCAACTTTACACACAAGCTTTAAAAATGTTTAATTATTTGATTATTAATACACAGAAAATCATGAGGGCGTCACGGTGGGGCAGTGGTTAGCATTGATGAATGAATTAATGAATGAATGAATGAATGAATGGGAATCATGATTGTGTACTGCTGTTATACTAGTATATCAAGTAAACATTATTAAATATTTTTGAAGCACATAGGCTGCATATTAGCGAAAACCTTTTCCAGCGTTGCCATTTTTTACTTCACATAATTTAACTTCCTATTAGATAATCGTCTTTAAAATCTCACAAATTATCAGCTGTAAAACTACCACTATATGACCTAAAGCAGACTCCAGTCATTATTTGTTCAGAACATTGTACACAAACATCTTGGGCTTTAACAATGTTCAGTTATTATTACTCAAGAAAACGTGACTGTCTGATGCTGCGTGTTGTAGAATCACACCATCTTTTTAAAGATAAAAATTGCTGAACACAATTTCTGGACACATTGGCAGCAGAGTTGAAAAACCCCATCTCGCTTTAACTTATTAATTGTTTATACGATATACGTCTTATTTAAACAAGTCATTTTTAGTGCTAAAAATGATTTGTGCGCCGTAAAGCAGACTGCAGTTATTAGCTTTTTACAGCAAGAATATACCCATGCACTTCAGCAATGAAAATGTTTCATTATGAATTCTCCCGAAAACACCATTATGTATTGCTGCATGTTATATATGTCCCTCTAACATCTGAGTAGTTTTTATCCACAAAAACAATTCCACTGTGTGACAGGAAGCAGAGTCCAGTTACCGGCTTTAGTCCAAACAAAGCAAATTCATCGCCGAAACATACGTATGACCTGGCAGTTCTGCCGGTTTGTGTTCAAAGAACATCCTGGTTGTGTGTAGGGCATGTTGAGAAGATGAGGCTCTTTGCTGTTGCGTGAGGCGTACGTGTCGCGGCTGAGCAGCGCGGCCCAGATGACAAGCGCCTTCGTGTGATATCAGTGGTGTTTGAGCTTGATAATCTGTGAACAAGGCCTTCTTACACACACACATACACACTCTTGCTTCCCTAGTGTGATCTTGCTGAATGCATTATGAATGCTGCTGTCAAACCTGCCAGTTTCATATGTAGGTTTTCCCTGGTTTACTTGCGTCGGCAAAAGCCGGGGCTGTGTCTTTACTGCGTCTTTTCAGACCTTATGTGCTTTCTTTAAACATTCATATGGAACACTTTATCCGTTTTTGGATCCCAACTGAATTTGATTTCCATGCGTTGTCCTTTTTCTGCAGGACTGAAGAGGCCATGTTGACCTTACTTAAGACAGGCTTGGTGCATAAATGCTCGTGCCAAGTAATGGAGGTAGGAACAGAACAAAAAAGGGGGAAGCCATATCTCGTCATAAATTGTATTGCAGCTCTAAACAAAACACCAAAATAGACCAAAGCACTCAATCAGCATAGCTTAAAATAAATCTCTTTTTAATACCGATGGCTGGGACTAGTATTTTAAACCTCAGACTGGCAAAAATAGCTTGAAACAGGGTTTCAACATATTTCTCTTCATGTTCTAGACCGTACGGTGGCGAAAACGATCGCCAAGTCTGCAAATTCACTCGCCGGCTTTCGTATAGAATAAATTGAGCATCTAACGTACCGAGACAGGAAATCATCACTAATGGGGACGTGACAACTGAGAGTAGTGAGTCAAAGAGCTCCGGCGACGGCGGTAAATCCTTATAGTGAACGTGCTGTCAGCTGGGAAAGTTAACCAGCGTCATCCTCCCACCCGGTCCCCAGTGGAGGGTCTGACGGGGAGGAACAGCCGACAGGTTTGTAAATACGACATGTGTCGTCTGCGTAAACAGTTGGGACTGAAAGAGGAGCCAGATTTGGATGGTAATTTGCTGTAGCTCAGGGATCATCTGCTGCTCGGAGCTCCGGCTGCCTGAGAAAAGCTGGGAGCAAACTGGCTTTTGGCTCATGAGGGATGGGGGGGTTAAAGAAGGGGGGGACCCTCCTCTGCAGCGGGAGATTATACTGAGTGTTTAGGTGTTAATATTTAAGGGCGAATTTGCAGAGGCATATGCAGAGACTCAATTGCACTGACACCTTCATTAAACTACTGTAAGGCTTCTACACCTGATATGGAAATAAGAACCGACGCACGATTGTGTTGCTGTGGTGTTGTATCGGGTTTAAAAGACGGCACACATGCCGCTAATGGGAATGTGGTGGGATTAAACGGTGTGGTGCAGCACTCATTGTGAGCAGATCTTAATGGATTGTGGATTAGGGATGAAGCTATTTAACTTGCTGGGTCTGGATACCGATATCTGGGCTGTGGTTATCAGCCAATAGGAAGTGAAGTGATTATTAGTCATTGGGCAGTTGGCAGCGTAACTGTTAGAGCGTTTGCCCCCTAATTGAAAGGTCGCCGATTCGAATCCCGGACCAGTAGCAATACCACCGAGGTACTCATAAGCAAGGTACCGTCACTAAGCACTGCTGCCGGGGCGCTGCCCATGTCAGCTGCCCACTGCTCCTTCATGGATGAGTCAAATGCACAGTCACATTTCGTTGGTGCACTGTGTGCTGTGCTGTGGTGTGTTCACAGTGATAAATAATCACTCACTTTCACTGTGAATACCCTTCAGCGCAGCGCAACACACAGGGCACCACAATGAGAGAAGAAGTGCATGGGAACAGTACCTTGCTCATGTGTACCTGAGTGGTACCTTTAACAGTCCAGGACTTGAACCGACGACCTCCCGATCACAAGGCCAGTTCCTGAACCGTTAAGCAACCAAATGCCCCTTACAGCAATACCTGTGATCCTTTAAATCAACTTTGGCCTTTGAAAACATTATCTTAAATTTTTTTAATTGATTTGATCCATCAAATAAACATTTTACTGCAAAAGGAAATTGGAATTAAATGATTAGTATACAGCAAGACAGGCCTAACAAATGAGAATAAAATGTAAAATTGAAATCAGATCATAAACTTGTGCTTCACCAATAAATCACAATACTAAGTAAATAGCATAAACATGTCATTTTATTGCTATAATTGTTACTGATACTGGACTCATATGAGTCGGGATCTAACCGATTCTCAGTATCGTTTTTCTAGATCGGCAGATCTCTGGTTTGTTATCCTTTTCATTTTTTTAAAGTTTGAATCACTAAAATCAGATCACAGAGCTTTTTGTCAGACAGACAGACTAAGCCAATGATGCATCCATTGTGACTTAAAAACTCTTCACTGTACCGAAAATGAATAGCAGGCAATTAATGGGGTAGAGTGCTCATATCTGAGGACAGGAAATCCAACAGCCAGCCATTACTGTAATGAACAGCTATTTGTGTGTTCTTTTCCATGCAGCCCCATTGTTTGTAGTGGATGTAATTATCACGAAATTATGGTGATTATGCTAATTTAGGCTGAACTGGTATTAGACACAGCAGAGCCGGATAGCAATGAACAGGTACTGATAGAGATGGGGGATGTGTTTTGTTTTGTTGTTGTTGTTGTTTTTTTTGGGGGGGGGGGTATGCATTGCGGGGAGATTTTTTGCTTGTCAGCTACTAAAGAGGATTTTAGGATGCTTTCAGAGGCAAGGAGGGGCATGTGAAATGTGTTTCATCAGAGTTTATCTGCCGAGGAAAAAAGGAGACTTGTCTGGGCTGGGCTATAATAAGTTCCTCCCTGCGTGTCCACTGGCATCTACGGTACGTCATAGATCAGTCCTGCTCCCTCCCGAGTGGCTACAGTGGGAGCCAGACGATCGGTGGCACATAAATGATCTATCACAGCACACAGGCCTTACCTTCCCACCACCTGGGCTCATTCATTCACACTCAGACACAAGACCGGTCACCCTGCTATGGACGAAGCGTCTTTGTTCCGCTGCTCTCTCTCTGTATTCGCTTTATTTTTCGAAAGCAGCTTCATCATTCTCCCACCATTGTAGCTTTCTTTTCCTCCCCAACTGAGTAATGTTATTTCGCTTTAGTAAAAACCTGGTTAGAAGCATATAAGGAAGCTTAAACCCAGAGCCTAGTGTAATTTTCCCCGCCTCCTCCTATGGTACAAGTAGTGCTACTACTGCTAATCCACTCTGTTGTGGAGAGAGAGAGGACTTAGGGCACAGTCTAATTGGACACTTAATCACATCAAGTGGTGGCTGATGGTGGCGGCGGATACCTCGAAGGAGGGATGAACGGCGGCGGAGAGGAAAAGGAAAGAGGTTGGACACAGCAATCTGTGCTGGCCTAGATACAGGAGCAACCCTTTGAATCCTGAGGAAAAGGGCCCTCCTTTCATGTCTGCTCTCGAAATTCAAAAGAACAACGACCCCCTTCTTTGCGTCGCTGCCAACTGTGAGTCGTTGACCCTGAGTCTTTTTGCATGACCCCTCTCACACATCCTATACTGAAGTGTTAATGTATTTGCTCAAGGGAAGGCCAGGCAACGCAAGACAGATGGGGACTTGTTTTGAGAGTGATGGCGGTCAGCCTTGTTCGTCCGACGGATTTCGGTGCTTTCATCTCCAGCCCGATGGGGAAGGACAGATGAGTGATGCGACGCTCAGCAAGAGGCATGTGTCGCTTCATTGCCATTGGTGATGAATGATCTTTGTAATGAGTAGATAGGACTAAACGTGGCTTTAGGACTGAGGCGACAGTATGTTTGAAGTGTTTGTTTTCAATCCTGGAACATTTCCCCCTAAAGTTGGTTAGCTTTGGACATGTTTGAATACAACAGTTGAACTTGAGTCCACACCTTGAGTGATTATTTGTCATTGTGAACACACCACACCACAGCACACAGTGCACCACAATGAAATGTGACCTCTGCATTTAACCCATCTGTGAAGGAGCAGTGGGCAGTTAACAAGCGCCCGGGGAGCAGTGCTTGGGGACGGTACCTTGCTCATTAGTACCTCAGTGGTAACTCTACCGGCCTTGGATTCAAACCTGCGACCTTCTGATCACAGGGCGAACACCCTACCACTACACCACCAACTGCCCCAAAGAAACACCAACTGCCCCGTTGCTAGCGTAACGGTTAGGGAGTTCGTCCTGTGAACGGAAGGTCGTCAGTTTGAATCACAGGTCGGCAAAGGTAACGCTGAGCTACTCATGAACAAGGTACCGTCCCCAAGCACTGATTCCCAGATGCTGCCCTTGTTAGCTGCCCACTGATGGGTCAAATGCAGAGGTCGCATTTTGTTGTGTTGTGCTGCGCTGCGCTGTGACATGTTTACAATGACGAATAGTCAATCAGTTTCAACAAAACAACCAGACGATCTAGAGGTGGTGTAGATTTTGAGCGAACCATGGAGCAGTTCGTTGGTGATGAGAATGGGATCTGAACCAGCAGACCGACGGGCCAACAGAAATCGGTACTTTGTGCAATAATGTTGTTGCCACGAGATGCATAACGAATAGCCTGCTTTATTACCGATTAAATAAATATTCCTTTCACTCCTGCATGACCTTCGGATATCTGCTGAAGTGTGCAGTCAAATGCATTAGTTGTCTATCCATTTCCGGTGTTGTACTGGAAGATGAATGTTGTGTATAAGTTGAACAGTACATTTCTAGCGTTTTTTGGCAAACTTTGGCCATTTATTTACGTTAAAAGGATTCAGTTGTACACTGTTGTAAGTACGCAACTTTCTTCTCAGTTCTTTCTCCTAACCAAGTGATCTTGCGATCTCGAGTTCGCTTTCGAAGAACATCAGAAAGTTTTTAGTCGACAAGCTTCTTTCACCTTCCTCCTTCCATCCTCGCTGCGCTCCTCATAAATTGTCGCACCGACTTGTTACCTTTCACACTCATTTACTGTGGTATTTTCCTTTCCTTCGCGCACATCCCAGGTTTTTCCTCTCACCTTCCCGCTCTCCAATTACTTTCTCTTTCAGTGCACACATCTGATACTTCTCAAGCCTTTTCCGCTGTACACAGCAGTGCTTTAGGTTTGAATTTATTTTGTGTTCAGTGAAGAGAAATATCAGAGTTCAACATCCTTTTTTAATCAACACACACACACATACACACTGCAACGATCCTAATATCAACCCATGCTGGTGTGAGCTCTTGAGCTAAAGTGAGGCTGTGCCTAGCCCACTTAGGTTCTTATAAAAAATGTTATGTCAGCTCTGTCTGGGATGTGTTTTTCCATTGTGTAACTTTACATTGTTCCAGCCTCGGTGACGTAGAGCTGGTGAACTTGAACAGTCTTATTTTTTAAAACCTACGCCTGAATGAGTCAGACACTCTCTTTGGTTGTTGCAGTTTGGATCCCACCAAATCCTCAGCCATTTATCCTGGTGACTGATGATACTGAGGCTGGAGGCGAGACACTCACTCCTCACCACCCACTGAGAACCTTGACCTTGAGGGAAAAATCAACTGCTCGCTAGTGGGAGAGAATGGGAAGTGAGAAGACCAAACGTGCATTATTCTGTGCTGAGTAAAACCTGTGAGAAAGGTTTTAGGTGTTTGAGAAAGATACATGACTGCAAGGGAATTATTTGTATGACTGGTGGTGAAGTCTAAGAGAAACCCCAACGGGTTACTAAAGATTTCTGGAGACAGTTTAGCGAAAATGAGTCCAGTGTGTACCCATTTTGTGTCTTTTTGAGTGATTGCTCAAGTGAAAGCATTGTTTCTCCAACACTGTAATCATGCAGCAGAACACACGTCCTCCTTTGTTGTCCCACAATATGAAAGTGAGTGATTTTTTTTGGTCATTGTGAACACACCACAACACAGCACACAGTGCACCACAACAAAATGTGACCTCTGCATTTAACTCATCCGTGAAGGAGCAGTGGGCAGCTAACGAGGGCAGCGCCCAGGGAGCAGGGCTTGGGGACGGTACCTTGCTCATGAGTACCTCAGTGGTAACTTTACCGGTCCTGGATTCGAACCTACGACCTTCTGATCACAGGGCGAATGCCACCAACTGCCCAATATGAAATACTGATCATATCTGTTCATGTTTGGGGCAGTTGGTAGTGTAACGCCAGTTAGGGCGTTTGCCCCGTGATCGGAAGGTCGCCGGTTCGAATCCCAGAACCGGTAAAGGTACCACTGAAGTACTCATGAGCGATGTCCTCAGGCACTGCTCCCTCGCTGCCCATGTCAACCTTCTCACAGTGAGACGGTCCGTTGGGCCTTTCTGTGTGGAGTTTGTGTGCTCTCCCCGTGTTCGTGTGGGTTTTCTCCACATGCTCTGGTTTCCTCTCACAATTCAAAAGCATGCACTATAGGTTGATTGGCAGATCTAAATTGCACACCATTCGGTGCATGCCCTGTGGTGTGTTGTTGGTCCCTGCCTCACGCCCGTAGTTCCAGGAGAGGCTCCGGTCCCCGTGACCCCGATAGGGATTAAGTGGTTCAGAAAATGAAATGAGACGAAAATAAAAGTGGTAAATGCGACTGTGTGAGGAGTCTGAAGAGGTTTGGAGGTTGACCATTTTTTTCACCCATGAGTAGTGGCTATTTTGGAGTCTGCTGCAGCAAGATTCCACAAAGGGGCCCTCCAACTGGCAGAGTTGGTGAAGCTGCTTTTAATTGGTAGCTTTTCAACCCACAAGCTAAACGTTAATTAAAACGTTAAACGTTGCCTAGCTACAGCCAAGCTACTGTTTTAATATCGTAGTTAGCTTCACTGCACGCTACAGAGAAAATTTAGCTATAGTAAATTCTACTAATAAAATAATAATGCAATCGACTAATAGAATAATAATAATTTAAAATAGTATTTTTTTGCAAAGATTCTGCGTTTTGCGTCACTCATTACCCAACATTGCCAACTGGTGTTATAAATAACATGTCACTTGCAACAGCAGTGAGTAGATTCAGATCCTCCCCTTTGGGAGGTAAGCTGTCTTCTAAACTTTGCACACAGTGTTACAGTTTAAAGTTTCTCAGCCCTTGAGACCCCCAACTGGCCTAGGACCCCAAGGACCCCCTTGCTTATTGTCAAGTGGCGTCTCTGCCCTGGGGTCTGATCAATTTCATGAATTCATGTTGTGATAAGGGCGTCACGGTAGCGGTTAGCGCTGGCGCCTCACAGCAAGAAGGTCCTGGGTTCAATCTCCGGGTCGGCCGTGGGACTTCGTGTGCTGTTCCTGTGTTCCTCCATGTGGGGTTCCTCCAGGTGCTCCGGTTTCCTCCCACAGTCCAAAAGCATGCGAATATAAGTTAATTGGCTACTCTCTGTCTGAGAGTGTGATTGTGTGAGTGTGTGTGCCCTGCGGTGTGTTGGCGCCTGGCCAGGGCTGGTCCCGTTGGTCCGTTGGCTCCGTTTCCCTTCCGCAACCCCAGTTGTGATTAAGCAGTTTGGAAAATGAATGAATGAATGAATGAATGTTGTAATGGTTTTTGTCCACATAGGAAGTTTTAGCAATTTTCTAAAGTCTTTTTTTAAGTTTCATACTTGTTTTAATACTAATCCAAAGCAGTTTTGCATGAATTTTAAGGGTAGCCTTTTGTTTTGACCAATTTCCTGACCCTCAAGTTAATGTTCCTCGGTTATTTCCCATGCTGGCACTGTCACTGCAGCTACATTAAGGCAAATCCACGGCACCAAAACCTTCAGGGCTGCTGTGACTGGGAACGGATTCGCATTAATGCAGCAGACAGATCGTAGCCACCACTCCGTCTAATTGCCATGAACCCGAGGAGACTTGATGAGAAGAGCTGGGACTCCCAATAACGCCGTTATCCTTGTGTAATCCCTCCTACAGGGACTCGTCCTCGTGGAGTGTGGCCCAGACAGCTGCTTGACCCGAGGTGACAGTTTTGGGATGAAGCCTGATCTCATTCGTGGTGATGTGTAACAGTGTCTGTTCAAACACTCCCCAGAGTGCTTAAAATGTTCTATTCTATACAACTTTAGGGTGCAGTGGAAACATTCTTTCTTCAATTTAAAGAATGTTTAATTATTAAGCAGGATTTTGGATTGGACCATGGTTTTCTGACTGACTAAACCACAGTATAAATCCCCACTCCGACAGTGAGAGTGGTTTTCTGAACATGCATTGTGCATGAGAACACATTTATGTTGGACCATAAAACGCGATTCAACACTGTGCTGCTTTGTTGTCCAGATCTGACCGAATCTCGGGGGTTTAAAAGACCATCCCTCTCATCCCTGCATTTCAAACAAAAAGTCGGACCTCTCTTCTGTTCCGGCTCCCTGTAACGCTGGCTCAGGAATTTCACATTTCTGGCCAATTATTTGAAAAATGGAGCATATAATGAACACACTTGACTGTTTTTCTGGACACAGATTAAAAACGGAGCTCAACATTAAATGAGAATCTGTTTTCTGCATATGTGATATTATCCCTCATGGGTATGTCGTGTGGAAAACTGGCTGTTTGTATAGTATTGTATAATTAATTTTTAGTTATTCATGAGAAAAACAGGGGCGGCACAGTGGTGCAGTGGTTAGCGCTGGCGACTCGCAGCGCAAAGGTCCTGGGTTCGAATCCCGGGGGCGGCCGTAGGGCCTTTCTGTGTGGAGTTTGCATGCTCTCCCCATGTTCGCGTGGGTTTCCTCCGGGTGCTCCGGTTTCCTCCCACAGTCAAAGGCATGCAATATAGGTAAATTGGTGACTCCAAATTGGCCTCATAAGGTGTGAATGTGAGTGTGATTGTGTGAATGTCTGTGCCCTGCGGTGTGTTGGCGCCTGCCCAGGGTTGTTCCCTGCCTTGCACCTGTGAGTTCCCGGGATAGGCTCCAGTTCTCCTGCGACCCCAGTTGGGATTAAGCGGTTCAGATAATGGATGGATGGATGAGAAAAACATTATGAAAACTGTAATAGTTGAGCATGTGTGTTGAGTAATTGAAATATATTTATGATAGTTAAGCATATTGTCAAGTGTACTATGAAAAAGGCAAAAAAAAAATCCGAACTAAATAATTGTTCATTAATCGTAATTGAGGGCAGCACGGTGGCTCAGCTGAGGTCCTGGATTTGATCCCTGTGGGTCAGCTATAGGGCCTGTCTGGGTTTTCTCCGGTTTACTCCCACAGTCCAGAAAGCATATAGTTTAGATTGAATGCTGACTCCAAAATCCCCCACTAACGTGTGAATGTGAGAGTGTGCGCTCTGCAGTGTGTTGGCGCCCGCCCAGGGTTGATCCCCACCTTGCGCACATGGTCCCGGGACAGGCTCCGGACCCCAAGCCCCCGATAGGGTTTAAGTGGTTCAGAAAATGAATGAATAAATGAATAACTGTAATTGAAGTAAAAGTTCTATTTATCGTGATCTTGATTTGAGGTCACGTCACCCAGCTGTGAAGTATGATATGCGTCAATATTTTTTCCTATCTGGTTTTACTCTAAAAGAATTCCCCTTTATCTTCTGTGGATCAGAACGCACTTTATATATGACATGATTCCGGACAAAGGTTAAAAATGAGGTTCCATCGTAAAGGAGAGTCCATTTTCTGCACATGTGACGTTGTCCAACACGACGAACTGTAGGGTTTATATAGAATAGTAATTAATTTTGACATCTCAATGAGCGGAAATAGGACAATTGTGATAAGAAGTAACAACAGTTAGGAGTTTGAAGCATGTGAAGCATGTCGTGTTTACACATCTATATATGCATCCTATATGGTGTTTGTGTGTGTGAGTGGGTTTTTATGGTGTTGTGGGGACCTTTTTGTCCTCTAAAAGCACTTTTATTGTTTTTCTTTGGTTTTGTGGGGACATTGGAGCGGTCCCCATGAAGAAAAATGACTTTATAGAAAATGTGCTTGTTTTATTTGAGAAACTAAAAGATGTGCTTTTGGTTACTGAGGTTAGGGTTAGGTGTAAAATTAAATACATCTAGTCATTATGGGAGTCTATGGAAGGAACTCACAAAGATAGTAATACAAGACTGTGTGTGTGTGTGTGTGTGTGTGTGTGTGTGTGTGTAAGACGCTCTGCATGCCAGGTTTCACCAACGCATCTGTTCCATATGGACTAACGGAGCAGGCCCAGCGACGTTCACCACATCTGCACCGTCACACAGGCTGATGCAATTCCAGGAGTGATAAGACAAACATGAGCACATCTGCACGGGTTAAGCCAGGAAAAGAACAGTGTCTCTTTCACCATGACTAAACAAACAGTGCAGCTGGGGACCTGCCATATGAGCACAGCAAGCCGAATATGTAAAGTCGGGTCACTTTAATGCGTAGCGGGGCGAGGTCTGGTCATGCGTGCTGCCCTCATTCCACTTTGCTGCGGCGGCGCAAAAATGCATCAAAAGACGCCACAAGCAACACGGCAGCCTTATATCGCCTCGAAAGCACATATGCGTACAAATGGACACGGTCAGTTGTGGGTTACATGTTGATATGTTTATATACAGTAGATCATAATATACACCTAAAATGTTTCGAATGTGATAGTTCAATGAGGCGATTGTTAGCTGTGGCTCTGTCAGACTTCGTAAAAGGTGTATTAATTGATGTCACTAAAACAGTTGAGTTATAAATCAGTGGATTGGCATCCTATTTAAAATAAAAAAGAGCTCTAAAGGATATTCATTACGGCCATAACGTGCTAACACGGCATATCTCTCACACACATCTGCATCTTAGCGGCAGCGGCGCTAATGGAGTTTAAATTCCAATTTCTTTGCGTTTCCTCGCTCTCTGCAGAAGCCCAGGTTTGAGAGTAATTGGTTTGCGGCATGCACTGTCAAGAAGGACGGCATGGAAATCACTAGCAACAGAGAGGTAGATATGTATTTTTTTATAAATAGACATCTATAAAGAAGGAGTGAGGGCAAACGTTGGTTGGAATGGAATGAAAAAACACTGGGTGGCTTATGAATTGGAAACAACTGTTACCAAGTTAGCAGAACACTGATTACTATAATGAACCTTTTGTTTTCTTGTGCAGTTCAATTTCCACTTTCACAACCAGTCCCAGAAATTAAAACTAAAGCAAAGACATCATGTAAGGAAGCTATCTTCTAAAGATGTATGACGCGTGTTCTCTTGAACTAGCAGAACTCCATTATCTTTTTCATTTAATTGCGTTCGTTAATGTAGTGGTTCCCACAGCTAGATCTGTCTGTGCAGTAATTATTCTGCAGGGAAAAACATAAAACATTTTAATCACACAAGATATTCCTTGTTGAGATACGCCATTCATGATGCATGTTCTTTCACCCTTTAAAAAATTTTTAAAGGTAGCTACAAGCTCTTCCTGTTGGATTGCACAAGAGAGAGAGAGAGATTTCAAGTCATGAATCTAGCTACAGACTGCAATAATACACTCCAAATGACTGTAATTCACAGGTATTTTAATTAAGATCATTTGAAGACATAGTTTTTTAGCCTTCTGTCATATTGTCTAAAGTGTGGCTTCAGATTTAGGCTGCATTGACTTGGTTCGTGTATTCATTTAGGCTTTCGATGTGTGCTGGAAGAATCATCTGAAATAAACCACAAAAAACACCCCCTAATCTCAGTGTTAAAAAAGGAGTTCTTAGAACTTTTAATTAGAATTACACTGCAGTCTTTAAACAAAAAAAGAATTAAACTTTAATTCACAAGTGAGTAGTTACAGGTGACTGACTATAACTACCTTTTACACATAGTTGTTAATTAAAAATGATTTAAATCACTTCCGTTCTCCAAAATGGGTTCAAGTCCCTAAATACTTAAAAGCCACAATCCAGATCAGCAGTTTCATTAAAATTATACAGCAGTTAATGAAGATCATAATTTGCAGCAGTTAGAAGGGACCATCAAAACCCAACCTCAAGTCACATGAAATATTAATATACAAATCACCAAAAAATTACCTTCATTACAATCACTTTCATGGAAAGTCGACTAGACTCAGGGGACAGCAGAACCGAACTGGCTTTCATCTCATCAGCATTAATGATGTAACTACAGATGAGAACTATAGCCTGATGTTAATAAGGTTACATGCCTCTTGTCTTTTAAAACGTTCAGTGGCCAATTAGTGTGTCGCTGCGCGGAATGCAAATGATGCAAAACACATGGCCAAGGGCGATTCTAAAATGAGAGAAAAACAGATTCATTTGCATTGTCTAAGTCAATTTTCTCATTTATTTTCGATCAGGTTTGCATCTGATTTGATTACAAGATCATTTAGAGACCCCCGATCTCAAACCACTACACAGGGACATTACAAAAGCTTGGCAAGGCATCTCATAGCAAATTATGGAAATATGCCGACATCAGAGGTTTGCAGGTTCAATCTGGTTATTGGTACTAAGGCTAACTTTTATTGGCCATATCTTCCCAGGCCATAACAATGAAGAAAAGAAGGTGTGAAATCTATTTTTTTGTAGTTTCTTTTCAGCGGATACTTCTGCACTGCCATGGAACTTTCTGAACCGTTTGCAACTTTCAAGAAATGTAGTTCAATATTACTGCATGTCACAGGCCTTGGAGGCATGCTTCTGAAAGAAGTTGCACCTGAAAAAGTAAGGAATCTAAAGCAAAGAAAACCTCTCAAAACAGGTTTAGTCCCACTCCAGGACATCAATACTGCAGAGGTACAAGGTTCTGTGCACTCTCTGCTCTCTTTCTCTCTCACACATGCAGTATTGTTTTGCTGCCCAACCCTCATGTTTCATTCAACCGCATCTTGCTATCTACATGACCTGTCAATGTATTTTCCAGCTACATTCATTACACCTGTGTTCAAAGGAATTCCATTGGCCAAACTGATATGTTTTCTCATGTGTTTCATCAATCACTCAGCATCAGCTTATCTGCATCCCCACTAGCGTCTAATCTCCCTGTGGAGCCACATCCATCAAAGATCAGGACACTGCGGTGTTCCGGTGTCACCCTCTGAGCTTCTTCTCACGTCGTGAAGTTTTACGAGCCCCAATGATGTATTGCTGCCTTGGACTTATTGATTTTCAATCATCTCCCTACAAACTGGAATAGATTTCTGGAACAGTGGCATAGATTAAGCCACGACGACAAACCTTTGCTGGTTAAATTGATGACTTGGAATGGCCTGATTTATTGAGGTGTAGCACCACATCTTTTAATGAAACTGGGGCCATGCCTTCATTAAATCATATAATGTTCCACATGTGAGCTGTTAATTGTAGTGTGGGGTGGGAATAGTGTTGGGGTGAGGGTGGGTTGGGGCTTCACACATCTGCCAAATGGAGCAGAACAGGAGGCCTGGCAGCGACTGAAGTTGGAGGCGCTCAGCCATGTGCTTGTGCCTAATAGCAGGTCTTCTGGTTCTACTTTTTCCGAAAGGAACGCGTTGAACTCAGCCTTTTAAACAGAGGATTTCAGTTGGACCATCGTCTCCATTGAGCCTCATGGAAAAATGCTGTTCTGCATCTGCTTTTAGCATCTGATTTATATGCGTTGTGAAAATGGAACACATACATTACAATGGCAGGATCACCAGATTTCCAGCCTTGAAACCAGATAAAGTCTTCCTAAATCTCTCTGTCCCCGTCCATCCTTCTCGTAAACTCAGAAAGCTGCTCATAACTGAGTGTAGAGTGCAGAGTTGTGGTGAGGGAGTCGAGTTTGCTTTCAAGCGTGGAATTTTATTTATTTCACTTCTGCAGTACGGCTGCCAAAGCCCCCCAAAACACTCATGGAGAGGGGTTGTAAACTTAGCCGCTTTCATAAATTATACAGCCTGAACAGTGACTGGTTATGATGTCCCTAAGTTAGCTAAGTTTTGCTCAAGATTTAGAAGTACACAGTAAATAAAAGGTTGAAGTCGATTTGTAAAAGCTTGAGCCACATGTTCTTTTAGCTTATTCCTAAATTGTGACCCTCCACGGCAAAACCAGTCGCTTTTCGCAATGGAGGTTTCCGAGAAAAATGACTTTATGTTACAAGTAGGTAAATTTTTGGATTTTTGTTTTTAGTGTTTTGAAACAGTGGAAGGTCTATACTGTTGTAGACCATTCGCTGAAACTCCCTTTCCATCCTAAAAACGTGACTTTCTTGAGGTGAGGAATTCAATTCCAGCAGAATGTTAAAAGTTTCTGTTTTGACGGCTCTACTTCAATATTTATATTTACGCTAAATCCACTGGTTGACTAGCGTGAAGATATTTCTGCGGAATCCATCTTCGTCTCCCAAGTTCAGTTAACCTAACGCAGGTAGGCTATCCGTGTGGCTGTGAATGCAGTGTAGGCATTCAAAGGCAGATTTCTCCGTTTCTCACTTGGCGTGACAGGAGAAACCCGACTCCTTTGAATGTTGATATCTCAGTCATATGTCCTCTGATTCATTCGATATAGGTATCGTTTTGAAGCTTAATTTATGCTCTTTCATGAAAACATTAACATATAACATTTTGAAAATTTGCGACAAGCGACTGATTTTGCCGTGGAGGGTCACAATTTAATCTTTTGATTTGCACAGGCTTAGGATTGTTCGGGGTACATTTCACCACGTTGTACTTGTATAACTGTGTGTCTGATAAATAAAGAATCGTGAATCTTATGTTAGTCATATATGCACACTTCACTTATATAATGCATGAAACACTTCATTCATTCGCTCATTATCCGAACTGCTTAATCCCAACCAGGGTCACGGGGGGGAAGTACAGGCGCAAGGCGGGGGACAAACCCTGGGCAGGCGCCAACCCAGCGCAGGGCACATGAAACACAGCAGAATAGCAGAAAGCAATGATTATAATGTAATAGATTATATGTATACATTTTTCTTGGGTCTTGTTTTGTTTTGTATGCTTTTCAGAAAACTTTAAAATGCAGATGAAAATGTGATGAAGCACTTATATTCACTTAATGACCTTGACATTAGCAGAATTATACAGTACGCTGTTTATGAAATACAAAATATTCTGAAATTTCATAAAAGGAAACCACCTAATAGTTAATTTTAATAGATTTCTTTTCTTTTCTTTTTACAGTAGATGTTATTGCTCTATAATTAAAAAAAAACTTTAATAAATGATTTATCATGCAATTGCTCGATTAATTGGTGGTATACTTAGTAGACTACTGTAAAATAATTACTATGCTAAAATAATTGACAGCTGCAACTGTCAGTTTTTTGCAATGATGGAAGATGTTAACATTTCCCTCCCTCTCTGACTCCTGAACAGTTTTGCCTGGTTCTTTATTGTGCTAAAGCAATGACTGCAAGACATTCGGCCCCCGTATGAGGCCAGAGATGGAAACTGTCTGCATGCTGTTCCTGAACATTACGCTGCCCAGCTTTCTGCTTCCCAGTCTGCACTATAGGTATGTCTTCCTTCTCCCAACACACACACAGACACACACATACACACACACACACTCGGAGGTGGAAGACTCCTTGGAGCACATACACACATAATCCAATCATTTCTGTTCAGCTGCTTTTGCACTTACTTTGCCATGTTGTTTTGGTGGAGAAAATCCGTTAAAAATAATGACCCATGAGACATCGGGAATGAACTCATCCATTGGTTTATGCTTCAGCTGCTCCTGCCGCTCCTATTCTGTTTTTTAATTGATATCGGAGGAAACGTGAGCAGTGCAGTGGACCAGGGTACAGTCAGATTTTTGATTGATGTTCAAGTCTGTCTGTAATCTATAATCTTATGCTAATGTTACATAATAGGTGACGAGAGAGAGAGAGAGAGAGAGAGAGAGAAAAAGAAAAACACAAATGAAAAAGAATCACTCTTGGCATTTCCAGCAACCGAAAACAGGGGAACTTAATGAAGGTCATTAAAAACAAGGTTTACTACAATGCAAAAAAGGCCATTATCTCATTCTGTGATTTATTCATTGCCCTCATGGACAATAAATATGGTAATAGCTTTGACTTGCTTTGGAGAGTTTGTACAATAGGTGGCACGCCACCTTGTCACACAGTTGACACGTCATGACATCACTTAACCATAACAAAAGTTTGGCACAACTCTTTTGTTGCTCATCAACGAATAATAAATCATAGACATTTTGGATTTTGGACACACATTGAATTCTAGAATTTTTAATGATAAATAGAATAATTAGACCAAATCAGTCTAATTTTGTGTTAGTAACACCATGGACAGATTCCAGTTTGTTCTCAGTTTAGCTAAATTGCTTTGTCCCTCTGGATTAGAATAAAACCCACTTGGTTGTTTCATATTTGATATGAAACTTGCTATCTTTTTTACTTCTATAAACTCTCGTAATTACAAGATGCAAATAAGACTATAGGGTGACAAAGTCACACCCTTCTGCTTCCGGTTCATAGGGCCGAACCTTAGAGAAAATATGAATAGGAGTCAATTGAGAGAATTAAATTATGAATTTTACATATGTTGTTTGTGAACAAAATCACTTTTTCTCTTCTTTTGACATTCATTTGGGTCTGTACTGCCTCTATACACACTGTACGTTTGATTAAAATGGTCACTTGCGTTAGTATTAATTTACGAATGTCAGAAATTGTGAGCTTAAACGAGCGGTTTGGATTACTCCCCTACTTCTACGTCACAGTAGGGGACATTTAAATACTCCACCCTCCTGTCTGACAACCTCCACCCGCAAGGTAGAACTGTTAGCGTGTCCTGATCCGCCATGTTTTCCTGCAAGCGACAGCGTAGGAATCGCAATGAAGAAGTCTACCGGCAGAGTGTTGTGTTGAACATGTATGGCTGTATGGATGGTGTGTTAGCAGCTGCCATGACAATTATTTTCACGTGAGGTAAACACTCACCATGTTGTCTACGTCCCAGTTTGAGAACCAGAACTTGCGGCATGAAAAAATTCACATATGTAATTCAAGGCTCATGTCGACCGGAGCCAGAAAATAAGTCTTTTGTGCCCCCCATTCAAAAACTTTCAGATGTTTGGTCCCGTGAGGGTTTACAGGAAGGAGTGTGACTTCACCACTCCGTAGCTATACCAAAAGCTAACCATAAATTTTATCATTAACCTTGGTAGTAAAAAGCAAATTTTGCAAGTTTTTTAAATGAAAAGCTGGAATTCTCTATAAAACCATTATAAAACCCTGTGAACCTCACATTCACAACATCCACAAATAAACCCAAAAGTTTTTTGCCTTTAAGGGGAGAGTGAGTGGCAACCCCCCCAACACACACAGAAAGAGAGCGAGAGAGAGATTCAAAAGGAAGCATGGTGTTTTAATATGGCGAATTGAGCACACAAACAAGGGTTCATAAATTGAGCACAACAGCTGAACAGATCAAAGGCAAAAGCGGCGTTCTGTGCTTTGACTTATGTAACGGGGAAAACACAGATGCTCCCTGGGGTGTGCTGAGCTCCGTAATGTCTCAGTAGGCTAATGAATCTGGGCTGTGTACTCTAGGGGCATACTCGTATATGGGACACTAAACAAATCTCAACTACTTCCACAATCACAGGACTAAATGCTGCCTTGACACAGCCTCTCGTTAGTGACTAAAGTGTCGTTGAAATAGTCTCAATCACCCTAAGACGTTAGCTACAGTCTTCAGAATTTACTCTGATGTACTGTCTAGTACAGGGGTGGGCAATTCTGGTCCATGGAGGGCCGGCATCCTGGAGGTTTTCCATCATACTTGATTTTAGAACATTCACACCTGGTCTCAGGTAGATAATCACCAGAAGATACTCATCAGGTAGGATAGAAAACCTGCAGGACTCTGGCCTTCCCGGACCGGAATTGCCCACCCCTGGTCTAGTATGTTATTGTCCAAACCTCAGTTTGGTGGTTCAATAAAGAAAGTTGTCTTTATTCCATATGTAGAAGTGGAGAGGTGGTCCAGAGGTGTCTGATTCAACATTGACTCTATCTTACCTACAGCGCTACCAACATTGAGCCTCAAAGCAAGGCCTTGGAGCCAAGTTTCTACAGGGTTCCTGTATGCAGTGTAGTGATGAAGAGGACAGTAACTGAAGGCCTGTGTTTGTGTCCATAAGACTGGGGATTTGAATCCCAAGAGAGCCTAATAGCCATCACTGGGTCCCTTAGCAAGAGCTGTCAAAGCGATTGTTAGGAAAAGGATGCTGTTCTTACGTATGTTAAATATCGTAAATGTAAATCAAATACAAAGCCAGTGTCTGCTAAATGCCACAAGTGTAAGTATTTACAACAGGTCACTTGTGTATCTTGCATCTCTCACGACTTTCATGGCAACCCTTAAGGCCTTGTTCACACGGACGTCTGAACCAGGTGTTTTTCTGGCGTTCGTTGCGCCAGGTGAGCGCCAACTGAACGCCGACCGTTTTTCTGCTCATTGGAGCAAATCAAAGCGTTCACATGGGCATTCAGCACTGGCGTGCAGCAAAAACGTGTATGGCGTTCAGAGGGCGTTCATTTTGAACGTCCGTGTGGACGAGGCCTTAATGCAGAGGACACAAATAAAGGATTTTCTTGAAACATAGTCTCTTTAAATGCACATAGAGGCAGAGCTTAACCCCAGCTCAGGCTCACCACTGTCCAACACAGTCTCTGGAAGCTGAAACGAAAGTAAACTGCAAACGCTGTCCACAAGGCTTCTCTGTAAAATCCTCTTTAGTCGTCAGGATTTCTGATGCCAGTTCTCACGGGCAGCAACTCGAGAAGCCCGGCCGACAGCGGTGTGGAACTCAAACCTCTCTGTAGGAGATTCAAATACAGGTTGGTGTGACCAGACTCTCTGCTCTGGGTCGAATTGGATTAAATAATACAAATGTCCAGGTGTTGTTATTGAAACTAACTACGTAACCAAGGAAACCAAAGAACCTGATGAGACCCATTCACAGTGGAGACCAGGTGTAATGCCAAAATGAGCTACAGGTGCATATACTATAATTAAGAAAGTAAAGCCCAACATAAGGAGTGAGGAGTGTGATAAGCAAACCCCAGCTAGAACTCCAGAGACCTGGAACGGAGTGGGCGTGGCCGAGGCGGCACAGATGTCACAGCATCAATGCCTGAATGTTTGACCAATCAGACAGCCAGCATTAAAAAGCACAAGTACTCCACAAAACAGCCTTCTCACGTGTAGAGTAATACCAGTGAGAGACAGAGATGAATAGCATTCGCCAGTGCAGTACCCTAGAGATATAGAACACCTCTACATGCACATACATACATACAGCATGGATATCCTCCAGCTGTACAGCAGACTCCAGATGTCCTGACCGAACTGTAATATGTGTATCCCTCATAGGCAGGAATGTCTCTGTTTGTATGCACATGGCCTCAACCAGCACCAAGAGGAGTGCCTCCAGAAAATCTTACCCAACACTACTGAATGTAGTTGAGCCTGATTGGAATTACTTGTTACAAATCTGACTTGTTTGAGTCAAATTACACCTAATAAACAGTCTGCACTTCCAAAAAGTTTAACGCTCACTTGTGGCTTTCTGAAAGACGTTGCACAAATAGTTAGAGGTTGTCACAGTAGGTGATGCATAAATTAACTGACCTTAGTTTCTCCTATATTATTGTGGAAGCTTATCAGGCAGTGGCAAGCAGCCTGCCAATAATGTGCAACTGCAAATTACCTTGAGGTCAATATTCACATCACTCTTATATCGCAATCAATTGACCCGGATTCAGCCATATATTTACGTTGAATTAGATTTCTGCTCTTCGTGAGGCATGAACATCTCTAAATGACCCATTAGTGAAGCCAGGGCTTGGGCTGAAGTACAGAAAACTGTGGGAAAAGACAGAATGTGCAGAAAGCAGTGTCTCGGAAACGGGGGCTGGTTTCGCATCATTTCATCATTCGTATTGTTGACTCCATTGTGCTTTTCATTTGATGATGGGACTATGCGAAAGGGTTTAATAATTTAACAAGACCAAATTGACCCTTCATTTTATTAAAACAAAATGATCGATTAGTGAAACCAATAAATTAGGCAAGTTTTCTTCTTATCTAGGACATTAAAGAGATCTTTTCTTGTACTTTGCATGATCTTAATATGAAATGAATGGAGACAAAATATTGATTCTCTCCAACAAGAGACTTATTTGCTATAATTGTTTCCCCCATAATTAATAGATAAAGTAGAATGACAATATTTGTTTACCAACATTAGAATATATAGAGCATGTCCATATGCATTGTCGATTTCACAAACAGGTGTTTCATTCCATTTTGCCAGACTTTGTTCTGAGAAGCTAAAATAACAGCCAAACTGGATTGTTCCGTGTAAGTCTTAATAATTTATTCAGGACTAACCCAAAAATGTTTGAGTGGTGACTGTTTTTACATATATGTTGCACAGTCAGACAAGCCATTGCATGAAAGTAAAAGATTAGTTCGAGAAAGAAATAACATTAGTTTCCCACAATTAATAAATAATGTGAATACAGAGTTTCGCAATTATTAATACCAAAACATAATAACTCTTAAAACACTGTGGATAGATATATTGAATGCAATGCTATACATTATACATTTAATAGGCATACTTGAACATGTCTAGTTTTACTTTCACTCTGAGTTGTGTGTTCAGATAGGACGCTTCTCATCGACACATGTAGTAACCCTACCTACATGTGTCTGCTTGTGTATACACAGTTGTGGTCAGAAGTTTACATACACTCATCATGGGTATGACTGTCATATTCATTTTAAGCTTTTAATGATTTATTTGAACCGTTCTTTTTCCATGGCAGAATGTTTACACGCCAGACAACTTCAATGATTTTTTAAAAACATGAATTGGGTGTACAAGATTGAATTTTTTAAGGATTGACTATAATCAACACAGGGTCAAAATTATACATACAGGCTCAAATATATTCATACATCCCAACTAAATCCTTTATTAAGTGGTGCTGAAGATTCTAGAATGTCTTAACTTGACAAGGCCAAGGCCTATTAACTTCTCGTTAGTGATCACAATTAACTGCAGCTGCTAGTTTCTCTTTGCCAGCATGAAAAAGGATGTGCCTGACAGCATTCATTGGATTGACCAATTCTCAGAACAATGGGAAAGTCCAAGGAACTCAGTGAAGATCTAAGAATGAGAATTGTAGATTTACACAAGTTGGGAAAGTCTCTTGGAGCCATCTCTAAACAACTGCAGATTCCAAGATCATCAGTTCAAACAATTGTACGTAAGTACAAGTTATTTGGATGTGTCACCACTTTGCCAAGGCCTGGAAGAAGACCCAAACTGTCACTCTCGGATGAAAGGAAACTGGTTAGGATGTTCAAGATCAAGCCAAGGACCACCAAGACTCAAGCCTGCCATGAACATCAGTGTCAATGTCCAAAGTGAAGCGAGTTTTACATCGCCATGGACTGAGAGGGTGCTGACCAAGAAAGAAGCCCCTGCTTCAAAATCGACACCTTCAAGCTCAACTAAAATTTGCAGCTGCCCACATAGACAAGCCACAATCTTTCTGGAGGAAAATGTTATGGTCAGGTGAGACAAAGATTGAGCTATTTGGCCACAATGACAAGAAGTACGTTTGGAGGAGTCAAGGTGAGGCTTTCAAATCTAAGAACACTATACCAACTGTCAAACATGGTGGTGGAAGTATCATGCTCTGCCAGTGGCAATGGTGCATTGCACAAAGTGGATGGAATAATGAAGAAGGAGGACTATCTCCAAATCCTTCAACTTCACCTCAAATCAACATGGTTGAAACTTGGACACAATTGGGTGTTGCAACAAGATGATAATCCCAAACACACATCAAAACTGGTTATGGAATGGATTAAGCATCTGGAATGGCCTTCTCAAAGCCCCGACCTCAACCCTATTGAAAATTTGTGGACTATGCTTAAAAGCAAGGTCCGTGCAAGGAAACCAACCAATTTAAATGAACTGTACCAATGCTGCCAAGAGGACTGGTCAAATATCCAGCCAGAATTATGCCAGACGCTTGTTGGTGGCTACAAAAAGTGTCTGATTGCAGTAAAACTTGAGGGGCATTTAACCAAATATTAGTTAGGATGTATGTATATATTTGAGCCTGTATGTATAATTTTGACCCTGTGTTGATTATAGACAGTCCTTAATAAATTCAATCTTGTGCACCCAATTCATGTTTTAAAAAATCATTAATGTTGTGTGTCATGTAAACATTCTGCCATGGAAAAAGAACGGTTCAAATATATCATTAAAAGCTTAAAATGAATATGACAGTCATACCCATGGTGAGTGTATGTAAACGTCTGACCACAACTGTGTATATGTGTGTGTGTGTGTGTGTATTACATGTTATTTCAGAAGGCTCAGGCACAGCATATGTTTATCCTTTTTTCTGGGCCACTGAAACAGCCTAAGAGAACAAATGCTACATAGTATGGCTGCCTTCATAAATGCGTCATTAGCATTTACCCACAGGCATTTTGCATACTGACATTCATTTTTGCTGGATTGTTGACTTGTTGCCAAGTCAGACTAGGACAGACACGTTTCTTTCTCTTCTTGAATTACAATATTCTGAAATTTACATCTTTAAAACTTGGCATGATTTATTGCCACATTTAGAGACGCAGGGTTATGAAAGCACACCTTTGATTATATTGAAATTTCTTTCTCATGATTTGGTGTGTTTTAAAACACAAAGCACATTTTGCTAAAATGCTTATAAAAAACAAAAATAAGAAACTATTTGTTTATTCCATTATTTGTTAGCTTTATTTAGATTTTTTTAATCTGTCTTACTTGAGTTGATCTTACTTATACTGTGTGTTTTTACATCTTGAACATGCTCGTGTCGGTTTCTCACTACTGTGTTTCATTTTTATTCAGTCTTATTCTTTGTGTGTGTATGTTTTCCCTAAAAGTGTTTTTGAGCAAGTTCTGCTTTAGCATTCTCACTTCGTCTTGATCATGAGTTGATCGTGTCAGAGTTCCTGCTTTCTGACCGCAAGTATGATTAGTCAGATTAATAAATTTAATGAAAGCACAAAACTCTTTCGTCCTCTTTATTATAGTGCATCCAGAGATAAAGCAGCACAAAGATAAATCCCATTACCATATAGAAAGGATAATTAATCTCTGCAATTTTCTATTGTTTTTTTTGTTTAATTACAAAGGAAGCCATTTGAGCAGATGAAACCAATTAGAGAACCTGATATCAGAAATCTTCTTTTATTTCATAAAGATTTTCTATAGAAACTTTGGACACTGAACTGTGGTAAGGTGGATGCTAGTTCTCATGAACTCTGGCCACTGCTAGACCATGACGTGGAACGTGTGTGATGGCAGGGAGACAGTGTTTTTTAGTGTTGTAAATGGGAACGAAAGAATATCCAAGCTTAATATTGACTTAATGCTTTTAGCTTTCAAGAACACTAAAATGTGATCTTCTACACCTTATTTATAAGAAATACATTTTCATCGATTATTAAGTTAAATTGTATTAAAATGTATTCTTTAGTTATCAGTCTTAAGCACAGTTAACAGTGTAGTAGTATCAGACATGCCTTGTTGGAAATAATTAATTGGGTCGTACTGTTTTACAAAGAGGTAGACTTTTGTAGTAATATTTAAATGTGAATATATTCGGAGTACATATATGTTATTTATCAAGTCCACCAAATGTATTAATTAGCCTAAATGTGCTTTGTCCACAGTTAGGTGTCTGTTTCTATCTGCTATGCTTTAACCTTGTCCCTTTACCCCAGTCCTTCTGTTTTTACCAGAAAATGCATAATTGCAGCAATGTAACACAAAGGATGCGCTTCATCACGTCAAATCCCAAATTGCTTCTGAGCTTTTTCGGATAGCTGTGGAAATGGCTGGACTCGCATTCACATCTCATCGAACACGGTGCTGGCAGATTTGTCACCCAGTCAGCCATCTGTTAATGCTGGCCATGGGCCTGAAACAAGGGCACAACCAGTATGGCCAGGTTGGCTCGGGGCTGAGGTGTGAAAATTAGCATGGAGATGGAGGAGCTCCCTCATACGGCGTACGTGCTCCTGCACCGCCGGCTGACTCTCTGCTCATTAAGACCCTCCCTGACACCTGTTTAAGGAAATGCTACAATTGCCTCGTTTTTTTTTTTCTCTCAATCTGACGGGAGAGAAATGACACTCTTAAGTATGAAGTGAAGATGCTTAACGTCTGAACAAACAGCATGTGTATGCCGAGCGCTCGTTGTTGCCTCAAGCTAATCAGATGTTAGTGGTTGTGGTAATTGCAGGTACTTAGACAGTAAGTCGTACGTGACGTGATTACATCTGGAAATCCGAGTGTACGACTGATTGATGATTACTTGTTGTGCTCGTGAGTGAGGTTGATAATGTACAGCACCGCTTGGAAGTTTGACAAAGATGAGTGCACTTTGCACAGAGATCAGCTGAAACTCATCAGAATGCACAAAGCAAGTACGCTGACTTCAATAAACAAACCCTGCCTCTAAAAGTTTATTAGAAATGAAACTAAGATGTTGTGGAGCACGTGTGTCATGCCACTGTTTTATACTAACTTCAAATTCTTATAGTTGGTGGTTGCTAACCTCAGGAGGGATATCAGTAGTGGGGACTAGATGTGACGTCCTTGCTTTCAGTTTTCCCTATATTAAGTATTACATCTGAACTAAACAAAGAGTTTTTGCAGTGTTCCTCCTTGGAGAAACTTGTTCTTGTTTGCTCGGGGGCCCAGTGGTGATAGTGCTGGACTTAAGATAAGGGCCCACCCTCTTGGTCTAAAACCGAGTATCCCATCACTAATTAAAGTGAATAAAAGAACGTGAGTGTCATTGTGGGCACACCACAGCGCAGCACACAGTGCATCACAACGAAATGTGACTTCGCCATTTGACCCATACCAGGAAAAGAGCAGTCTGCAGCTGACAGCTAGAGCCCAGGGAGCACTGCTTGGAGACAGTACCTTGTGCACGGGTACCTAAGTGGTACCTTTACCAGTACAGGATTTAAACTGGCGACCCTCTGGTCATGGGATCACTAGGTCAACCGCAACACTATATGTGACCCTCCACGGCAAAACCAGTCGCTTGTCACAATGGAGGTTTCCGAGAAAAAGAGTGTTTATGTTGCGTGGGGTCAAATTTTGGATTTTTTGTTTTTAGTGTTTTGAAACAGTGGAAGGTCTATACTGTACTGTTGTGAATACATTTCGCTGAAAAACTCCCTTTCATCCTAAAAGCATTTCTTGAGGGTGAGGAATTCAATTCCAGCAGAATGTTAAAAGTTTCTGTTTTGACCGCTCTACTTCAATATTTGCGGTAAATCCACTGGTTGACTAGCGTGAAGATATTTCTCCGGAATCCATCTTCGTCTCCCGAGTTCAGTTAACCTAACGCAGGTAGGCTATCGGTGTGGCTGTGAATGCAGCGTAGGCTACCGTAAATGCAAACGTAGTCAGGACCACACCGAGCGTCTCTGAGTGCTACGTCGATGGTCAACTTTAAAGGCAGATTTCTCCGTTTCTCACTTGGCGTGACAGAAGCCCGACTCCTTTGAATGTTGATATCTCGGTCATATGTCACCTGATTCATTTGATAAAGGTATCGTTTTGAAGGTTAATTTATGCCCTTTCATGGAAACATAATAACTCAATTTTTAAAATTTGCGACAAGCGACTGGTTTTGCTGTGAAGGGTCACATATGTTTGCATTTAACGTCCAAACCAGACCTTATAGCTAATATGTTTAATGCAACATGCAAACTGTTATAGAGAGTAAGGCACTCCAGGATTTAAGCAGTTATTATTGGGTATGCTTAATATTAATTAACAAGGTAATACAATTGGAGATCTTATATCAAGGTAATAGAAGTTACTATTCTGGCTAAGGTTGCTCTGTGGTCAGGAGGTTGGTTTAAATCAGATCTGTAAGAAAATTTTGTTTTGTTTTTGGTGCACTGTGTGCTGTCAGACATAAAAAAAAATAAGAATCTGCTTGTAAAGGAGCCATGAGCTGATTTTCTTTCCTCCCTTTTTCCGATATTGATTTGTTCATGTATTATTAATAACTGTGTGTATTGGGTCCGTGGTTCGACAAATATAATGTCATACTAAAACTTGTGTGTGGGTGGATTCGTTTTTGTATGTGTTTGCATTCATGATTGTGACAGACTTCTGTACATATGCATTGCCCTAAGAAGTACTCTCCGCTTAGCCTTGTTCATATCCTTGGCTTAGCATAAAGCATTATTAGCCCTCGGAGCTAAGTGGGACTTGCCTACTCTTAAGTGAAGTGTGTGTGGTCCATATACTCACTCTACTCCCATAATGAGTAGCATGAGTCCATTGATTCAACACGTATTATTATATTATATTCTCTCTGTGTCATCAAGCAGGATTACAAAGGGTTCGAGTTGTGTGTCGTTATTGGTTGCTATGGTAAAGGGAAGAGGAGATACTTTGCATGGCTCTGGGGATTAGGCTGTTTACGTCAGAATACCCTAGAAAAAAAAGAGACTGTGATTGGGTCTATTCATTTTTTTATGAGCTTTGGCTCTCAGATTTACATTACAGAATTTGGCTGATTCTCTTCTCCAGAGCAACAGTGCTTTGTAGTGCACCAAGAGGCATGTCGTCATGCTTGTTTAATATAAGCTAAAAGTAATTCTAACCCACAGCAAGGACAAAAAGAGAGTACAACAAATTAGCAGACGAGTAACAGTATTAATTCAAACTAGGTCACCAGGTGAAGCAACATCATAGTAGACACTATGCATTATCTAATTAATTTGTTAATTGATTCATTCATTCATTTAATTATTACCAGCCTCCCTTACGCTAGATGAAAATAGTCTAAGAAATTAATCACAGAAATTAATCAGTAGTTAAAAATTATTTAAACTAACAACAAATTTGATCCTACAATAAGCACAAAATGCAGTCTAGAAAGTACGCGTCAAGTAGCAGTTTTAGTTAAAAAGAGCATCAGTTCAGCTTACGTATTTGCAGATAAAGAGTCGTCCCTATAGACACCAGAAGTGCCATCAGATGCTGACTAACGCACTCGTGTTGGGGGTTTAACTCAGGATGTCGTGCCAATAAATCTCGCCACACAAACAATGCGGGCATGTGAATAGCGTGCCGCACCACCACACTAAACCAACTACCACCCCCTTCCACCTATCTACAGTTGTTGCGTGGGAAACATAAAAGATTTCCAAGCAGGCGGCACAAGTTCTGTCACCGTGGCAACCGTTGACTTTCATCCAAGCATTTGGCGTTTGGGGTCTAGTTCGCTCCGTTCTCCTAATTTTATCAAACTGACCACCGACAGACCAACTGCTCTGTGCAGATAAGGAAGTGAGTCCAAACTACTTACTAAGACATTAGTGTAAAGGCACAGTGCATATTTCTTGATGAATAATAGCCTGAGGGCTGTGGAAAATACCAGTGCATGCTTGGCTAATGTTTTTGGGTATTAAGAGGAAATTCATAAGTCATCTGTGATAAGAACATTTCTCCTTTGTTGTCTAATATATACTAAAATATGAGCACACAATATCTGATCATCAGAGAGTGCATCTAAAAGCACAAGAATAACTTTTGCAAACTAGACTCTTGCTATGAACTCACCGGATATGATCAAGGGTACGAAGATGCCCACATTTGCCCCACCAGAATACCTCCAAGAAACAGTGAAGGGCCCAGACTCCATACTACACTTCTTTGGTCCTTTGCTGGACCTACAAACTCTCACGTTGAACAAACTGTCTTGAATCACATGGACTTTGCAGGAACCCATTGAAGAATTGGACAGTATGATCTCATTGAACCTAGTTTCCTCAACATTTTGATTATCTAAATACTAAAATGATTTGTTTTACACATACACACACACTTATATGGACATTTTAAATGCTTGAGCTCAACTGAGTGTGGCACAGAGGAGGTTGGGAATTACTCTCAAGGTTTCTTCGTACCACAGAAGGATTTTTGTCCATCATTAGCTCATTGCCATGACTTGCCATGTTTGACCTGGTGGTTTTTAAAGCTGCTTTGTGTCTGTTGTCAAAAGCAGAGAGATACTAGAATCTCTATCCTGCTTCTCAGCTCCATACCAACTCAGAAAGAAACACAGCAAAGAGTGCCTTGAATATTTCTTCCATAAAGGTGCCTCTTGCTTACTGTTTTTATGACCTGCCCTATTTCATCATTCACTCCAATGACAGCAAAATATTTCCAATTCCATCTTCTGGACTATTCCTTAACTCTAAACACTTTCTCTCATGATACAGAGTAAGCTGGTCATCCTAGGCAGCATCAGCACTTTGTCACAATTTGAGACCAGGGACACGTTGTGAACACTGTTTAGAGACACAGCGATGTAGGGGCATCCCTCGCAGGGGCTCTTGCCTTTAGTCTTTCTGTTGAAGTCTCAGCTTCTGGGGGACTGAAAACATGAACAGATTCAGTGCTGACTCTTGTTTCATTCTTCTGGTAATCAGTCACTACGACAGGAGTCCCATTGGCTTTAAAATAAGCTTTTATTTATCTGGACTTGAATGGGCCGGAGGTTGTAACATATTAGGCCCCCTTCGGTTACAGAAAGAAATGCCCGGTATAATTAGGAAAAGTTCAGCAACCATCTAACCAGAACTTTCAGCATCACATATTAAGTATTTTTCCTAGTCATCCAGAAGAGTTGCAAAATTGCATTTTGTTGCTTTGACTTTGACAAGTGTTGCTGTCACTCCCTGTTTGCTTGTCTCCTAAACAACGCAGACTCCCCACGCTGGATGCTTGGTGAGCTGCCATACGCACTAGACACATCTCAGTTCTACAAGCCAGGTAGGCTACAATTAGATGTAGTGACACTTTCAGTAATGGTAACTGCAGTGGGAATGTCAGGGATGTTGATGCAGTTTGGTTGCATAAAGGAAAAGCAGCTGGCACAGGCTCATGAGAAAGTCCTTTGCAAGATCATTGTCTGGCTGGCACAGATTACCATCAATGAATTGTTTGCAACGTTAATTGAGGTTCTTTAAACAGCTTAAGTGAGAAAGGTGCTGCTGTAATTAAGGAAGAGCTCACTGCCTTTTGTTAGAAGTATTTTTAGTACACACTCAAGAGGGCGACGGTGCAGTCAGGGAGGATAGTATGCAATTAATGTGTGGGAAAACCTGGTTTGGTGCTCTCATGGGTTGCCAGTATACAGTATTTGAAGTGAGGGGAAGAAATGAGCAACAAAACATAGCACTCTACAGAATGTTTGGAGGTGTCTGGAGTTTCATTCAAAGTACATGAATTCAGTGTAGATTATGATTTCCCAAGATGCAATACATGAAACGGAAGGATTAGCAGACAGAACGCTGAGCTCTTTGAACATGTTCTCATTCTTTTAATGCCACCAAAAACTTGTTACATATCTTTGAACATACAGCAGAGCACATTTTGAATAAACCAAAAAAAGATTCTCATAGATAAACAATGTGGATTAAGTCTGCAATGTACCTCAGTATCATTGTGACATTGTAGAACCTAGATATTATTTATCTATGACAAATGACATTGAGTTTTATTTCTGTCCTTCATTTCTCTGTATATAAATGGCTTATGTGTGTTCTGTGAAGCATTCACTTAAAAGAAATACGTTAGGGACAGAGACAGTTTAACAGTTATGACTTTATGCGTATGTTTCATTTTTTTCATTATATATCATATAATTGTTTGGGATATATCACATAATGTTTTTTTGTTTCCAGTATTATTCAGAGTATTTTAGGTAAAATATTAATGAAATCTGATAGCAGACGAAGAAAATGATATTTTCCTCTATCAGAAATGATATCAATGAACCTGATAAGTTACTGAATTCACAAGATGATGTTTCATGCTTAAATGAGTGTTTTATCTAATAATAGCTTCGTTATTATCTCATACTCCAAATCTTCTTCACAAGCCTTCGAGTTTTAAAAACCCATTAACTGTTTTGAAATACATAAATAAATTGAGCTCAAATGAGTATTCGCTCAAACTATTTTCTTTTAACATGGGTAAGGTTTGTTTCACTGTCTGATCAGTAAGGCCATTTTAATCAGTAATTATTATATTACTATATTCCCAGCTTGGAGGGACAGACAGGTCATAGGGACATGTGGTCTAAAAAATCTTTTCAAGGTTACATTTCAGTTTAGGAGAAGTTTATAACTTACGAAGTACAAATACTTTATGTCAGAGATCTCTCTAGTGCTTAGTTATGTAACTATTATTATTATTATTATTATTATTATTATTATTATTATTATTATTATAATTATTATTATAATATATATTATAACTATTAAGTATTAGAATAATAATAATTTTACCACAAAGAGAGAGTCAGAAATCAGTTAATCATAAGCATTTCTTTCTTCAGATTTATGGGCTCTTTTATGGTGAAAGCCTGTGCTATATTTATTGTAGAGTTTGCTCTGTTTATTTTACTGTGTATGGGTGTATTTTATATATAATATATTAGATCAACTGACCATTCCAGAAAGCAGAACCCCTCTCAGGTATTTCAATCTGAAGTTTTATAGACACCCAGGGCCAGTATTATTTTTGAGTAGTGCACTGTTCTCCACCTAGGAGTGCAACTGGCTTATCTAAAAATGTCAGAAGGTATTTTTAAGGTATGTCACTCTAAATAAGCAAAATGCCATAAATGTAATTGTAGATTGTGGGTTTGAATCTGGCTTTATACTACTTCTAGCATCACCATCATTGTTGGCATAAGCAAGATCCAGATTCAAGTTGCTCAGGGAGATTGTAGCTGTAATGTAAGTTGCTCTGGATAAGAGCGTCTGCTATCAGTTATGTCTTGAGTGCCCTGACTTTCTGGACCACCCTGTCAGTCAGCTGACTCCATCTTAGTGCCTAACAAATTGCACACTGAAGGAGCCTGATTCTACTAATTAGATCACTTGTACCCGACACCTTAATGCGGCTCTCCTCAACCAGCTGAAACTTTGATTTCCGGCAGAGCAACAAAGCTCCAGCTGACGAGTACGCATTCAACTGCTGGCTAATTCCAGACACCTGTTAGGAGGTGAAGGGTGCCAACTGTGAATTGGATTAGCTGCCTTACTCTTGCTCAGACAGCCTGAATCTAATCAATGTAGGCCATTACTTAGTTCCTCATTGAGAAACTCAGCACAGTAAGTAAAGATTAGGGATTTCAGGATCTCTTAAAAAAAACCCCAGAAACATGCTTCAGTGCGTTTACAGAATTAAATGTAATGCGAGTGTGAAGTCATGTCATGTTTAACATTTTAGTTTAGGGTGCTAATATTATACAGATTGCAAACAGTAATAACAAGATGGAAATTATACTGTATGAATGCGCTTCCATTTGCAACACTACAATACTGCCTGTTAGTTGTGTTGCGACTGCCATGTGGAAAATACACTCGCATAATGTGCCAGACCCATAACATCCATCAGTAATGTCCAACTTCCCATCCTGACGTACATTAAAATTTGGGGAAAATGAACTTGGTACAACACTGGTGATTTTAGCATTCAGTGGGAAATAACACAAGTCCACTAAAAATATATCCTGGAAACACTACCTTAATTCCTGTAAACATCAAAAATAATAATTGTAAAAAAAATAGAGAGGGAATGAACAAAGCTCATTTTATTCCAACATTATGACTGTTTTGTAAGATACTGTTCTTTTCAGAACAACCACATCTATTATATTGTGATGCAGTAGCAGAAACATCGTCATCTGGAATGTACAATTGAGTGAAAAAGACAAATAGGTAATAAAATTAAACACAACTTCAACAAGCTATTTCTTGGCACAATGTACTGTATCATTTGCATACATATACTGGCAAGAGTATAAATATATATACTTTGAAAATCATTTTCACCAGGATTTCCATCTGGAAAAAAAAATACTGTTCCTCCCCTACTACTCACTACGAAACAAAAGTGCTAAAAATCCAGTGGTTGCAACAGAGCTGCAAATACATCTACTGTAGTGAGGAAACACTGGACAAATATTTCAACATGCTCTTATGCGTTCAAGAGAATACAATAAAACACATAAGAAACGAATGATAAATACCCCAAAAAGGAGATCAAACACTTATTTTCAAAGATCGGGAGCTAACAGGCACGACTTGCAATAGAAACCCCATTTCGTTAATGGTGTTCTCCACCTTGTAACCACTAGTGCTACTTCATGGTCCCCTGTGACAGTAAGGGCCTCCGCAAAAGATAATACTGGCTATGGAGAAGTGACGCCCATCTTTGTGGGGTTCGTTACTTGGCAGAGATTTCAGATATTAAATGAATGAGTGCTCCCATCATCACAAGTTTTTGGTGTTAAAATGAAAGAGACAGCCCTAGGATACCAATCGATGACATTACAGGTTATGTGTTTATTTCAGTGGTATCTTTGAAGTAAGGCATCTGCCACCTTCTTCAACTCTCAGCTTTTTTAACACAGTAAACAAGACCTTTATCTCAGGAGCATAGGAATGATCTAAGGGAAGGTTCAGGTAAAGCAGACATCATGTACATGGGCTCTCATACTGTAGGGACCTCTGCTACGGAGCACCGACCCTGTGTTCCGTACTCCAGACTAGCCCTTGGATCTTTGGGCTCAATACTGCGATGGATTTTTATTTCTTTCAACAATTTACAGCCATTCCTGCTGTTTATTAGATCTCATTTATTGCTTGTTTACTTTGTCTCTGTTCTCAGTATCTCATTCTAGAACCAGTGATCGCTGATTAAACACAAATATGTTGTCATTGTAAGGGACAGTAACCATGGAATGTTCCTGGCGTCACAGTCAGGTTTTGTCATGTCAGTGTTTTTGACTGACCGTCTGTCCTTTTTCGGGGTCGGCCGCACAGATACCGGCTCACCTCTGTTTCAGTCAGGATAGTGATCATCTCCGACTCTCTGCAACTCCCTACAAAGGCTGACAAGCCCTTTGGGAGGCGATTCGTCCTCCTACACAGTCACTTCTGTCTTACTGTTGGTGACAAAGTAGGGCTGCGTTGGTAGGTAGTGGTGACTGCGGGCTGTGTGGAGCTCGTTCATCTGGCCCACCAGACAGGGCTTCTTGGGGCCGTAGGTCTTGTGTCGGCCCATTGTCTCTGTTCCGTCCCAGCCCTTGAGCATGCCGGGGGTGGCTATGGTGTTGGAGCTGTAAGCCACATGGTGTGGCACATGGACCTTGGCGGTCTTGGGTTTCTGTCCGTTCTGTTTATGACAAGGGATTTCGGTGACGTAGGAGGCGGTGGGCTCCACATGCTCCATCCTCATGGTGTGGAGCGGCAGGGTGCCTTTCACCGCCAGCTCGGTCAAGTGGCGGTGTTGCTTGTTGTAGAAGTCGCCGTTGGCTTTGGCTGCTGATACAAAAAAGAGAAGGAGAATTAATGAGGCAGAGAGAAATTAAATTGCATTTGAAGAGCAATTTGTCTTACTTTGACCGTTCTTTAAAGCATCGCCTGGCTTGTAAAGATTCATCATGCTGTTTATCTTAATAAACTGTCTTTTAATGTCGGTTTCATACTTGACTGCTTGACATTACTCCCAGTCATATTCGCAGACCTCAACACAAACTCCTCATTAAACCTGATTCTATCTTATACACATAAGTCATGCCAAAGCCTACAGCTGCCAACTTGTCTTACGATGGCACTGAGAGCGAACGAACAAAACCACTGGCCATTACATTCTCACAATGGAAAAGCTCATTGATCTATGAGCCTGCTTACTGCCCAATACAGCAGCATGGTCAGCCTTCCAGGGCTAACGTGCCCACCCCTGAGGGCTCTAATGTTCTCACTGGCATTTGTTTATCAAATGTCTTCTTCTGACCTTTAATCTGCCATGCAGTTCATTCGGAGGCAGCGTCTGCGTCTGGCTGTGTGTTCCCACTGTGCCTCTCACTGTGAAACACTAATGGGATGTTTCACTCATTTCTAAAAGTGCTCAATTACACTCATTTACAGAGGAGGGGGTTCCAACAAGATCTACTCTTCTTAACGCCTCTTTGAGAGGCTGCAAGGGTTTTCAATTAACTGCAAATGGTTTTCGATTGATATTTAGCACTTCTACTCAGTGTTATCAGTACTGTGAGACTCGTTTCACTAAGTTGATCTGTTCATCAATCTGCTGTAAGCACGAGTAGGGTCCTGCCGGCCAAAAGTTGAGAGATGTGTCCTTTCGCCAGGTGATTCATGCTCACCGTAGAATCGTTTCTCTAAAGTCGAGAGCAGCGGGCTTCCCAGCGTGACAATCTCAGTCTGTGTTTGATGGTCGACTGCTTTAACGTCCTTGAAGATAAACTTTCCACACATACTGACTTTGGTGTGTGTTGCCATGATAAATCTTATTTATCGCTCGCCTCTTCTGTGGGAGGTGAATGAGACGTTGTTCATGGCAGACTTTTCCCCACCAATGCCCAGCCTCGTGTATCACAACCTCTCAGCCGTTACGCCAGTCAATTTCAGCATTCGATAGCACACGTTCTGCCCAAGCGTAATAAGGCAGCATCCTTGGTTTGGAGACAAATGCTCCCAGATGGAGTTGAATTATCTATTAGATCACTGTTCTGTTAGTTCAGACATTGAGTTAGTGTCAACTTTGGTCGGGCTGCTCGGTGTCTGAACTGTGAATGGACTTTGCAGTTAACTTACAGCGTGGCACATATTGATCGGTTCCCTTAATTTAGCAATAAGGGTATTGACAGACTCTTCTATCTATATTTTTGTGCATGTGCATTATTATATTTGTATATAACCATTTAAAAGAATGCGAGTGAACATGCATGTTTTTCAGACTGGTTACAGATTAAATATAACAGAACTATGGCACATCATATTATCATATGGCACTCAAATTACTATTAGGAATAAGGGTATTGAGAGACGCTGTACTGTTTTTTCTGTGCATTTTTGCATGCACTTGAGTATGTCCATGTATAGAAATTTAAAAGCAACAATACTGCATGTTTTCCAGACTGATTGAAAAAATAAGACATAGAATCTGCCCACTTAATTTATCAAAATGGCTAAGCTATACCTATTTTTCTGTAAATGTATTGTACATGCATTTCATTATTTTCATATCTAGGCTATTTAAAGGATAAACAATGAAGAATTCACTTTTTCAAAAAGGTTTTAAGATGTCTGATTAAAAAATTATCCCAATATGAATATGGCACATCTTGATCCATCCCCATAATTCTGTAAAAATCTTCTGACACTATCCTCTTTTTCTGAAAATGTACTAATGCATGCACTCATTTTGTGTATGCACATTATTGTCATATCTACACATTCAAAAGTGAATATTATTATGTTTTTGAGACTGCTTAAAGGTGTCGGAATTAGAAATAAATGCTTGTTCTTTTGCTTCTTCAATTTGGAAAATAATATTGTGGTGAATTATAACAAGGTGTTGACAAGCATTTCAAAGAAGCGTTCTGCTAATTGGGGAACACTCACGGCACATTGCTGTGCTCAATTTTGCGAGGAAACTGTCCACACATCAAACAGGAGTGTGGACCATAGCAGGGCACTTTGTTTTCTTTTCAGTGCAGCGACATGGAAGGTAATTGGCCTGAGATTTGTCCGTATAAAAAGGAGATAGGCTATCCTAAATATCTCGGGGGCAAATTTCCTGGATGCGCCCCTTTATTAGTAAGCTTCACTTCTCCATGTCCTGGAGAAATCCAATACTGTGACCTTAGAGAGGCATTCGAGGGACAGGGAAGATACTATCGATTGAGAGAACTGTGCCTTATCAGCTCTCAGCCCGCAGACTCTGTTCCTCTGGGAATTTTCGAGCGAAGGCAATTAAATAAAAAAGAAATAACAGTGACTCCAGGGAGTGTGTTTTTCTCTTCCCAATGATGCCTCGGTGTGTCACTGGTGATGAGGGGAAATTAGGCTGTGAGACTAGCCTCTCAGGCTGGAGCCAGAGAAGAGCACACCTATGCTGACCTGACTGCATGCATTTCACACCTGGGTGATGCTCTTTTCCATCGCACTCTGGCTAAACAGTGAACAAGACGTGTAGGGGGAGAGAGACAACAGCGCAGTTCTGCATCACAGGGTTGAATGCGATATTGAATGGCAATAATGTATTCTTGAAATGCAACTGTGCTTTTGTTGGTTGTTATTAGAACGGTAATCGTTCATCATTCGTCACTCCCTCATTCATTAAAGTTCATTGCAGGCTGTGCTTTTGTTTGGAAGCTTATTTGTCAGTGACTTTCTTTTGTTAAAAAGTTATAATAAGAATATGAACCTTTTAAAAAAGAAAAGGCTCCATGTTACTTCTCTTGAGAAAGTTATAATAGATTTTCTTTTCCACTGGTATTATGGTACATTAGTCCCATTTTTTTCTTTCTAATGTTCTAATCAATGTAGGCTTTTCTATAACTAGCCAAGAGTGTGGTGCAGGAAAAATAGCATGCGTATATTCTAGCCCACAAATATTACAGATTGTGAATTTGTGGTGTTGTGAAGCATAGCATAATAAACACATACATCACAGACCCCAAAGAGTCTAATTTTCCTTCCTTTTTAAAGAAAGTAGCCATCATTCTCTTACCCACAGCCTTTAGTGAGGCGTATCTGTTGAGTTCTTTGCCCGGCTGCTGTTGCTCGTACACATGGGCCAGCTGGCTAAGGGCAGGGTAAGGGTGGGTCTGGCTCATGTTGTGCATCTGGGCCCCCTCTGAAAGTGAAACCAAGAATGGCAAAGTTAATCGTTTGTGTCCTTTCACAGCATGCTTTAAAATATACTCAGTGGTTATGTGTACTTGAGAAAAACATGCACCTAGGCATGTCACACACACTCACCCATCCATCCAGAACACTTTGATGGGTGAGTGTACAGTATATAATGAAAACAGATATAAGATGTGTGACGATGTGTCCTGAAACAGCCTTATCAGAGTGGAAAAAGTGAACTTCCAAAATGAATTAAACTCATTTAAATGAGTTGCAAATGAAAGCAAACGATCTGGCCCATTGATTGACAATAAAAAGTAAGGCTGTTTTAATGCATGAATCTTGCACGGACATCATACTTCTGTGACTGAATTTATCAATTGGGATAGAATTTTGAGACACTAAGATATTTATACAATATTGTGACAATTTTACTACTGCTCATAGTGTACGTGCAAAGGTGTAAGCCTAACTGTTTTTTTCTCAAGAGCTCTCACAAGCCTACAATGTCACCATAGGGATCTTATTACCTCAGACAAAGAAAAGGCAGAACAAGCCTAATGGGCTTTTGAGCAAATAAATTGGAAAGGTCTAGTTAAAAGACTGCACTTTTTTAAAACTGCACTTGGCTGATGCTGGTTTAAAACAATGTGGAATTGTGAAATTTTATGTTATATTGCATCACTACAAAAACACAAGGAATTCTTTAGTGAGGTGCAGCACATTTTAAAATGCTTTATTTTAGCAGATAAAACACTGAGCTTCAAAAGCATTAATGTAAAACACAATTCTAACTTGTTTTGGTATAAAAAAAACATTATTTCAAGTTATTTTAATCCTTCCAAATTGGTGGTTTCTACTGTATGTTTTTACCTTTATAGTCACTAACAAGGTTTGTACTGTATATATACAAAACTTTTGAAGCTGAGATTTTTTCTACTGAAAGAATGCATACTTTGTCTTACAATTAGATGTGACATAGCCATTTGACAACACTCTGGGAAGTTTTTAGTAAGTGCACAGTATATGAACACACATGGGAAAACATAAGCGGATGTTACAAAATAACAGAGATAGTCATTATGGGCAAGATTACACTGTTTTGAAGTTTTCAATGTCAGTTTTGATTAATTGTCGATTAATTGCCCCGCCCTGGGTCATAGATTCAATATCCAGCAACAACCCCAAGTTATTCTAGGGAGTTATCCCTGAAATTAGGAAGAGAAAGGATCCCGTACCTGTGACCACAATTTATATGAAATAGTTTGGAAATATATGAATATACCAGTGAATGAACATTGGATAAGGCAAAAATGAAAATGTACATGTAAATTCTGTGGATCAGTAGGTTCAAATCCAGCTCTGGCATTATTCTGGCATCACTACCACCACTGGGGCCCTGTACAAGACCCTTAACCTCAAGTTACTCCCTGTAATTAGGAAATGTAAGTCCCTGTGGATATGAGTGTCAAATGTGATAAATTAAATACAGATATAAATGCCACCTTGAATATATAACTGAAAAAATAAATCAATAATTTGATTAATAATTTAGTATCATGGGATCACTGGCAATTTCCGCCCTACTTTAAACCATCACTCAATTGCAAACATAAAAATGACAAGCCCAAAAAGTGTATGCACATCCTGCACTGTATGAAGTACTGTACTGTACTTCTCCAATGTCACCAGAATAGTCCTAATATGGCAGATGGATGCAGACAGGTGAAGGAGTGATGTGCCTGTGATGGCAGCTTCATTGATTTTCCCGCCTGTGTGGCTGTGGTTGGTGCAGACGGAGAGTCGGTTGAGAATGATGCTCGGAGCTGTGTAACCTGCCTGGCGTAGCTGTCAGAGAGCAGCCCCTGTTGTGACTAATTAATCACTTAGCCTCGCTGCCGTGTTGCTGACACACGTCTGTGCCGACCGCCACGCAATGAGTCACCCCGCACCAGTCAACACGCTGGATCCTCCTCAAGACTGTTCGCAGAAGCGCTGTGGGCTGCGGAGAGCTTCACCGAGTAAACAAAGGCGGCGAGGTTCAATGGGTTTTTCAAGGAAGCCGTCATCGTAATGGATGACTGTACCTGTCTCTCCTGTACCACTTTATTCACTACGTGTAATCACCCTTTCATTAATCACAGGAACAGTTGAACCTGTTGGACACTCCTGAGACTGTTCACAGGGATATTTAAAAAATCACTTACCAAAAGAGGCAGATTTACCTGCACATATGGTACACTGATGACTACTTTTCCATTGATTAATCTATTAGCTATTTTAGATATTCTTCAATTAACCTGTTTATTTGTCCTGTACAGACATCAATATTCACTATGCTCCTTTGACGTACACCCCTTAAATATATTGATCACTGTGATTGATTCAATTGTTGTATTCATGGCAATGCCTACACAAAGAAGTGTGCTTAAAATAAGGGGATGAATAAATTGGTTATAGAGGGAACACATCTGAAGATGCAAAAAGCACATATTCCTGCATTAAAAGAAATCTCCATTTAAGGCAGCAGGTGATGAATTTATATTTTTCATAATGAGTGTACTTAACAGCTATAAGTACAAACAATATGGACACACAAATGGTAATTTGCTTTGCTGGTGGTCCATCCTTGAGAGTAGCGCATGTGCTTGCTCTTCTGGAGCTTGTGTATAGTGCCACTACTGTGCCCACTGGAACTTCACACAGTGCACAAAGCACCTTTTTTGTTTTTTTGATTACTTGAAGTGCTCAGATGCCTTTGAAGCCTTGGGTCTTTGGGAACGCTGAACCTCAGTTGAGTCAGACTGGAGTCAACAAATAAACAGAGCCAATAAGGCCCAACATCATTCACACAGCATTTACGCAGAAATATTTAACAAATAATAATGGTTATAATTACTGGAAACATATTAGAAATCAAAATTTTAGTCTGCTTAAAAAGCAATGCATCAGTTTAAAATGACTGACTCATTTCTAGCATCGACTTGGCCGACCTGCTCCATATTAAAATTAAAATAAAAATCTCCTGACAATGCAAACCTCACAATGAAAAGTTGAATGATGTTAATAGGGACAGCATTTCAGCATTTCCAATCGTAGTCCGTGTTTCTCCGGAATGGGGAAAACTTTCGGCTGTAAAAATGAAACGTGTGCAGAAGGGTGACCTCAAGTCTCAGATGTGTGAAATGCACCGTGACTTCAGGCCAAATCTTCGGCGGAGAGGAAGTGATCTCTTTTCCAGCCATGCCTCTATTCCACCTTGACTTCAAACACCTCATCTCCTGCCCTGCCCAGGGAGGATTTTTTATAGCATACAGACTTCTCTACCTATCACTCTGCTGCGTGCTGGATGTACTAAAATGTGAAAAGTCAAGGATAACAACACAAAGCCATGTGGCTAGAGCAAAACGAGCCAAAATGAAATGTGTATGATCTACTGGGACAAGACAACATCAAATAACAGTAACAGAACCTTTATTGGGCCTAATCACTGTTGTTAAATGGACATGCTGTTGATTTTGTTTGCCACAGATTTCCCAGCCTACTCGCCTGAAAAACTGACAAAAGTAGCAACTAAGTGGGAGTGATCCCATGCTTGCTTCTGCTCAGTTGCGAAGAGCATCTTGGCGTTTGTTTTGCGTTGCATTTGGAGCTGACTCATTTCTACAGGGAGAACTTCCTACCAACTATTCAGCTGCAAATTGCCTTTACACCATCCTATATCCTCATGCTGCATTTCTTGTCATGGCAACACATCTGTTTGTGTTTCACTGTTGATGCGTACAACCAGGCTCATGCGTGCCATCCACCACCCACGTGCTAAGCTGTGTTTGCAATCGATGGAAGTGTGATGCTTAATCATATGTCTGGAAATAATGTTTCCCTCAGACTGTAGGGGGAGAAAGGCGTGTGAACGGAAAACATTAATAAGCAGTTTTTTAGCTAACAATCTGAGTTCAAAATGCAAGACAAAGAAAGAATCCTTCTGGTGAGCACAGGTTTCCTTGTTTGTTTCACAATATTTGACAGGGAAACAGTTTTAATAATATATGAAAAAGGTCAGTACTCACATGGGTTATTGACATTATGTCAAACTGGGAAAAGATCGAGTGAAAACTAATTATTTTGCCAAAACATTAGTCCTTATTGTATCTTACATGGTTATGCTTTCAAATAACATATGTTTCTTGCAATCACAATGGATTTATAGATTTTTCTTCATGTCGTTTAACTACACGGCATACAACTCATTTGTCATTAAGGCGTCATACTGTGCTGCTGCTTCCTTATACATTTTAATCATGTTAAGAAAACTGGGGCCATGCCATGTCTTTTTAGGGCTTTCTCTAAACATTTTGGACTGGTTTCTTGTTCATGGATTAAGCCCAATCTTGGACTAAGTTGTAGTACCAATTACCTTTCAAACTCAAAACTAGGCTAGGACTAGACTTAATCTTCGATAGGGAAATTGGCCCTTATGATATTTCATAATATTATTTCATATAGTTGTATAATAAAGGTAAAATATAAATTCTTATGTTTTTACCCTCATCTTTTTCAAATAAAATTCTAGTATTTAGAAACTATTTAGAGACTGAGGCCAAAGTTCCCGCTTTATTCATGCTAACAGAGTCCGGAACCTACTGCTGCTTGTGAAGATAAAGGATCTGGGTGATTTTTTTGGACAAGGTTATTTCCCAGCCAGCAGGCATCTCATACGGCCTTCTCTCAGAGTGCAGTTACAGTTACTTTAAGCTTTCACACCAAGAGCACAAAATAATGATAATTTACCACTTTTGACAGTACAGGGAAAATGTCACAGATTAGACACTTAACAACAGGTCAGACACCTAACCTTTGGCCTCACCAATAAGAAGCTTCATAGCTTTAAATGGAGAGCACCAGGCCTCTTCTACAGTGAAGACGTGATAGAGACAGTAGTATACAGCATATCTAGGTGTAAGGCTTACTAGACTGGTGTTACAAACACTGATGTCCTCATAATCATCTCCATATGTTCATCTGTTCATTGCTTCTCATTGCTGCTCATTAGTCATGCAAAATGCTGCTTCTCCCGAGAATTGAAATAGATATTTTATGCAAAAAAGGAAAAATCTAAGATTCTAGAGGCAATGTGTTGTGCGGAAATTTACTGATTTACTCAAAGGCAATGAATGCAGTGTGCTATGAACATATGCAGGAAAGATTGTACTGACAGAAGTTTATCATTGACTACGAACATGAATTGTCTAGTATAAACCAGCCTTTGGTTCACCACTAAGCAGCATCCAACATCTTAGATAACAACAACAAAAATGCAATACCGTATATTACAAATAATTAACAAAGACAATGCAAATGGTTAACTGATAGGTCCAGAACTAACAAGAACTTGTATCTCCCAAAACCTGTAACAACCAGTTTACTGAATATAAATTACTGGCCATAAATGATTCGTTTGATGAATCTAAAAAGGGAAGAAAGAAACGAGTGTCACAGAAACATTCAGGGCCAATTTCCAAATAGAGGATTACGCCTAGTCCTAGAATAGTCTAGAGTTTGAATGGTAAATCTCCATTGGTACTACAACTTAGTCCAAGACTAGGCTTAATCCATGAACAAGAAGCCAGCCCCAGGTGTTCTGATTTAACCCAAATTTTTTACTTAGTAAATACCTAAGGAGGGTTGTGCATGAAGGGAAATAACTATTCACTCAAAATCGCCAGCAGACATCACATAAGACCAAATTCAGTCTGCATGACACTGGAAAATTTGGAATTTCCATACATTTTTTCCTCTTATATTGCAATATAAAAATAGCTTTTCTAACCAAAGTACTTGAATATCTCAGTTTGGGAAGAGTTTTGTGAGGAAGTGCATCTGTCCAAGATCCCTTAAATGAGAGTAAGGGATGAGGTATCAGTCATCCTTCAGTCTGTTGTTTCAGGCACCAGTTACAGTGGTTTCTCTTGTAGATTAGAATCAGACAAATTTTCCTATGATATTAAAAAGCAGCTGCGGTGTGACTATTGTGCACACACAAATCCCAAAGACAATCCTGAAATGATATATTTGTGCAGCCCTGGAACAAATGCTGAGTTTATTTCATTTATTTCAAGTGTTGAAACTATTTTTTAAAATATTATAATGCCCAATTTTCCATGCATATATATCCACATACAATACCTTTAAATTGTACACATACATCAATGTATTCATACTTCAATGTAAATCTCTGCAGAGGCACAGAAGAGAGCGAGAGAGAGAGGAAACCTCCTTACCAGCACAATCTGTATCCCCCATCACAGAGGGCCACGCATTATGCTGAATTAATAATCACAGTCTTATCCAAAACAGCATAACTTAATCCCCCCGACTGTAAGGGCAGCTCATATGTGTTAATCTTCAGCAAGACTTTAAGTGCTGATAGAGCACAGCTCTCTCCTTGCGTGTAACCTTGTTTTCCTACTACCAACCACATTGCTCATTCTTTATTTTGTAAAAAGAGTGGATTTTGTTCGTTGCTCCACCCTAAGTTGTATGCCCACGTCCCCTGTGCACAATCTGGGTCAACAGCTCCCTTGCCTGAAACAGCAGATAAACACAGTGCTCTAACCTGGTCCTTTCTATCCTGCGCCTTACGTCGGTAATACGCATCCACCCAAGAGTAAATATGTTCTGCTCGATGTTGACAACTATTCGTAATATCCAGTCCATTTCACCAATGCTGCTCCACTAAAATGGGGCTGACGTCCACGAGCCATTTGATTGTAGAGGACAGCCATCAACTGAGCGGAGCGGGAGAGGTGCGATGCACGTGTCCTACTTTCATTTCAGATGCTGATTTGCAAAAAGTCACCTCTTTGATATGAGTAATCCATCAAGCACGGTTAGACTGGTGATGGATGTAGTTCACAGGATTTTTTTCCCGCTGCTCCCCTTTCCAGCGGCTTTGTAAGCCAAGACAAGGAAGGCAGCATCAAACGCTTTCGCTAAAGATGACGGGCTTTTCTCTGACAGACTCTGGAACAGTCAGCCTACAGAAATCAGACTCTGCTCATTCTGTTCCAATGCTTTAGATTTGTCTGAAAAATGTTTTGTGTTGGTGCTCATAGTTTTTATAAGCTGGGTTTCTTCTTTTCTCTTTCATTCTTGTGACTGTGTAAATAAAAGTATTGTATATAATGATATACAGTATTTAAGGTATATATAGTGACTTCAGTATTTCAGCCCCCTTCACCTTTTTCAATTTTGTTATGTTGCTGCCTGATGCTACAATTGTTTAAATACATTTTTTCTCATTAATCTATACATATTAATACACTTAATAAACTAAAATATCACATTTATCTAAGTATTCAGAGCCATTACTCATTATGTGAAAGTGAGTGATTATTTGTCATTGTGAACACACCACAGCACAGCACACAGTGCTCCACAACGAAATGTGAGCTCTGCATTTAACCCAACTGTGAAGGAGCAGTGGGCAGCTAACAAGCGCCCGGGGAGCAGTGCTTGGGGACGGTACGTTGCTCATGAGTAACTTCATTGGTCCTGGATTTGAACCTGCGACCTTCTGATCACAGGGCAAACACCCTAACATTACGCCACCACCTTACTCAACAGCTTACTTAGTGAAGCCCCTTTGGCAGCAATGGGTATGATGCAACAACTTTTGCACACATGGATTGAGGACTTCCTGCCATTGTTCTTTGCAAAACCCCTCAATCTCAGTCTGGTTGGATGGGGACTGTTGGTGGACAGCCATTTTCAGGTCTCTCAAGAGATGTTCGATAGGGTTAAAGTTAGGATTCTGGCTGGGCCACTCTAGAACATTCACAGAGTTGTCCCTAAGCCACTCCTGTGTTGTCTTCTCTGGGTGCTTAGGGTCATTGTCATGTTGGAAGGTGAACCTCTGTTCCAGTCTGAGGTCCTTAGCACTGTGGAAAAGGTTTCAATGAGGATATCTCTGTATTTGGTCCATTAAGCTTTCCTTCAATCCTGACCAGTCTCCCAGTCACCAGCTTCACTGTTGGGTTGGTATTAGGCAGGTGATATGTGGTGCCTGGTTTCCTCCAGACTTTACAATTGAGGCCAAACAGTTTATCAGACCAGAGAATCTTGTTTCCTTAGTGTCTGAGAGTCCTTCAGATGCTTCAGAGGCTTTCATGTGTTATTGCACTGCTTCTGTCTAGCCACTCTGCCATAGAGCCCAAATTGGTGGAGGGCTACAGTAATGGCTGTCCTTTGGGAACTTAGTCCCATCTCAACATACTGAATCTCTGCTCAATCAGAGTGACCGTCGGGTTCTTGGTCACCTCTCTTATGAAGGCCCTTCTCCCTCGATTGGTCAGTTTGGCCGGGCAACTAGCTCTTGGAAGAGTCCTGGTTACGCCAAACATTCCGTTTCACAACTATGGAGGCTACTGTGCTCTTCAGTGCAGCAGATTTTTTGTAGTCTTCCTCAGATCTGTGCCATGCAACAATCCTGTCTCTGAGCTGTGCAGGCAGTTCATTAGACCTGAAGGCTTGGTTTTTGCTCAGACAAGCACTGTCAGCTATGAGGATTTCCATAGAGAATCATGCCCAATCAATTTAATTTACCACAGGTGGACTCCTTTCAAGTGTAGAAACATCTCGAAAGCAATGATCAAGAGAAATGGAAGGCATCTGAGCTAAATTTCAAGTGTTGTTGCCAAGGGTCTGATTACTTATGTAAATATTATGTTTTTGTACATTTACAAACATTTGTAAAATTCAGTTTTCATTTCGTCATTATATTGTACCAGGTGTAGTTTAATTAGAAATAAATTAAATAGTTGTGGCATCAAGCTGCAACATAAAATGGAAATGTTATATTTAATCCTTTCATTTGATTTTATTTTAACGTTTGACTTAATAACTGCTGCATGAATGCACTTGACATTATTACTGTAAACAACTCCTACAGCTTTGTAATCTCATGACGCTGTAAAGTGAAGACTAAGGCAAACAGATCAATCCCCATTCATCCAGGGCATAAAGCCTGTTGGTTCATATCTGTTTATCCCAGATGTTCATCAGTTGACAGTCCGCCCGGGAAATACATAGACCACGTGGTGTGCGTCTTTCTTTGTCTGCTGGTTCTACCCGAAGGCGCTCTGCACTGCTCCCATCTGAGTGCTTATGGCCCCTGGAAGGATTGCCTGGCGAGGTTAAATATATCAAGGTTACCACAAAGCAGACAGAGAGCAAGTCAACACAGTGACCATGAGACGGCGTTCCATTGGCTCATTAAAGATGCAGGGGAATATTTCGGGAGCTGCGAGTCCCGGGGGATGCGAGTGTGAGAAGGGCATCTGGGCTGGGAAGTGATTTCCGTTGCACATCAGCAGGGATTTTTCTCCTTGTCTCTGCCACTTGTTCTTGACATTAACGAAATGCAGGCGGTGCAGGAAGACTTGAGTGCTCTGATGGGGAGATGTCAAGTAGCATCTCCTCGGAGGCATATCTTGCCTGCCCTGAGATGGGTCTTTTTCCTTGCACTGCCTTCTTTTCAATCATAGTCTAAACCAGTGATCAGACGAGCTAGTGTGGTCAGTTTGGAGGGGAATATTTAGTGGACCTATTGAATTTGGGTGGTATAGGAAATTTAGATAAGTTAGAGGCATTATCATGGAAATGCAGGAAAACTCAGGAAATGCTGCATTTGTTGAAATCAAAAGTTTACATAAAGAACGTAGTCTTATCTATGAAAGACTAGGCGTATGTGTGTTTTAGCATCACCTCTAAAAAGATGTTCAGACCCAAAGTGAGAAGGATATAGAACCAATTCTTTCAATTAGTTAAAACTGATTACAATGCTTATAGACTTTTTGTAAACCTTGACTCAAGGTTTTAAAAACATTGGGTCTACATTTTTAAGAAGCAAATTGTTCGTAAACTCACTTAAGCAGGTTTCACAATGATTCTGACATTAACCAATGTTTTCTTATTTAGGATTTGATGTTAGGTAAGTACAGAATTTGCAAGAGCTGAAGAACACTCTTACATGCATGTTGGTGCAAAACATTAGGTTATTGAGTTTAAATTGTACAGTTGTACGATATTGTACTATTTAAATACCTTACCTTTCTTAAAAACACATTCTAAAAGAAAATATTAAGAGACCCATTGTCTCTATTTCTCACATAAGTGGTTCCAGTATACTGTATATACACAGTATGATATGGTAGCATTCACAGAAGAACAAATCTTCTGCTTATTTCCATGCATATATGGTCTTGCTAGATCAAAATGCAGTCAGCTATGACCAGTAAGAATGAGAGTCCATCATAAATCATATCTGAGAAGTTTTCACATCAGAGATAGTAACTCTGCATTATGCATGACTTTAGCTTCGATTCAGCTGCTGAAACAGCAATTCAACCACAAAACTCATACACTAGTTTTTATGCTACAATATGCATTGAGTTTTTAGCACTGTGCGAATAGGCTTTTAACTCCCATCTTCGCATACAATTTTCTTTTCTTCACCCTTTGAGATGTTAGTTAAAATATGTTTCAAATAAAATATCTTTCCACGTTGGCAATCTTGTTTTTTTTTTCCAAACTATTTTGAAAGAATTGAACTTATGGTTGAACTCTTTGCATTTTCTCCAGTGCTTTCCTCAAGAAGACTGAAAGATGGCTATAGGGCCTTAGGCTGGCCCTTGAGAGAGACTTCTCCAAAACAAAGGACCTCCTCTTCCACATAGATGAAAAGGCTCATGGTAAGGCATGTATTTCTTTTGAGAGAGATAAAAAAGAAAGCTTGTAGCAGGGAATCCCATATGAAGTCACAGTATCCCCCTAAGCAATGTTTCAAGCTCTTCGGCCAACTAGGAGCATAACATCTTTACCTATAGATATGTAGTGCTAGAGCAAGCGTATATGAGTCAGAGACAGTGTGGTCTTATTTTCCACCTCTCTTCTTGCTATTCATCTAGGGGCAATTTTTTAACATAGAAATGTTATTTGTTAAGTTGACTTAGGGCGTCTTGAGCTTTGCCCACAGTTCCAGTGTTTTATATATAGGCTGTTCTAATTTTTGACCACTCTTAACTTAGCAGTGACTCTGATTTGTAAAAAGTAAGTTGTAATGTAATGCTCTTACTGTGCCTTATATATACATATATACCTGAACACTGTGTGGAATTGAGCTGATTATATCTGATTAAACCTAGAAGTGTGTGTGTATATGCAGCAGATTTCAAAGTATGATGTTCCTTAAAAAGTATCAAGATGTCAGTTAAATCACATTAAAACATTCAGTGGGGAAACAGTGATGCTCTAATATATTATTCCATTTAAATTGTCTAATTTTTATGTTGTGGGTGCAGTGGTTAGCGCTGGCCTCACAGCAAGAAGGTCCTGGGTTCGATCAACAGGTCAACCGTGGAGTCTTTCTGTGTGGAGTTTGTGTACTCTCACTGTGTTTGCGTGGGTAAACAGCACAAAAACATGCAGTTTAGGTTGATCGGTCACTTTAACTTCATAAGGTTTGATTGAGAGTGTGTTTGTGTGAGTGTGTGTGCCCTGCAGTGTGTTGGTCCCCGCCTTGCGCCCAAAAACCCGGGATAGGCTTCGGACCCTGCAACCCCGGTAGGGATTAAACGGTTCAGATGTTGTATGGGAAATAATATCATATTTAATAATAATATTGATTCATATTAAAAATTCCAAAATAATTTTCAATATTCATATTTATAATGAATGCAAACCATGGGTTAAATTTTTCCACTGATTACAAGAAATGGATTCTTCTCTGTCCAAAGATCATTACTTGTGTTAAAAATGTAATAATCAAACATCTTTACACCCTATTTCTGATCACATTAAATACTGTGGATGCTTTATCAAGATATACAAAAGTGTTCATTAAAAGCAGTGTGCCATGTCCATGAGGTATTTGGGCAATCCTGGACGTACTACACTATTTTATGTGGTGGTAAGATTTTGTCCACTTAATGTGTGTGCCGAGCTGACAGCGAACAGAAATTATTCCAATTTCCGTCATGTATAGTGATAAACGGTCTGGCAATGCTAAGTGTTCTGCTGGAAATCCATTAATCTGTCACTTCCTTCATTGCTGGTTACTACATGTAATGAATTATGCATAATTTTTGGCCAGAGAATCGCTGATCTAAATTACAAGTGTGTGCATGTGTGTGTGGGTCTGTGTGTGTAGAAGACAATCTTTTGTGTGAGGAAAGGAAAGAGGAAGGAGTCCAGCAGGCAATGATTAAAATCAATACTGACATAAATGAAGTCTGTACGTGAAGCAGAATGGTGGCTTCAAACAGACTTATCTGTGGCTGTAGTCTAGGTTGTTGTCTAGAAAAGCACACTAACAGATTAAAAAATTTTATTTTATTTTTTTAAATTATTTTTTTGCGAGTTATATGTAAAAGCCGACTCGGTTAGTAGTATGTCAGCATCACAAAATCAGCTCCTCTAGCATTGCAAGAGAAAAGAAAGAAATCCTACAATCATATGGAGCAATTTGTGTCTCCATATTTCATCAGCATTTCATGGTGTGTTCTCATAATCCTGTAACGTTATATAATTTTCCTCCAGGTTTATTGGGAAATTCTGTACTGTATATCTTTTATGTTTTTTTGACTGGTCAGAACTAAGATAAATTTATGTTTCACGTATGATTTCACACAGAATACACAAGTCTGGCGTATTCCTGTGTTTGGATCAATAACATTTATATAGTTTTTCTTATCGGCTATTCTTGCTAGACTGAGACATGGTGCTTCACGGAAGTTCTTTGTTAAAGCAAAGGTTCTTGCACGTGAACCAAACTAATCTTGATCTCTTGCCACCAAAAAACGTGACTTTTATGAGCGTTTGACATTTAATTTTTTTGCACATTATTTCATGCGGATGAAAAAGTAATGCAGGGAGCTGGCAGGATGCCATATCTGATATCCTTTTAAACGTCCATGAAAAAAGATTAAATTCATAATGTGGGTTTGATGAGTTCTGTGACGATGTCTGAGATCTCCAAAGATACTCAAATGGTGCATTTGCATATATGCATGACAGGAAATAAAACCTTGGGTTAAAAGGGCAAAAAAACACCCCCCCATTAACATAATGTTCTTCCACCATCTACAGGGTGCCTAAAATAAGTCTCCACTATAAAGCATCTCAAAGGTTAAAGGCTGAGAAACAGAAAATGCTTATTATACCTCATTATTTTTTTTCAGTAGGCATGGGTATTTAAGACAGCCTGTATTTTATCACTGAATGTGCATATCTGAATGCTACTGTGCCATAAATATGTATAAATGTATCTTCAGTGGAAGTGGAAGTTCAAAATAGGTGTTCCTTAAAATGTGTTGAAAAAGTGTTTTGCAATTATCTTTACAAATATATGCAATATTTTTCTTATAGCACTTTCTATAACAGCATCACCAGTCCTTTCCTTCTCACAATGGAGAGCAGAGTCGGGCATTTGAAGTAAAATTAGCACTGGCATCAAGCGACGGACCTGTATGTGCCCCTGTTTCGGTGACGCACATCAGATGGCCACATGTCCCTTTCCCCCAATGTGCTGGCGGCCCTGGAGGAAGTGAGCTGCCAGCCTGTCCTCCGGGTGTGGAATCGGGGCCAGTTCTGCTCGGTGGCGTTCTCTTAGAGCAGGGAGGCCATGCTGGCCCAAATACACTCCCAGCAGGGGGGGGCTCCTGTCGTCGTGGCGCCACGGCATCGGTGGCTATGGTCAGCGAGCCAACAGAAATATGCTGCCTGCCTCGAGGAGCACGAACCATGGCCCAGTAAACGGGGTGGGATGGTGCCTTGGGAGAGAGAGGTCTGATATGCTGCCATGGGCATGCACACGGTGAAGAGAAGGGGGGGGAGAGAGCTCCTTGCAATGGATTATTTATAGTGTGTTATCACTCGAAAATAAGAGCCGAACACATGGATTCTTCACAATGGAACACTGAGAACTCTTTCACAAAAGCTGAAGATTAAGGGGGATTTCTTACCATCACCAAAATGTAATGGTGCTTTAATCCCTCTCGGCGCTTTTGTCCATGTTCTCCGGCCTTACGGCTGCGAACAATGTCTTACTTGCAAAAACTGAACTCTCTTCGCGGACTTAGAAATGTATAATAATTAAAAGCGCTGCCTGAACTGACAATACTTCATTTGCTGTCAACAAGGTTTATATTGCTTGGGATTACAGGAAATACTCTGTTTTTAGAGAGGAATATCGCACTTTGTAAAATATATACTGTAAATGCATCAGATGATGTATGATGTGTGATCCAGCTAATGCTGGTAACCGAATGTGGATTTATGGATAGAATCGCTTCATTAGAACTGATTTATTCTACACGAGGCTTAAGGTAATAACTAATGCAATATTCCTACAATTCAATGTTATAGATTTACTGTCATATAATTATTATAGAAATTGGCTAATTAATTTATTAACTAAAGAGTAGTCAATTACTATAGAAGTCTGTATGCCATAAGTTTAAGCATTAAACATCCCATTTCCTCTGCGTATGTGATCAGTATCAGTCTGTTCATGCTACTTGCTCTACTTCGCTATCACATTGCCATTTCCACCCCGTCGTCTCATTTCTTCTCTTTTCCATTACCATTTGTCTTATCTGTCATGTCTTCGCTTCACGTGAAGTCTGCTTTCACTGAAAAGGACCAAAAAGTTTGAGTTTTGTGCTTTAAGAGCTGTAGTCGCTGTACTTTTACTTCAGCTGTCCTTTTCACCTTCCAGTAAAATGTAAGCAGATCCCTACAGGTTAACAAATGAAGAGGAAAGACAGTTTTGCCTTTTTATGTATATGCACAAGGGATATTTAACATGACTGAGCCAGTTACCTGGCTTAAAGAGATTGAAAATTGAAATAATCGAAATAATTTAATGTGAATGCTGTTATGTGCAGAAATAAGGGCACTCCACCTTACTGAGACATCACACCACACCACTCTTTAGAACACTTATTTTTTGTAAATAAGATGTTTTCATATTATATATGCCCAGTACAAAGTATATTGTATATGTAATATTAAAACATCTCATTATATAGTAAATATCCTTGGTATAGTGTATATATAATATAAAAACATGTACACTATATAAGATATTATATATACAAAGTATACTTAAACTATACTACACCAAAAGCATTAATATGTTCTAATAAAATATTTGTTAAATGCCACTCATTAACGTTTATCCAAGAGGATGTCCATATAGCCAACCTTTACTTTCAACATATAGCGAATGTCTGTATTTAAAATGAATGCAATCACTGTTGTTTTCCAGACGTCTTCTGGCACAGGACTATAATAAACGGCATAATAGATCCCTGCTGCTTCTTTGGGAAACCTCATTAAAGTAATTAGTTTGAGAAAAGGTATTGGAATGAACCCCTTGGACTGTGTGCTTTTCTGTGTTTCTCTGTGTGTAAGACAAAGAGTACACACACAAGAGATAACAACTCTTAAAAGCAAAAACTGTAATGGCGCACTCTTGTTGTTTGAAGAGTTTGTTCTGTAAACTGTGTATTTCATGTGGTGATCCCAAAGAAAAAAAATGAAAGGAAAAGTTCGCAGAGGGTTAGGATTCAGACCATCCTGGATATAACAGAGTTGAGAGCGGCCAGCATGTGAAGTGAATCCCATTATTTCTGAATCTGCAATGATTAAAGGGTGGAAAAAGAAAAGCTTCTGGCACATAATTTTAATGTTATAGGTCTTTCAAACACTTCTTTGAAAGCAGATATTCAAACTTGAGTTTCAACTTCCATAAAATCCATATGAACTGACAGACTGATATATCTTTAAGGGTTTTTTTATGCTTCGTGATGACACCACTGAAAGTGTATAATTTTGCAAAAAAAAAAAACCCTTACAAACTGTCACAATTTGATATTTTGAATATCTCTTGTTGGGGCTTTTGTCATTTAAGGCAACAAAACCATCAGCTAAACCTCTAAATTTAGGACAAAATGAGTGAACATAAACACTAGAATACAGAAGAGTGGCTGGACAAAGTTAACCATCAAATTTAATTATTAACTAGATTATTTCAAGGTTATCATTTCCTAATTAATTGTCCTCAATTTTTCAGTTCAAATCATTATCATTATCATCAGCGGCCCAGGGCCCTATACAGTGAAGTTCAGAGGCACAGCAGCAGAGAGGCTAATGTACTTCCACATGATTACACCCCAGCCTGAAGACTAATATGGTGACGGCACTGTCTTTATATGATGATAGTAATGGGAACTAGACATCAGTGACAAAAACTCTGTTTATATTTATAGAACATATATACATGTAAACAAAGAAAACATTCCCAAAGAGAAGAGGTAAATAAAGCTAAAGTTCTAGGACAAAGATTTTAATACACTTTATGCAACAGCTGAGATAATAAATGGTTTACATCTATATACCAAACCTGTTAATATATAGTCACTGATTGCAGTGCTATTATCTGCATGGTGGAACAAGAATGAAAGGCCTCTAGCTAGAGACACCCTCCGTGTAATCCAAAATGGATCCCTCCAAGCATGGCTTTGATAACCGCCCTGTGCGTTGTCATTTTTACACACACATGCAGTATTCAGGGAGCTAAGAGCCACACAGGGAGTGATGTAATCATGCTGGAACAGGAGCAAATGTAAAATGTGTTTAAACACTCCAGACTCAGCCATTCACATCGAGCTATTCGATCCCCCTGTTAAACAATCACAGTGGCCTACGGAATGGCAGCCTGCAGCCCACAGGACCAGCCAAAAATAGAAGCCTTTCACATGCTTTGAATTAATCCTATAATTCCTTATGCACATTTATGGTCAAAGTGCTAAACAGAACTCTTCACTTTGCACAACCAATGTAAGAACCTCAAAGGTCTGAAGGTTCGTCAAAACGTGTTTACTCTAAATCCATGTGTCTTTTACATTATGTGTAGTGTGAGGGGTCCGTCTGCATATTTTTTGGTCTAGAAATTTGTGTACACTCACTGAACCATACTGGTAAGTGCTAGCTCATACTGTGACACAATGCAAAGACAAGACAACAGCAGTTCCAAAAGTGACTTACGCATATTGTTGGCCCTCGTCTGCATGTTGTCATAGTGCTGTGTGTGCATCCCAATGGCTTCTTCGTGTTCTATTTGACAGGCTCCTTGCATCACACTTGCTACAGCTCTGTTGGGAAACAAAGATTTTAACTTAAGTGAACAAGGTCTGTGTCATGAAGCTGACATTTACTGTAGTTCACAAATATGCATCATAATGTGTGTAGTCAGAGATCTTTACATATCACTCATGCAAATTACATATCTGCCCATATACTGTCCAGTCGTTTATAGTTTGTATCTTTAATCAATTAAACTATTGCTGCTTATCATATTTACATAAAAATATATAGGTTTGCATTTATATTCCAGTATACAACTCGTTATGTCTTCCACATTGGCTTCTGAAGCAACTAACTACTAGACTATTGTATCTACTGCACTTTTTAGTCTAGTCTAGGGTTTATATTTATGGTTTACTTATAAATGTCTTCTATTTGTCTTTTTTTGCATGTTGTAAACACTGGAGACACGCTGTCCTGTCTCACTGTATAACTATAGCTAAGATGACAGTAATGTTTATAATGATTTATAAGCTTTAGAAAAAAAGACGAAGAAGATGAAGAAATAACACTGTCGGTCAATAATGATTTAGATCCAAAACTTACTTGGGATAAGGCATGGTAAAAATGGGAATACATGAAACTCACGGACACTGGGATAAAAAGAAACGGTTAGGTTAGAGAACTGTTCAGTGCACCCTGCTGCGCTTTGTGCGCGTTGTGCGGATGAATCGGTTCACTGATTCGGCTCTTTTAAATTAATGATTTGAGCCGCGTCTCCGATCTGTCTGCTTTGTAAACGTACGTATATTTAGCCAAAACTCATATGAATGGCACTCATATTATTTTCTAAGAGCCAACTCATCTAAGTTCTTTGCATCCCGTTCTAGTGTGAGGCAGGGTGCTGGTGTGCGCATCGTATTGCATTTGGTTCTCAGAAAATGAAAGTGGTGAATAGCGAATCCAACTGTCTTTCGTTAGAATAAACGTCTACCTGTACATGTTCTTATAATAAAAGCCAATCCTGGATTAAAGACATTTTACTATAGTATATTTGTATAAATTCATTTAAATGCACATAGGAATTCTTAATGTACAATGAGCTTAATTTAATGGCTTACTGGGAAGATTCGGACGGCGCATCACTAATGTTGGGCAGGGTGCTGCCTCCAAAAAGCGCATGAGCGATTTGGGAGCATTTGTGCTAGTGATGTATGTGCATTTGTGCTAGATTGACGTGTGAATGTATATATGCTACCGACACACTATGGGCTGAACAAAGAGTGCGTAAAAAGTACGCATATGATAGTAGAACGTCGCTAAAGGGCTTTCAAACTTTTCAATTTAAACTCAAGTTCAGTTTTAGATAAAGAAGATATTCAACAAACAACATTTGTAATAGACTCTTTAAAGTTTCTGCGCATTTTGGTAAAAGGCTCTGTTTTAAACAGAATGAGGGGTGCGAGAACTGTTTTGCTCAAATGAAGCCAGTTTATAATGCCATATGAAAACATCTCCAAATCTATCTTTCGATCTTTTCAGTATTTGTATACGGAGGTGTACGAGCTGAGCAAACTTCCTATTATATTATAACGCGCAGTTCGAGGCGCGCAATTTGCAGCGTTATTTCGCTCGTTTCGACGCAGTGTGCAAACAATAGATTGTCAAACACTGGTGTCTTTTTCAGCTCCTGTGAGGAAAACAAAAAAATCGAGACAGCAGTAGAAGGTGTTGCCCTAGTCGTCATGCATTAATCAGTTCGAACTTATATATTGTGAAACAAAGACAAATATGAGAAAATCTGCGCAAAACTTGCAGCCTACCGAGACATGTTTTCCCTATGTGGTCGCTGCGCTTTTTCTAGTCCAAGTTTTGTAAATATCCCCACTAGGGCCATGATGGCCACTACGCCACAAATGATATACACAATCAAATTGGTTTTATCCTTGGTCGGATCTTGTCTTGGGTCTTTTTTCTTATACGGCGTTTGGCCTTTTAACCACACAGGCGTATCATAATTTGTGCACGTGCTTTGATCCAGGCGGGAGTTTTTGAACGCGCAGCAAAATCGGAAGCCACAGGTGCCGCAGCAGTACAAATAATTGCCCGTTTGGCAGATGAACGAAGGATCCCATTGCCCCATCACGTCGAAATATCCGCGACACTCGTCCTGCGTGTGTGGCGCTTCGGACACGCTGGTCTCCTCGTCCCTGGATCCGTTAGATCCCGACAGCATAATAAAGCCCTCGAGCTGCTGCTCGCCCTCACCGTCCGCTTTGCACACCAGCACCACAACTTTGACCAACAAGTACTCTAAAAGCAGGACTGTCCATCTCATCCTGTTGTCTCCTGCAGACTCCTCTTGGACGACAAAATGTAGAAGGGCGCGGAGTTGCAGCTAGCAGGGATCAGGGCTCGTAAATCCAAATACGAAAGCACAGCCATGCGGGTTGCTTCTCATTTTTTAAAGAATTGTTCCAACGATCGCGTTTTTTGGTTTTTTTTTCTAGGGATGTAAAAGCGCGATATAAACCCTCTCTGGCCGTTGCACAAGCGCTTTTTGTTCTCTTTTGGCTACTTTGTTCCGTTTCCAAAGGCGCACGAAAGGCGATGCGCGCGCGCACCGAGCTCGAGCGCAAAACTGCAACAGCGCGCTCGATGCGCGTCATACAGAGGAATAAAAAGAGAGAGAGAGGGAGAGAGAGAGAGACTGAGAAGTCGGTGAACCGCCAGGAGGAGGAGGAAGAGGAGGAGGAAAGGGAGGGATTAAACGACACTGTGCCCGTGGTATAAGCTTCATTACATGAAGTTTGGAACCATTTATAGCATGCCAAATGTTTCAGGCTTTGACGCCTTCTCACGCTGAGATTATTGGCTCAAAGTAATGGAAAATACATTGAAGAAACACTTCAGTGCCACAACATTTCTAAACACATATTTTTATTATTATTAAATCATCAATAAGCTGATATGGTCTAAAGTTTCACCCAATGCAGAGTCGCTGTAATACCAACGTACTGCAAAACAATCACTGTTTATTTGCACAACCCTCATTGTAAAGAAATATTATGTCATGCACAGTCTCAGGCTTTACATACTCAGCGTTTTACAACATACATCGTCACAAACCAGCTTTACATATAACCGACCCATGGCCCCCTAACGAGCAAGCCTGAGGCAACAGTGGCAAGGAAAAACTCCCTCTAGTGTAAGAACCTTTCCCCTAAAAGAACACAAAAGTCCATCAGTCATTTGGTCTTATCTCAAGCGGTCCAGTGACAAGGGAAATATCCTCTACACACATTTTAATTGGACATTATTTTTCATTCAAGAGGAAGGGGTTTTGGCAGCTCTTTTCTGCTGAAATAATTGTTTTATATGACGTAGTGAAATAGTGAAACTGTGGCAAAAGATATTTTCTACTACAATATGAAGTCATAAATAAATACCGGCGTAAAGAAATAAAGACAAATGAACACATTGATACATAGTATGAATATATGCTGTTTATTTTCTTCTTCTTTTCTGTTCATTGCTCATAAATGACGTTTAAAGCCGATCCGACAACAAGATATATAGATTCGCGCTTTTATTACCCTAAAACGATGACCGTTTCATTAACACTGGTTTTCAATTCATGACTACTCATATTAATTATACTAACGTCAGAGCGGCAGAGTCAAACTTTTGTAGGTTTTAATCTGAGCCTAAATGTAAGCGGAATTTCGCACAAATATTTTATGCAATTGCTCATTCCGCTACGTCACATAGCTCATAATTCGTGCCAACTTATATTCGCCCTATTTAAAACTATTGCTACTAACTGCGTGTTAAATTAAATGAATTAAAAAGAAATGATTTCCAGTATCCCCCAAGTCATATCAATAAGTGCAGGTAAAGTGTCTGTATGGACTCTAACATCGAGGCGGAACTGACAGGCTCTGCTAATAAATCACCGAAAGCATCGATATTACACGCGAGAGCAGTCAGTCAAAAGTAGCAGCGCATCGATCCGGATTACTTTCGGAGGCTCTACCGCAAAATCCCGAACTCAGTCGGCGTTGTTTTGTTGTGTCCATGGCAGGAGACGAGGACGTTTTTCTGAGAGCCAGCCAACGCACTTATAAAGGCCTGACCGAAGGTACTGCAGTTTGGTCCCGACGTCTGTGTTTTCTCGCGTATGATAAACCTACAGCGTTTGTTAGCGAAGTTTAGAACGCGAAGTGGTCAGTAATAATTTACTCGCTGATAACCGTTAGCTGAAGGGTAACAATTCTTGGGTTTGATCATATACATGATAGTTAAGTTTTTCAGCAGGTATGTAAGCAGAAAGCAGTTAAGTCTAGAAGAGCCTTAAATCCCGAGTTGAACGTGTAGAAGTGCTAATGCTTAGTTAGTTCAAAGACCGAACTCCTCTTTGATAACAGCCGAAACTCAAATCTTGTAAAAGTGGTTTAATTAAACACAGTATTCAAGGAGACCTTTGCCTTACCTAGCACACCCTAACCAAATAGCGAGGGGCACTTGAACAGGTCTGGTCAGCCCTGGAATACAGTAAAAGTCTGATTTTTATCATCCACACCTGTGTCCTTGTGATTTACTTAGATCACAAACCCTTAAGTGGGAGATTTTAACCCTGAGAGTCTCACCAGCCCGTGTTTACATGTTACAAGGGTAAACAATGCAAAGCTGGATTTTATTCTGATACAAATACTTGGACTTTGGTTATTAACTGATTCTGATTACTTATAGCATTGATCCATAGTGTGGAAAAGACATTATTCTTGTTATTTCACTTGACTTGTCTTTGTAAAACATATATTTTGTAACATTTAATGCAGCAGAGAATTGGTGAGGAAATGAAATTCCGACATAAATTGATAAATTGATGCAAACGTCATACCACAAGTTAGATCAATGAAAGCAAACTTGATCAAGTAAATCATAATTTGCACAAATATACACATGTAGTTTAAATGAATAGATTTGCTCTATAACATAGAGGTTGCCATTTCAGTCAGTATTGGAATAATATCTAATATCAGTATCGGTATATGCCCCTTAGCATATTGGTCTATTAGGCTAACCTGTTCTAAAATAAATGTCATATTTGCACAAAATCCTGTATCCCTGAGGTAAATGTTAGTGGACATCACACTGTGTTTGCTGCCTTCACACGGACCCTTGTAGATACTAAGTCTGACCTGAATGCACTGGTGATGTGGCTGGCAATTAAGAATTCGAATGTTATTGATCTGGCCAGCTCCCATGAGAGGAATCTGACCGTTGTAAATCCTAAAGTGGACCAGTCGACCAATAGTGATGATGATGTGCAAAACCTCATTTTTAAGACTCCTATCATATTGTCTCTTCATAAGCAAAAATCCAGATTGAGCGCTGAAGGTGTCTCGGGTTTATAAAAGTTTGCTTTTGTGTGTGTTTTTAGGCACAGCTATTTGAATTCTTTCCTTTTGAATTATGATTAGCCTGGGTTTGAAAGCTCTCTCTGCCACCTCAGATATCCTCCTGATTTATGTGAGCAGAAAGCTCTGTGTGCTTGCTGAAAGAGGCTTGTGATTACCGGCTGTCTTCATGGAGCCTTCTTTTCCTTATTATCTGTTTAAAGTTGCCTTGCACAAGTTCCTAAAGGCCTTATTTATCTCAGACGCCATGTTTGAAGTGTTTTATGTAGATTATTTGTGATTCAGTATTGAAACCAATTTTAAATCACTGCGACTTCAAATGTTCTACCTTCCTACGTTGCTGTATTTATTTGAACGTGATAAGCTTTGATGCTGTGCTACACCTAGGCCCCGATGAGACAGCAAAAACAGACAGATGGTAAGAAGTGATAGTTTACTGAAACTTTATTTTTGATTACACTAGACCATGTTGTGTCTATAATTAGGTGTTTTAGATACCAACTTGTTTGGCTTACAAGCTCCTAGTTCATATTTTGCTCCATCTTGACTCCTTTTCAAGAATTAACGATAGTTTTTCTTTCCAGACTGGAGCTTTGGTTTAACTTTAAGGCCACCAGCCTCAACCTCTGAACCTTCCATTGTGCCATCAAATTGTGGTGTGGCTGTGAAGTGATAAACTGATGAACTTGAACCTGCTATTTCAAATAATATGCTGTACTTTGCTGTAACTGATATTTGTGCAAGCCTTGTAAAATGTCCAGTGCCCTATGCAGTTATTTTAATGCAATAACTTTAAAAATGTTGTTAAAGTGACCGATTCTTGTCTGCAATATTAGATCCCTAAAACTGTTAGATTCAGTCCTTACATCTTGACTAAATCTCCTCTAAGGGACAGTTCTCTCTATTTCATAGCATAGTAAATGGCAGACTTCTCTCTCAGTGTTATAATCTGGAATAGTTTCGGTGGGAGTCAAAAAGTTACATGGAGTTCACATGCTGTAATGGGCTTGCGTTCAAAGGTTAGGAACGAGGCAAGTACACCGCAAACCCCATGAGGTTGAGGGTGCAGTTTGACTTGTTTGCGTATCCTCTAGACGTGATGCATCTTTCATTTGCATTGTCCTACAAAGGAGCAGTGCATTTTGATGACCTCGCAGTTGTGCGCCCTGCATATTCTCCCTCTCGTACCATGGCGGGTTCCAGCCTGAACGAGGCCTCCTCTTTGAGAAGACAAAACATTTTATGAATATTTGAAAACGATTTGATTGTGAGTGACTTACATAATGTTAGATTATGTAAAACAATCTGTCATGCAGGCATCAACATCCATAAACGCAGCATTAATTATTGAGCCGCTTTTGTTGACTGGCGTCGCAGCGCCGCACCAGCGGACACGGTCTCAGCTTTTCCTCTCTCATCCTCGCCAGATGCGGAGAAAGAGTGGAGCGGGACATTCTACTTCATCCAGGCTGCGGACCCTCAGCTCGGCCTGATGAAGGCCTGGAGGATGGGGGACTGTGACTTCGGAGGAGACGAGTGGGCAGAGGAGGTGGAGCTCACCAAGAGGGCTGTGAAGGCCATCAATAAACTGCAGCCACGTCCCCGGTTCATCGTGCTGTGTGGGGATTTGGTGCATGCGATGCCAGGTACGATTCTTTATTCTTTAATTGTTCAAAGAAAAACAAATCCCTCATCTAGAAATAAATATTTTTAAAAGAAACACGTGCCGCAATTGTTGGCATGTTTCCCACTTAAAGTGGACATTGTTAAGTGTATAGGAACTTTCCAGTTGAAATCAATGACTTCCTGATGAACTGGGATAGAAATATGAGGAGACACATAAAATTCTCTTAACCAACCGTCATCATGGCAAAGAAAAGAGAACACTCAGTTCAAATAAGGGGGAAGTTTGTTATAAGTCAGGGAATGGTTACAAGTAGTAGTTCGTCACCAGAAAATGCAGATTTCGACTTTTAGGGCAATCATAGAAAAGTGAGCATCTACTCGATAAACCTAAACCAAGTTTATTTTACATTCTTGTGTCTAGTAAGAAGGCTGGTAAGAGAGGTAAACATTTCTGCAAGGATCAGTGTTGGGGAATTGCAAGAAAAAGTAAAATTCTGAGATTACCAAGTCTCCAGTACCACCTCCAGGAGACATCAAGTAGAATTGTGCTGTTATGTTTCTTGTGGCTAGTCAGGTCCTGATTTGAGCTTTACATTACTCCTACACCTCATAGCTTAATAGATACGTCAACTGTAAACAGCTATCATTCCTCCTTTTCTGATGATTAATAGCAAATTTGCAAACCCAGTTTCCACATGGTTGACAAGCTGTTATCATCTCTGCTATATACTGTACAAGTATACAGAGAGACGAGAAGACGTGGCTCCAGCTTTAACAGTACACAGAACAAATAAGGCAAACAGAACAAGCAATATGTGAATAGAATATAAATATACACTATAAAATAGTAGAATTAAAAATATTATGAACTAGAGGTAGAAAAAGAGACAATTAGTTTACATGCTTACATACATGCATTTTAGGGTGAAGTGATTGCCCGAAAAGCTTCAACAAATTTTTTATTTCTGGTGTTATTTAGGTAGATAGATAGATAGATAGATAGATAGATAGATAGATAATTCATCCCAGAGGGAAATTCACAGCCATCATAGAATTAATAATATTAGAATTAATATTAATCTAAAAAAGTACAAATTAACTTAAACGCAAACCTTAAGGCAAACATGGTCAAACTTAAATATGAGGTAATACTGATGTAGTGACAATCCAGTGCAAATTAAATTAAAGGTACAAACAGGCCTCTTAAATTGTTGGTAGCGTAAGGGTAGTGTGTTCGCTCCGTGATCAGAAGGTCGCAGGTTCGAATCCAGGACCGGTAAAGTTACCACTGAGGTACTCATGAGTAGAGCTGAAACGATTATTCGAATAACTCGAATAATTCGATTACAAAAAATGGTCCAGGCAAATTTTTCTAGAATCGAAGCTTCGTTTAAGTCATTTAAATGGCTACAGCATGCGCCGCTTGTGTTTCACACAGACACTTATTAATGATGCACAATATTTTCAGTGGCGCGATCAAAACGAGAATAGATCCCCTGTATGTGAACGTATTTGTGAGATATTCCGTGCACAAAAACAGAAGTAAATGCGTAAAAACACATAAATGACATTTGCGATGTTAACACGCGTGCTGTGTTTGTGAACGCGCGAGCGCCTGCGTAAAGCGCCATTACTCGCTAAAACGCTCCGTTTCCGTCAAAACGTCCCCTTTATTAAGGACAAAATGCATATTTTAGCTGATAAATAACCACATCAACCACTCACAATACAGCCATTTATTGAGATTTTCCCAACGATTTTTTCATAGTTCGTTCTGGAACGTGCTGAACCCTTTATTGTGATGCGGCTCCGTGGCGTGCGGGGGGGATTGTGGGAAATACAGTTCTCTTCCAGAAAGGCCAAAAGCAACTCATTTTATTGGCCAAATTGGTTCAGAATGACCCTTGAACTTAATGTTTCTTCATTTTCAATTGAGTACAACAACATAAAGCGTATATGACTAACTTCTACTCACACTAGAATAAGCCTAATAACAAATGTATTGTCATTTTTGGGGGTTTTTTGGTTTTTAAAAATGTATCCGATTAATCGATAAAATAATCGATAGATTATTCGATTACAAAAATAATCATTTGTTGCAGCCCTACTCATGAGCAAGGTACCATCCCCAGGCACTGCTCCCCGGGCGCTTGTATCACTCACTTTCTTAACGCGCATGGGAGCTGTAAGTGGTGCAGTGCAATGCGGCGCAGTAGTATGGATGTGGGTTTGTGTGTTAACGATAACGATAAAGTCTCATGGCGTGGGGGAAGTTTCATTCTGTCAGTGGAGCAGGGCAGTGACAGCAACCTGTCGCTGAAGCTGCACCTATGTCTGAAGATTATGTTGTGCTGGGGATGCAGTGGATTGTCCATGACTGACAGGAGCCTGCTCAGCACCCGTCGCTCTGCCATGGGTGACAAACTGTCCAGCTCTGTGCCGTCCACAGAGCCCTCCTTTCTCACCATTTTATCTAGTCGTGAGGCGTCCTTCTTCTTAATGCCACCTCCCCAGTGTTGGGTGCTTTAATGGTCAATGGTCAATTGAGGCAGTGTAAAGAAGGATTGAGAACCTGTGTGACGTGTGAGTGTGTGTTTGTGTGTGTGTGTAAGAGACTGTCTTCCTCCTGATCTCCCTCGTTGTGTGCACACCCTCAGTGACATGTACCTCCTACGAAAAGAAATTGTGCAAGATACCATTTGAGTGGCATTTCGATCCTGCTAGGCTTCAGTCACCTGATAGTTACTCAGTCTTCTCAAGGTGTTTGTCAAGCTGGGTTTCAGCAGTGCACAGGCCACATCGCATTCACCCTCCTACAAAATGCCAAACAATCAAATACAGAGATCAGAACCCACGTTCTAGTAGAAAAGCAGCTGAAGTAAGAGAAAGCTTCATAAATGCAGTCCAATCATGATTTTCAAACCTAAATTGGGTGCTGCGGTAAAATAAACTGCAAAGCAGTTGCTGGCGTTCAGTTGTATGCAATTGTAGTGCTGATTAATTCCAAATTTATAAAAACTAATTTCCACAGAGCTGAGATGAGCTGATTGTGGAGTGGCAATACATTTTGGGTGAACTGATTGCCTAAAAAGCTTCAACAAATTTGGTTTGTAATTTCTGGTGTTATTTAAACCCCAACTTTTAATGGTAAGAGTAGTAACTCAGCCAATGAGAGACACATTGTTTCCCATTTTACTTAACAATTAACATAATTCTTTGGCTGAAGGGTAATGTGCTTTGCCGAAAGCAGTGTTCCAGGTAGTTGAAGATCTGTTCTACTTTATAGTCTTAACATGTTTTTGAGTAATAGGTGCAGCACAAAGGAAGTTAATTACTTGCTATGTTCAAAGTCAAAGTAAACTTTATTGTCATCTCTGCTATATACTGTACAGATACGTAGAGAGACGAGACGATGTGGCTCCAGGTTTTTTTTCAGTGCAGAGAGCAGAGAACAACAGAACAGACAACAAATAAGGCAGTGGCACAAATAAGGCATATGGAATAAACAATAAATAAGTAAAATACAAAATATATCTTAAAAAATATACATTTTATACTAGACATGGAGTTTTAAATATAATTTGAAACTAGAAATAGAAATAGAGGTAGGATTGAGAAAGTTAGGATGCAGTATTACCTACAAGTGGAAATTGACATTTTACACTGGATGTGCAAGAGGTTGACATCCATGTTGACTTGTCACACTTGCCAAATGGAGATTTTAAGACTTGAAGTCGGCCAGATCACTGGTAGATTTACACTTGGGTCTTTCACTAAGTTTGTGACTGAAAAATCGTTTTCCTAATCCTGCTGCAAGAGTGCTTGAGATGTGAACATTTAGCATTGCATTTACTGCTCCATTACAACTGTCTCTTGTGGATGGAAAAACCTTAAAATTGGTTGGACCAGGCCTGATAAACATTTTAATAGAAATATCATTAAACTGAATCCAATTCTATTGTGATGTTATGCTAGCAAACGATGATTAATGCACCTGCACTAGTTGTGTAGACCTGGACTGAGCTGATTTACTCAATGTTTTCAGCACGGTATTGCTAGAGACGCTCAGCTAGAGTTGCAAGTCCTGTTTTATGTTTTATACTCAGGCAACGATAATATGTGACAGTACTGATATCATAATTGTGATTGATCATTTATTTATATCATTATAATGGATATTTTTTTCTTTTGTTCAAATGTTATCTTGCCTGTTTTGGCAACACCAAAGTGAATTCCTTGTATGTGAGAACATACTAATCAATAAACAAACCTATGCATGAAATGCCATCTTGAAATGTATTTTTTTATTCATTTTCAGAGAAGTATAAATAATCACAAAACAGTTTGTTTTATTTGAGGGAAATAAACATAAGAAAATTAGGTAGAGATGCACGATATGGGAATTGTTGGCCGATGCCGATAGCCGATATTTTTCATGCTTACATCGGTTGAAACCGATACCGATAAATGAGAAAGGCAGAGTTGGGAGTGTAAAGACAGGATATTGTGCTCGCCAAAGTTCCGCTGCATGCTCAGAATTTTGCCCCCAAAATAATGCCATATTTCTAATACAGTGGCAAGTCAAGTGAGCGTGAAAGCAGAGTCGAGCACAACATTTTCAGAAAAAGTCACTTCCCGCCCTATGTAGTTTACCAAGACGAATAGGGCGCGCGTGACTCTCCATGTGCACTACCTAGTGTGTAGAGAGCCGTTACGCTACAACTCCAGTATCTACCATACTATTGCGGCTGGGAACCTAGCCCATGTGCAAGGCAATTTAGTTTTGTTAAAATTTGAGAGGTGAGCGCAAAAAGACAAGAGAATTAGCTTGTGAATGTTCCACTGCGTGCACAGAATTTTGGCACAAAACAACAGCATTTTAAGACCGAAGGCACATGCCGCATAAAATCCCACCTCGGACTTTGGACGTGTCTGGCATAAGTACTGCCTTTCTGCCGTAAAATAAATGGCTCATAAAATATCGGCTGAAAATATCGGGCAAAAAAAGCAGTTATTGGTTTGTTCTGATATCATCGCACATCCCTAGGACTAGGTCTTTTTTTGTTTGTTAAAAAATGCCAGCTGGGAAAGGAACTCCTTGGATGGATGCTCTCTTGGTAAGTCCTTTGTGCTTGTGTGTGGCAAAGTCTTTGAAGCAGTGTGCATGAAAAAGTGTGTGTGGCCCTGCCAGGTACCAGGTGCCATCAGCCAAGCTGGCTCCGTCCAAGCAGCTGCACACAAAAGGCTATCAAAAGAGCTTTTGCAGATGGAACGAAATGGCTACCTGACTTATTGTGTTTGCTTACAAGAATAATTCTCCACTGGAGATGGCAGATGTGCTCTTTGTCGATGGATTTGCCCTCATTTTTTTTTCAGATCTCAATTTCCAAGTTAGTGCTGCAGGAACGAGGACTGAGGTCCGCCACTGTAGGTTTAGTGAGATTGAATTTCTAGATTGTGGAAATTTGAATGTCCTGATTTTTTTATCTTTTTATCCTCCACATACAAATCAAGGAGGCAGATCTATGACCATGTCACCCTGAGTTGGGTTTACTATAGGATAAGTGGCATCATATCAGCCCCCCTTTGCGAATCGTGGAAGGTTTTATGGTGTAATTTTCCTTGATTTAATATAAGCCCCGGGGCTGCACGTTCTCTGATGGGTGTAATTTGTAGGTCAGGTTATGATAAGAGGCTATAAAGGCACAGCTGGGCTTCTCTGGGAGATTTGGAGACCTTTAAACGGCCCGGCGTCAACACCCATTAGTGTCAGGCCCTCCGAGCAGGCGGACTGTGGCAGATGCATTACACGGGCCGTCCGTCACGCAACTTCTCTCCTCCTCCTCCTCCCTGAAATCAACAGAGCCCTTCTGACATTTCCTCTCCTCTGTTTCTCCTCTGGAGCCTAAGAATTGGAAGATCAGAGTCTCTGCTCAACTGTAAAGTCTGAGAGAAACACGTTATTTTGGCCTTTTGTCTGGTTTTGGAAATGGTTTGGGACACGAAATGAACGGCCGGTTCAGTAGTGAATAGGAGCGTAACAATTCTGACACCGAACTGAAAAACCATGATATTAACGTCACTGTATCACCCATTGGTTTGGGAAGACAGAACTGCAATATGCAGTGTCCCCACCCATAAGAAGCATTTAATGAGTACATCTACACACCCATCCTGTATGCAAGTGAATTTTATGAAAAAGTTTTATTTGCTTTTGCTTTACTGGATTTCTGTTTTTCATGAGCTATTAGCCAGAATCATCAACACTAAAACAAAAAGAGGGTTGAACTATTTCATTTTACATGTAATAAATACACCTTGTATTAAGGTTTACCATTTTGTAACAACAAAAATGAAGGACCTTTTTTCACAAAATTCAATTTTGTAAATGCACTATAGCATTATATAACACCTGTCATGACGTTATGGCTAACTGGTATATTTTCCCTTTTTTATTATTCAAAAATAAAAGGTACAAACCCACCCGTGGCTCAAATCCGAGGTATAAACCAAACCATGGACTTGGAGAACAGTACACCTCTAGTAGCAAAGTATCTTTTTTATGATCAGACATGTTGCTGTGAGGTTACACAGTCTAGGATGGGGAAATCTGACCCAATATCACAATTAGTTCCAATGTTTACCTCCATTACGATTAGGGATGCACGATACGGGAATTATTGGCCGATGCCGGTATCTGATATTTTCATGCTTGCAACTGCCGATGCCGATAAATGAGAAAATCAGAGTCAAGCCGAGCGCAGGCAGAGTAGGGCATGGAAAAAGACAAGATATTTTGCTACCCAAAGTTCCACTGCACATAACCAACTTAAAACCGACAAAAAAAAAAAAATTCACCATAACCGACATTTCTAACAGTGTCGTCAAGCGAGCAGTTTGCAACTTGAGACACGGGCCATAGGTGAGTTCACATTTGCTAAGTGAGGCAAACATTTGTTCGTTTGAAATCTTTTTGAGATACTGCGTTCCACTGCGTGCTCGAAATTGTGGCACAAAATAACGCCAAACAGTTTAAGACAGAAAGCATGTGCCGTCTAAAATCTTCCCCTCTGACTTTGGACATGCCTGGCGCAAGCGCTACCTTTCTGACGTTCCGAATGCATCATAAAATATCGGCTGAAAATATTGGGCAAGTCTAAGCATCGGTCCGAAGCTGATGACTTAAAAAAGCAATTATCGGCTGATTCTGATATGTGACCCTCCACGGCAAAACCAGTCGCTTGTCGCAACGGAGGTTTCCGAGAAAAACGACCGTTTATGTTGCGTGGGGTAAAATTTTGGATTTTTTGTTTTTAGTGTTTTGAAACAGTGGAAGGTCTATACTGTACTGTTGTGAATAAACTTCGCTGAAAAACTTACCCATTTCTCCGGAATCCATCTCCGTCTCCCGAGTTCAGTTAACCTAACGCAGGTAGGCTATCCATGTGACTGTGAATGCAGCGTAGGCTACCGTAAATACAAACATAGCCCCGACTGCACCGAGCGTCTGTGAGTGCTGCGGCGATAGTCAGCTTCAAAGGCAGATTTCTCCGTTTCTCACTTGGCGTGACAGGAGAAACCCGACTCCTTTGAATGTTGATAGCTCAGTCATATGTCGCCTGATTCATTCGATATAGGTATCGTTTTGAAGGTTGATTTACACCCTTTCATGAAAACATAACTCAATTTTGAAAATTTGCGACAAGCGACTGGTTTTGCCGTGGAGGGTCACATATGATTAAGATATTATTGTGCATCTCTAAATACGATTTATACACTTATATCTATCTTTTTAGTTTAGCACAGTGGAGGTACATAACAGAGTACGTAGGTTGGGCACTGTATAAACCAAATTAACTGATATGATTAAGGTGAAGTCACTAAGACATTCTTCTGAAGTGGTAGTGGTGGCCTTAATGGAAAAATACTTGGACTAGGAAGTTGTAGGCTCAAACCCAGCTCTATGCTACTGCCAGAGCTACCATCATTGAGCCTTCAGTATCCACTTTCACTGAACACATGTTCAGGCCTCTTCAGACCTCACTGGCGTCTCAGTTTCAGCTCCGTTCCATCAAACACTCCTTCCTGAATCTTCATCTTGGTTCTCGTCTTGGGAGCCGCGGGCAGCGGAGCGTCAGCCGAGCGATGTTCTGGACTGTAATTGAGGCGGCACTCTCTGATATCGACCTAGAAATCTAGGTTTTCATGTCGGGGAACGCCTCTGGCTTTGAAAAACGAGTGTTCGTACGGGGAGATGATTGGATTAAGAGCGCACTGAACCCGATGGGGCACTAACGAGGGCTACAACGTCTCACTTGCCTGTGGGCTGACAGTGGGGCCATCAGCGAGGAAGGAAGAAGGCAAGGGTGAGGTTATCCTCCTCAGTACTCCCTGTCCCACATATGTTAGCACTTTAATTGCTGTTGAGAGCGGATAAAAGGGAAGTTCTCGGAGGACAGGCCGCTGCTGCTGCTGTGGGAATGACCATGAGGGAGACGAGTTCTGAAAGAGGCCCAGTTCTGCTGTGTGTTTAGTTGATTGGGATCTCCATTGGCAGATCTTTTAATAGGTTTCTTTGGGGTTTGTCACTGCTGTGAGAGACGAGGACCTGTGGAATGTGACTGTTTCTTTGAAAAGCCAACAAAAAATCAGGTCCAGCTTCAAATCTCAATAAAAGTGGACTTGGAATCGTATTAAACTGAATAGCTTATATTGGTTTAAATTTTGGATATTGACTTTGGATGTTTTTTACCCATTTCATTTGTGGTTTTTAAATAGACAGTCTAGACATTGCACTTGGGAGAGTTTGGGGTGTTTGTGAATGAGCTCTCGTATCGATTTTGCTGAACATGTTTTAAATGTAGTCCAACAATTTTGGGGCTAATGGTGAAAGGCTCCTAATTAAGGTACCACCTAGAAAGACGAAACCAAAGTGACCTCTAATGATAAAGTATTCGCGTTTGCCCACTACTACACAGTAAGGGTTAGTTTTTCCTGTTTGTAATTACAGAGTCGTTTTTGACATATTAGAAGTTAACACAAGCTATTATTGTTGAACTTTAAAACTTTGCTCTGCTGTTTGCCTTTACTCCAGGGAAATTCTGTTCCACTCTGATTACTCATATCACTCGGCTCATGGGTAAAAATATTTATTTAGCTATTTATTTTCCGGGTTCTTTTTACTTTTTGACAACCGAAATGACCCGCAGTAAATATAGCGAGCGGCAGTTGGTGAAATGCCTGTCAACTGATACTTTGCAGGCTCTGTTTGGTCTGCAGACGAACGCTTTGATTTCTTTCCTTGCAAGAACGGGGAGCTACTGTACAGAAGTGCAGAAAGCTGTTGAAAATTACATATGCCGCTCAAGAAACCAGAGACAGCAGTGAGACTGTTGACATTTGTGGGACAGCTATCATTGGCAGCAGTGTGTTTACTCTTATCGTTATGGAGATTTTACTAATTTTATAAATAACAACCCTACATTTGAACATTTGATCTTTATTCTACTTTCTATTTGGCCCCTTTTCTCAGTTTGCGGTAGTCGAGCCGAGATGTGCTGGATGCGCACAGTACACGAGAAGTGACACGTGTAGAGCTGAACCGATTATTCGAATAACTCGAATAATTCAATTACAAAAAATGGTCGAGGCAATTTTTCTAGAATCGAAGCTTCGTTTAAGTCATTTAAATTGCTACAGCGTGCGCTGCTTGCGTTTCACACAGACGCTTATTAATGCGCACAATATTTTCAGTGGCGCGATCAAGGCGAGAATAGATCCCCCTGTATGTGAACGTATTTGTGAGATATTCCGTGCACAAAAACAGAAGTAAAAACGCATAAATGACATTTTTTGCGATGTAAACACGCACGCTGTTTGAAAGCGCCATTACTCGCTAAAACGCTCCGTTTCTGTCAAAACATCCCCTTTATTACGGACAAAATGCACATTTTAGCTGATAAATAACCACAACAACCAGCGTTCCGCTCACAATACAGCCATTTATTGAGATTTTCCCATCGATTTTTTTTTTTTTTTATAGTTCATTCCGGAACGCGCTGAACGCTTTATTGTGACGCGTCTCCGAGGCGTGCGCAGGGGATTGTGGGAAATGCAGTTCTCTTCCAGAAAGGCCAAAAGCAACTCATTTTATTGACCACATTGGTTCAAAATGACCCTTGAACTTCATGTTTCTTCATTTTAAATTGAATACAACAACATAAAGCGTATTTGACTAACTTCTACTCACACTAGAATAAGCCTAATAACAAATGTATTGTCATTTTTATTTACATTTTTTTATCCGATTACTCGATTAATCGATAAAATAATCGATAGATTACTTGATTACAAAAATAGTCATTAGTTGCAGCCGTAGACACGTGGTTCAATCAGTACCGACAAGTCAGGGCCTGGTTTATTTTTGGCCTTGAAGGATAGTGTTGTGGTTTTAAGTCTAATGCGGGCAGCCACAGGGAGTCAAAGAAGGCTCTGTAGTAGTGGAGTATTATGTGAGAATTTAGGATCATTGTAGATTCTGCAAATTGATTCTGCATTCTCAATCGATTAAGAATGATCTAGTCGCCTTCAAAGGAAGTCCACCCAGTGTCGAGATGACAGTGGATAACTGAGATTGAAGGAGTAATTCAGCAGCATTCTGATTGGTGTTGAATTTGCAGAAGTGGCAATGACCGTGCGGTGGGGTGTTGAAATGAATCACATAATGAATGCGTCGCAATGCGGACCATAATCGATTACATCATAATGACATTGCTTCGTAATTTTCTGGCTGCGGCATAAACAATTTTGTTACTGAAAAGAACATCCCGGTCCACTGTGGCTGCTAGATTTGTAATCCACATAGATGGGATGCATTGTGATATCGCATCGAAACATTGACACGATAATCATAATTGAATCGAATAATGAGACCAGTGGAGGTTCACACCTCTGCTGTTCGGTACCCTGTCATTGCACCATAGCATGCTCTTGGCAGCTGTTGGGTGGAATCGGAGGATTGAGTCCGACTTGGTGAAGATTAGAGCAAGAATCCATTACCTTGAAATAGCTTTGATGTAGTCATCTACTTGCTCTCTTTAGCTAACTTTTTTTTTTTGTATTGCTAACTACTATATTAAACCAGTAGCTTGGCTTTAGCTTTGCTACATGTAATTATAAATATTTTGTAGCTTCAATAACTACAGTTTTGCATGTTCTGGAAAGGTTGTCCTTGTCCAGATTTCAGTCCTTGTCCAAAGCCAAGATTTCTTGCTTTCTTCATCAGAATGAAAATGGAATTCTCAAACCAGATGGTGAGGTTGTGTATTGGAGAGGCATTATTTGAGACGTAGAGGAGCTCTGTCTTACTAGCATTTAACTTGTGATGCCAATGAAGCTGCTTATTGTCCATTAACGAAACTCCTTCCAATGTCTCAGGCACCCAGTTCAGAGAAGAGCAGGAGAGGGACCTGAAAGAGGCTCTAAGGGGCACCGATCCCGACATCCCCCTCATTTTTGTCAGCGGCAACCATGACCTGGGCAACGCGCCCACCCCAGACACGGTACGGCAGTACTGCAGCTCCTGGGGCGATGACTACTTCAGCTTCTGGGTGGGTGGAGTTCTGTGCCTGGTGCTGAACTCCCAGCTTTTCTTTGACGCGTCAGGCTGCCCACAGCTGGAGGAGGCTCATGAAGTCTGGCTGGAGAAGCAGCTGCAGAACGCGGCTCGCAGTCCGGCCCGACACGTGCTTGTCTTCCAGCACATTCCGCTCTACCTGCGCTCGCCAGACGAGGATGACGACTACTTCAATTTGCAGAAAGCCAAAAGAGAAAGTCTGATTCAGCGATTCCGACAAGCAGGTGGGCTTCTTAACCATGTCTTTTTAGCCATCAATGAGATTTGGAAATCGCTAGGGATGCCCAATAATATCGGAATCGCTCGATAATTGTTGTTTTTAGTCATCGGCATCAGACCAAAGTTTAGATTCGCCTGATATTTTCAGCCAACGTTTTATGACGCATTATATGTTGTCGTAAAGGCAGCGCTTGGGCCGGGCATGTCCAAGGTCTGAGGGGGATTTAATACGGCCCGCGTCCTCTGTCTTAAAATGAATGGCGTTATTTTGGGCCAAAATTCAGTGGAACATTCACGTCTTTTTCTCACTCAACTCTGTCTGCATGCGTGAAACTAAATAGCGCGTTCCCTCACTTAGCGTATGTGAGCTTGCGCATGGGCTGTGTCCCGATACTTTTCTATGCAGTGGCATGCATCTCAGGAAATAGGGGTTGTAGCTTAACGGCTCTCTACGCACTAGGTAGTGCACTAGTGTACTAGGTATTTGACAACATAGGGTGGGAAGTGACTTTTTCGTAAAATCTTGCGCACTACGCTCGAAATGCTCCACCCTCGCTCAACTCTGCTTTCACTCTTGCTTGACTTCTGAGCGTGCAGTGGAACTTAAACGAGCAAAATATCTTGTCTTTACGCGCTCAACTTTACGTCTGTCTTTACGTGCCTTCCTCATTTATCAGCATCTGCAGATATATGCCTGAAAAACATCAGAGATTGGCATTGTCCAATAATTCCCATATTGTGCATCCCTTGTCCAAAATAAGACTGAAAAGCTGTTTGGCCTTTGACCAAGTTGACTAGTAATTTCACATAAGTATATCATAATCTGTCAAACTGAAATGCAGGAAGGTTTTACCTTGAAATAAGATTTACAAAGCAGTCACTGCATACCCTGGCATGGTCAAACTCATCTCCTCCACAGATCAAACGCAGGCTTGTTGGTGGGGTTTCATTTATTTTCCATATGCTAAATGCTTCTTCACACATTACAGATTTTTATTGCATCCTGGTTCCCATTGATCAACCTGTCCATCTGCTCTCTGCAGCTTCTGCAACGTCGTCCGTGACATAATCTGTACACCTCGCATATAAACTCTGAAAGCTCTGAATTTATGGGGGACCGTACATTTCCAGAAGGTTTCTTTTCATTCAGGCCCAGATGTTTGCATTTGCAAAATGAATGCAAATGCAGAATGGATTTTGCATGAATTTGTACAATAGCTATATTATACATTGCAAATAAAAAAAATAATAGCCTCTTGTTGCTGTAATATTATGATGACAATTAAGTGAGGAAGTAAGCATTACAGGACATTATGAATAGACCTGCTTAGAAGTGAACACAGTTATCAAGATGACCATCGTGTGTGACTGGACAAACTGCCGAGGTGAAAACATTGTGGAATTGGGTGTGTCATTCATTCACAGGGTTCCCACGGGTCCTTGAAATCCTTGAAAGTTTGTGAATCTGAACAAATATGTTCAAGGCCCTGGAAAGTTTTTGAAAACGGGCATAAAAAGACACCGTCCTTGAAAGTGCTTGAATATTTTTTGGGAATTGAAATTTCATGGATGACGACCGCTGTTAACATGTTATTATTTTGCCACCACAAGTTTGTTTAAATCTCTGCCTACGCCGACTTTTAATTTGCGAAAGTTCTTCTGTACATTTTCGGCACTACATTCTTGTGTTTCCTGTACGTAGTCAACGTAACGTGTGCATAGCCGCTTTAGGTGCAACCAGAGTTACGCTGAGTCAGAGTGGAAGTGAAGTTTTTGAAGAGTCGTCGCGTCTGGATGCCCGGAAAATGCAAATTCCAGGATGCATGGCTTGCCAAAGAAAGCTAAAATTGTTTATTGATAACATATTCAGCGGTAGCAGTAGGTAAATGCCGCCGCGTGTGGTCCTTGAATTTGAGGATATTGGTCCTGGAAAGTCCTTGAATTTGATGTTAACTAGACTTGCATGCATTCATTCATTCAATATCCAAACTTAATCCCAATTGGGGTCGCAGGGACCGGAGCCTACGGGCGGCAAGAAGGGGACCAACCCTGGGCAGGCGCCAACACACCGCAGGGCACACACAATCACACTCTCATTCACAGCTTATGAGGCCAATTTAGAGTCGCCAATTAACCATGCTTTAAGACTGTGGGAGGAAAACCCACGCGAACACGGGGAGAGCACGCAAACTCCACACAAAAAGGCTCTATGGGCCAACCCCAGGATCGAACCCAGGACCTTCTCGGGTGTATCAACTTTTACAAAAAGGAGCTGTAAATAATGACATTAATCCATATCTCCCTAAAAACAATGTTAAAAAATGTGTTAAACCCCCCTTTGAAAAGCTAAGGTAAGCTAAATTTGGCACCAAATAACGTCATACATTTTAAGAGTAGGTGCGGGCCGTATAAAATCCCACCTCGGACTTTGGACATGCCTGACACAAGTGCTGCCTTTCTGACGTACAATAAATGTGTCATAAAATATCAGGCAAATCTAAGCGTCGGTCCGATGCTGATGACTTAAAAAAAGGCAATTATCGGCTGATTCTGCTATGATTCCGATATTATCTTGAACGCTTACAGGTTCTCATATGCTTTCTTGTGTAAAATGATAAATTTACTACACTGCTGCTACAATTAGCTACTTTCTCTGGTTCAAGCATTGTTGGGGAAGAGCTAACTAGCTAACTAATTAGTGACACTAGTAATTTAATTACTTCAGTAGCTTGTCGGTAGCTATGCTACTTTTAAAATATTATAGATGTTACCAAAATACTACTATTTTTATCTCTTTACATATTCGAGCAAAGGTAGAAGCACGTATCCCAGGTCATATTTATGAAAATGTATGTCACTGAAGCCTTATTGTGATTTGACATCACATTGTTAAAATTTCATTTGCTTTTTAACACCATGTTTGATATTTTTAAATAATTTGCTTTAAGAGTATTTATGAAAATGTATCATACAGCACAAACATTAAGTATTACTGGATGAGATCCAGGAGAGAGTGCTCCCTTGCATTCATTATGCATGCTGCATTTTTAATCTCTTCGATCGGCTCTGAAGTATTTGATATATATATTTAAAGCTACAGTACAATTTTGAATAAGGAGATTTTGCCTGAGGTGACCTCCTGCAGATCACATCATGTAAGGAAAGATGTGAGAAATGCGGTGTCATCATTTTTGGGAACAAAAGCCCGTTTTTCAGTACTGCTTAGTGTAATAATTTGCTCTAGACGTTGATCTGAAGCTTAGGGCTGCAATGTTCTGCGCTTCCTGTGCTATTTTGAATTGGCTTGGATGTTGAAATGAATATCAAAAAGCTTAACAGAGAAGGGTCCTTTAAGACCCCTTTTTTATTTGATGCTTGCCAGCACCATGTATCATCAATACTTTCATATATTCTCAAGTCAGTTATGTATATAGGAGGCCGTATATAGGAGGCGTGTTGCACGGGGGGTTAATTATTGATTACAGACAGATATCAGGGTTCTGGGGTCGAGAGTTTATTTTATTTAAAAGATGCTTGGACTTGTGCTACTTATTACCCAATGGACAATCACATGGATGTCTAATGAGCATTTTTTGGGACGGATTCTCTTTGCCCCAAATAAGGGTTTTTTTCCTTCTTTTTTTCTCCCAGGGAAAGCTCATCTCAGACCTCAATCCATAATTCCTCCAGTTCACAAGTAACTGCCGTATCGCAGGATTGTGCAACGGAGTAAAATGAATTTTGCAGAGAAGGAATTGTAGCTCCTAGACCCAGACAGGGATTAAGCGATACAAAAATGAGCTGTATTTTGGAATGAAACTTGGATTTTGCCAGGTAAAGTGAGTGAGTGATTATTTGTCATTGTGGACACAGCACAGCACACCATGTGCACCACCATGAAGTGTGACTTCTGCACTTGACTCATCCATAAAGGAGCAGGGGGCATCCTGCATGCTCATTAGTACCTCAAGTGTACCTTTACCGGACTGGGATTCAGTCCGGTGACCTTCTGATCACGGGGCAAGCTCCCTAGCCGTTACGCTACCTACTGCTCCAAAATGCTGGGAATCTGGGTAATAAAACTTTGGAAACAACACTGTGTCATTGAGTAAAATGTCAAAAAGTAAATGGACTGGTAAAGGTACTGGTGAGAAGGGTACCGTCCCCAAGTACTGCTCCTCGCGGGCTGCCCACTGCTCCTCATATTTTGTTGAGTTGCACTGTGTGCTGTGGTGTGCTCACAATGACAAATAATCACTCACAAAATAAACGAAGCACGCTAATATGAAAAGATAATGAGAACACCATTAGAGTAGTACGTAAATACTGATTTAAAGCATTTTAAGGGAATTTTCAGGGTGACAATTTTTTTGACCAATTAGTTTTTGACTAATTTGATGGATTTTAATGTCTCACCAAATTCAGGAAGTCTTACAAACACTGTTCACAACCCAATCTCTCCCCTTTATTCCACCTGAGGCCAAATAACTAATATAATGGTTCAACTTTTATTCGTGAGACTGGGAGAAGATCATCTATTTTGAGATGTTAACCCTGAGGGAACAGGGTGCCGATCAGTCGGATCTTTGTTTGCCGCAGGGCTGCTGCAGTGTGTGATCGTTAAGGTAATATAATCTTTCATTGTTCAGAACCATAACGCATCTGCCTGATGTTATGTTTCACAATCTCTCCAAAGTGTTGTCATTTCAAAATCGTGCAGCCGTTGTATATTGTGTAGTGAGGGATACTTGTATGAAGCAAATTCGTTTCCTCAGGGCTTCAAAGCATGATGTAAAAATATCTAGAAGATAAGAATGTTCTCCGGAAACACAATAAGAAATGCATTCGAATCTTTTTAATCTAGTTCCAAGTGCGTGTTAGAGGCTGATGGAGGCCTTATTTATCTGAACTTCTTACTCAGGCATGAAGGTAGATATCTCGGGGCCTTCGCGATGATGGAATTAAAACTGCGTACCTTCTAGAACGATCTTCAGTGACTTCATGACGTTAAATAACGTCACATTGTTGCCTGTGGGATCAGTGTTCCAAGGTTCTGATATACTGCAGAGAGCATTAAAATGGTTTGGGTATTTTTTTTCTCCCAGTGTAAGTCCTCAATGCAGAATTCCCACACTTCAGTCCTTCAGTATTTCAGTTCAGTCCTGGAAAAAGGGCAGGAGAATCTGTGTTTAGTCGATGCGTTGGCACTGACATTGAAGATCAATGTTTTCAACTCATTCATCATTTTTAAACAGTATTTAAGATTTGAGATTTGTGACAGTTTTCAAAAGAAATGGCAACTGCAGCCATTTCCAAAAATAGTCCAGAAATACAAGGATTCAAAAGCATTGATGTATGTCAGATTATTAGAAAATGAAAAATTGTCACTGCACTACATGCAAGAGACAACACTGTTCTGGTGGAAGGTCAGCCAGCAAGACAAAACCACCCTAAGCTACCTTTACATTAACATTTAAAGCATGTAGCAGACTCTCTTAACCAGAGCGACTTCCACTTCCTAATTACAGAGACAGTTTTTCTGGAACAACTTGGGGTTAAGGATCAGGAACCCAAAAAGGTTCAGTGCTGGAGGTAGGATTCGAACCCACAACCTCTTGGTCCAGAGGTGGGTATCCTAAGCACTAGACCACCACCAACCCCTTACCATTAGTAGAAAGGATTTTTATTTGTTTGTTCCTTTAGCTGCTAAATGTGACCCTCCACGGAAAAACCAGTCGCTTGTTGCAACGGAGGTTTCTGAGGAAAAACGTCTGTTTATGTTGCGTGGGTTAAAATTTTGGGTTTTTTGTTTTTAGTGTTTTGAAACAGTCTGTACTGTACTGTTGTGAATAAATTCCGCTGCAAAACTTCCCCTTTCCATCCTAAAAACGTGACTTTCTTGAGGTCAGTTCCAGCAGAATGTTAAAAGTTTCTGTTTTGACCGCTCTACTTCAATATTTACAGTAAATCCACTGGTTGACTAGCGTGAAGATATTTCTCCGGAATCAATCTTCATCTCCCGAGTTCAGTTAACCTAACGCAGGTAGGCTATCCGTGTGGCTGTGAATGCAGCGTAGGCTACCGTAAATACAAACGTAACCGCGACCGCACCAAGCGTCTGTGAGTGCTACGGCGATAGTCAACTTTAAAGGCAGATTTCTCCGTTTCTCACTTGGCGTGACAGGAGAAACCCGACTCCTTTGAACGTTGATATCTGAGTCATATGTCGTCCGATTCATTCGATATGGGTATTGTTTTGAAGGTTGGGCATTTTGAGACCCGATCGAATGATTTCTCCAATTATCTTAAGCACATTCATTTTCTGCAGTAAATGCTATAAAGACAGTAGATGTTATTTTAACACATTGTTATTAAATAGTGATTAATATAATTAAAAAATATTTCTAAAGAGATCATATCTGTAAAACCGTAATTGTATAGAGGAAACGACTTGATAAAATAGAAAAGGTTGTTAGAGGCCCAAGTTCAGCCCTCATGTCCACCTTTTGGAGGTTTAGACTGATGCAGAATCTCTAGCTTATCTTATATGAGAGAAAACTTTTATAAAAAATGACTTATCTCCGTGATTTCAATACACACATGCTGAATTTCATTTCCATTTCAATGTATACCGTTTATCAGAATTCCCACAGGTCAAAAAACACCTACCGTCTCAAAGACAACCTCTCGCGCCATCGCAGCATGCAGTATTGTATATTTCTCTTATTTATTTTTTATAAAGCAATATCTGCCACAGCCAATGCCGCCAACTTGTACTGAGCTAATTAACTGAGATAAGCCAAGTGTTTCCTTTGCGATCTCTGCCGGCCCAAGGCTCTGTTCGGTGCGTGCCAATGTAAATTAGCGCAGCTCTGTGTGTAAATCCGGCGTGCGGTCGTCATCGGCGGAGAATTGGAGATAAGCTGCAAACCATATTGTTTTAGTCGGAGGACGGGGAAGAGGCTGAGCTGGCGGCTTGAGATGGAGATGATAACGCCACAGAGCTTTGCTGAGCCGCAAGCCTGATGAAGACCATTCTCTTACGTGTTGCTCTTCACAACCCTTCTATTGTGGATGAGATGTAAGTTACAGATGATAATCGCAACCTTCTCTTACAACTGACTGTTCTGCCAGTCACATTTTTATGTGCTTGATTTGCCCAAAATATGTCTTGTTTTTCCCCCTTCGCCGTCTTGACACGCGCAGTGGTGGATAGGAGATTGGGGCGTCGAATCCAAGGAACCCTAAAAAAAAACAGCCCCTGAGCAAGACCCTTAACGGCAAGTTGCTCTAGGGGGACCGTCTCTGTAATTAGGAAATGTCACTCTGGATAACAGCGTATGCACAAGTCCCTCTCACATACTGCTGATGCTTCATTGGCTCTGTGTGTCCACCAGCCGGGGCTGTGCAATATGACCTAAAATCGATATCTCGATCATTTGAACCTTTTAGCTTGTTTACGATATTTGAACGATTCATTTGGTTTGTGTTATTTTGTACTCATATTTTGCATTCATACTTTCTCTGTCTCGCCCGTCTTTTACTCAGCTTATTCCGGCTTAGTCGTCTGTATCTCTCCCTTTGCTTTCTCTACATGTATCGCTATCGTTCTTTCTCTTTCTACCGTCTTTTCCCGTCTTTGCCTTGCCTCTAAGGCCTCGTCCACACGGACGTTCGAAATGAACGCCCTCGGAACGCCATACGCGTTTTTGCTGCATTTTGTAGCTGCGTTCGATTGGCGTTGCACTGGCGTTCGCAATAGCGTTTCACTGGCGTTTGCAATAGTGTCCTTTTCCTCGGGTTCGTCAGGATTTTGACGCCAAGAAAACGTTGCATGAAGCGTTTATTTGAGGCCACCCGAACGCACAGCCGGCCGAATCCCGGTGCTGAACGCCCGTGTGAACGCTTTGATTTGCTCCAATGAGCAGAAAAACGGTCGGCGTTCAGTCGGTGCTCACCTGGCGCCACGAACGCCAGAAAAACGCCTGGTTCAAATGTCCATGTGAACGAGGCCTAACTCTCTCATCTGTCTGCACTGTAGAGCTCCAGTGTTCAGCATCTGCAATGCACAGACTTGTTTGGCTGAGTGGTGTCACGTGGGATGGCTTAACTTGCATGCAGTTGCTCTGTGCGTTTCTTCGTCCACTAAACCATTACCCAAAAGACTACAAAAGCTGCGCCGGTTAAAATAGAAGCGCCCCGTCAGGTTTTAAATTATAACTCTCTGTTTTGACTATAGGGTAAGGTCCGCATGGGGTAGCCTCTGGGTCCGGACCCGGTCCGCGGTCCGCCTGCTAGTGACCTCTGGTATATGGTGATGTTTACACCCCAATTTAGGAATAGCAGCTGCTGAAGGTTACAAGTAAAACGGGAAAAACAGGTGGACAACAAAGTGTCACGTGTTGTTCTGGATAAGAGCGTCAGCCAAATGCTGTAAATGTAAATGATATTTGAGTCACTGTGGACAAACATATTGATTCAGCTTTGGTGAGATTATTCATTGCACTAATTTCTGATTTTCATCTGTTGTACGCGTCAGTTGCAAGTGAGCCGGGTGGCCATCTGTCATATGGGGTTCCACTGCGAGAGCCAGAAAGATGTGCTGGTGCCGTCCTTATTTTGTGTAAAGCTGCACAAATAATCGACGACTCAGCAAGAGAGCAATTTCCGGCCACCTCTGATGCCACCTCTCACATCTATGCACATCTGGCCGGAATCATAATTACTAGCATTGTACACAATAGACTGGCTGTCCTTCATTTGAGGGCTCCATAAAAGCGAATAAATGCGCGTAATATATGGCCGGCATAAGCAATGTGCCGCTTGCCCATCATTTCGCCTTTCCTTCTGTCATGCAAATTACACATGGGCTCAGTTCGGTGATTAATTTTTTCCCCAGTGGCTTAATGACAAGGCGCACACAAACAAACAACCACACATGCGCTCGCATGCCCTCTCCGATTAAGAAATAAATTCTCTCTGACTTGCTCTGGATAGAAGACGGGAGTAAGGATTTACATATCATCCAAATCTGGCAGGCGGCCCTGTAAGCCGTCTGGCTATGAATAGAGGCATCAGCGCCACGTCGAGTGTGTCTCAAGAGAACAGAAACCAGACCGCCGTCGCACTTTCCTTATTCATCAGAACGCACTTCCAGTCGTGGCAAAGGTTTATTTTCAGAATCCGTTTACATACTATTTTCTCAGGGTCCTTGGCAAAGTTGTTTTTGCCTCCCTCAGCTGAAATGCATGGTGGCCCCTAGATGGTAATATTAGATGGTAGATGGTAATATAAGAATGGCTGTGAGAGATATTTAAAAAGTTTGAATTCGTAGGCAGTGCACAGAAAATATATACGTTCTTCACATAGTGCAGCGGCCACAACATTAATCATTTATGTTGGGTTCATTTCATTTTGGCACCAACAAGTGCATCAGAACTATTTAACTTGTAAGAATTAAGAGCGCAATATCCGCCATGTCCCTGTAACTTAATTATACTGATTACGAGTAATCATTCAAATCATTCATTCGTTCACGCGATTGTCTTCTTTTGAAGTGTGCTTGAAAAAATAGGGGGAATAACAAGTAGATAGGGTTCATGTCTTAACAAGCCCAGAACACAGTGGTACCGTCAGTAAATTTAGATTAGAATAAGCCCAGATTCTAGCCTTTACACTTATTTAATAGAAATTTTACTCGTTAATGATTTATGGCTTTAATAATGTGTGTATTTAGCAACAAGACCAAATGACATTATAATATCCTACTAATAGTAACTTGGGGTGGTTTCGCCTCGCTGGTGGTTCATTTTCCACAGCAATGCATGTGTGTTTTCTCTTCTGGAGCTGCTGCATAGAGCTGCTGCTGTGGCCATGCACACTTTAGTGTCATGGTGTACAAAACACACTTTTTTTTCTGAGAATCTAAAGTAATCCTGTGTTGACTGGAGCCAAAGAAGGCTACCTACCATACGCACCAAACAAGATCAGAAGCATAAATCATTAAGTTCATAAAAATGCATCAGTTTAAACACATTTTATCTGTCGCCTTCATTGACTTCACCGAACAGATCCATCTTAATGCTGTGCTGTGCCGTGCCGTGGCGCATTACACTTTCCACCATCGTTTAAAATGATCCATAAACTGTAACACAGTAGCCGTTTGGGAAGCGATGACCTTCATTGCATTGCTGAGCCTCGGATGCCCAAGACACCTTAATCGTTATTGCTTGATCCCTCCTCTGAGGTACAATTTCAAAATGTAGCTCTGGCCTCCAAATTCATTCATTCATTCATTCATCCATCCATTATCCGAACCGCTTAATCCCAACTGGGGTCGCGGCGCGCACCGGAGCGTATCCCGGGAACCTACGGGCGCAAGGCGGGGACCAACCCTGGTCACACGCACAGACACACACACAGATACATTCACCTTACAGGGCCAATTTAGAGTGGCCAATGAACCTGTAGTGCATGCCTTTGGACTGTGGGAGGAAACCGGAGCACCCAGAGGAAACCCACGCAAACACAGGGAGACCATGCAAACTCCACACAGCAAGGCCCCACGGCCATCTCCGGGGCTCCCTTCTTGTTGTGAGGCGGCAGCGCTAACCACTGCGCCACTGTGCCGCTCCCTCCAAATTCACCTGATCTTTATCCAGTCCAGAATCTATGATGGAACAACAAATCGAATCTGCTCCAACTCACACCTCTACTTGTAATACTGATGTTTGGTACCACATTAACATTTACAACGTTTCCTAATTAGAGAGACAGCCTCCCTGGTGCAACTTGGGCTTGCTCAGGGGCTCAGTGGCACATTTCATACCACTAGGCTACCACCTTCTACACAGTTTGGCAGCACACACAGAAACAACAGTGTAGTTCTTGTGGCTGGGCAATGTTACAGGTTTGCCCGTTACTGCCTCCTGTTGGGCTGGGGGGTTTTTTTTGTTACTTGTGTTGCAGGGTGGAGCGCTGGCACAGGTGAGGCTGGTCATCTGATTAATTCCCCTGTGCATATAAGGGGATACCTGGCAGGGGTTCGGGGCTCCCCTTCTCTTCATTTCGCAGCACGCAACCTCGTCTGGTCTCCCTCCATATTGCCTAGCCAAAAATGAGCCTTGGTTTGGTAATAGCAATCAATCAACACATTAATTCAGGACCCGACATTCACAACCTCTAATTGTAAACTTGACCATGACTGTTATTTTAGTTCTCTTCACAGTTTTGTTCTTCTTCTTTCAGCGTCTGACAATACTCTGTTAATACTTTCCCCAATGTGTTCATATGCTGTCTCCTTACAAACATACTACCTGGTGTGTCATACTCGGTACAGAGCTGTGGGCATGCTTGGGGACGGTACCTTGCTCATGAGTACCTCAGTAGCCCAGTGACATCTTTACCGGTGCGGGACTTGAGCCAGAAACCCTCTGATCACAGAGCCAACTTCCTAACCATTAGACTACTAACTGCCCTGGTCTACATCTGGATGTTATTTTCACTTCATTAAAATTTCGGAGCCGCTTAATCCCTATCAAGGTCACTGGGACCGGAGTCTATCCCGGCACTACCGGGCACCAACACACCATAGGACACACACAAACACACTTGCAGTCACCATTTAGATTCGCCAGTCAACCTATAGAGCAAGCTTTTGGACTGTGGGAGGAAACCAGAGCACCCGGGAGAAACCCACGCAAACACGGGGAGAGCATGCAAACTCCAGACACAAACTCCCTACGGCCGACCCGGAGTTCGAACCCAGGACCTTCTCACTGTGAGGCAGCAGCGCTGACCACTGCTCCACCGTGCCGCCCCACATCTGGATGTGTCTCCTTGAATTATTTCTTAATCGCAAAGACATGCAGTTTTTCATTAGAAAAAATGATAACTATGAGGTGAATTTGGAGGCTAGAGCTACATCTTGACATTGTACTTTAGAGGAGTGATAAAGCAAAAACTATTAAGGTTTCTTGGGCATCCTATTGCACAGCAGCACAATAGGTCAGTGAAGGTCATCACTTCCCGAACATCTAGTATTTTACAGTTCACAGACCATTTAAATATTTGAACATATTTACAGTGCAAACCTTGTCAGTGAACTAGGATCATATAACAAATCAGTGAACTACGATCATAACCATAATCGAGGTAACGTTCCATTCATCGTGATATTGATGTGAGATCATATTGCCCAGCCCAGCAGGAGTAATGTTTAGGCTGTTTATTTGACCTTTGGTCTGGGTGATAGACGCAGAAGTAGCTGCGATTTGCATTTGGAAACTGTAGCAAGGCAACAAGGCAGTATATAGTAATGAAAAGATGTTCCAACGATTGCAAACAAGCTTTTGAAGTCACTGTCTTGTTTCTGATCGTGTTGCTTTCCCACTATTATCTATATGCTTCTTTATACTGTTGACAGATTCTCAGGCTTTGAGCTACAGTGATGTGATGTTATGATTTTACAGTAGTCTAATGTGACGGTTGAGTTCAGTCATTAGCGCGCTGCTGCTTGCGTAATTATTCTATCTGTACTGCGCTACAGTGCTGCTCCCAAGAGGAGACGATTTGTGTAAGATATGCTTTGATATTTTTTCCCCCCATCTTTTATCCACTGTTTCAAATCTGACTTCTTTAGATAATCAGATGCACTTTTCTATCTGCTTATGTCGTGTCTCCATTTTTTTTGGCTCTCCAAGGAGTGGCTAAGTGGTTATGTTTGAAATGCATATCATCACTTTTGCCTCTGAGAAATGTTTGTTTTGTGATTTGATTAGAAGCTTCTAGTTATTTCCGAGTTATTTCTGTGCTACTGCAACACTGTTGTGTAATTTTGTAGGGGTTAAGGTGCGAAGGCGGTTGCGTAACACTGCATAATTATACGGATGCTTAAGGTCCTGAGTTTTATCATTCTACTGCAGAATTTAAGGCCAGCATCAAGTACGTTAGATGTTTGTCCGACATCTGCTAGAGGGCCTTGATAAAATATGCTGACACGGTCCGTACTGTAACTACAAGAAGACTTCAAAGCCTGTGGAGTATATACCTTTATTGGCAGATATTCTGTTTTATCCTCGGCCATAAAGATAAATCACCAAAAGCCAAAATTCCCTCCGGGCAAAAAAAAAAAAGTATGTGGACCTGTACTGATCCAGTGTTATTTTAACCTAAGAGTTTTTGGACTTCTGTTGATTTCCGTTCGATTGAAAAATCATAATTCAAATGATGTCTCTCTCTATTACACTGTCTCTCTAAGATATTAAGTGGGATACTACGTTTCAGGCTTTAGTTAGATACCGCCCACAGATATTATTGAACTTATCTAGGTTTACTAAACTAACTTTTTTAAAGTAGCAAAGTATATATTTGAGCAAGTGCAACAATGTAAGCAGGAAGCAACAACTGTATAACACAATATTGTATACATCTAGTGCCCATTGTAGTAATGAATGGCCGAGGAGAGCAGGCAGTGTCTAGTTGTTAGTTGGAGGCTCATTAACCTCTGTTTAATTAGTGTCCACATCAAGACCACACTTCATGCCAGATCATTTAAGAGCACTGACTAGTTGTAGGCAGACTAGCCAAAAATCTTACCCAAGTAGGAGTATTGTTACTTTAGAATAATATTACTCAAGTAAAAGTAAAGAGTAGACATCCAAAAAATTGCTCAAGTAAGAGTAAAAAGTACTCGGTGAAAAAACTGAGTAACTTCTGAGTAAATTAAAGATTAATTGGTTAATCATATAATCAAATATGCAAAAATATAAAATAACAATGTACAATGTGTTTGGATATTACCAAACAATATTACCTTAACAACCAAAAAATAATAAATTTAATCTATACAAAGTAACATAAATTAAGGCTAATTCAGCCACAGTAAACAGTACAGTAATCTGTAATAACGTAATAACTTTTTTAGTTTAAACAACAAGGCTCAGCAGGCAGAGATTACAAAATAAAACAAGAACAAGGCAGTCTGTGCATAAACTGTCCAGTGTGTGTGTGTCTGTCTGTGTGTATGTGTGTCTGTGTGCGTGTGTGTGTCTGTGTGCGTGTGTGTGTCTGTGTGTGTGCGTGTGTGTGTCTGTGTATGCGTGTCTGTGTGCGTATGTGTCTGTCTGTGTGTGCATGTGTGCGTCTGTGTGTGTGTCTGTGTATGTGTCTGTGTATGTATGTGTATGTATCTCTGTGTGTGTGTCCGCGCATGTTTTGTGTGTGGTCATGTGACTGCCCAGCTCCGTTTGATTGGTGGAACGGTCATTTAGGAGGAAGTTTTCCGGCAAAACAAACAGATCGCGCATTGGATAACAGATGAATAAAAATAAAAGTAGCGAGCGGAATGTCGCTCAATGTAACGGAGTAAAAGTAGCGTTATTGCTTCACAAATATACTCAAGTAAAAGTAAAAAGTATGTTGTATAAAAACTACTCTTACAAGTACAGTTTATCCAAAAAGTTACTCAAGTAAATGTAACGGAGTAAACGTAACGCGTTACTACCCACCTCTGGTTGTAGGAAGCAATCAGACATAAATGGAACAGCACTGACGCGGCACACGGTGAAAGGCTGTAAGACGGCTCGCCCAAACGACTGAGTTTACTAAAGACAAACAAGGGAATCTATATATCATTGACGTTGAATACACAGCAGAAGTGTCATCTGATACGCTACGCTCACTGCATCATAGCACACTCTTGGGAGCTGCGAGATGGAGTCGGAGAATGGGGTCCACCTCGGCATAGGAGGAAGCAAGAATCCATCTTTTTCTCGTACCTTGTAGAGTACCTAACTAGTATAGTAAAACAGTAACTTGGTTTAGCAGCTTTTAATCGATTAGCTTGTAGCTTGAAAAGTCACCTTTTAAAGCTTCCCCTACACCGGTGGTGTCTCACAACAGTGCATTCCGTCCTTTTTCGAACGGTTTTAAAAAACATGTTGCTGCTATCTAAGCTATTAAAATATCTCTATTCCCTATTTCACCATTACCACCATGTGTGGTATCTGTTTTTTTATTAGCAAAGCTCTGACTGATTTCGCTATAGCTCGGCCTGCCACCCTCCGTTTCCTTAAAATAGAGAGCTCTCATTTGCAGCTCCCGCTTCGTGCGGGCTTGCTTGGCCAACTGTGGTGATTGTGCAATCAGTCCACTACTTTGCATTCCCCAACAGCAGAGCTCTGTCTGGTGCTGCAGGGGAGACGCATGATGAAAACTTTCACAGTGATTATGCAGATCAGCCTGGGAAATAGATTTCAGTGGAGGTCTCCAACATGACCGGGTTTCAGCGAACCTTCCCTCACTTCACCTCGATTTACCATTTTAGAGAGGCTGAGCCTGACGAGGAAGGCAACAACTCGTTTCACTGTCAAGCAGAAGTGTAAATCACAGTTTCATTGCCAAATAGTATTATACCGAACGGATTCAATAGACAATGATTCGATGTCTGCCGATATCGCAACGTCTGCTACGATACAGATTCAGTTTGATTTCATTCAGGAGCCTTTGACCAATATGAGGTAATATCATAGATGACCCTGCACGGCAAAACCAGTAGCTTGTCGCAACGGAGGTTTCCAAGAAAAACGTGTTGCGTGGGGTTGTTTTTAGTGTTTTGAAACAGTGGAAGGTCTAGACTGCACTGTTGTGAATACATTTTGCTGAAAAACTTCCCCTTTCCATCCTAAAAATGTGACTTTCTTGAGGTGAATGCAGCGTAGGCTACCGTAAATGCAAACGTAGCCTCGACCGCACCAAGCATCTGTGAGTGCTACGTCGATAGTCAACTTCAAAGGCAGATTTCTCCATTTCTCCGTGACAGGAGAAACCCGACGCCTTTGAATGTTGATATCTCAGTCATATGTCGTCCGATTCATTCGATATAGGTATTGTTTTGAAGGTTGATTTATGCCCTTTCATGAAAACATAACTCAATTTTGAAAATTTGCGACAAGCGGCTGGTTTTGCCGTGGAGGATCACATATACTGATTTGACATTTATTTCTGAGCTCAACCTGACATTTAAATGAAAGAAGTCTTACCTTTAATAATTTTTTTTTAAAAATCTACTTCCTGTTCAATGCAAAGCAATGCTACAAAATGTCTGATTATAGGCTATGGACTTGTTGATCGCTAAATCGATAACATGATAAGTTCGTCAGACAGCTAATATTTCCTCCAACAACATTGTTAAACTGTGTGTACTCACTACTGTTTCAGCCATATCACTTCATATTTGCTGTATTGGCACTTTAAGAGAAGCCTAAACATTTATGCGTCTGTCATGGGTGATGTTGGTCTAGTGGTTAGGACACTCGCCTCTGGACCAAGTCTGCTATATATGTTTAAATTTGATTACACCTCTGTTATCGAGGTCATGTGTATTAGTCCCTTTACATTGTAGCCACCATGCCATTTGTTTAGCAAATAATTAGGAATTCAGTTATATTCAAGAAACACTGCAATAGTTGATGGACTCATCGGACAGCCAACACTACTATTTCTTCATATTTTTAACCAATATCACAAAGTCTGCTACCATATGGTTTTGATTCAATTCAGGAGCCAATGTCCGACTCGATTTAACACAAATCTCTTTCGTTTATACAATTTTTTTTAAAAAGCAGCTAAAATATTATTTGACATTGTAATTCCTGAGCTCAACTAGACATTTAAATGGAAAACAAACCCGTTCGATATACAGTCGGGTAATGTTTGATGTCAGTGTTTTGATTTTGGATTGCTGCTGTAGGCTTGTTGATCGTTGAATCGTTGTATCGGTGTAGATTGATGCATCTATACCAGCGTTTCCCAACTCCAGTCCTCGCGGAACACCGCTCTGCACAGATTCGGGATTTTCTGCACCTCCACACGCCGATCCAACCTTGCTAATTAGCTAATCAGTAGCATCAGCTGTGCCGTGGGTCGGGAAACTCGAATCTGTGCAGAGCGGTGTTCCGCGAGGACTGGGGTTGGGAAACGCTGATCTATACAAACCTACTACTATCAAGGGCATTTGCATTAGTTCCTTTATATTGTGATTATCATGAGATTTGTTTTGCAGATCAGCAGGGATCAAGTACAAGTGACTTTACAGTAAATATCTGATCGATGTTTTCATGTTGGATCAATGCTATTGGCTCTAGAGCTGTTAAGTTCTGTGCCTTTTTAGGATTCGGCTCCCTCTGAGTCACTTACTAACCTGATCCTGGTGTGCGAGTTGCTTGAGTCAGTATTGCCAAATCATCGGCTGGATCATTTGTTTTTACAGAAGAAAGTATACGTAGCTTGTGACGAGAATGAACTTCTAAATAAATGATACAGTATCAGGACAAGGCTACCAGAGTGTCAAATATTTATTTTCTAGTGGCACTAGAGGAAGTTAACCGGCGGATTCATTCTGTATATGGTTTGGGGAACGCTAACCCTCTTGTGTGTTTGATCCAGGGGTGCGTTCCCTCTCCGTTGCGACCTACGCTAGCAACACTTTGTTAGTTGCTAAAGTACACTATGTTAGATGCTAACATAGTTAGCAACAATGCTTTTGAGATACGCACTCCAGATTCGTTAATGGAGACCTCAGATATGTGACTTGTGAGTTATTTAATGGACCCGGGTGATTAAGCCGGGTGAGTTATGAATCGCCTGGCTCTAATTGGCTCACTGATCATTGAATCGATGTATCAGTGTAGATCGATGTATCATCGCTAATCCAGTATCTTCAAATCTTCTTTTCAGGAGTGAAAGCTGTGTTCTCTGGCCACTACCACCGTAACGCAGGCGGCTGCCACGGCGGGCTGGACATGGTGGTGAGCTCGGCTATTGGCTGCCAGCTGGGCGAGGACACACATGGAGTCAGAGTGGTGGTGGTGACCGCTGACCAGGTGGTTCATCGCTACTACAGTCTGGAGCAGTTAAGCGAAAAAGGCATGGACGAAGACCTGAAGAAACTCCTGGCTTGACACCAAACTGCTTCGTTTACGCAGGTCCTCAACCGCAGACCAATGGGAAAGATCAAGGGGTGCTGAGAATTGGCAGCTTACCTGAACAAAAAGCAGCCATTTCCAAAGGTGGCGAACAAAAATCCACTTTTTTTTTTTTAACATTCTGTGTATTCATCGAGATGAATGGTAGCTGCGATTAGTCGACTAATTTGATGACGTCAATCCTTAAAATGTTGATCCATGTTGCATTTTTTAACAGTGGTATATATTATTTCTTCAATAGCCTTTTGCTTTCGGCTCCGGTTCCTGGTCAGCTCAAATCAACACAACAAAAAAGTAAAAAAAAAAGCTGCTGCAGAGTTCGATTCTGTCGCTGTAGGTTTGTGTAAACGTTTCCAAAGACCCAAGGCTTTAAAAGCATTGGAGTATTTCAAATGATTGGAAATGGGGTTTTGTAAACTGGGCAAAGTATCAACTACAACAGCACCAAAACAGAAGAGAAAAGACACAGGTGCTTTTCTGGATGAACTGGCAACCAGGCAAAAACGCTGTAAACTGCCATCAGTGGGAATGACCTTGTAGCTTCTACAAATACAATTATGATAAAAGACATTTACCTGCTACAATTTGAGACACTAATTTAATTTCTAATAAAAAAAATAACTTTGGGAAAGTTCTGCCTCAAACTTGGTGATTCTAACGAATTAAATAATTGATGTTTAACTGATAATCTAATCATGAAATAACCAACAGATTCTTCAAAAAACATAGTAGTTAGTGGCAGCCCTAATCTGAAAAAGGCTTAATGTGTCATCTGAGAGCTTTTTCCATTATGCCTTCGAGGCTCTGAAAATTCAGATTTAATTTCACTCTTCAGTCACCTTTTTTATTTTCAGAAAGGAAAGAACTTGCTCCTTCAGCCATGCAGATGCACCTGAGACCTGCTTTATAACTTTAGGTCCACACCACCATGTTATATACTAATAAGCAGGTGTAAAAGCATACAGCTAGTTTTAGAGATTGCAGCGTCTGAGCCGATGGTTTGATGATTTCATTCCTTGCTTCTGTGCCCATTACGTTTTCCCAACTCTGAGGTGAGAAGAGGCAATCTCCATGGAAACCATTGAAAGACGTGGCCATTATGGCCGAGATTGGAGAGACTTTTTCGGCTGGTGGATCATCCAGCATGTTATTGCTGACCTCCATCTCACACTTGCAGCTTTGTTTATTGGGTCAGAGTTGGACTTTGGTGACTGATGCGAAAAAGATTATAAAAATACCCAGGCCTAAGCTGATCTGGACCAGGGTGGGACTCACTTCTGCCTGCATTCTGCCTCGATTTGAAATACGAAAGGACTGTTTCTAGAAGTAAAGGAACTCAAGGGTTGTAAGCCACGTTGCTTTGAACTTAGCACTTTGCTCTTAATCCTGTTGTGGGTTTTTCCCTTAAGGTGATATGAAAATGATTTAAGATGTCTTGCCCATGTGTTGTTATTTCACTGCACACTGCATCATTGATAATAAATGATCTTCTTTTTCAGTCCTTGAAACTTATTTTCTTCTGCATATATTTAGACATTTATGTCAGTGTTAACTATATTAGGGTCTGATTTGTAGCATATATCTTCATATCTTTAATGATGATGATTCTGAGTAGAAAGTGGTCCCTGGATGTTGTATTACAACAGTATTTGCAGGGCAAAATTCAAAATGCATTTAATCTGCTTTCATTGAGTCAACATTTGTATTTAACTCGAAAAGTGCAAAAAAAACCAAGTTTAAAAATCTATTTTCAGTCAACCCAATGATGAAGTTCTTACCCTATTTCAAATTTGTGATCATTTTTATCAGCCCATCCTAGCTGGCCATGCACTTTTAAGGCGAGCAAATGTGCTGTTATATCAGCAGCCAGTTAGAGAACCAGGCTATGATCCAGTTGTGAACTGGAGGTTGTGGTGGTCTAGTGGTAAGAACACTTGTCTTTAGACCAAGAGGTTGTGGCTTTGAATCCTACCTCCAGCTCTACCATCATTGGGTCCCTGAACCAGACCCTTAACCCCAAGTTGTTCCAGGAAGACTATCAAAGTGAACTTTATTGTTGTTTCTGTATACAGAAAGTATACAGAGAGATGAGACAACGTGGATCCAGTTTTTACAGTGCAAAGAACTAATAAGCCACATAGAATATATAAATAGAATGTAGAATATACACTTTAAACTAGAAGTAGAAAGAGAGACAATTAGGATGCAGTACTCAGCCTACAATTATGGTTTTGGAGTTGTCTTTTACACTAAAAAGTGCATGTGAATGTGCATGAGATCAGTAACAGTTTCAATATGAAAAATTCATAATGTAATTAAGAAATTGTAATTGTCCCTGTAATTAAGAAAACGGAAGTCGCTCTGGATAAGAGCGTCAGCTAAATGGCATAAAAGTAAAAAAATATATATTTTTTCCTACCCTCAAAAGTGCCATCACATCTTACAGATTTTTGTTTTGGAGCATGTACTCACAACATCATTGTCATTGTTACGAATAAGCACATTAGCATGACAGGTTTAAGGTGTTGTCATTCCACTGGTTAGAAAGTTACATTTGTGTGACCTTCCCCGGGGGCTTCTCTTCTGGACAAGCGTCTTGGCATGCAGATGAAGTCTGCTTTGGAACAGAAGGGCGTTTGACATTTAGCAGGTTGCCATCTCTCACCCGGCAGAATGAACGCCCACACCGAGCAAATCGGAGCCCAAACCGCTCATAACAACCACCTGCCTCAGAGCCAGAGTTGCCATTGTCTCAACAGTTTACGTGACATGATTGACCTCACCTATGACTTGCTTTTGCTTTTCTTGGAACCTTTGATCTGTTGCAGTTTTCCTTGGTCAGAACTCACACACGCAAACACACACTGATGGACCTGCCTGATGATATCACCAGTCCATTTTCAGAATTGCTCTTAAAATAGGAGGGGATATTACTAGAGGAACTGTGCAGATGAAAATTGGGCTGACAGAGGCTGCATTTGTAAGACGCCTCATATGACTCACGTCGTAAAAATCTGCAGCATCACAAAGAAAGAAAAGGATGCAATTGAGGAGCGGTGGAAAAAGCTGCTGGCATTTGTTATAAGCAAATCCTGAATTTTAAGCAACATAATGCAGCATAGTGTCTCATTCACCTTGTGTGTAACACGCATGAGTGCTGCGCTATGGCTATGCTAATTCCATTGTTTCAGCCACCTGTAACAAAGTTAATAAGGATCATCAGACAACCTCTGGGTTTTCTGGACGGCCTCGATCTTTCCATCGCTTCATCCAATTGGATTTGCATTCATAATGCTAATATTAGGATTAAAGGGAATTACTGAAAAGCCTAATATTTTTAAAGCCTCTTCATCTTCAGACTTATCAGTCGCTCTGCAGCTTGCCAGGGTTCACTGGTTTAAACTGTATCTCAGGTTATAAGGCACAAAAAAAATGCTGGATTGTGGGTTAAGAATTTAGCGTTATGTAACTGGCAATCACTTCACGCAATGTCCTGGCAGAGTCTATCCATAAAGCTGTGTACGGTACGGGTGAGGAAGTTGTCTGGATACGCCACTTTAAATAAATGTACATCATGTACTCACACATATATACAGTATGGGCTCGTTGATTAAAAATGTTACACATTAATTGTCATTGTAGGCCTGGAAACAAACACTTATCATCTGGAAGCTTGAACACATTATTATTTGAAAACTATGACTCAAACTTAAATTTAACCCATGCCTGTAAACATTTTAAGTGAGTGCACCACAATGATAAGTCACCTCTGCAGTTGACCCATCCGTGAAGGAGCAGTGGGCATGGCAGAACCCGGGAAGCAGTACTTGGGAGCAGTACCATGCTCAGTACTTCAGTGGTACCTTTACCGGTCCAGGACTTGAACTAGCGACCCCCCAGGCACGGGACCAACTCCCTACCCGTTATGCTCCCCTTTGTTACAGAGAAAATGTACTGCAGTGTGCAGAGAAATCCCCCAGTAAATTTCACTAAAAAAGATGTTCAGACAGAACTTAAGATGAAGTTGAACGTACTTTGAATGGAGGCACAAGCAGACGTTATTTTGTTATAACTGTTCTTTATGCCATATCCACTGCACTTCACCTTTCCCTCTCTCACTTGGACAATAAAGACTCTTATGTCAGATTGCTGTTTATAGACTTTAGTTCAGCGTTCAACACCATCATTCCCCAAAGACTGTGTGTGAAACTGAGCAAGTTGGGACTGAACACCTCAGTCCGTCCGAATCGGCGACAACATTTCCAGCACGATCAGACTGAGCACAGGAGCTCCTCAGGGCTGCGTCCTCAGTCCACTTCTGTTCACACTCCTGACCCACGACTGCACCGCCCTGCACAGCTCAAACCACATCATCAAATTCGCCGACGACACGACCGTGGTGGGGCTCATCAGCAACAACGATGAGTCAGTGTACAAGGATGAGGTTCAGCCGCTGGCTGCCTGGTGCAGTGAGAACAACCTGTCGCTGAATGTGGACAAAACCAAGGAAATGATCGTCGACTTCAGGAGAACTCGCCCTACCCACACACCCCTCAGCATCCATGGTTCCATGGTTGAGACTGTAAAAAACACCAAGTTCCTGGGAGTTCACATCTCTGACGACCTCACCTGGACCACCAGCACCACCTCCATCACCAAAAAAGCACAGCAGCATCTCCACTTCCTGAGACGGCTGAAGCGAGCCAACCTCCCTCCTTCCACCTTCACCGTGTTCTACAGGGGCACCATAGAGAGCGTCCTGACCAGCTGCATCTCCGTCTGGTTCGGAAACAGCACTGTTGCCGATATCAGGCGGCTTCAAAGGATTGTCAAAGCAGCTGGCAACATCATCGGTACGTCTGTCCCGCCGCTGCAGGACATCTTCTACAAACGCTGCATCAGGAGAGCCTCCTGCATCGTGCTCGACCCCTCACATCCTTCACATGGACTCTTTACTCTCCTCCCATCCGGCAGACGCTATCGCAGCATCAGAACTCAATCCACCAGGATGCGTGATAGCTTTTTCCCACAAGCCATCAGACTCCTGAACACACTTCCTGCCCTCACACTTCTCCCCCCACACACACACACCCGGACTGTGAACTAACTGACTCTGTTGCACCACTGCACTTTACACATCACTGTTGCGGTGATGCACTTTATTTTTGCTGCTGTACAGACTATTTCCTCCTCAAATGTCTGTTGACACAACACTGCCATAAATGTTTTTGCACTGCTGCCATTATTTGCACAATATTGAACATTGAGTGCATAATTAGACTGGATATAGAATTCTTTTTCATACTATAACTGTTTCTAACCTCCTTCACATCCAGTGTAAAAGTGTAAAAGTCAATTCCACATTGTAGGTAATACTGCATCCAAACTGTCTCTCTTTCTACCTCTATGTCTAATTCTAGTTCTAGTTTAAAGTTATATTTAAAATTCCATGTCTAGTTTAAAATGTATATTTTGTACTTTATTTATTATTGTTTATTCCATGTGCCTTAATTGTTCTTTGTTCCCTTTTTCCTACTGCACTGTTAAAACTGGAGCCACGTCGTCTCGTCTCACTATGTATCTGTACAGTATATAGCAGAGATGACAATAAGGTTTACTTTGACTTTGACTTTGACATGTCCTTGTCTGCTAATTAAGTCTGTGGTTTATCATGAATGTTATGGACAATGGCAAGTTAAAAGCAGTTCCACACAGAAAGGCCCTACAGCCGACCCAGTGATCGAATCCGGGACCGAATTGCTGTGAGATGGCAGTGCTAACCACTGCGCAACTGTGCCATTCTAAGCCTAAGGCTATACTTTTCACATGCTGCTTTGGTTTTTGCTCTGCTTATTTCTGCAGCCTTGTTCACAAGTTTCCCCGACATTGTTGCCAGTCCACTTCACACAGTACGACAGAGGTGGCAAAGACATAAAAAATTATCCTACTGTAAAAAAGGGTGGTTTATTTACCTTCTGGCCATTCATGATAGATATTCAGAGGAATTACTGCCTTAAATAGCAATGTTAAACCAAAGCCAGTGGGGCAAGTAGCACAGCTGCCTGTTTTATGTGTATTTGTCAAGACCTACACTTTGAAACACTTTTCATTAACATAGTCCTTGCCCCCATTTTAACCCAGACACTTATTTCCATATTCAGCAACCCCGAAGCCCATGGGGGCTAAATGTCTTACTTCACTTGCTTCCACCTCATTCACCCCCGTCACTCGCCACGGGTTTTTAGCCCCAGGATCTGGGGCCTGCTGGTCTCGCTGAACACCACCACCCTGAGGCCTGACATTCCTGACGCCACTGCTGAAGCTGGAATAGGCTGGACTCAGTGCCTTCCAGCTTTATCTGCATATTATTATCTTTTAGTTTTAGACCAATACTATTCTGCTCATAGTGTAATATCCTGTTGCTTTGGGATCAGCGGAATTTAGATGGTGTGGAGTTTAAAAGGAACTACTAGTGCGCCTCAAAAATATTAGAATATTATGAAATATTATATATTATATTAAAACAAATAACTCATTTGTTTTCATAATACTGTATTTCTGGTTTTCATGAGCTACTAGCCACAATCATCCATTTTAAAACAAAGGGGCAGGACATATTTCACTGCATGTATAAAGAATATAGCACGTATGATAGTTTACCTTCTAGAATTAAATAGGGAACATGACAGACCTTTTTCACAATATTCTTATTTTTTGAGATGCACTAGATGACATCTTGAGCATGTTTTTTGGTTTCACAGCCACAAGTCCTGCATGAGACCTACCAGACTTTTTGAGTGCTAATTGTCTTTTTCCTTTGTCTTAGTTTTGATAAATTATTTAAATATTTTGATCCACTTGGTTTTGATGGTCGGTGAGACTGGCGATTTGCTTAAACCTGGGCCTGACAACAGTATAACAGTATAATCCTTTGTGCTTCTTTTCCAATTGCTCGATGTCCTCCCTTATTTGACCGAAGCCCCTAAACTGTACCTGATGCGCAAACAAACTCTCCTTACTGCATTATTCATCCACATACTTCCTGACAACTGTACACAACTGTGTAGTAGAGGGTCGACTGGGTTGTTTTGCTCAGCTTTTCCTTCTCGCTTCACCCTCCTCTCGTTTCCCTTGTGAAAAATATTGCATTTTTATATTGCCATGTCACTTTGCTCTGCTAAAGTGGATCTGACAGGCCAAAAGGCTTGTTCATATAGCTCATCTTTAAACTGTCTATTGTGCGTTTCACTCTGGGATGTCTCCCAGCCACCAAAGGTGCTGCTTTATTAAAGTGCTTCCCACATAGTCCGACAGTGAGAGACAGAAGAAATCAGAATCAGAATGAAATTGATTGCCAAGTATGTTGTCACATACAAGGAATTTGCTTTGGTGCTTGGTGCTTAATAAATTTCTCACTTAATAAATTCAGTCTTATCACTTTTGGGGTTTCCTGCATGTGTGTTGGGATGTAACCTAAAGGAAGGAAGTTGAAGGGGTGACATTTAAGTGCCGTTTTGAAACAGGCAAAGCAGGTTTATGATAACCATTAATAAATTATTCTGGCTTCTTGGGTTTTAGGCAGGAGGTGTCAGGAAAGCTGTCACAGGGATAACAGGCTCCTGGCAGCCAAGCGTTCATAGCAATTTCGCTTTTTGATCCTTCGATGTCGGTTACTTCTTACATTGGGAAGCAGAATTCACCAAGTGTTGGATTTTTAACCCTCTAACAGGGAACAGGAGCTCGGTTTAAACCGTCCTGGGACAGGTTAGTAATTTTGTGGTGTTGCAATAGAAACCTGATTCTAGTGTAGTAGCATGAGCAGACTGAGTGAAAGAGCATATTTTCCAGCTGCGTTATGGTAAGAATTCAGCCCAATGGATGGAAATAACCTGAATAAATAAGTCAAGAACCAAGTGAAGAATATGGTTTAGGTTACAGTGCCTCACCTGCCATTTCTCTATTGCTGTCTCTCGCCCTCAAATATGAATGCTGTTCATCGTATACAGTCTGAGTGTATAAGTATGTGTACAGTAATACAGTAGGCTTCTTACTTCAGCACAATGTGTGTATGTAATGAAGTGGTAGGTGAAGTGATGACTTTTGGTTTATATTCAAAGGGTTTTTCAAAAACGTTAACTATTTCGAAACTGCAGCCATTTTTATGCATAGTGCCTCTATTTTCAACAATTGAAAAAATAAGATATACATTTAATACCATTCCGTAAACCCACTGACTTCAAATGCTGAGGTTGAGGATGGATGACTAACTTGGCCACTTGATCATAATTCATTTCCTTGACTTGAGAAGCTTTTCTGTTATCGGGTCATTACCTTCTGAAAGTTGCAGCTTTGTCCAATCTTTTTTTTTTTTTTTTTGCAGCATTTAGCTGGATCTGAGCAACATCTTGCTCATCTTTATTTCAAATATATTGTGTCGATATATTAAGCCAAAATTGCCAACATTGTGTCCCTGTCTAAATACTTACGAACCTGGCTGTGTCATGTCCCAACACTTATCATTTGAAATGTATTATAATATACTACAACATCACGTTCAGCAACACAGGAATTGTTCTATCTGCGACTTAGGATCTGCTCTAATATTTCTTTCTCACACTTTAATTACACAGTAACTTTAGGACTGCACTTTTTGGCCTTTAGAATTCCATCTATCGCCAGTCTTTTTCCCATCACACCCTTTACAATATTGTACCGCCATCTTTTGTTCATTTGAATATGTTTAACGTAGTTCATGAATAATGGATTTTAGCAGGCGTTTATGTAATACATTGAATTATAAAGACTGAATTATTAGCTACAATCCACAGAGTTCACGTTCAGATGTGCGCTTTAGTTCACTCTGTTCAAATGTTTTAGTTATTTTATTTTTAGTTAAAACTCTACATACTGTACGTCGCAAGACGGTTGTACATGTAAAGTAGTGCTCTTCTGCCCTCTAGTGAAAATTTTGAGTTACTACAATTCGCTGTCAGCCCGCTCGAAATGGAAACGGACAAAACACATGATGCAAAACGACAATTAATCAAATTAGATTTTTACAGTGTGTTTTTAATAGTTTACAATTACCCGTCAGCCAGTAATACAATTAAACAGGATCCAGTGTATTATTTAAATTTCTCTGACATTTTGATTCCAGGCCTATAGATTTCGCGTTTTCGCATTCCTGACTTCGCCCTAAGTTTTGCTTCTTCCGTTTCTGTGCGTATATAGCACTTTCAAGTACAGGTACGAAAAATATACAGTTTATGAAGCACCATCCATTCAAAAACACATAAGAAAAAAGAACTTAATGATTTTGTCAGTTTCTAAGTCATTCGTTATGAGGTAAATGATCCTGCAACTTTTGGCCCAATTTTTCAACCCCTAAAATACATAGTTTTCCATCATCTTTACAGTCATACACACAGCACTTTTAAGAGACACAGTTAAACGCACAAATTATCATGTAAAATTATTTGAATGTCCATGGTTATTTTAAGAATATATTTGCTCTTATCCTATTTTATCATAATTGTTCACTTTTCATATTTAAAATTACTTGCACATTCTCAACTCACTGAACTCACTTAGTAAGCGGCAAATAGGGAAACTTGAATCATTTCTTTTCTGAGCTGACCTATGGAGGGTGTAAAATTTATAGACAATTTATAGTCCACAAAACCCATCACAATCAGAATTCAAGAAATTCATTAAAAAACAGTCCCGTAGATCTAAAAAAAAAAAAAAGGTTAAAAATTGTTGACCCTCAGTTTCAAAAGCTGCTGAAAAATACTCCTAAATACATAACACAGAGAACCAAAGAACAATTAAGTCATTTAACACATCCTTAAATTCAAGGAAATAATCGAAAAATGTAACCATGCAGACCAAGAGTTTGATAGGAAAATGGCCACCCTCAGAATCATCTTTTAAAAACATTAACATTACTCATTACATAAGTAAAAACTTCAAAATACATCATCACCAGAATTCAAGCAGTTAATCCGTCCAAAAATATTTATAAAAACAGTTTTAAATCACTTAAAATGCTTACTAGAATTCCCATAGTAAAATAAACAGCCAAAACATCCTTAAATGGACAAACATCATAACCAGAACTCAACAGAGTCATCAAAATTCATGACCCTGTAACACAAACCTTTAAAACTTCTTGAGATGGAAAAAAGTTCACAAACAGAATCAAGAAATTCAAGAAAAAACAAACCCACTGGTGAAGAAATTGGTCATAAAATAGTTACCCTTACAACTTTCTAAATTCTGTTTATCACTCTTAAAAGCCTAGCTAAAACAACTTAAAAAACATTTAAAACTTCCCTAAAAGAATCCATAATAAAATACACTGACATTTTCCTTAAATGAACAAAAAGTGTCAGGACCAGAAACATACATCATTAACATTTAAAGCACCATCTGGTCATACAGACAAATGGTTTCACCGCAACAACAGGTTGTCATTATCATTCCCAAAGTACCACCACCTTGTCACAGAAATAGTCTGTTCATGTTATTGCCAAACAAAGGGAAGAGAGAGACAAGGATCTAGAGAAGCTTGACCAGCATTTCAGCCCTTAACTCTCAAATTTAGAGTATAGATTTAAGTGCACTTAAAAGGCTTTGGAACTCTTAAAGGACGGAGAGAGACACTGGTAGCATGCAATAGCTGAATTCCATTTGAATATTTTACAGCTCTAGCATCATTGATTTCACTGCAATTTGCAACTGACAGTTCATGCTCTAGAGAAATTAGAGTAAGATTAAACCAAATGCTCCACAATGCTCTCTGTGTGTGTGAGTGAGTATTTGTCATTATGAACACACCACAGCACATAGTGCACCACAACGAAATGTGACCTCTGCAATTAACCCATCCGTGAAGGAGCAGTGGGCAGCTAACAAGGACAGCGCCCGGGGAGCAGTGCTTGGGGACGGCACCTTGCTCATGAGTACCTCAGTGATAACTTTACCGGCTCTGGATTCAAACCTGCGACCTTCAGACCAAGGGGTCGAACACCTTACCGTTACGCCACCAACTGCCCCGGACTGACCCAACTGTGTCAGCCCCAAAGCCCTGTCTTATAAAACAAAGAAAATCTCTAAGTGTCACTGAAGTAACAATCCCTTGCTTTGTCAGTTTAAAAGTCCTAGCAACTGTTGCTTTGCAAGCAGTATGTCACTTTCTCCAATTAAAAGAGACCACAAGGATTAACATAAAGCACACCCAAAGCAAAGAAACAGAAAAAAAAATTTCACTTAGAAGACACCAAACATTCACACTTTTTCAAGAATGCTGGTGGACGCCTCCCTTGCACCAGCAGCTCATTGGCTGTACACTCCCTCACCGTCTGTTTGTTTGTTTGCTTTTTAGGTCTTAATATTGTGACTGTATCCATCATGTTTTACGTTATCTTTTTAAGATGTAATTTTATTGACTCTGCTTTTTGTAGGTTGATGTACTTCCTTTCATTAAGTTTTAACATTGTTTTTACTTTGTCCAAAACCACAATTGGGCTATTTCAGATTTGATTTATTCTGCTTTTCTGACATTATTCAGCTAATTAGAAAGGGCATGATGTTTTGAATCTAGTGTGAGAAAAGGACAACAATGTCTGCAGTGCTGTGGGCCTTCCGTGACTTAGGTCTGAGACCCCTGTTCTAACCCCTTTTGGTTAAAAAATATACAGAGCAAAAAAAAGAGGTCAATCATAGTCTTACCTGAGAGGATGAACAGAACAAACTCTCTCAAAAGGCAAGCTGGTATAGTTACCTGTCTAATATATTCATGGGCGTAAATCCCGGGGGGGACCCGAGGGTTGTCCCCCCCAAAAAAATCTTTTAAAAAAATAAATAAATAAAATAAAAAATCGCACTCTCTATTGTGAATAATATATGTATGTATACCTAAAATAATTGTGTAAGTAGAAAAAAAACAAACGCATAAAATGCATTTAGAAACAGTTAAGTTCCCCCTCCCCTTCCTCACAGTGGTTTGGCCCACTGCCTGCTTCCCCAGTTCATCTCACCTACTCTACACACACGAGCACTTTGAATTACCATTGTGTATGAAATGTGGTACAGTATAAATAAACTTGCCTTGCCTTGCCATGTCATAGACTAGATAAAATGACAGAGAAAAGGAAAATGGACATAAGATCATTTTTCAGTGCACCTAAACGCCAAGTAAGTACAAAAAGTTCACATATTAAGGCAATTTGGCTTTAAGAATGGGTGCTTATGAAAATACTAATGTCACAATATCAATCACAGGCAAAGGAGACAGAAATTATTGAGGGACAGGTAGAGCAGGGTCAATCAGATGTACAGTGTCAGGTAAGTGTGAATTTTGTTGGTGGTTCCAGTGTCCTCATGTGAAGCTGAGAGGAGCTTCAGTGCATTGCGGAGACTAAAGACGTGGCTAAGGGCTACTATGGGCCAAGACAGACTTAACAGTCTGCAATGTGCACAAAGACAAGCTCGACAACCCTAACATAAACAACATATGCCTAGAGTTTGTGGGGCCCAGTGATACCAGGAAAAACACATTTGGTACTTTTGTTTAGTGTCCATTCATTAATGTAAGTTTGCTTTAAATTGCAGATGTTTTTTTCCACATAGAACAGTTACTGTAAATTGATTATTTAATAATTGATTTTGTTACAAAACATTACTTATTTTGTCTTTATCTTTTTTATCTTTTTCACAATAACAGTCATGTTTAAATTTTGTGTGTTGATGGCTTGACTGTAAACAACATAAACAATGCAATAAATAGTTTTGAAGAAAAATCTGCTTTGTCATTGAACCTGAGAAAAACTTTGAAAATAACCATAATGACGCAGTCTCCATGCTACAATAAATAATGATAGAAGCAAAGTTTTTCACTGTGGGGACATATTTTTATAAGTACAATTTGACTGTATTGTTTGTGTCCCCTTCAAAAATTGCTCATGAGAAATGTTATATTTTTTGTCCCCCCCTACTGTTAAATGAAATGTACGCCCATGTATATGGTATAGTTACTTTCTAATGATATATGTGTAATGAGGCTTGACAGAATTTTTTACAACTGGTTGGACCTGTGCTCATTGCTTAATTTCTCGCAAAGAAGTTAAAATAGCTGAAATTTTCACGCATCTTTTTGTTCGAGCTCAACTGCAGCTTGAACGAATGGCGATTCTGCTGTGACTTGCCGAGAATTGAACTGTTGGTTTGAGCAGCTCGACCATGTTTTCATCTGGCCAGTCGGCAGCAGTTTTTACTGTAGCTGTCATTTACAGTCCTGACGACTGCCGAGGAAATTTTGTAAAAACTGTATTTGAACGCATCTTTTGACATTGAACATTTCTTCCTCCATATGTTTTACGACCTTTTATGCTGGCCTCCTGAGTATTCATGTACACACTTTTACATTTCTTCACGTCAGGTACAAGCAACCCGATTTAGACTATGCATGTGCAGATAATACGTGATGCTGTTCAGCTTTGATTTTTATCTGTCTCTGTGTTAATATAACAGAGAGTGTGCAAAACTGGCATCAAAGCAAAGGGTGGCTACTTTGATTCTAAAATGTAACTCTTTTTAAACACTTCCTAATGCCATATGTATTCCTTTCTCCATGCAGTATACAGTATATGGGAGGTGGGTATCCAAAATAAACTCAATCCTGTAAAAGGCCCAGATGTTTTTCTGCTGAGGAAGTTTAGCTTGCCACAGGACCTGTTCTATACAGTTCTATACTGCAGTCATGGAAACTGCAACAAACAATGAGGACAGCTGAAAAACACACAGGTGTTCTTCTGCTCACCCTGGAGGAGCTGTATTCATCGGGAAATGGGCAGAGATGAAATGAAATGAAATGAAAACTATATGCACAGTTTTAAAACCATTCTGGCCTACAAAATCATTTTGATTGAAAGATGTACAGTGGGTATTGAAAAAAATCTCTTCAAAACATTCAAGTGTTGTTACAGCCTGAAATATAAAACAAATTTACTCTGTACAACTATAAGTGCAACTTATAACATCCAAATCCTACCTATAACACTACCACCACTGAGCCTGAGCAAGACCCTTCACCCCAAGTTGCTCCAGGGAGACTGTCCCTGTAAATTAAGAAATGGAAGTCGCTCTGTATATGAGCGTCTGGTAAATCCTATAAAGGTAAAAATCTAAATGTAAATGCAAATGTGTTGAATGAATTGATTTAAAAGGTTGAATAAAAGGACCAAAGTGGGAAGGTTAATCATAACCCTAAGATTTAAACAGGTGTGCAGCCAGGTTGTCTAGTAAATTGCAATAGTCCTAAGACAAAAAGACATGCTGGACTGTTGGACTGATTTGTAACTGAAGATGTGTTTTCAGGGACAGGACCATGTGTATTTGTGCCTTTTTTATGCTGGAAAAAACTGGGGCCACGTCTCTGCATAAGTATATGTAACTGAGATGACAATAAATTTTACATTGACAACCACAGAAATATGATCGCACCGTATATGTGACAATTTGATTTTAAAATCCGGGCGGCGTTGAGATTCAAAGACACACCCGCTAAGAGACTGGAGTCTTGGCTGCCTCATATTACGCCAGTACATACGACAACAAATGGAACGGTTAAATGATTCACGAAGCAAACAGTTTTGAGAAGAGCTGGTAAATATTCTAACGCTTTTGAAACAATATCTTAACTAAATTAACAACCAGTATTTTTTTCAACTGACAATTCAGGAATTCTTGTGGTTTCTGTTTCAAAGCAAGCGGAGACCGGTGACGTCGTTTGTGATTCCCCTGCTTTTCTGTGGTCGCGAAAGACTTTTAAAATAAGGACATTTAAATAAGGTAACTTTCCCTTCATGTGTTATATATTTAGCTTATTGTTCTAGCTTTACAATTACACGGCAAATGACGCTGTCGTTTATAATTACATGCCGTTGTGTGCGAGGTAGAATGTCTTCGTTAAAACGAAACTGATTTTAACGTAGTCTGTGCCTTCCTGTGTTACAGCATGACTGAGGCCACACGTCTAGAAGCCGAATTGAATCGGCTGGAATGTCACTTTACTTGGGGTCTTAAAAAAGATGATATAAACCTCACAGATCTTCTGAATCGGCTAGAACAACATCTTGATTTAAACCTGGGGGGTGAAGTAGGCGTATCCCAGACTTACAACTGTTTAGCATTTGTCAGGTACCTTCTAGGGTCTCCTGAAGATGCACTCGTCAACTTTCAGAAATCTGAGGAACTGAGAAGAGAGTACTGTAAGAATGACTGTGACAAGTGGCTAGTAGTCACCTACGGAAATATTGCCTGGGTGAAATATCACATGAAGTGTTATCATGAATGTGAAAGCTACCTGGAGAAACTCAGGGTTATTGGAAACAAATTTCCAACTGAATCTGCTTCTGACCTCTATCATGAAGTGCTTGGGGAAAAGGCCTGGACCCTGTTCAAGTTCTCTCGCAAGTATTATGAAAGAGCTAAAGAGTGTTTCAAGAAGGTGCTAGAGTTGGTGCCAAATGATCCCCACTGTAACGTTGGTTATGCCTTTGTTCTGCACCGTACAGAAAACACATGCTCCAGATTAGTCGTTGATCAATTGCGTCATGCATTAGAGAGAAACCCAGATAACGATGAACTCAGAGCTCTCTTAGCTCTGAGACTTGTTGAATTCAAAGAGTACGATGAAGCTGAGACTTTGGTTGAGAAAGCCCTGGAGCAATCTCCCAATGCTCCAAATGTGATTCGATATGTGGGTAAATTCTTGAGGTCCTATGGGTCTGTAGAACGGGCTATTGCTTTGCTGAAGAGAGCATTAGAAAATTCACCAGACTCAGCGTTCATCCACCATCAGCTGGCACTATGCTACAAGAAGAGTAAAGAGTCTTTGCAAAAACAGGGGAGATATACACCTGAAGTTCAAAGACTCTATCGTCAGTGCATCCATCATTTAGAGAAAGCAACCACACTAAAGCCTTCCTTCATCGCTGCCATGGTAGAACTGGCAGGGCAGTATGGTGAGGATAAGAAACTCAATCGAGCAGAGGAGCTGTTTCAAGAAACTCTACAGTTAGCCAAAGAGAAAAATGAATTTCTGCAGTGTGTGTATTTCCATTTTGCAGAGTTTCAACAATACAGAACAAGGGACCTACCGAGGGCCATAGGCTATTACATGGATTGTATGAAGATTAACCATGATTCAGTAGACGGGAAAAGAAGTGCAAAAAAACTAAAAAAGATAGCTGAAAAAAATTTAACCAATGAGGGAATGTCCTGGGGTATACAGGGATTCATCTACAAATTAAAAGGAGAGAAACTGAGAGCCATAGAGTGCTACAACAAAGCTTGGCAATTTACAGAGGATGATGAATACCTTAGTGAATTGTGTGAACTGCAATTATCTTTGTGACAGTGATGAAATCTCACACTGGTAGCTGTGTGGTTCCAATACAAAAGTATACATTTGCATAGTGCAGGTGCAGTTAAAGGATGTGTTGTGAAATTTGGTCATATGAAACAATATTTGTGTGTATTCACTATTGCGCATGTTAATAACAAAGCAATTTATTCCATTGAAACATGCCTTACAAAACACACTTTCATATTTTGGTGATCTAACTAAATGAGGATTTTTCTCATTTCTCTATTTTTCTCGCTGATGCTGGTGTAACCATAAGTGAATTTTGTTTTGATACAGTTTTGGATCACGTAGATCACATTTCGTGGTGTGGTGCATGGTGTGTTGACAATGACAAATAATCACTCAATTTCAATTCACTAGGGTTAGTGAATTGTATCTATTTGCATAGATGTTGTAAATTTTAATTGTTCTAATGATATGTCAGTAGTTTTGTACAAACATCATAACTGTTTGCTCTGAAATGCATTTTTAACTTTTTCATTTCTTGATGTAAAATATATGGAACAGTAGGGGTAAATACCCAAAGTAAATAAAGTCTAACGTTGTGTCATTAACATTGCCATTCTTGATTATCTTTTATTAGCAAGCACTTGCCTTTTCAGTTTTTCAAAAGATGTGAATTAATTTACAATTAAATTCTTGTTTATATGCAAATTCTTTGATTATTTTTGTTTAGAATTAACACAGAGACATATACTGATTTAGCTGCTCTAAGGGCCTTCTTAAAGTTTCCCATAGTCTCTTTCCAAGCCAATTCGAACACCATTTATGTGACGTAATTTACATGCATGGTGGCACAGTGGTTAGCACTGCTGCCTCACGGCAAGATGGTCCTGGGTTCAATTCTCGGGTCGGCCGTAGGGCGCTTCTGTGTGGAGTTTGTACGCTCTCCCCGTGTTTGTGAGGTTTCCTTGCACAGTTTCCTCCTAATCTAATCCTAAAATATAATGATAATTCCAAAATCATGTAAAATTGCCCAAGCCTCAAGGTTTCTATTTCAGCTGAAAAGATTGTATTTCAATTCAATTTTATTTGTATAGCACTCTTTACAACAGACATTGTCACAAAGCAGTTTTTCATATAACCGACCCAGGTTTCTAACAAGCAAGCTCGAGGAGACAGTTGCAAGGAAAATCTACCTCTGTAGTTATCAGGTAGAAACCTTGAGAGTGTATGCACAGTTTTGTGTAAGTGTGTGTGTGAAGATTTGCTATCAAATTTAGCATTAAGTTCAAGAAGTCCTTGCTGGTTCCAGATGGTGAGATCTCTGTAGAATTCAGGTGAAAGTTCAGTCATTAAAGTACAGTCCAGCAGCACCCAGAGTCAGAAATTTCACCAGCTGCATGGGTTCAGCTTGGGAAGAAAGAAGAAAAAACCTTTATCCCTAACCTCCGGCAGGTCTAAACTAACTACAGGAGCCTAACTACAAGGGAGAGCTGGAAGGTAACACAGACATCAAAGTCAAAAGTCAAAGTGAACTTTATTGCCATCTCTGCTATATACTGTACAAGTGTACAGAGAGACTAGATGACGTGGATCCAGACATAAGGACTTCCAGAGGTCTCAGCATATGGCAGCTCCACCATCAACAAACTTTAGAGATCACATGAGAGTGGCAGGACAACAGCACCAATTCTCACTTTCACCTCACGGGTGCCAGTGTGTCTCTCTTGAACATGCACACGTACAGTTTCTTTTTCAGCACGCTGCCACTGTCTGCGCCCTCCGCTTCCCTTTCGGGCTACGGTAATACGGCAATTGATCTTGTGGGTTCGATTAAAGTGACAGTTGGGTATGGTAGTAAGGTGGTGCCCGGTTTCCCTTTTCACGTTTCTCGTTGAGAAGCCAACCTGATGGGTTTGGATTTATTCTCCACCCGGGGATTCTCCCTGGTGGACACAACAGGTACTGCAATCATGACAGTCACCACGTCTTGGCAGCAAAAGTGGCTGTCCCTGTTTGAGGGTTTGGGCTGCCTCACCGCTTTTACCCACCAGCCTCTTCTGGACCCTGCCATCAAACCAGTCATCCAACCCCTCCACCGCACCCCTCTGGCTTTCCGAGATGGCGTCTCTTCTGAGCTCAGGCTGCTGCTGGATGCCAGCATCATCGAAGCTGTGGATGCATCGCCCTGGGTTTCAAATTTGGTGGTGGCGAAGAAGAAGTCTGGGGGCCTGCATGTGTGCGTTGACCTGAGTGTGGTGAATAAGGCAGTGGTCCCGGACAAGTTTCTCCTGCCTACCTCGGAAGAGCTTACCGCTCAGTTCCATGGCTTGACGGTGTTCTCCAAACTTGACCTCAAACAGGGCTACTTACAGGTACCTCTTCACCCCAGCAGCAGGAACCTCACAGCCTTTGTGACTCACGTTGGGGTGTTTCGCTACACACATATGCCTTTTGGACTCAGTTCTGCCCCCAGCTGTTTCCAGAAGATCATTATACGAACTCTAGGGGTCTCTTAGGAATGCTACAGAAACGTATGCTCTCTGATTCAGTGCGGCGCCAATGCACGGAACACGCGGTGACGTCACGTTCACCTGACCTTCCGGGATTGGAATTGAGTTGCGTTTCCTAAAAACGTGACCGTAAACTAGTTAATTCATACGGCGTGTTATTGTTGTTCATTTGGTTTTAAAACTAAATACTGTTTACAACAGTACTATTTGAACAGTTGGAAGTTAGTTTCTTTATCACTTTTTTACTTTGTTTAATATTTTTTACTTATTGGAACACGCGGTGACGTCACATTCACCTGACCTTCCGGGATTGGAATTGAGTTGCGTTTCCTAAAAACGTGACCGTAAACTAGTTAATTCATACGGCTTGTTATTGTTGTTCATTTGGTTTTAAAACTAAATACTGTTTACAATAGTACTATTTGAACAGTTGGAAGTTAGTTTCTTTATCACTTTTTTACTTTGTTTAATATTTCTTACTTTCTAACTCCTTAAGTTTTAATTTTTTAAAAGATTATCGTCAATTTTACATTGAAACACTGCTGTTGGTCAGTTGCACATAAAATAAATCGACTTGCAGTTTCATTCCAGTATACATCTACTTTTGTCTTCCACTTTTAATGTGACATTAAATCTTTAAGGTCAGTCAAATTGTGCAAATATGCAAGTGAAAAAGTTAACAAGATGTATACCGGAACATAATACAATTCTAATGACTTTTTACAATTGTATTTATTTACGTTTACAGATGATTAGCAGTGAAAGATCAGTGGACCTTTGGTTACTTGACAAACTATACAAATACAAAATAACAAGAATTTTACTCCTCTGCGTAATTTATGAACTCGCTTACAGTATGCTATCCAGCCAAAACCTGTGATAAACGACTTAATATTTTAAAAGAACCTGGCAGCGGTGGGATTCGAACCCACGCCCCCGAAGAGACTGGAGCCTTAATCCAGCGCCTTAGACCGCTCGGCCACGCTACCGACGATGACGTGAGGTGTAAACACTTCTATCGACACGAACAACGCGACAGGCTGCGCAAGCCAAATTTGTTTAGCTAATCCTCTGACAGTAATCTTCAGCAACAGAGTCATATTCTGGATAAACTACCAAGCGAACAACCAAGATTTTGTTGGTTTCTGTTTCAAACTAAGGAAACTGGTGACGTTGTTGTTCTCCTAGCTTTCCTTTGATCGCGGAAGTCGTTAAAATAAGGACATTTAAATTAGGTAAGATTGTCTATTATGTGTTATTTACTTTTCGTGTTGTTCTGGCTGCATTTTATTCATCACATTACACAGCAAATGATGGTATTGTTACTGATCAGCGACGTGTTTCGTTGTGTTGTTGTCAGTGTCACTATTTGCTTTGTTGTCTATCGATCAACTTATCGATTCCACCTGACACTAAACTTTTCGTTTTTATCAAAATGTTTTTCTCCATAGTACATACTGTTCTATAATAAAGACCAACTGCTTAGACACTCTACTGTAACTACCCGTACCCACAACTATCTGTTGTGAAAGAACTTTTTGAACCAAAGTAAAATATTTACAGGTGTAAGATGTGTAATTACTAAGCTTTCCTTATAAAAATGTGATTTCAAGACGGTGGTGCCAGCCGATTTTACCGGGGCTTCAGCACAGGGTATTTTGAGTCCTGCCCGGGTAGCCAAAGTAATTGTACAGCTGTTTAGCTTACTTCAGGGGCGTCGCCAGCCGATTTTACCAGGGATTCAGACCAGGGTGTCCTTAAAGGCCGGTGTTACACCCTTGGTAGTGCGGTGGTTAGCTGCCGAGAAAACCCTTGGTTCGATCTGCAGGTCGGCCGTATAGGGCCTTACTCAGTGAAGTGTGCGTGCTCTCTCCGGCTTCTCTACGGTGCTCCGGTTTCCTCCCTAAAGCCTGAGTTATAGGTTGATTGACTACTCTAAATTTCCCCCGCTAGGGTGCGAATGTGAGTGTGTTTGTGTGAGCGTACTCCGCCTCGTGACCATAGTCCCAGGTTAGCAGGGGTGTTTACAGCCTTGAAGGACCCCTTGGGCTTAACCCGGACCAGATGTAAAAAGGGGAGCCGATGGTTTTTACAGTATATAAAAGGTGTTATAGTAGGCTACTACTGTAATTGTAATTTAATTTCCAGATGCATGCATGTTAATGAAATAAATAAGCTAAACAGCTGTACAATTATTTTGGCTACCCGGGCTGGGCTGAAGCTCCGGTAAAATCGGCTGGCGACGCCCCTGCAGGATTGAGCAGTTCATATTATGAATAAATGAATGAAAGACTGTGTCAGTATATACACATCAAAATGTGATATATCGGAGTAGTCCAGAATGCCCTGAAAAACATGAAGCGTGAAGGTATACTACATTATGGTTAACTGACAATGTAAATACGAAGGGATTTTAAAAGTTTAAAACTGCAAGGAGGCCAGTAGGATTAACCATGTACAATAATGTAGCCTGTACCTTCCTGTGTTACAGCATGGCAGAAGCCACCCATTTACATGACAGATTGAATCGACTGGAATGTCACTTTACTTGGGATCTGAAAAAAGAGGATATAGACCTCACAGATCTTCTGAATCGCCTGGAACAGTGTGTAGAATCACACCGGGGAGGTGAAGAAGGAGTCATCCAAATTTACAACTGTTTAGCATTCGTCAGGTACCTTCTAGGGTCTCCTGAAGATGCACTCGTCAATTTTCAGAAATCTGAGGAAGTAAGAAGAGAGTACTATAAGAGTGACTGTGACAAGTGGCTAGTAGTCACCTATGGAAATATTGCCTGGATAAAATATCATATGAAGTGTTATAATGAATGTGAAAGCTACCTGGAGAAACTCAGGGTTATTGGAAACAAATTTCCAACTGAATCTGCTTCTGACCTCTATCATGAAGTGCTTGGGGAAAAGGCCTGGACCCTGTTCAAGTTATCTCGCAAGTATTATGAAAGAGCTAAAGAGTGTTTCACTAAGGTACTAGAGCTGGAGCCTAATGAAGCCCTGTGGAACGCTGGTTATGCCTTTGTTCTACACCGTACAGATACCGAATGGCCCATTTCAGCTGACTCACAAGTCATTAAACAACTGCGTCGGGCATTAGAAATAAATCCAGATAATGATGAACTTAGAGTTCACTTAGCTCTGAGGCTTAGTGAGGTGAAGGAGAATGATGAAGCTGAGAGTTTGGTGGAGAAAGCTCTGGAGGAATCTCCCAGTGACCCTTATGTGATCCGGTATGCGGGTAAATTCTTCAGGTCCTGTGGGTCTGTGGATTGGTCTATTGCTCTACTGAAGAGAGCATTAGAAAACGCACCCAACTCAGGCTTCATAAACCATCAGCTAGGACTTTGCTACAGGAAGAAGAAAATATCTTTGCAAGAAAAGGGAAGTCGATTTACACCGGAAGTTCGAGGACTCCGTCGTCAGTGCATCCATCATTTAGAGAAAGCAACCACACTAAAGAACCCCTTCATCCCTGCTATGATAGAACTGGCACTGCAGTATGGTGAGGATGGTAGACTCAATCGAGCAGAGGGACTGTTTCAGGAACTTTTCGAGCATGGTAGAAACAAAAATGAATTCCAGCAAAGTATATATCGCCATGCAGCAGAATTTCAGCAATACAGAAGAAAGTGCCTACCCTTAGCCATAAACTACCACATGGAATGCTTGAAGTTAAACCATGAATCATTTGATGGACAAAAAAGTGCAAAAAGATTAACAACAATAGCTGAACGAGATTTACGTGAAAACTCTCAAGAAGCAAGGGCCTGGGGGATACTTGGATTCATCCATAAGTTAAAAGGAGAGAAACTCAAGGCCATAGAGTGCTACAACAAAGCTGGGCAGTTTAGTGGTGGTGAAGAATACCTCAGTGAACTGTGTGAACTACAACTGTCTTTGGAAAAGTGATGAACTCTCACACTGGAATAGATGTGGTTCTGAGACTTTATTTGCAGCTCTTGCTTTGTGATAAAGTTAATAATAATTAACTATCAATTTTGGGTTTGCATTGTGTATATGCATTACATGGAAGGTGTGAAATTCTGAACTATAATTATACATTTACACTGTGATTTGCATATAGAAAAAATGTAAAGATGTTTAGCCACTACTATGCACTGTTTACCTAGCTACTGTTAAAGTTTTTATAACTTATTGGTGCAACTAAATGACAAGATTTTCATTTTCTCCAGTTATTTTAGTCAAACCTTCTTTGCACCACATAGTTAGGAAACATTACTTGGCTAATTCTGTTGGTAACATTGAACACAGTTCATTTTCATAAAAAGCAACATTTAGTATGTGTATCAGATGTAGTTTGTCACTAGCTGTCAGTATAAAGTCTAATAGTGCCAATGTCTAATGGTCTAATGTCTAGGTCTAATGGTTACACTTTAAACATTACACAGAATAACCTTACTGATTGCTCCCTTAGTAAGCCTGCTTTAATATCTAGGGTGATTGACAATTCTGCATGCATAGATACACTTTTCTATATGAAGGTGGACAGCATAAAATATACTTTATTAAAAAGCACTTTTAGTAGAAATCAAGGTCAGTTTGAGGTTAATCTTAGTATCAGTATAGACAGTGTTGTAATCTCTTTTGTTGTACTAGAAGTCAGTACCATTTTTGTACTGACAAAAATACTGTAAAATACATTTTACATTTTTTTTCTATTTCATGTGGTCAAATATACAGAACACCATTGGCATGTACAATACAATTCAATAAACACTTAATTTGGTGTCATTAGCATTGACATTGCAGTTTCAAATGTATTCTTTATAGATTGCATTCATTTAGTAAATGCTGGGAAAGAGAATTAGTCATAAATATAATAACGGTTTCAATTCAGTGTAAAAGTGTCACTACTCCCAAAGCCTCTAATTTAAATAAAAAGATGAAAAGCTAATGTTAAACTAACAACAATTCTACTTGTGTAGATCATAAAATACATGTTAAACACCACAAATGAATACCAAGTGAATACCAACATATCCTTGAGCTGTATGACACATGAACCAGCACTTTATAAAAAAAAACTGATGCAATATGCACCAAAATATGAATGAAATATATATATGTCAGAAAGATCAGATCAAATGCATATTTGTATTTGTAAAAATGTAAAACTACAGGTGCTAAACAAAGAGTCACCAATTTCAGTAGTTTGTGTATGGCAAAATTCTGTAAAAAACAAGAGAAGAATGAAAATAATCAGCCCAGTGCTAGGAGGTGGTTGCATTGATAATTAACAGATCCTTATTTTTGGTATTGTAAAAGTCTGCTCCTTGAACGTCACATGGCTCCAATGTGGGCTCTTTGCTTTGGGTCTTGTTTTGAATTCTCTGGAAGCGGCGGACAACTGTTACAGTGCAGAGCAGGAGAGCACTGGAGATGAGGGCAAAGCCACTCAAGAAGAATGTTGCTGTGTAGGTGCCTGTGGTGTCCACCAACCAACCTGAGGAATCCGAGAGCAACCTTATTAGCAGTCCATATCAAGCACTAGCTCAAATACATTTAGATTAGATCACATTCTTCACATGAGCATGAGCTGCCACATCTATCAAAACTAGGCAGACATGGTGATTAGATTCTCCCTAATAAACCAGACATCAGCCAGAAAAACATCTGCCTTGAAAGCTTGTGCCAACCTTGGTCATACGGTTTCTTTTGCATGAAATTGCTTCTTTGCTCAAAAAAGGGCTTTAAAATTTAAACAGCTCCTTTAAAAGAAAAAAAACAAAAACCTCAGCATTTAGTCATATTGGGGTTACATCTGTAAGACGGCCACTTATAGTTAATTTTCAACATTTGCTTTGCCATGGACCCCTGCAATAGCTCTGTGCTACTTCTAGGAGACAGGCCTGTTGCATGTGTTTGTGCGTATATACGTATGACATCTGGAGCATTTAATGGAACTTTGGTATTTACCATGACACAGTTTTCACAGCAATAAATGAAGAGTGACTTGTGAGTTGTGATAGTACAGAAAAACAAGACTGGGAGGAGGGGGTGTGTTGGTCATTAAAAAGGCTGTAGTATGCTGACCCTTGCACTAGAACCCATACTGAGAGTGGCAGTGGCAGTAGATGATGATCTTTAGCCTACTTTTACTGGGCAGTTGTTTTTCGGTATCAAGAATAAAATATATGTTCTACGTGATTCCTTATTTTATAGGTGCTGAAATACTGGGATTATGTTAGTGTCTGCAAACATTTTGAAAAATAAGCCATGCTAGTTTTCTAGATTGTTGTAAGAACTTATTTTGCCAGAAACCTTTTACAATATGTTTAAAAGTGTGGTGTATATGTTTCCAGACTACAGAGCAATGTAAGAATCTCTGTATGTGTACATTTACGTTTGAAAGCTGTGGCCACTCACCTCCTATAGGGGGGCTAACCAGGTACGGAATAGCATGAAGAAAGTACACCACCCCAAGCGCAGACGATAGGTACGCTGTTCCCACTACATCTGATGTAACCACCGGGATGAGGGCCACATAGGCACCATCAAAATATCCGTAGAGAACCGAGAAAGGTACCAGCAGGGCGAATGTACGTAGAAGGGGGACGAAAAAACAACAAAGGCCCTCCATTCCTACAGCGGCCATGTAACAAATACCCCTGTACTTCTTTAGCCACCTGAACGTGAGACAGAAGAGTGTTAATGAGAAGTTCAAATTTGCACAGTTCTCATGTCATTCATTAGAAATTATGAATTCTCAAACTCTCAGTAAAAATCATGTAAAAAGTAATTTGTTTATGTACTAATGTACAATGTAATGTTTTTGTGGAAGACTAACATAATAAACATAACTGATCACAATCAAAAAATTCTTTAAGCTATGTTTAAAGAAGACTACCTCCTGTCTGTGAGCCATCCAAATGTGATGTTCCCGACAATGTCAATGACCCCTAAAATGGACATAAGAAATGCAGCATGGTGGTGGCTGACCCCGACGTCCAGTGCGTAGGGCACCAAGTAAACAAAAGGCAGGCTGCAGCCACTGGCCAGGAACAGGAAGGAACCTGCCAAGACCAGGAAATCTGGCATGAGCAGAAAGTGGTACTCCTGCATGGACTGCCAGCAACACTGCTTGCCGCCTTTGTGCAGTTCGTTTGCATATTGCTTCTCTCCTGCAAGGCTGACCACTACGGGCCTGGCACCATAACCACATTCAGAGTCCACAGGCAGGGGGCAAGCCTCCTCTTCTCTCAGAGTGATGGGCCGTAACAGAGCTCCACACACACACAGGTTAGACACCAGTCCGCCCAAGATGAGGAGAGCCCCCCGCCAAGAGTAGTGCTCGATCAGCAGCTGCACCACTGGGGCCAGGACGAAGGTCCCAATGCCACTGCCGGACATGGCGATGCCGTAAGCCAGAGCCTTCCTCTCGCAGAAATAAACTCCGACCATGACGATAGCAGGTGTGTAACAGAGAGCAAAGCCAAGCCCTGCACAGAAGAGGGGAAACTGCTCTAATAACCATTTATGGCATTTTGCAAACGTTCTTATCTAAAATGACTTCCATTTTTTAATAGCAGGAACAGGCTCCGACTTAGGTTCAGGGCCTTGCTTAGGAACCCAGTGGTGGTAATGCTTGAGCAATGATTTGAACCCACGATCTCTTGGTTCACAGAGAGCATCATAACCCTAGACCACCACCCTCCTAATTTCATTAATAATGTAGCACTTTTGGCTATTGATGTTAGGCTAATAGCATTTGTCAGATGCTCTTATCTAGGCTGACTTTCATTTTTTTATAATTGCAACTTGGGGTTAAGTGCTTTGCTCAGTGAACAAACAGTGGTCCCAATCTTACGATTCTGTTACGTAACCGCTTTGCTACCACTGTTCACTAACTTGCTTAAAAGCTACCAGTGATGACCTTACCAGTTAAGACTCCCAGAGTGAGGTAGAGGTACTCCAGACTGGAGGCGAAGGAGCTTAGCACCAGGCCAGTAGACGCCAGAAATCCTCCCAACATCACAGCCACACGACATGACAGCTGATTTCCAATCAGGCTGCCAAGGGGAGCTGCAATGGAAACAAAGGTCTTAGAATGAGATACCAAAAATGATGAATAAGTAAAAGATTTGCATATGATGTATATGAACTTGTGCATTTACACTTTATTCAGCATAATAAAGTGGAGGACTTGTAGTTCTTTGTAACACTGAACCAACAAGGGTTTGGGATATCTGACGCTTTGCTATCAGTCCTGAGATACGAGAGGTAACATGTCACTGCAGTTTTGGAACACTTTATGTAACATTAACAGCATTTATTAAGACCTGGTTTTCCAGTTGTTTTCCTAATTACAGTTTTTCTCAGTCACTTTAGTACATTTCTCGAATCATCCTTAACATTCACACAACAGTTTGTACATTTCTCAAAACAACATGTGCAAACTACAAAACACAATAAATTGCCTGCAAAAGCACATAACTTTCTCAAAATGCTATGTTTTTGTCCCAAAAGCAAATATTTATGCCATTCAAACTGTCAGTGCCATCAGAATGACAAGTCTTTGCTCCGTCGTTTATGAACAAATAGTCAAAATGATCAGTCATGTTGTCAATATAACAGTTTGCTCTGTAAGTATTTTCTAATGAAAATTGTATCAAGGATTTTGAAAACTCTGACTGAAAATGCATAAGGCTAAGCTTTGTGTATGGTATAGCAATATCAATACTTCAAAGAAACACATTACAGTGTGTGGGAGGGATTGATTGCACCAGACTGGTTGTATGATTCAAAGCTTTTTTTTATTGTCTTGTACTGTTTATACAGTAAGGAAAAGGCTTTTACAGAAATGCAGTTAACAAATGACAAAAGAAAAAATGACAAAAAAATGACAAATTATTATTAAAAAAACACAGAAAACACCCCTTGGGTAGAGCTGTACATGCACCGCTGTATGGCAGATTACAGTACAGAGTTTTCCTACACATCCTGACGTTTCTGTCTGTCAGGCCAGAGATTTTCATGCACATCACAGTGTATATCCTCCCTAGCAATTCCTCTTCTTCCTCTACCTCCTCTTCCTCTAGATTGTCTCCTTACTCCTCCACCTCACATCCTTACTCTTCTTCTTCTGGGCTCCTGGCCCTGTTCATTTCCTTCTTGTCCTTCCATGACTGTGTCAGAAATTGTTACATTGTGTTCTGTACTGTATATAGGCTTGCCAATTGGAGGTTCATGGGACTCACCTCTGAACCATTGTAGAGAACTGGTTCATCATTGGTTGATCTAATGCTTGACACGTTCCCTCTCATAAATGAGAGTTAAAATTCATCTGAGATTAATTAATCAATTTAGGTCACATTTACCAAACAAGTTAGAGACATTTATAAAATATTACTGACAGATCTTGACAACTAGTGTAACACTTTTGCATGTACTGACGTAAACAATGAAATGTTGCCTAGATATTTAGGGAGGTACGACTATTTAACTGATACACAGTATAATGCATTTTGACTGATATGACATAAGCAATTGATACTGTAAAAAACAGTAGACAATTGTACAAAATCAGTTGCAAGTATGTTCTAAAGCATTGACTGTTTGTTCAAAATAATGAGATTTTACCTTTATGATTTGCGCAACTGACTAGATGACGTGGAGTTTGTACAAGCAGTTTTGACAATTAAAATTCTGATCTAAGAAATGCACAACAGCGACTGAGAAAAACTGTAAATTTATAATTGGTCATGCAATCCTAAAGAAGAACCTCCCCAAAATGCTAGTTGTCGTGACATAAGAACGAGGTGAGTAAGGCTAAAACAAAAAAGGCCTGCTGTTTTGAACAGAATTGTTGTGACAATGGCATGTCCTCTCAAGATGTGCGCTGTGTGTTGCTGGCTTTCAAGACAGAGAGGGGGTTGAGATGCCTGCAGCCTTCAGCTCTGATTTAACTTGGGACCCAGAAACACTTAAAGATTCTGCTTCTCTAGCAAAAATATCTGAACCGAATGCTGTGTATGGATTTAAGACAAAAACTAGACATTAATATATAAAATACATGTGTAGTGTAATAATGCAAAACGGAATGTGGCTTGATTTTTTTTTTTTTTACATTTACATCGACGGTTACATAATGCAACCAAAAAAGGAGACTGGATGCTAAGCTGATATTCGATAGGATCAGACAGCCAAAATATAAACTCTTAAACAGGCGTTTGTTGGAGTGTTGGGGTGTCAAAGAGGTATCTAAATTATCACGTACCACAGAGCATGGTGGTGCAGTCAACTAATGAATGGATCCATGCCGTTCCAGAGTAGTCGTGTGCAAAATGCATTTGAAATTCAACAAAGAAGATGGAGATGCATCTGTAAAAGGTTAAACATAAATCAAATATAACATAAGCAACAACATAATACGCAGAGCACTACAGTACTGTTATCCTGGAACATCACATGAAGTACACTAAGTACTAAGCATCACTTTTTGAACAGACAGGAGGAAACACTGATCTGTGATACAAGCATTACTGCTGACAAGCTGGACAATAAATAACTGAGTTCTGCAAACCCCTGTGGGCCTTTTGGGTGGGAAAGGCTGGGTAATGAGGCACAATTCTCAAGCCATCCTGATTGCACCTGAACAAACAGAGAGAAAGCGCCAGGCAGGGGACCGGGGTCACAGCACTCAGTGTGAATATGACAGCCAATGACTTGCACATAGTCAATCACTGGCCATAGAACACACACACACACACACGCACACAAATACACAAACTGGCTAGGGGCCATCAGAGGGGAGAGATGTCCTTCACTCTACCATGCTCTAATCAGTCTGAACTCTTTAAACACACTGCTGCTCTCAGCCATAGAAGCCCTCAGCCTATAAGGGTTAATAAAGTTCCTCAGGTCATGAACCACACCCTTAGTACTTGTACAGGTAAAGAACATGTTATTCCAAATTCTTCTCCATCTCTCTCTACAAGAAACGTCCCACCCACTTCTTGTTCTGCAAGTTCTTTTATGCTGCATACAGAGTTAATGACAAGTCAGTGTTCTGTTTTCACCTGACAGACTTTCAGAACATTTTTTACCTTTTACACTTTGACCCTAATTGTTCACACTGGAGAAACGTCTGACAGCAATTATGCAAATTTAAATCCATGCTTTTAAGACAGACAAAAACAACAACCATGGGCAGAAAAGAATGACTTATTAAACTAAAATACATTACTAGGTGCATGTGTTACGTACTTGCAGAGCTGTTTACATGCTTGTCAAATGTAACATGAGCTGGCAGACTGAGAGAAATCACTAGATGCCTGTTGTCGTTTCGTGAACGACTGGATTTGTTGTCACTAATTCTCAGTGGAGACTGAACTAAATATAGGGTCTGTACAATGTACACAACGCGTGTACGAAACTGTTCCAGGGAACGACTGCTTAAGCGTAAAACCACCTCATTAAAAACAGGTTCTGAGACTTACCACAAAACAAAACCATTGAATCACTCATTTTTTGTGTGTGTTCCAGGGGCCAGACCCAGACTGTAGAGACACCTGTGTCGAAAATGCAAATAACTTAACATTCAAACAGCACTTTGCATGCGATCAGAACATTTACCTTGTCACGGCACGCGTGCAGACGGTGACCATGAAACAACCGGCCACGATCACCCATCCCCAGCCTCCGTCTGGAGGAAGGACTCCAGCCTTTTTCTTTTCCTGAGCCATGGAAGCAGCACCCAACTCTTCCTTGTCCTTAGCACCAAGGCCACTCCACAGACACACATACACCCACAAATACACCAAACACACACTCTGAACCACACTTTTCACACCCTGCAGTTACTTGTCATGGTCACAGGGAGCCAAAATGGATTCTGCTGGGCAGACAAAAGACATAAAAAAACAAACATGAATAAGTATTGAGTTCAAATAAAAATAATTAACAAGCAGCATGTCGTGCCAAACCTGTACCCCAGGGGGTTAGACATTGTCAATGGAACATCCTTAAGTGCTCTGTGCTCCAGAACCTGTTAGGTGTGCTCACCCTAGGCTTTTGCCCTGCACTAATGATCGACAACTGGCCAGAGAGAAGCAACCCACATTCCTTTTGGCGTCTGACCCAGTCGGCTGAGGTGTTTACGTGCACAGGGGGCCATGCTAACTCAGGAGATACCAGATTAACTCAGGAGCGTGTGCTCTGCCTTCCTGACCCCTACAACCCAGCTGAAAAGCTGAGACATGCTTTAACATGCTTTAACACGCTCTTCTTGGAAAAACAATTTCAGTGGGTCACAGTCTCCTTTTACCATTCATGCTCTTCCATCATAAACATGCAAAGACAAACATGGATTTTCCCCCCAATTGATAATCAATTAAAGTTATTGGTTCTTGTTGATAAAAAAAACAGATTTTGCAGACTGCATGCTTCACTCAGCAAAAAAAACCACTGGCTTTAAACACTACACTGCTCATGTTAACTATTTTAATGCAGGCAGGACACTTCGATTAGTTAAAAACTAAAATCTTCACAGCAATACAAAATTGTTAAAAGGGTGTTGGACATTTTTCTCTATTGACTGGCTTGGGAAAATCAATTCCATAAATCTACCTAATTTAAGTTCTTTACATTTGACAACTTCTTAACCTCTGTGCTGATGTCCAGTCCCAGTTGCTTAACTAGAACAACCCTCAATAGAAAAGAATCTTTAACACATTCTGTGGTTAACCTAAATTTCCAGGCCTTTGTTTTTCACAAAGCAAGGTAGACAAAGTGATATTTACCTTGGGGGATTTCACATTCTCAGTCGCATTCTCTCAATCTTTATTCAGCAGTAACCAACTTTTTAAAATGCCTGGTTAGTTTTAGGGAATGTAACATGTATGTCTTAAATCTCCATCTTAAAGACTTGAATGTGGTCACATGCAAGGACTTGTAGAGAAATGCTATGGCAACTTGCAGCTCCCTACAGAAGTCTGGATTAAATTTTAAAAAAAAGAAAGGAAGAAAGATAGATCCCACCTATTGGGACCCACTAGAAAGACCAGAGGTTTTGATGGGATCATTTGAATTGTAGTAGTAACATTAATATATAACAATATTAATTACAATTATTACAATATGTAAATAATATTAATAGGCTAAGATGTTGAGAAAGTTAATAATCATTTGGATGTATATTAGAATTGTTTAGAATAATAAACCAAACAACTACCTAAAAATAGTCTAAAGGGATTTAATGGGATTATTAAGTGTAATAATGATCAAATTAATGCAGGCTATGAGTTGCAACAAATAAAAAATTGGATCCATTTTTATTTGTGTTATTTAAATAAATAAACTGGAGAATAAACCGTTTCAGGGTTAGAAACTGAACGATACATAATAAAGAAAGTTTAACCAATGAAAAAAAGTTCGACCGAGTCAATCAGAGATGGTAGTTTCAGCGATGAAACGTGAAGCGAGATATTAAAGTGTTTCGGTTGGTTTTATTAGTAAAGTAAACGGTCGTGGGAACTAAAGCTGATGTTCTTACCATTCTATAGGCGCAGGGCAGCGTTTGCGCTCCGCGCAGCTCATCGAGCTCCACTGGACTGTGCGCTCGCAACCAGCCGCTGAGCTGGAACGCATCAACACTGACCCTTCGTCACGTCGTATTGATTGCAGCATCTTTTCCCATCCATCCCGGCTCAGTTTTTCTCCGGCGAACAAGTTCGCAGCTGTAAGAACATCCTGTGCGCTAAACTTCAACATGTGTGTCGGCTTAAGAGCATTGAACTCACTTTCCTCCTCCTTCTCCTCCCCATTCCGAACACGTGGGAAGAAATTATGCAATTATGCGCGGCCCGTGTTCCCCCTACACCCACCTCTCATTCCTGTCCGCTTGTACCTGCCGGTCTCTCTCAACTTGAGGTGAAAAGAGTCCTGAACATTTATACTTAAGTACAAATACTGTTATATTGCTGACATAGCACGCAAATGCAGGTTAAAGTACGGGTGTTAAGCACTTAAGTACAAAGTACTCTTCTCAAAAACTACTCAGAGTCGACCTTTCATAGCCACCCATAATGACTACATGGATATAATTCTACAGCTAACCCTAACCCTAACCTCAGTAACCAAATGCACATCTTTTACCTCTTTTAGATTCTCAAATAAAACATGCACATTTTCTATAAAGTCATTTCTCCTCATGGGGACCTCTCAAATTTCCCCACACAGCCCAAACAAAAAGAAGAAAAGTGATTTTAAGGGACAAAGTGGCCCAAAAAGGTCCCCACAACGCATAAAAACATGGCACACACACACACACAGGGAGTGAGAGAGAAAGAACTAGATGTACAAGTATACACTTATTCTAAAATAGATTTCAGTATAGTTTTCTTTTACAAAATCTACATGTATGGTCCATAATCAGCACTGGACTGGCCATCGAGCACACCGGGCACTTGCCCGGTGGGCCGATGGTAATTTTGGGCCGGCCAGGTCTTTTTTTTTTTAACTAATGGTACTAGTGATGGATGGTATTAGTCATTATACCTATTGGTACACAAAACTGGTAGATCGGCCCATTAGACATGATTGATTATGGGCTGGACCAATTACAGCAGGGCTGAGGCCCCCTTCCTCTTGGGCCTCGGCTGTCAATCTCATACAAGAGACGAGATCACTGACGAGATGAGAGACTGGCAATTTCTAATTAACTAGACCAAGCAGCCTTTCGGTTTACACTAAGTAGCCTACTGTATAGAATAACAGGCTTCATTGTCTTTCCATCAGTACATGGTGGGCCAGTCTCGGCTCAAAATGCCCGGGCCGATTTTTTTGTCCCAGTCCAGCCCTGACAGTCAAAACATGTTTTCAGACATTTCTTTAAATGCATAAAAATGTAAACATTTAAACATAATAGGCACATAAATAATCACACCCTTTGCTATGACACTCAAAATTGAGCTCAGATGCATTCGATTTCCACTAATCATCCTTGAGATGCTTCTACAACTTGTCCAACTCTTGAGCATGATTTGGAATGGCACACACTTGTCTATATATGGTCTCACAGTTGGCAGTGCATATCAGAGAAGAAACCAAGCAGTGAACTGAAAGAAATTGTCTGTAGACCTCCGAGACTGGATTGTGTCAAGGCACAAATCTGGGGAAGAAAAAAAAAATCAGCAGGACTGAAGGTCTTGAAAAACACTGTGATCTCCATTATTCAGAAATGGAGGTTTGGAGCCATCAGGACCTTCTCTAAACCTTGCCACCCACCCAAACGAAGTAATCAGGGAAGAAGGGCCTTGGTCAGAGAGGTGACCACAAACCCAGTGGTCACTAAGGCAGAGCTTGAGTGTTCCCTTGTGAAGATAGAAGAACCATCCAGAAGGTCAACCATAGCTAATGTATTCCACCAATCAGCCCTTTATGGAAGAGGTCGCTTGAAGTTTGCCAAAAAGCACATTAAGGATTCTCAGATTGAAAGAAGCAAAATCCTTTGGTCTGATGAAACCAAAACAGAACTTTTAGGACTGAACTCCAAGCGTCATGTCTAGAGAAAAACAGGCACTGCTCATCACCTGGCTAACACCAACCCTACTGTGAAGCATGTTGGTGGCAGAATCACTGTAGGGATGTTTTTCTGTGGCAGAGACTGAGCAACTAGTCCGCATAGAGGGTAGGATGACAGCAGCCAAATAAATAGGAAATTCTTCAAGAAAACCTGCTCTGGAACTCAGGCTAAGGTGACAATTCATCTTCCAACATGACCATGACCTGAAGCACACAGCCAGGATAACAAAGGAGTGGCTTCATGAGCTGTCTGTGAATGTCCTTGAGTGGCCCAGGCAGAGTCCGAATTCAATAGAACATCTCTGGAAAGACCTAAAAATGGCTGTTTACTGATGCTGCCCATCCAACTTGACTAAGCTTTAAAAGATCTGCAGAGAGGAATGAGAGAAAATCCCCCAAAACAGGTGTGCAAGCTTGTAGTGGTATAACCAAGAAGACTTGAGGCTGAGTTTGTAGGCAAAGGTGCTTCGACAAAAAATAAAGCCATGGCTGTGAATACTTATGAAACACTGGATTAAACATCTTTCTAAAAAGTTGTTTTGCCTTACCATTATGGGGTACTGTGTGTAGATATTTGAGGACAAAAAACCCTCAAATCTATTTTCGAATAAGTCTAAAATAGATTTGGAGGGGGAAAGTGAAGGGGTGTGAATACTTTCTGGTGGCACTGTATATATAATATCTCTCTCTCTATTTGAGAGGGAGAGATACTGAGTTAGTGGGAGTCAAATGAGATGAAAAAAAGAGAGACACTTAAGAGGTTGTGGAAGAGAGAAGATAGTGAGTTAGAAACAGAGAGTAAAATACACACTCCAAGACGGTGATAGAGTAAGAGACAGTGACAGAGGGAGCAGGCAAAAGGGACAGTTGTTCCCACACCTACAACCACAAAGTACACACTTGAATAAGAGTACAGGACAATATGTTCACTTAAAGACACATTTAATTTAGTATTCACAGGACCCACTGATAACAAAGGAAAAGGTAAGAAACAACCTGCGTCAACAAATTTTTTTGCACAGACCTGAATAAGATGTTCAGTCCGCTTGGGGCATATGTCACAAACACATAAAAATGTGTAAACACAAAACACACTGATGGGATGATACTGTTGAAGCATGACAACAATGAAGGGAGAGTTCGCTGCCTTTGTTAGTCGGCACATTTAGCTGAACGTGCCAAAAAAACCAGGTACTTTAGTGTGCAGGTCATAACTGCTGATGTAAAATGAATGTTACTATAAAAAATAGAACCAGGCTCAGGACTGAGTGTATCGGTCATGTTCAGTCTTTGCAGCTGTATAAAACATGTTTAAAGGTTGACAAAAAAAGATCCAAAATTAAAACGGAGAGAGTACACAATGGTTCCTATTTAGATTTGGGAGTGACAGAGAGCGATAAATATGCGTCACTACAAAGTCAGGCTCCACCATTCATGCAATAAACAGAAAAAAAAATAATCCTGGTATTCAACCATAAAGGGAACATTTGTAGTGCCTTAATTTGTCTCTCACTACACCGCTCCCTCTCTCGCATGCAAATATAGCTTGCTGTGGCTCAGAGCTCAGAACAGCATGTACTTACACATGCATTCAATTTCCTGAAGAAGAAAAAAAACCCAAAACTTCAACAGACCTATTAGAAACAAACGGCAGGATAAACACATGACAATCCAACATGTCAAATGAAAATGCTTCGGAATTAAAAGAGATAAAAGTCTGGTCTCTATCAGCGTCAAGGCACCCAGTAACACTGTAACGTTTCTGTAGTGGGTAAGAGTGGCGTTGGACTGCCATCACGCATATGCAGACACTCAAAACAGCAACCAACTGCATGAGGCAAAAACTCACGGACTGGAAAAAGGGCAACAGGAGGATGGAAATTTGGTAAAGAATCGGACTGAACTCAGGTAAATAAATGAAATTACAGACATCCCACTAATATTAAACAGTAACGGGACCTTTTACCTTTAAATATATACTAGCATCAGAGAACAAGCTCTGCATGGCATGACACTTTTTGAAGAGGGAAAACAATACATGACTAAATAACTGCTGGTGACAGGTTTTTTAGAGAGAAGTATTCAGGTTCAGGTTCAAAGTTCAGGTTTTCCATCACACAGTTGCCTTCATCTACTGGCCTTAAACCGTGTAAAAACCTAACCATAGCAGCTAGGAAGCTTAATCTAAATTCAGAAATAGTTCTATAGTTTAATTTCACAAAAAGGTTTTCTGCAAGTGATTCCGCACATATGGCTAGGGAGGGAAGCTAAGTAAACACTTGGTGAAAGAAGCCTCAGGATTATGAATATCCAAACGTGTTGCAGAGACTAGACATTCCAGACTTTCTGGATATTCAGTACACAGGTTTGGTTTCATGTCACAGTATCTGTGTCACTGTGTCACATCTAATTCTGCAACCTCAGCCCTAGTTCTGTAAGGAATTCTCTACAAACACAGCAGCTACAGCTTTAGCCATGCAGAGTACTACTTTCATTACTGTACATTTTATAACTTTACAGATGGCAGAGGTCAATAAATTATACTGGGATTCTCCAGAAGCATTACATGAGATGACAATGAAGGCATATGCTGGAAAGGCAGGAGGAAAAGGCAGGTTTACAGGCTCGCTTTGTAGTTGAAACCATGACACCATCATGTAATGCCACAAACATGACAATCAATAAAAGGACAATCTAAAAAAATGTGAATTAAATAAAAAGAATTAAAATAAAGAATATATTACAGTGTAAGTACACCTCAATGTTAAAAAAAAAAAGAGTAGTCAAACGGAAGTAGCGATAAAACAGTCTCAATGGCATAAATCAGCAAAAAATTAAAATGTAAAGCTTTGGTCCCAACATTGATCTTGACAGTCTTAAAAATATATGTAATTAGAGACCAGTAATTATAAAACAAAAAATACTCAAGTGGGGAAAGAATCTTATACTGTAACTGTATCTGATATCAAAGATGAAAACCTCTGATAAGACAGTCACAAGTTCAATAAATGACAGCCTGGACCTTGACCTGGGCAATAGGCCAGTGCTATTATGGGGAGCTAAGAGTCAAGAGATTTCTAATTCTGAAAAATAATGAAGATCTTTATGGGGCTTACTTTTAAAAACATTGAGAGTAAGTTTATGTGTCAAAAGATGTATGGTTATCCAGTGTTAATGAAAAGTATTATTGACTGGGTTGCTATAGTGTTAAATGTCATTGCATTATGAAGTCTACAATGGATTAAAATGACAACTGAATCTCTGATTTTTACATTTTCCATTATTGTCCTAGTGTTAAAATGTATACATTTTGTCACTGGATTCATCAAGGCCCTCTCATTGCATCTTAATAAACTGAGTGTGCATAGTAATACACATCTGAGCAACCATCAGTCACAAGGTTGGCCACATTTGCTTCTGAACTGAAAGTAAATGCTGAACAAGAAATGAAGCCAATCCACCCTCCATCAGTCACACACCATTTCTCATTAATGTTTCTATCATTACACTATTGCTAAAGACCTTCAAAAACAAGGTAATGCTGATTTTTAAAATAAAATTTCAGAGGTAAGTATTATTTGTTAAACTTTCAAAAACTAGAGATCTGAATGCAAAATCTCATGGAAACATACTGCATTGAATGTAAAATAGGCCATTTTTGAACTGATGACAGAAAATGCAATATAACCATTAGGATCTCCTTCTACTAGGCCACGTCCAAAACCAGTGATTTTAAGTATATTTTATAACAAAAAACAGTGGGTTTAGGCTTGAAGGGTGCAGCCAGCGAACGCAAACACCATATTTTTCCCCAGTTGACTGTACCATTAGGAGATTCCTTGTTAGTGATAAATACACTCAACACTCAAATCCAAACCTCACTAACATCTAAAGATTACGCTTGCTCAAGCTTGCAAGCAGGGAAGGAGGACACAGGCGTCATCTTAAATATCGGACGTTATCCTAATGGCTTTCATGACGTCTCGCAGCAGCTTCTAGTTGGAAAGTTCTTTTGAGTTCCTCAACACCTCAGAGGTCTTCAGTCATCTTCAGTAGCTCTAAAAAGGCACCAACAGCCCCAAAATAGCCCTGCACACAGCAAGGCACTCGATTAATTCTTATTCGATATGACACTCAATGTGGACATGTTTATTTATCAGAAAAACAACTTACTTCATGCTCCAGAAACAGGGCTTTCAGTTGTCCTTTTGACCAGAAGTCCATGGCATACGCTAGCAGCTTTGTCGACACTGTATTTATTCGCAGAAAATTTCCAACAAAAACGACACGTTCAATTTTCTGGAAGCAAAAAGAAAGATTATAATTGCACTAATCTATTTATGCAAGAGATACATTTGATCAAAAATGTGCTTTTTCTCACTTCTGTGACTAAGTGTGTGTGTAAAGGGGAGGTGTGTTGGAAAACAGTTTGCTTTTGGCTATAATACAGCTGTGGGTTGTTGAAGGATTCTGGCCCATTTAGGAAAATTTTGATACCAATAATGACATCATAATTGAGTCCAGTTAAACTAGTACATGTTCAGGGAAACTCAACGAGACTCTGAAACCAACTCACAAGGACGTGAACAATTATTTATCTCCATGGATGGTTTATTTCTTAGAATTCAGTAGCCCAACCATAAAGATGACAACTTCCCCAGAGTTTTTTTTTTACTTCATGAATAAAGTCACCTTTCTAAATTCAAAAGGTAAAACACAAGTTATTTACAAGTTGCGGCATTTCTTTGCCACGGTTAGCCGGTGCACTGCATTTTCCTAATTTCTGGGACAGTCTCCTGGAACAACTTTGGATTAAGGGTCTTGCTCAAGGACCCATTGGGGTAGAGCTGGAGGTTGGATGTGAACCTACAACCTCTTGGTCCATAGAGGTGAGTTCTACATCTTGGCCGCCTCCATCACCCCTTTAAGAGTCAATGCAGCATCAGAAAAAAGTTGTGAGAATGGTTAATTCTATGGCAATGGCGTCAGACGTCGTTCTGTGAGCTTTGATAGCCCTGTACAATGCTGCTTGATCTCCATGCCACAAGGCAACACTGTAAAGAAGCTGAAAGCAAACAGAGTCTACATCTTCAGGTTTCAAAATTGTGACTTTAAGGATGATGCAGGGTGGTGCATCTAAAGCATACTTCACTTCAACTTTGTGTTCTGTGTTCAAGTGAAACTTTATGTCAAATGCTCAAAACAAATCAATGCCATGGTTTTGCTGAAAGATCTGAGCACAATGAGCATTAATTTAAGCAATTTGCCGTGGTATAGATGCCATTAAGTTGTGAATGTAGGAAAAACATGCCAAACCTCATTCACAGCACACATACGGGCGATGGAGCCAATGTTGTTTGTAATGGTGACGAGCGTTGCCCTGGCCAAGTCCTCTTTGCTGATGCTATCACGTCTCTCCTTGCTCATCATATGACCAAAACTGAAGGACAATGGGAAAAAAGTGGCTTGTATGATGAAAATACTGCATTCCCATGAAGGCTACATGATAAGATGAGTGAATATGACTGTCCGATACCTGGATGCTACGGCAGACCCTTGCAGACTGAAACGCTCGTAATCTCCTCCATAAATGTCCTTTACCAGTTTGTCCACGTTGGTACTGTCGCCCTTTGCCGCCATCTCCAAGGCCTCCTCAAATGTCTCGCAGCCCGTCAGCAAACAGCACAGGCCGAGAAACGTGCCTCCTCCCAAACTAGGGCAGAGCTGATACGTTACTTTCACACTTTGGTGTATTATCAAATTAATTAGTAAGTAAGCAAAATTTATTTATAAAGAGCCTTTCACAGACAACAAAAATGGGCGCTGGACTATTTAAGTACAAAAATAGGCAATGAAAAACAGCATCAAAATGAAGAATTAAGGTGCAAAACAGCTGCAAATGCGCATACTGTATATGCACAATTTGGGAGTTAAGGGCCTTAGAGCTCACTTACCTGGTGCCAGTGACCCGTTTGTAATCATCTTTGGAGTAGACGGCCAGGATGCTGACCCCTGAGCCAATGTTTACCAGCAACATGGGAAAAGGGTTGTCGAGGCAGCATGACCTCTTGACACAGTTTTCGGGGTCTGAGGGGTTTTGGAAAAAGTAGCACTCGGGGTGACCGTTGAAGCCAACCGAGTCAACATAGAGCAGGCCCTGAATCAGACAGTCAAGCTCATCCAGCTTCTGCAGCTCCAGATTGGCTATCTACAGAGATAGACACATATACAGTGAGGGTTTCATCAACATGGCATACAATTTGCAAACAGAATGCATCATGACACTCAATATTGTTAATATTGTTGATATTGATTTCCTGTTCATTTTATTTGTGTTCAATTTTGTACAAACGACTTCACTGTACAAATTATAATTATTTAAAGCTTTTCTATTAAATCTATGGCGAGGTATTTATGGCATAAAAATGATGCTTTCAATAATGGGAGAAATAAATCACATGGGAGACACACAGTTAATCCTTACAGAATAATTCCAGATTCCAGTCTAAACACTTTCTTAAAAACCTATTTAATGGAAATTTAACAGATTAGCAGATAATTGACTTGGCTTTTATGAGTATTTTGCAGCTACAAGGACAAATGATATTCACCAAAGGTTTGGTGTGGTTGGTAGTCTGCCTGGGCAACATTTTTAACACACTGCTTGAAAATAAAACTATCACAATATATTAATTTTAGAAGTCCACCACCCAGTTTATACGGCATAATTTATAGTAAAGTAGTTAAGGGACCTACTCCTACACTGTCTCAATACAGTCAGATAAATGACTTTCATGAATAAATATTTATAGGCTATTTGGAAGTAACATGTATTTTATTTATTAAGTTTGTGCAATTAGATCCAACAAAAAGCGTGCATTTTTATAATAAAGCTGTATAGAATAGAACTGGATACTACAAAACCACCTTTCTTCTCTGGTCATTTTCAGATGCTTTTGAAGCCTTGAGTTTTTGAAAACTTTTACTGTAAACCTCTTTTGAAAATGAGATGGACTACACTTATTTTTTAAATAATACAGACAATATACATTTTGCTTTATTTGTATTTGAATAATTTTTCCGTTCAAGGATTACACTTTCCATTTGCATTAACATTCAGGCAATTATTTAAGGATTTGGTAACTAATAATATTGGATATTGGGAAATAGTCATCAATTTTATGCTGTCTTATGGTTGTTTATATGCAAATACATGTTCACACAAAACAAAATGATGGATGAGAAACTGGCATCGACCACTGGCTTGTGGACACTAGTGAAAAGAGCTCCATCTACTGGTTCATGCTTGTCTTGTCATTCATTACAATTTCCTCACCGTCCTGAAGTCCTCCTCAAACTTGTAAGCCCCTCCGCCGGTGGCACAGAGCGTGGTGTGCAGGCTGGAGAAGTTCTTGTCGCGGCCCATCTGAATGAAGCTGTGCATATCGTGTGTGGGGAAGCGGATGAAGTGCAGGTTGCCCGTGCGGCCGCACATGGTGAGGTTCTTCAGCTCCAGGTGCACGTCCCGGATACCCATGTTGCCGTAGGCCACGTTAGAGGTGAGGTAGCGCCGGATGCTCTTCAGGCTCTCCACCTCTTCCTGCTCCTCCTCAGCCGTGATGTCCTTGGGCTCAAAGTAGACCAGTTTCACCAGCGTGCCGCCAATGTCCATACCGAACCATGGGAAGGCTGCAGAGCAAAGTGCCGTCAGACCATCAGAACTTGCAGTGAAATTTTGACTCTTAATTGATCTCCCAAATATTAAAATCTTTTGTATTTGTATGTCAATTTGCTGATTAGAGGCTTGAACAAGGTAATGTTTAAAGCTGCATTAAAAAAAAATTATTCCTTTGAAATGACTTTTAGTTCCATCAGAAAAAATGCTGCTGTTCACACAGTCATTTACAAACTGTCTGGGCATGTACCTGGACACTGCAAAACACTCATTAAAACAGATAAAATGGACTGCACCATCACCTGGGTTCTTCAGGGGCCTATTTATCTGGAACTCGCCCTGATGCCTTCACTCTTGATTGATCATAGAAACATTAAAATCTGTGTTTCTACATGTTCACACTTGGTTTTGGTTCCTTTCAAAGTTTTTTTCCTATTTGCCACAGATGGAGAATGTTCTTGCCACTGTCACCCTGTACTTGCTGGTTAAAGTCTGTAATAAAGTAAAGCTGCTATACAAATAAAATAAAACTGAAAAAAAGAAACGTGACATCTAGTCACATGCCCAAAATATATTATGCCAAAATCTAAACAGAGAAATAGGGATGCAACAATTAGTCAACGTAATTGACAAGGTTGGTTTCGAAAATTTGTCAGTGCAGAATTTTGGTTGACACATCATTAAAAAACCCTGTAAATATAAATGTTAGGTAAGTGCTGAGGGCAGAATCGCTTCCATTGTCTGTGACAACTATGTAAAGTTAAACTGCAGTGACGCATGAGTGTCTAACATGTAGGCACCTTGGAACTGTGACGTCTATTCTCGATGGGTATGTTTAGTGAGTAAAGTCATAAAATAAAATAAACTTGCTAAACTAATTATATAGCAGTCATTAAGTACAATAGTAAATCAGTGAATTACTAGCCTACCCTGCCTCATGTTCTTACCTATTTTTTGCTCATGCTAATACTAAAATCCATTCTGAATAGTAAATCTCTTCCACTGTTAGCTAGTTGGTCTGTGGCTTTGAGCATATCAGCAATTCATATTTACCCAGTTAAATTGTTTATTTGGCATTAAATAGTGCACTATCTGTGATACACAGCTTGGGAACAAGTCACTTGTCTAACCTCTATAATGTGCAAATAATGAATGGGTGTAACATTAGCCAGGGAAAGAGCTAAAGAATAAAAAACATGGTAGCACAAAATAAGCCGCCATAAACAATATCTACATTCATTACACTGCCGCACTAAATAAAACAGGCCCAAGAATGAAATGCTGGACGCAACATCATTTGAGATGCAGCTTTGCCTTGGACAAAAGTACTTTGTTAGTAAATTTGTTGATTAATAGCTATTACAGTAATCCACTTAATCCTCTTCAAAATACTGCCCATGTGCTGATGGTTTTTGCTCTTTGCTCCTTGGGACCCAAAAGAAGAGCTTTCACAGGCAGCAACAATAAAACTGGGCAGAAGCCCATGAATTCCTCATTAAAGGATTAGGTCTGTATTGCTATTATATAGGAAAGCGGAGCTGCCTTTTCAGCTGTATTAGTGGAAAAGAGAATGTTTTGTATTACATAAGAGAAATTTACAATTACTGTCTGGGATCAGAATAAACTCTGGACACGTCCCTCATCTGTCCCATGCAAAATAGGAAATATGCTGGCCTATGAAGGTCCAAAAAATTATGAAAACATTGTGTCAGTGTGGTAAAAATATAAGAAATACTAGAAATTGCAGAATTCTGCTTAATGAAGAAAGCTTATATACCGTACCTAAATAGATCAGTTTACTTACAGTGGCTGTGGATTAGCTCTTCTGACTTTTCTTTGGAACTCATGTGTCAGATGTAGACCCCTTAATTTACTCCACTTGATGAAGGAAATTTTGCTCCAATGAAGACAACTTGACTAGTAGTAGGACATATAGGTGAAAGGTGTACTAACTCCTTACTTTGAGGCCCAAAGAGAGCAAAGTACTCCAAAGTAGAGGAGTGGCAATAAAGGCAATTAAAGACTACTGTAAGGATTTCCCCCTCTATTTCACACATACCCACCACTTTAAAAACAGAGGGTTTTAAAACATTGTCTTTGTGGTAGAACAAACAAACCATCAATTTTTGTCTCATGTACTTCCAATGTATTGTGGAAATTCTTTTCTCGGGCTATGGTTTGGTGATTTCCTGAAAAATGCAACTATTAAACTACTAAAAAAAATGACTAAGTTCAGGAATAAAACTGAGTGCTGTATTCTGTTAACGGGGTGCTTTTTGCAAAAAAGCGGGAAAGACATAGCACTTTGTAATTATGTAGAGTAGTTTATAAAATGATTTGATTCATTAGCGGTAACCTCAGTCTGTTACATTCCTGAAACGTCTTCAACTGTTATTAAAATAAATTTGTGTTGTGTATGGAATCTGTGTAACGACAGATATTTTGTTCAATTTGTCATCTAAACGTCTTCCTCAGTGTTTGCGGTGTCGCCCCGCCCCTCGCACAATCGTTGCTGATTGGCTGATTCGCTACGTCATTCATATCAGCAGCGCTTCGCCACATCTCCGGAATCTCTGCTGTCCAATGAAATACAGGACGAACGACACGCGTTTTCCCATTTTGAAACACCACTGGCATTTTTTTAAGTAATAGAACGCGATGTTGAGTATATAGTTACTGTGAAATACGAGTATTAATTGTCACACATTTTTCAGTCGTTGAGCAGAATAAGCACAAAACGTTTTTCGGGGGTCTCCTATCCGGAACTGTCTCTTATCTCGGTCTTCAAGATCAGATCAAGCCTACGTGTTAACTGTACTTGTTTTAATGTGAATTCCAGAAAGGGCTGAAAATCAACATTTTTCGGTCTGAACAGCTTGAATGAAGAATTTTCATTTTGTAGAAGCAATGATACGTTCAGTTCTAGGAATAACCATTTCAGCCGATGCGTCGACGTTTTAAAGCACAAAACGATTATCAGAAGAAACGATTACATTGTGTCTTGATTTAGAAGAAGTTATGTTTTCTGTAAGGTCTTTGTAGTCAATATGGGGGCGAAACCAGCCCACCCACCAAAAACCAAATTTCCATATTTACGCAGTGATGCCGCTGCCTTTGTTCAAGGAGCCAACAGCAAACCGCAAACCCGGCCGAATCGGAGCTTTAACGAGTGTAACCTACGAGGTCTGTTCTTTTTCCCCGAATCCATTCGCCTCCGCAGTCTGCAGCGTTTAGCAGGAGAGCCGTTGTTGTGTACATCCTGGTGAAGATGGTGGAAATTTTCAATGCCATTATGGCCACCGCTACAGTTCGTGCCCGTCTCGCCGCCTCCTCCACCATCTCTGCCCGAGTCACAAGCAACAACACCAACACGATCCTCGGAGCTCGACTCGGGCTGATGGAATCCATTCACCAGACCGTTCGGGTAGTGTGTGGGTGATCCATTTTGATCGGGGGACTTGGGGGATTCCATCTTTGAGGCTAGACGGTTGTGGGAGAGAAGCGAAGCCGGGCGCTGGAAGACACGACGGACTCGTTTTCCCCCGCCTTTCGACGCCGGCGAAAGCGCCTCCAATTCCGAACGAGGCTCGTTCTACGGAAAGAGCATCGGCGCTGTCGTGTGCGAGGTTTTGAACATACGGAAGCAGGTAGTCTATAGGCCGAATTCGGAGTTATGGACGGTCATGTTCTTTCTTCACTCGTTTCGCTCCACTATTGCAGCTTCCGACTCAAACAGCCGGTTTACGACGTCATACAGCGAAACGTCACGCGAATGAAGAGCTACTCGCACGGGCGAAAAGCAGCACGGTGACCCCACGAACATCAGGAAATTTCAACGTAAAATGAAAACAGTTCTTGTCAGTATTTGTCGTGGCTGGGTTAAATATGATGTCAGTCAAAAGTGAAATAATTGGCCAATAAACAATTGTTTGACAAGTGACTTCATCCTTGTACCAAGAAAACGTCCCAGATAACCAGCCAAAACTATAGTTTGCCAACATTAAATCTGAGAAGTGGTTATAATAATGAGTATTGTAAATCAGTAATTTGTTAATGTACAAAGTAGGTTAATGTACAATAATTTAAACTTTCGTTCCAATAGAATACTAGTTTTCCATTGGATTATTTATTACCATTATTCATTACCACGATGACTATCTCAGAATTACCAAAGAAACAAAATGAGTCATTACTTTACATATTCATGAAGATATTAATGCAGCTGTGGTTCTTTATTTCTTTCCTGCTTCCTTTCTTTACGCCCTTCTTCCTCTGATTTCAGTTTTCTGACATTTTATTTGATGGAGTTTATTTTTTTTTAAACATTTTTCAATTTTCTGTAATCCGTTGCTTATTTCCAGCTCTTCTCTAACATCTAACATACAGTCATGTGAAAAAGTTAGAACACCCCACTAAATATTTCATTCTTTATTAAGGAATATTAATATTAAATCTTATTTCAGATTATCTATAAATAAAGGTGATATAATAGCATCTTCTGTTGCAAACGCAAGAAACAATTTCATTTGTTTAACAAAATAAATTAATTTAGATGCCAGTTCTTACTGAGGAAAAAGTTAGGACACCCTATGCTCTAATGGTAAATTGTAGTCAAGCACCCTCTGATACGATGAAGAATTCATAGTAGATTTTGTGATGGTGAGCTGACCAGGTCCTACTGCAGCAAAGCAGCCCCAAACCATGACATTTCCACCCCTATGTTTCACAGTGGGTATGTTTTTTTTTTTTTTCTTTTTGTCTTTGGTTTAGGCCAAACATGTCGTCCTTTACACATAATTCCTGTACACATAATGTCCACATAATTCAATGCTAGTCCAAAGCATGTTGTTCTAAAAGTACCAGTCTTTGTCTAGGTGGCCTCTGGTAAACTGCAGTGTTGCCCTAATTTTTTTTTTTTGTTTCCTTCTTGTACACCTCTTATGTAAATCAAACGTATACAGTCCCTTCTGATGGTAGATGCATCTACCTTGACATCAACTATGGTAAGAGCCTGCTCTATGTCCCATGATGACATGTTAGGATATTTGGAGACTTCTTTTAGCATTTTGCGGTCTGCTCTTGGGCTGAACTTGCTTGCACAGCCTGACCTGGATATGTTGGCAGTTATTTAAAAAGTTCTCCACTTGTATATTATCTTCCGGACAGTAGAACGACTGATTCAAAAGTCTCTTTAGATCTTTTTATATCCCTTTCCAGACTCATAAACATCAACAGTTGTCTTTCTGAAGGCTTCAGAGAGCTCTTTGGATCTCTCCATGGTGAAGGCACTCATTTTAACAATACAATCAAGAGCAAACCAAATTAAATGAGGTCTGAGATTAAAATAAGAAAGGTTCCATCAAAAAGCTCTGTAAGAATGTTCTAATCATTTGAACCTTATGTTGTGCACCTGAGTGTAATTCTAGACATTTTAAATATGAATAAATATGAGGGTGCCACAACTTTTTCCTCATTATGAATTAGCATTTTAGTTAATTTCATTTGTTAAATAAATTCAGTTGTTTCTTGTTTTAGCACAGAAGGTGCAGCTATATTACCATTATTTATAGATATAATCTGAAAGAAGATTTAATATAGATATGTTGATATTTCTTAATAAAGAATGAACTATTTAGTGGGGTGTCCTAACTTTTTCACATGACTGTATTTCATTATTCCTAGCCAATCAAAAGCCAATTACCTTAAAGAAGGATACTTTGGTTACTATGAGATCTACTTAGACATCTTTGGCTTCCCTTACAGTTAGTCAATTAACTAGACATTGACTAGATATTATCAGTTCCCTCCAGCATAGCCCTGTGTAAGAGAAACGGTCTCTCTGGGCAGCCACCTAACCTATTCAGGACCATTGTTGATCAAAGCTTGAGTGCTGCTGACAATACAAAAATACACCAGAGACGATTTACACCCAGTATTATGCAACAAGAAACACAATGAAGAGAAATACTGCACACTTTTTGTAGGCCTTTCATTTAGGGAAATGTACAATTTGACTAATTCATCATGTTTTGCATTTGCTAAGTACAATATGTGATCCAGAGGCATCATAACTGTATATTTTACCTGATAAAGCTCAGACAGTACAGTAAATCTTTGCTGTATATTTGTCATTTGCATGCACACTCGCTTGTTTTACTGTAGTTGCATTTTTAGGTCATTGCCCGTCTGAAAAGTGAAAGATTACAAATAGTGGATGGGAATATATCAGAAAAGGCAAAAAAGTTCAGTACTCCTTCCAACCTGTTACATGATAACACAATAAGAAGGCACATGACCAAACCAGCTGTTTTTTTTTTTTAATAAATGAATTGATTTAGTACAATTATTTTGTACTATTGTATTAATTAACTTGGACATAACTTAATACTTCTGGTTTCAGAAATCCAACTAACTAAATCTAAATCTAAATATAACATTGAGACAGAGTGACTACAGCTAGAACAACAGCAACTACAGCAGCAGAGACAGGTATTGTGTCCTTTCTTACATGAAAGCTGTGTATTTCCCTTCTGGCTGTTAACTATTCTCAAAGTTCCTGACATATATATAAATATATAAGTTTCTGATGTATATTAACATATATAAGCAAGTGATATACTGTATGTATATATATATATATATATATATATATATATATATATATATATATATATATATATATATATATATATATATATATATTTACATACATACATACATACACACATTATTTTGTTATTTGAATCTTTTATACAAGTTCCTACACTGTTGTGTCGTAATGGATTTAATGTACCATTGTAAATCTACGTTTTCTATTCACTTTCTTTTTGTTTGTGATGTACACATTGTACATCACACACTTAACGTACAGTATTTTTTCTAGGAAACATGAAATCCTTAAAAATGCCTGAGTATGCCATAATTAGATAAAACCAACCGGCCCAAGAAATGACTTTAGTCACACCTCATCTGGTAACCCCTCCCAAAGAATATTAGCCTTACATAGGTTTTCAGGGACTTGTGCAGGAAGGTTTCAGTAAAATCTCTAATAATTATCAAGAAATATAAGAGAGTACCAAATATTTTTCATTATCAAACAAGTATTGAAGAAAGCGTAAAGTGTATCCAACAAGGACATAACAAAGAGGTGGGAATATTCACGGACTTCAGAATAACAAACAACTAAATATTAAGTAACACATTTCTAAAATATTGTCTCTCTTTCGAAACAATATGCACTACTACTATTATGACACTGCACTGCTGCCCACTTTTTGCTAAACATTATATGCTGCTTCTGAATGTTTGCACATGCGGACGTGTACACATAAATGGCTGAATATATAGTATCTGTTATATTGCATAACCTTCACCTCCTGCATCCAATGTAAAATGTCAATTTTACCTATTTAAATGTTTATATTTGCATATACTGAACATTGTACTTGGGAAATAGTCGAGGATATAGTATCTGTCTTATAACTCTACCTCTTGCACACTCAGTGTAAATGTCAATTTCAACCTGTTAAGAATACTGCATCCTGACTTGACAAACATGTTTAGCTCTATGTCTGTCTTCCCTGTCTAGTCTAAAATGTATATTGTATATTGTCTGGTTTAAAATGTATATTGTTTAATGTATATTTTAGTATTTTTACTTATTTATTGTTTATTCCATGTGCCTAGTCGTGCCACTGCCTATTTATTCTCTGTTCTACTGTTCTTTGTTTGTTTGCACTGGAAATAACCTGGAGCCACGTCGTCTCGTCTCTCTATGTATCTGTACAGTATATAGCAGAGATGACAATAAAGTTGACTTTGACTTTGACTTTGACTTTTGAGATGGGTGGAGAGAGATATTCGCGAAAGAAACGAAGGAAAAAAACGGGCTAAATGAGCAACTCTGTGTAATTCCACAGGATGGCAGTAAAGTAAACGGGTAAAGTGGATCAAACCTAAAAACAGCAGTAGTAAAACCTCACTCGTGTATATTTTAAAAGTCTATTCTAAAAGCAAAATTTATATTCCAAAAAAGGTGTAACTCCTACCGTGGTCTAACCTGTATATCTTACAGTTTACGGGGACTCGAGCATCAATCGAGAGCGTGAGACGCGCGAGACAGATTCAAGTTCTGACGTCATCTAACCGTATAAATTCGCTCATCCCTCCCACGGCTAGGTCTGTGAACATGACCGCGTTGTCTTTACACATGCTTGTGGGGAACTCAGAGGAACAAATATTATGGGGGAAAAAAAGACGAAACTTGTAACTGCTTTGGAATCCTGCCCTCAGTTTTCTGACTTCTCATGGATTTTGATGAAGCAGAAGAGTCCACTGCCTTCAGGCAGGACCACGGACAGGTCGCAATGAGATCTTCCCTAAATGAAAACGCCATGCAGGAACTTGTCATGTCCAGTCTGACTTCGAAGATACTGGATCTGGGTTTAACCAAGGTGCAAGACTCAACAACAACTCCAACTTCAAGTTTTATGGATAATGAGACTAGCTGTGGAGAGCATATTCTGAACTATGGGAAGATGGAGAAAGTTCTCATAGGAGGAGTCCTGACTGTACTGACTTTTCTAACTATATGTGGAAATTTATTGGTGGTCATATCTGTGTGTTTTGTTAAGAAACTCAAACAACCTTCGAATTACTTAATTGTATCTCTTGCTGTGGCGGATCTTTCGGTCGCCGTGGCCGTGATGCCTTTTGTTAGCATCACTGACCTTATAGGAGGACAGTGGATCTTTGGCCGTGTATTCTGTAATGTTTTCATTGCCATGGATGTGATGTGTTGCACAGCGTCAATAATGACACTCTGTGTGATAAGTATAGACAGGTGAATCCCTTTTTTTTTTTTTAAACCTCGGGCTGCATAAAAAATGATCTAAAAAGTAATGGAGTGTATATCTTTTACATTGTAATTGATGCATAAATACTGATCACAAAAATAATCACTCTAGCCCCATGCTTCTATAACATTAATATTACCACTTTTTCAACTATTCATTCTTCTTCTCTGCTTTGCTCTCTGCAGATATCTTGGAATAACAAAGCCACTGACATATCCTGTGAGACAGAGTGGAAAATGCATGGCAAAAATAGTGCTTTCCGTATGGCTCCTTTCTGCTTCCATCACGCTGCCACCTCTGTTTGGCTGGGCACAAAACATCAATGACGACAACGTGTGTCTGATCAGCCAGGACCTGGGCTACACTGTTTACTCCACCGCCGTCGCCTTCTACATCCCCATGTCCGTCATGCTGATCATGTACCACAGAATTTACAGGGCTGCCAAAGTAAGTGTGGCCAAACACGCTATTGTCATCGTGCCCCAATTAGAGAATGGTGTGGACTGCACGTCTGCTGTTTTAAAGTTGCAGAGGGAGGTGGAGGAATGTGCAAGCTTTTCGCGCCTCCTGAGGAATGACCGCAGGAGCATTTCCATCTTCAAGAGGGAGCAGAAAGCGGCAGCTACGCTGGGCATAGTGGTGGGGGCCTTCAGTGTGTGCTGGTTGCCTTTTTTTCTGTTGTCCACTGCCAGACCCTTTGTTTGCGGTGTTCAGTGCAGCTGCGTGCCCTTGTGGGTGGAAAGGACTCTGCTGTGGTTGGGATATGCCAACTCGCTCATCAACCCCTTCATATATGCCTTCTTTAACAGGGACCTCCGAACGACATATCAAAACATTGTTTGTTGTCGTTACCGAAACATTAACCGCAAGCTGTCAGCAGCCAGCATGCACGAGGCCTTGAAGCTTGCTGAGAGACCAGAGGGAAGGATGGTAAGCGAATGTGACCGACGGAAGGATGGGAAGCTTTTACAGTGAGAAACTTTTTTGATTTATTGTTTATTGTCCAGAGAGTGCTTCTCCCCACATATTGAACTTGAAGTGAAATTGGAAGTTTGTTGGATTCACATATTTTCTTACATTTTCCAGTGCCCCCACGTACACTCATTCCCTATAGAGACTCTAAATGAAGAATCATTGCCTGATTGGTTAGAGGCTATTAGTTCCGGTCTGGCTTGATCCTACCTTCAGCACTACCACCACTGATCTCCTGAGTAAGACCCTTTAACCAAAGTTGCTTCTTTAAGACTATTCCAGTAATTAGGACATAAGTTGAGCTGGATAAATTCCACAAATGAATATCTGATAAAAAATATCTCAGAGTAAAGGTTTCATACTCTATGCCATGTAAAAATGTTCTTAATCATAGTACAGAATTTCTACCATGGTGTTAAATACAATGTTGTAAATTTTGTGCAGTAATCATCACATTGAAAAGAATATTGTTCCATAAGAGCTGTGACATAACCTTATGAGTCTTTATAAGACTGTATGTAGTTGAACTCATGCTTACCTTTATTTCCAGAAGATAATGTTAAAATTGGGGGTTCAAATCCTGTGAGAGACTAGAACCACTGTTGAGCCCCTTGTAAGACCTTAACCCCAAATTGGTCCGAGGAGATTGTCCCTAGAAAATGTAAGCTTTGGATGAGAATATTAAAATGCACTAAATGTAACAGGCCAAGGCTCAGCAACACTGATGTTGTTAAAACATACAAAATATTTAAAAATGGGAGAAAACAGTACTTAAGTACGCAAGACAGAAATTAGAGCAAAAAGTATGAATAAATCCATTAAATATAGTGAGAACTGGAGGTAACATAGTTCATAGCAAAACATGTCTCCATGGCGTCCATAGTGACATAGCTGGTGATCAATATCATATACTAATGCATCCCAAAAATTTAACTATTATGAAAAATGTTATTTCTTTTCATAATATTGGATTTTTCATGAGCTCATGGTTTTCATGAGCTATTACATGTAATCTTCAACATTTAAAAAAAGGCTTGAAATATTTCACTATATGTTTACCTTCAAATACATTTTGAAGACATTCTACTTTTATTAGATGCTGTAGTGTAAAGTGCATTTAACAGTACATGAAAGTACACCTAAAACGTAAAATTTTCAGTGTTAAGTAGACTTTGTAAGCTCCTCATTTCTCTGTATATTGGTATAAAATAAAACATCACTGTGCAGTCTTGCTTTCACTGCCCTCCAATTGGCCCACTAATATGCCTGTCAGCGACCTTCCTTTCTAATGTGGTTGCCTGCTGAGCCTCAGCAACAGTGAATAGTAGTATTAATAGAAGCTTTAATTTGTCATGCAGCTATGTAGAGAGGCAGGGGACACAGACAAAGACAAGCTACATCATAGGTGGATAATTAGAAATATGAGTCTGGTTTGATAGTTTGGATACAGTCATGTCATTTGAAAGAAGTTTACTGACATATGAACTGTCACAACTTAAGTTTTCGCTCTAACTGATAGTTTGTGTGCAGTTTAACTCCATATTGTCGTAACTGGACTTAAAAATCAAATGATCACCCTTAGAATATGTAGAACAATCTAATAATAGATGGAAACAAGTTAAAATGTCTGGCTTTATTGCAGGGGGCAATGGAAATAGTTGCATTAAACGTATTAAATTGAGAAAAAACTACTGAGAGTGAAAAAGGACAGTGATGCTGAGCTCATGGAGGAAACTGTTACATAACGAAGTGTTGAATTCTGCAACTGGAGTTCTGTTGTAAAGACGAGCTCAAAATTGCAAAAACCGTCTAGGGAGTGAAAACATATTTCTGAAGCTTATTGACAGTGGCAACAGAAATGCACCAGAGTAATAGAATCAAAAAGCACATAAAATCTAACCTTGAGACTTGACCCTGTGCATTCAGACAGGCTCTTTGGTATGATTGCTTTCGCTTCCATTTCCGACATGCTTTTCAATTTGGGTTTCAGTGTAATGGAATGTCAGTATATGGAGACTCTTGAACCTAATGGAGGAATCTACAAATATGTTCAGCATGTAATATATAGTTAATATGTAATGGACTAAAAATGTTTAATGGACTAAAAATCTGAATTAAAAATATGCTAAATGTACACTAAAGCATGTGATGACTCGAGGAAAACAGCCTTGAATTTCTGACAATTATGGTTGCTGAAACAGAGTGCTGCACTGTTTTTGAAGAGTGTTTTTGAAGGTTGGTGTATTGAGTGCAATATATGAGGGTGTTAGTATTTTTTCCCTTCTGCTTCTGACTCACTAACTGACGCACAAAAAGCCATAGCAACACAAATAGGCAGATAAGGAAGGGTAATCATTTCTCCAAATAAATTACTGCTCTAATGTCATATCTGTGTACATCTTGATACATAAGACTTAGTGCACTACTATTCAAATATATTTCTTCATTGTAACAAAGGTAACTATTATTGTAAAGGACACATAACTATTATTAATGTTCTGAACCAAACCAAATTTGGCACAACTGATTCATCCACTGAATTAAAAATTGGAACAGGTTTTACACCAAATGTTGCATCTCTGAGTACCTCCAGGACCTGAGTTTGACACTTTTGTACCGAACTACAATATGTATTATCTACATATTTTCATCATGACAGTGTGATTCATAGTATCTTAAGACTGATCACCAAGTGTTGCACATTTATGACAATAAAGTTCCAAAACGTAATGACAATGTGATTTTTCCTCAACATAGTATGTCTTGGTAAACTAATGACATGCAATTTGTAGACAAACTTATAACATTTTAAATCTATTATTCTTTAGTGCAAATCCATCAGATTTTGCAGAAAGAAGTTACAGGAGCTACCAATGAGCTTCTAATGAAATTCAAGAGACAGCACTGAATATGAAAAGCAATCAATGCTCATCTTATCCCGTCAATGCTCATCGTATCCGATTCTACATGTTAACACCTCCTTAATAACCTATGCTCTCTCAAATTTGATGAACAATTTTAAAATATGAAAACTGTCACAATTTTAATAGCAATGTTTAATTAGTGGTAGATAAATAGTTGTAGTAGTGTATGAAATTATGATCACACTGCAAAAAATGAAATCTTAACAAACCAGAAAATCTTAAAGAGAAAAAATAGATCTTGTTTTTTTATTTTAAGAATAACTGACTTGACTAGACTTGTATGTGTAAGATAAATAATCTAATTTTAAGAAACATTGGCTACAATTATCTTATTAAGAAAAATGTACTGATTATAAGAACTTCTTAAAATGAAATAAGAAATTTAATTAAGAGAACAGCAAAGTTCTCATGCTCTCCACTACGAGTTAAGAAATTCATGAGACCTTTGCTTATTTTAAGAATATTAAAGCTAAAAACATGGAAAAATGGAAAGATTTTTTTTCTTGTTTTAGGAGACCTTAACAAGATAAATTTTCTCACTATATTGGCAGATAATTTTGCTTAATTCTGGTACCTTTTTTCTTATTATCCTTTTATTTTTCTTATTTTCTGACACTGATTTTTTGCAGTGCAGCTTTGATGACAATGTAAATTTGTAACAAGTTTATTACATGTAGTCTACTGTGACACGTTTCACTGCTTTAAAGATATTTCCTTGAGCAGTGAAGTGTAAATGAGTCAAATTAAAGTTTTAACGTTGTCTCACTAATGCTGTGAGCCATGTCCTTCACATAGGACCTTGAGGCTGCAAGAATGGATGGACGAGGGAATGATGTTGCACCAGCACTTCTTCTAGATTCTCTACCTTCAAATATGAATCCACTATGTTTTCTCTAAACTCTACACTAGATATAAAATGCAATTGTGGTGTACATTCGTGCAGTTGCTCTTCTGGCCATTGTCTCTGTGTAAACTTGGACAATCAGAGACAAAGGTACAGGACCATTCGTTTCAGCTCAAACTAACGAAGGACAGTTCAGGAAAAGAGAACTAAAGAGGCCTGGGAATTCTCATGAACAGCTCCGTGTGTTTAGGGTGGCCTGAGGCAGTTTCTAACTGCACAAAACGTTCTGCCACCTATGAAACCTGGTACTCTCCAAACTAATAAATCACACTGTCCTGAAGGACATGTCCAAATGCTCTAGACATAAGAGGAGGGGAAGTATTATTAGACCACACAATAGGATCACTGAGCTAGAGGCTGGATATTGTACACTAACCAGGTGTATTAATCGGACAGCTAATTAAAGTAAGTGTGTATCTTCCTCGCTCGCTCACTCACTTACTTTCTATGTTAATTTTTGAAGTCCAGGAGAAACTATACATGACTTTTGCTGCTCTCTTTTTCCTTGAAAGGATGTACCCATTGTGCTTGTTGGGAAAAGCAAGGACATCTCATGGATTAGAGATGACAGTAACAGTAGCAAAAGGCGAGATGTCTATCCTAGGTTCCTCTAACTGTACTTGTAGCGCATATCTGAATTCCTTTGTTTGCTGACTGACTGAACTGGTTCATTTCAGCTGGATTAATAATTAAAATAAAGAAAATCTTGAAAACACAGCACTTTCAATGTATTGAATATATAAAATGAGAAAAATGCAAACCCAGATTTATGTTACACTACTAAAGAAGGATGGAAGGAAACACATGGCATTTACAAAATTTAAGATACTTTTCCATAGAAATATAACAAAATTATTTTCTCTTTTAATTTGCAATTTAAAAGTAAATATTAATGATACTACTGGGTCAACAGCAGCACACATGTTCCTTTTAAATTCATGTTTTATTTTCTACAAGGATACAAAAAGCTTAACCTATAGCACACACAGAGCTTGGAGAGTCTGTGGTTCAACATCAGAAGTGCTAGATCTGATTGACAAGTGTGGACAATCTGGCAATCTTACTTTTCACTAATTTGAGTCACTCTAGCCAGAATTATGGAGGTGTGTGCCAAATTTAACAATTATATTCAAACACATGGCAAACCTGTATTTAACACTTTGTACAACCTCTATTTGCACAGTCTTCTCTTGTAACCTTTTTATGGTTGGAAAATACACAGCAAGGCATCTGAGAGCATTCTTCTTTTTTTTTGATCCCGCCACCACCACCCCTCTTCGGAGGTCAACTTTATTCATTTATTTATTTTTCCAATTAATTAAAATACTTAAACAGGATAAATAAGGTTGATAAGAGAGGCAACAGAGGGGGAGAGAAGAAGAAAAGGAAGGGAGAAGAGGGAAAAGAAAGAGAAAGAAAAGAAAGGAAAAGAAGGGTAGAGAGGGAGAAAAAAAAAAGAAAAAAGGATATTCTGCTTCCATACCTGCTGACAAAAATAGAACACAGGAGACACAACAGCAGAGAAACTGCAGCAACAATCAACATCTGCATGAATCGCAGTAAATACTAAATGTTACTGAGCAGCGCACATAAATATTACAGATTATATTTTGAAGGGACAGCAGATCAAGTGTGTATCTGTGAGCACCTGTTTTTACACCAATGTGGATGCTTGTGTTCACACCTGTGTGTGTGAGCGCGCTTGAATTCATAAGGTTCCTCCATAGAAATGTTTAGTAGTGCGTGTGGGGAACCTCAGTCCCGACCCGCAAGGTATGGAGCAGACACGGAGGGGACCCGGGCCCCAGACCTCCGGAGGCCCCCCAGGGCCGGGAGTCCCAGGAGAAACACCACCGAGAAGTCTGAGGTACCCTCCCAGAAAAAGGCAGAGGAGAGCCCGGAGTGGTCATCCAGCAGCTGCAGCGCAGACGCCCCAGGGGGCCGCGGCGACAGGTCCGCAGGCTCCGCCGGCGGCCGCCCACCCCAAGGCAGTCCGGTCCCTGGGCCCGAAGATCCAAGGGCCCCCCACCCCCCCAGCCGGGGCCCAGCGGAGCCAGGAGGGCCAAGCCCCGCCAGGCGACCGCCGAGAGCAGGCCAGCACTCCCCCGAGCAACCAGCCCCAGAGCGAGGAACAGCCAAAGCACCAGCGGCCAGGGGCACCCTCCACTGGCAGGGTGTGGTGGCAGGGCAGGGAAGCCTGAGATGTTGACCGAGGTGGAGTCTTAGGCCTGACCTGACATATGGACAAAGACCAACAGGCGCACCTATACGCAAACATACGTTCCCTCCCTAGAGAGCATTCTTCTTTACGGAATCTCTCCAGATAATCCAGGCTCCTCAGCTCTCTCCTGTGCGCTCTCCTTTTCAGCTTCTCAACAGGGTTCAACTCAGGGCATCGTTATGGCCATGGGACAGCCTTTACATTTTTACATTTAATGGTCAGTTAACCATTGCAGGGTTGATTTGGACAACATTATCCTGCTGGAAGATCCACTGATGACCAGATTTTAGTTTCTTGGTGAAGACAGCCAGGTCGTGATTTTGAATGGCCTGACATTCATGAAATCCATGATGCCATGTACTAGTGTTGCGCAGGTCGGCTTTTTTTAACACCCGCCCCAAACCAAACCGTCAGGAGATCAAAACCGCCCCGCCCAACCCGCAAAAATACACGTGGATAGTGACCCAAAACCCCACCCGACCCGAGGGGAAAAAAAAAAAAACATCAGTGAGCCTGTATTGCCATGGAACCTACCAATGAAGTGTCATTTGTGACACTGTAACCCACAGATGACATAGATTTGTGCTAGATTCGCACTGAAGATGACGACACAACTTTATGCAAGATTAACTGTGTGCCAAACAACAACAAAGAAACCGAAAGATCGATTTTTACGTTGTTATTTATTGAAGGGTTGCGGAAAATTGCACGAAAGACATCTCTCTCGCCCACACACAAACACACACAAGCGCGCATGTATGCAAAACACACTAGTTGTCAAAACTAACATCTGATGTAACATCAGATCTGAGAACTAGTAGCTTATCCTACAAATTGAAAACTCCAAAATTGAAAAATATACACCGACTGCATTTATAACAGCTGTTTGGAAGCACTGTGGAGAAAGAGGATGCAATCCACCGTGCCGGGGTTTAGCCTATTTCGACGCTCTTCCAGTACGTGACCTGCTGAACTGAACGCGCGCTCGCTTGATGCGCTGGTTGCAGGAACGCAAAGCACCGCTCTTGCCAACATCAAGAGAAGAGGTAATTCGAACCCTGTTTACAACACGTTTTGATGGATAATGAAATGCGTTTTGTAACTTTTTGACCCGCCCGCCTGCACCAATGATATTTTAAAAATGTCTGCCCTAAAACCACCCGCACCCATGGGTCACTCGCGGTTACCCACGGGTCACAGGTCGACCCGCGCATCACTACCATGTACCCTAACCTCAGGGCCTTTGTAGGAAAACAGCTCCACAAAATTGCAGAACTTCCACCATTTATGTGCTGTGTTATTTTACAGTTGGGATAAGTTTTTTTCATTATAGCCGTCCTTCTTTTCACACCAAACTTGCTTTCAGTCTGTATTGCCAAAAAGTTCAATTTTTGTTTGATCAGACCATAGAACAGGGTTGCAACTTGTAGAAACATTTCACAAACTCCAGGTGGTTGCGTTTGTGCATAACTAAAGAAAAAAAGCATTATTTTCAAATTACCTATTGGCATAGTTCCATTTGATGGTGGGTCTGGAGAATTGGTACCTCCAAAATTGTACTTTTTCTTGCAATTCCCCAACCATGATACTTGGAAATGTTTTGCCTCTCTTACCTCCCTTTTCACTTTATGTGGGTGAAAAATAAACATGGGTCCTCTTCAGTCACGGTTCCAGCTGATCATCACTTTTTTATTGGATTGAGTGTTGTCATTTCTTTGACATGATGATGATTCCCTAAGAGAATGTTATTGTTTGTCTATTAATATTTGTATTCCATTTAATCAAGAAGACACTGATTTCGGCTGGAAAGTTTCTGTACAACTAAATGTCCAATTTAAGTGGGATATTGCGTTACATTGTTTAAATTCACTTGTTTCATTTCCAAGGTTGCCATTAATTGTGACACGTGTTTTGGTTAAAAATATTTATTTATTGATGTGGGATTTGTTTTTCTTTTAATACATTTGCTTAAATGTTATCTTTGTTTCATTTATCCAGTGTAAGATGAAGGTACATCAGCAAACTGAATATTTTCTGTGAATTTTTGCTATTTTTTACAAGAGCTGCCAATGAAGAGAATCCTGGGTACCATCAATGTACCAGTTTATAAATTGACAAGTGAACTCGTTGGCACTCATTTCGCTGCTGGAACATTGTTTAACGAAACTGAAATTAGCCTGAAGGTTACAGGCCTACCAAGGTGATATAATTTGCAGAGCTGCACACACAATTTGTGTAAGTTCAGATGTGGGCACCTATTCAGCACATTGCTTTAATATCAGATATCAGAATTATTTACCACAACTCCAAGTCAAAGATGTCTTTTTATCAAATAAAGCCAGTCGATACGAGCTGTGGGATTACTTTTGATGGATGGCGGAATGAAGTCACCTGCCGTTTTACAGATGGCAGCATTGACACCTCCAGAGACAAATATCCTTCATTCTATTTCCAGAGATGAGCTCCCCCTAAGGACTCTTCACCCTTTGACAAGGTGACAGCTTTTCACTAGTGTTCCAGCTGTCAGGGGTTATGGTGTAAATCACTTTCCTCTAGAGATTTTTTTCTGATGTGTGTCAAGGTAAAGTTGCCCTACATAGTCTTTTTCAAATTGATAAAGAATGCACCAAGTCAACATATTGATAAGCGTGAAGGGTTTCTTAACAATGTGATTTTAATTAAGGCAAGACATGTTGTAAATCACGTATTGTAAGTAAGAGAGACTTTTGAAGTGCGAGTCAGTCACACAATGATCTGATACTGCCACAACACCAGTGCCAGAATGTCATTGTAAGGTCAAATCTGATTAGAGTGATCCATGACATTTAATTTAGGACAAAATCCACCTTCACGACTTTGAAGACAGCAAGACCCGCAAGAACTCCATTTCCCCCCCATTGACTCTAGCCCGATTTTAAGCTTTAGGTCACCAATCCTGCCTCGTGGCATTTTACATTTTAATAGGGTTCTGTTCAATCTAAGAAACACATTTTCCCGGGCACTTACATAAGTCAATTTCAGCCCTGCCAAGGGCAGACGAGTCTCTGACAACAATTGATTTATTCATATGTGTTCAGAGAATGAAGTGTCATATTAGCAGATTTCTTTTTTCAGTTGAATAAATAATTCGTAATTATGTTTAATTGAACACTTGAGTAATTTATGCATCTAAATAATGCCTCGACCTGCTAAATAATACAGAAAGAAAACAACTGAAGACCGGATAGAAGAGTTTGGAACTTTGTGAAAGAGGCACCGGCAACGAAACTTTTCTTCAATAACGAAGATAAAATGCCACAATCAAAAAACATGTCAGTTTTGAAATTTTCATCCTAATGAAATTGCATAACAGCTCCCTGGGGCTATCTGTCTACTTTCTGCACTCATTCAGGGGGCTTTTATGCTGATGTTTGATGGAAAAAAAATTGATGCAGATTTTTTCATTCCGAACTGTAATAACTTTTCGGGCACATTAAAGGTGAATTTCAGTCGCAGTATTACACATCAACATGCACCATTTATCTCTAGTTTCGCCAAAGGGTCACTACTAGGGCTGAGAGGCAAAAGTAAAAGTAATTCAAGTCGTCAACTTTATTTGTAGAGCACATTTAAAAAAACTGAAATGTAAACCAAGGTGCTGTATATGCATGAATATTTCCTTCTACAACAAATAAAAACCAACTCAGTCAAAGGTTTTGCATATACAATTCCAGGACAAAAACAGTTAGCCAGGCTATGCGTTACAAGTGCCACCTAAAAAGGAGTATCATTGTAGATTGAAAGCCAAAAACAGTGTTTTTATCCTGGATTTAAAACATCCAGGTAAGAATCTGATCTAACCTGCAAAGGCAGACTGTTCCATATCCATGGAACAGCTACTGCAAAGACAGGCTCGCATCAGCACAGCACATAGTGCACCGCAACAAAATGTGACCTCTGCATTCGCCCCATCCATGAAGGGATAGATCCACCTTGCCCTTAAGTACCTCAGTAGTGCCTTTACTGGTCCAGGACTTTGCCAGCCCAGCAAATCTTTTAATCACAGGGGCCAACTAACTAGCCATTACGCTACCAACTGCCCTGATGATTCTGCCATGATCAGGCGATGACCAGTAACAACTGACCACTTGACTGTAGAGAACATAAAGAGTGTAGGGCTTTTCAAGTTTCTCAATGGACTAGCACCTAGTGAGATAATTAAGTGCTAAGCTATAGGGTGTTTGCCCCATGATCAGGAGGTCACAGGTTGGAATCCAGGACCGATAAAGTTACCACTGAGGTACTCACGAGCAAGGTACCGTCCCCAAGCACTGCTCCCCGGGCACTGACTTTGTTAGCTGCCTACTGCTCCTTCAACGATGGGCCAAATGAAGAGGTCACATTTTGTTGTGGTGCACTGTGTGCTGTGGTGTGGTGTGTTTACAATGACAAATACTCCCTCATTTTTTAGTAGACAATTTTCAGATCCAGTTAAGCAGTTTTATAGCTCTATTTTGGACAAGCTGTATGTCAGAGAGGGGGACTGGCTAACTCCAACTTCTGGACTTGTGGCTGGGTTGGCTAACGTCAACCCTACAACCATTGAACCTACAACATTTTGGTCCATCCTACCACTAAACATACAGGTATACAGAGAGAATGAAATGAATGAAAAAACAGGGAAGAGAACAACACTTGCTATCATACATAAAGCGTTAGTTAACTGAAATACTGTTTGTTTAGCCAGCATCATCCATGAGGTCTTGTTTACTGCCAGGTAAACTAGCAAACATTTTCATACCAATATTACTGCCAGCTGGCTAAAGCAGAAAGTGGCCGCTCATTAAAATATAAGATCTACAAGGTATAATTGTACTAGCATAACTTGCTAAAACTTTAAAATCTTTTAAGACACATCCAGAGTAGACATCACAGCTCCAGGAAGATGTGTTTTAGACAGTGGTGCATTTCTGCAGTGAAATGACAACACTGCACTACAGGGTCTACGTTCATTGTTTTACTGTATTTTTCTTTGTCAAATGCTCCCAATCTTTCTCAATTACATAGACAATGGAAGCAACACCTCCCCCAGCACTTCCTATAGGGCACTGCAGTTACAAATGAACAATCGCATGGTTTTATAATACAACACATCAATACTAAAATTCAGCATCAACAAATTTGAATTTCAATTAATGGTGGCGACTCCAGTTTCTAACTACATATTGTTTACTGACTGTAGTTTTCATCCTCGTCCAAAATCAGGAGTTATTAAGCATCCCGGACAAGTGCACTTTATGCTGCAATACTAAGAAATGCAGTGGGTTGCCTGAATAACAAGTTGTTTATTTTGTAACAGGTTTATTGCTTGAAATTTACCTAGAGGGAGGCTTGCGAAGTGAACATTCTTGCAGAAGAGTAATGAGGCTGATGGTGAGGCTACATATTGGCTGAAGATCAGGTCAGGATTTTTACTCACAGCTAAATCAAGGGGAAAATGAAAGCTGACAAGGTTATGCTGATTTTAATATTTAATATCACTTTTCGTAATCTCAAATTCTTACGGGCACCCAGAACTGTGCAGAGATGAGTGGCATCACATGAACCTGTCATGTTCATGCATGCGGGAACGAGGGACGAGGCAGGATGCAGGTGAACTAACACACTGATTTATTAATACCAAACACCCTAAATCTAACTAAAAACTTACTAAAGACAAACCTACAGAACAAATACTGACTGAACCCAGCATATATATGACCAGCATATTTTAAATACATCCAAAACTAGGGAAAGAATCAGCTGAACACGTTATGCAAATGCAATGCCTGTTTAAACTTTAGTATTTTCACAAAATGGTTTAATGTAATTTTTTGTCGTTTACCTAGATGCTTTACACTCCATTTCATTCTTTATGTCAACATAGCTTTCTTTGTTCCTTTTTGCATGGCAAAAAATGTAGGTGTGTGCTTCTGTAGATATCTTGCACTTTATAAGCAATAGTACTTTTACTTTCCTGTCAAGAAGGCAGATCTGGAATCATTTTAGTTTTTTTTGACGTATCCACTGAATCCATTGTTTGACTCTTTGCAGGATTGAGGATGACTTGGTTCAAAATCTCAAAACAGCTGCAATTATAAGGGTTCGAGTTGTGTTTGCCTCTGGATCTTGGGAGTGACTAGCGATTTACCAAGCTCCTCAAAAAAAAAGGTGTCATCTAAACTCAGTTCAAAGGATTATAGGCACTGTAACTATAGGAGCACCAATGAGGCAGCAGCTGTAAGTTTGGGATTGTTTTTGCTCTTAATTCTCTTAATGGCTGATGTGGACCAGTGTTTTCGTCTGATGCAGCAGAGGTTATGACAGACTAATCCTCGGAATTCTTTTCAAATAAAACTAAACATCTGGGTCTGAAACATTCTCTGGTTCTGAAACCACTTCTATTATTTAAATTGACCTAAAGTAACACATCTGTCTAACAGTCCCGATGTTAAATGTTCCATTCTGTTACCTTACATTAAAAAAAATAAGAAAACCTTTAGTGGACATCTTACACATGCTATCGCACCATTGGGGCCCGATTCACTACAAGCCATCAGACTCTTGAACCCACTGCCTGCCCCACCGCTCCCCCCCCCACACACACACCCAGACTGTAAACTGTCTCTATTGCACCTTTGCACTTTACACTTCACATCGAAACTGTTCCAGAGATACAGTTTATGTTTACAGACTGACTCTTCACTTGACTTCTGTTAGGATATTTCCACATCTTACTGGTAATTATGAATTTTCATATTTCACTTCCTATTTTCATCATATGCACTTCCAATGCAAAAAGAAATTCCAGGACCAAAATTGTAGTTGAATTCCACATGTAACCTACCTCTAATTTTTATATTTTATAGTCTATATATATTATTATTATAAGTGCCTTATCTGTTCATACAGTAGAAACTGGAGCCACGTTGTCTCATCTCTCTATGTACATGTATATCAGGGGTGGGCAATTAATTTTCCCAAGGGGCCACATGACAAATTTGAATTGAAATGGAAGGCCAAACCAATAGACTGTAATCAACTCGCTCAACTGAACGTTATTTTAATAAACAGACAATTGTCTAGTTTTGATTAGTTCCTACTGTTAACACTAGATGTTACGGTTAAGCTATAAATGTGCGGCGCAGCGCATATTATATCTTTGTCATTTTATTTTTGACAAAAGCAATATCGAAATATTTACGTTTTTGCATTTTTTTCCACATCAAAATTAAAGCAATGCAGTTGAATGGTGAGCATAAAATACACTACTTATGTTTGATTTTTATGTTTAATTCGTTTTTGTTATTATTCCCTCAGGCGGGCCGGCCAGGAACAGACAAAGGGCTGGACATGGCTGGCAGGTCTGATATATATAGTAAAGATGACAAAGTTTACTTTGACATAATTTTGCTTAGCAGCACTGGATACAGTGAAGTTGTTTTCATAATGCTGCCCTTTCATAATGCACATTTTAGAATATCTGAGGATAATGCAGAGAGATTGTGTAAATTGCTTGGATTTGATGCCTGTCACTGCTGAGCAGTGATGAATTAAGTGACATCTTTGTGTCATGGCTGTTTTTGCATGGGTAGGGGTCCGTCAGTAGACCTCTTGACATTTGAGATATTACGTGTGAAGGAGTACTCACGCTACTGATGGTGTTCTTTGAGTAATATGTTCAGTTTTAGGAGAAGAGGCAACTTGGTAAAAGGAGGTAAAAGAACCAGGCCTGAATTTGTGATTTGTTGGCCTGTAGATGAATCCCACTAGAGAAAGAGTATCACTAAGGTGATACTCTAGTGATAAGATGCTCGCCTTAGGACCAAGAGGTTGTTGGTTCTCCAGCTTTGCCACCATTAGATCCGTGAGCAAAAACCTTAAGCCCGAGTTGCTCCAATGAAACCGTCTCTGTAATTAGTAAATGAAAGTCGTTCTGGAGAGTCTGCTAATGCGTGACAATACAGAAAAGTCCACAGATATGTTCACACTATGGTTTGAGCAGGTTGGTATGAGTTAAAGACTAGATGTAAGGCTGTCCTTGACCTGCTAACCGCAGGAAAATACTTCAGACATATTATGGGCAAAACAAACAGGCTCAAGAAGGACCCAATGACGGTACTTCTAGCAGTAGATAGAGCCGGATTTTTGGATATATACAAAAACATTCTAATCTAAGAGGCAGAGCGGCACCAAAACGAGAAGCAAACATTCCAAAAAAAAAAACAATTACACAGACGCGATGTCTCCAAAGGCCGCCGAGTGGGCTGAGTGCAACTGTGACGTGTTATGCTATGGGCAAAGATCTAGAGGTGGGAGCTAAAATATATTACTTACTCTTTTCAGATGACAACCACCTCCATTCGCTGACAGTTGTAACAAATGACTATCATATGGCACGCTGACCCTTAACATTCAGACAGAACACGCCCCACTATGCTCCATTCACCTTCGCTTGTTTACAGGAAAAACTACACTTGGCTCCTCTTGTCAGAAACATTTAATGCTTTTTTTGTGGTATGAGCAGAACCTACACAAGTTACAGAGTAAAAATATAACCACAAGTGGTATAAAACAAGAAAGCAAAGACACAAAATAGACTCTGTTGTGTCTAATCCAAATCTAAATGTAGGACAACTATAAGTGGGATAAACCTTTGGATGATATGAAAAAACAAACATATATACTGTGCAAGTCACATTATTTACATGTATTTCCAGCATAACCAGTATAAAAACAGTTTCATCTTTTGGCTGTTTTGGTTCTGAGTTTTCTCTTCATAATCAGATGATCGCTTTCTTTATCATCATCACTTGCAATGATCTGTGGAAGAAATCAAAATATATTTTAACAATTTGTAATGTACTGTATAAACCCTTTATTAACTAATTTCTCTTGACAATCATACCAACAATCAAATATGAAGGCTAATCGGTCAAAAGTTCAATTCCTGTCAACTCCTCCACTTAGAACTACCACCACTGGGCCCTGAGCAAGGCCCTTAGCCCCAAGTTACTCTAGAGGTTGTTGTAATTAGAAAATTGATGATGCTCTAGTTATGAGCTTCTGATAAATGTAATAACAACATAACTAAAATCAACATCAATAATTCTTAAAACTGGAGAATGATAAAATGCTACTGACCAGCTGAGACGTCAGGTGAAGAGGGGACGATATTTGGGTCTTAAAGAGCTTGCGTTTGGGCCTCTTGGGTTTACTCTCCGTCTCTGTGGCATTCTGAGCCTCTGGGGATTTCACAGCGACTTTCGCCATTAACTTTTTGGCTGTGGAGGAAGCAGACGCTCAGGTTATACGCAGATAAAGCCAGCGGTGAGTTCAATAGCATTGAGTGAGCCTAAAAAAAGAGCCAGGGACTGACCTTTGCTTCCTAGGAGGGCGGGCGAACTTTGGATAAAGTCCCCAATCTTCTGCAGGGTTCCGTCTTTCCTGCCTTTCAGGCTAACAGGAGAGTCCTGTTGATTCAATTGATTGGCCTTTTTAGCCAGCACAGCGGGAGACTTACGGGACAAGAAATATCGACACAGAAATGAGACGAGTGCACTCGCAACTCTCAAAATCAAATATTATTGAATGAGGCGCAAAAAATGCTGCTGACCGTGACCGTTTTAGCAGGTCAGTGGGAGAGAGACTAATTCTAATGCATTTTGAAATGTAAACAAGATTTTTTTTTTAAAAACCCAGCCCATGTGGGGAAAAAATGATACGGATAAATAGAATTTTGCCTTAGCTTCAACTAGAATTGACCAGCTATCACTGTATGCATATATACACACAAATAGAATGCAAAGGAATTAGAATGAGTAAATAAATCATTCAAAAAGATATCAAAGGGAAAATCTAAGTCATGGCTAAACTCAAGGTGGATTATCGTCTAAGTGGATTTGGCAGGCAAATCAAAACTCCATGGTTAAAAAAAATATTAAAAACGTACAGTCGACAAGTTATTTGACATAACCATCTGCAACCACATGTGAACCGTTTGGTATGTTTGCACTGCCAGGTTTTGAAATCTCATGGACGCGAAGTCGAAAACTTAACTCGCTGACTCATAAAAACATTAGAAACTCTATTTTTATAACTCAGTAAGGTGAGAATAAGCAGAGAAATTTTTAATTCAATATAGAAAATAGTAATTAGGAGAATGACTATCAATAAAAATCTCTTACATGATAGGTTTTACATTTAAGTTAAACATAAAAGTAAATTAAAGTAACATTTTACATTAAATTGAAAGCTTTTATGCTGATGCACACCTATACCAAACATCTCTGAAATGAAATGACTGAAACTAATCACAAAGCTGTTAAAATAAAAGACAGATACTCACTTCCCCAACCTGAATGTTAGCTCTTGTGTTCCCTCTCAGTCGCATGTTTTTCCTGTTCTCAGATTCCACTGACTTTGGGGTGACACAATAAACACATTCATTCATAATAACTAATGCCAATCATTTACATTTTTAAAAACGTAAACATTTGGGACCACAATTAGAAGAAAGTAAGTTATAAGATCATCAGGAGAGCTAAGAGTCTGCACATTCATATCACTCTAGATGCGATAATTTATGAACCATACTTGACAAACACCTGACCACTCTCGTGGTCCCAAACAGTTAAACTTGTGTGTTAGTAACAGCCCTGTGATTCACTGCACAGTACACACCGTCACCTCAGCACTCTTCCTCTTCCGAGCAGCACGCCTGGTCTTGACTGTGACCGATTCCTCGTCTCCTGGTCTGCGGATGTTGAGGCGGTCGGGCTTGAGAGGGCTGAAGCTGATCTCCACCTCCGGTTTGGGAAAGCGCTGGTCGCTCTGGCTTTCAGTGGAGATGATTGAGTAGTCCTGACGAACAGTGAGATGAAGGTTGATTATGCAACGAGGTAACATTTAGAGTGCTAATACTACTCGGAGTGTAACAAGACACCACTCTACAGCATTCCATTGATTCAGTGATCAGCGAGCCCATAGCATCACTCGAAAAACGAAAAAACAACGATCAGACATTATGTAATGTCCCTCACCAAGCTGGGCCAACTTTTATTACATGTGAAAACACAAGTGACTGTGGGCCGTAGCTCAGGAATGTCGAGTGACATCTTTGAGATTTGATATGAATGGAGGTGAATGCGTTAAACCAGCATATCATATTCATTCATTCATTCATTCATTATCCGAACAAGCTTAATCCCAACCGGCCTCGCACACACCTTATGGGGCCAAATTTTAGAGTTGCCAATTAACCCACAGTGCATGCTTCTGCACAGTGGGAGGAAACCGGAGTTCCCGGGGGAAACCCACGCGAACCCCGTGCAAACTCCTCACAGAAAAACCCCTACGGCCGACCCAGCAAAAAATTGAACCCAGGACCTCTTTGCTGTGAGGCGGCAGCGCTAACCACTGCGCCACCGTACCACACCAGCATATGATATTATCTAATCGGCAGACATCAATTCAATTCTGGAGTGAGCAAAGGATATGAGACACTACCATGGTTTCTTGCCATAATTTTAGAGGCAAGATAAAAAGTACATAACCAAAGACCACTGTTCAAACAGGACTCTCAACAAATTTCAGTAGATACACCAAGTTCAGCCCAGGTGCATTGGTTTGAACCTTCGTGTATAGGGAATTAAACTGTCTCCCTGCATAATGTACTCTACATACTGCATGTTCTCTGCTGACCTCCTGTGTTGGACATGAAGAATTTCTTAGGTCATTCTCAGGCCTCCATTCTCCATTCAAAGTGTGTTTAAACTCACAAGCCAAAGTTAACTAATGGGATAAGGTCTGGTCTGTCTGGAAACATTTTAATGTATGCTGACCAAAAGGTGCTTTCTGACGGACGTAAAATGGCCAATATCTATCCTATTGCACACCCCACACACGTGTTAGTAACAGCCCTACGACTCACTGCACACACCGTCACTTCAGCACTTTTCCTCTTCCGAGCGTTGCGTCTGCTCTTGACTGTGACAGATTCCTCGTCTCCAGTTCTGTGGATATTGAGGCGCTTGGGTTTCAAGGGAGGACTGAAGCTGATCTTCACCTCCGGCTTGGGGAAGCGCTGGTCACTCTGGCTCTCAGCGGAGACGACTGAGGAGTCCTGACGAGCAGTGAGATGAAGCAAGATAACATGAAGGTAATACTAGATTACATTACCATTTACGGCATTTAGCAGGTGCTCTTATCCAGAGCGGCATGCATCAGTAATACTAATACAGTTTGATCATATGATTTCTCTAGGAGACAAGCTAAAAGGAATCTTAATATAAATCTCAATCTCAAAATAAATTTGAGTAGATCAGAAATAACCATAAAGTAAAGCCCAAATGCATCAGTTTCAACCATTGTGTGGTAAATTCATGTGTCTCCCTGTGCGATGTGCTGCACATATGTTCTTTGCTGACCTCCTGTGTTGGACACAAAGAATTTCTCTGGACATTTTCAGCCAAGTTTGTTTAAACTTACCATTCGAAGTTAGCTACCAGTATAAGATCTGGTCTGTTTTGTAATGTTTTCATGTATACCAACCAAAAAGGAATTACTGGCTGATGCAACACTTTTACATTCCTTTTAATAATTATGGAGACAGTGTTATTGGTCCAACTTGTGCTTAGGGGCCTTGCTCAGGGGCGCAACGGTTTTCAGACCGTTTTTTTCCGGGATTCAGACCGTACCAATCTTATAGTCACCAGTAAAGGGTTAGACCTACATGAAGGCATTAAGGCATTCTTGAACAACAACACATCTTTGTGGCCAGTGTGCAGGAATGCCCAATGCGTTTATGTTGCCAAGAACAGCAAGACACTCCCCTTTAAAAGCTGTAAGGAAAATCCCCATCTGATAATACACAGCTTGTCATTCAGTCTCTTGCCATTTCTAAACTGGACTGTAAAATTCTACTTGCTGGACTTCCTTTAAAGGTGACTAGACCACTCCAACTACGCTGCAATGTACTACTACAGAACCTGCACTGGCTCCCTGAGGCCGCCTACATTAGGTTCACTTTTTCTGAAATATTATTTTATTATTTTTTATTTGCCATCAAGGCCAGAAATGGACATGTACCTCCCTATTTTTATTTATTGGCACTGATCACCCTGCGGGTCACTTCTCGTCCTCTCAGAATCAAGCTCTACTTGCCTTAACCCCCACTACTGAAAAGAGGAAATCATGGCTCTTCTCAGTCCTACTCCTGAGTAGTCAAACGAACTTACACATAAAAACTGCAGAGCCCCTAAAACTACCTTCAAACGTAGCCTAAAGAACCACATCTTCAACAAGCATCTAACTCTCTTTCCTACAAGCACTGTATAGTAGACACCTACATTTTACCAGTGTAGATATTACCTTCTGACTCGTACTCTGACAGAGTAACAGGCATTGAACAGCAACTGCTGATTTAAGTCTAACTTTACAACTTTGGAGCGCAGGTTCCTTGGTCAACTAAGCTCTGGATTTTTATTATTATTGTATATACATGGGTGCGTATTATAACGAGGTATTCTTTAATTTATTTTTTATTTATTTTGTTACCCATTGGACTAACTTCATATTAGAAAATATTTTAATGGGAAAAAATAAGGCTCACAAAAAGAACCATATGTCAGCCTTTGAAGAACAATGGAACCCATTTATAAACTTTTTGTTTCCAACCAGAATTTGGCGTCAGGATCGTGTTGTGTTTCTGTCCTGTCAGTTTTGTCTTGTCTTAGTCTATACACTGTACTGTCTGTTTTTTTTGTTTTTTGTTTTTAAATTTTTATTTAAAAAATTCCCCTCTCTCTCTTTTCATGTCTATTTGGATGTTGGATTGGAGCGGATTGTGCATGTATATTCTAAGGGTGTTTTCACACTTCGTCCGTTTCAGTCCTCAAAGCGAACTCAGATCAGTTAGTCAGCATTTTTTACGTATATGTGAACACACCAAACCCGGACCCCTCTGAAACGAACCAAACTGAGACCACATCGGGAGGTCACAGGACCACATCGCTTTAAGTCTGCGGCACGGTTCGTTTAGCTCGCGCCCTATGAACACAAAGCGCTCCTGGTTCGCTTCGACAGTTTTTGTTATAATTGAAAACTACCCAGAATGCAAAGCAGTAAAGGTCTGAGAGCTCCATTACAATTAAGTTTGAACAGAAAAAGGACTGAGGCCCCATCTGAGCTGAAGTGGAGCAGAAAGAGAGTCCCCTTTCAAATGAACTCACAGTGTGAACATAAGAAGAACTGAGTTCTCTTTCTGTTGCTCCACTTTTTGGACCACTTCTAGAGGAGTTCTGAGTTCAGATCTTTTAAAGAGGACTATATGTGAAAACTAATTGTTGCGTTTCATATTCTAATTGTTGCGTTTCATATTCTAATTGTTGCGTTGTTTGATATTGTGCACAAATGAAACTTGTAATTAAAAATAAAGTTGTCCTCCGAAGAGGGGTGGTGGTGGTGGTGGTCTTAAAAAAAACAAAACAAAAAGACAAAAAAACCTAAGCTCTGGACAATAGGCAAAAAAATCTAAACAAAGGGTGCTTTTGATTTGACCAATTATTTAACCATATAGCTAAGACATTTTCTGTTTGTTATATTAAACTAACACCACTCGATGTAAAATACACATATTATACGCTAACTGGACAAAACTAATTATAGATATTACATTTGCCCAATATTTTATGACGCATGGCGAGATTTTATACAGTTATTATGTATAGTTATTTTGTGCTAAAATTCTGAGCATGCAGTGGAACGTTCGCGAGCAAAATCGTTTTGTCTTTATGTGCTCAACTCTGCCTGCACGCACAAAAAATGTTTAACTAACTAAACTGCGTGTCCCAAGCCACGTCCTACTGCACTTAATAGTATGGTAGGTAAGGCGCGTTTATCTTACTTTTCTATGCATCTCAGGAAATAGCCGGGGTTGTAGCTTAACGGTTCTCTGCGCACTAGGTAGTGCACATGGAGTGTCGAACGCGTCCTATTTGACTTGGTACACCGCATATGGCAGGAAGTGACCTTTCTTAAAATGTTGTCCACTACACTCAAAATGCTCCGTCCTCACTCGACTCTTTCATGCTTGCTTGGCTTGCTACTGTATTAGAAATGTCAGAGTTACGGCGAAAATTCTGAGCACAAATTCTGGTGATCAAAATATCTCAACTCTGTCTTCCTCATTTATCAGCACTGGTAATGGCAGATATAAGCATGAAAACATTGGATATTGGCCAAAAATTCCCTTAACCTACATCAATAATTGATATAAAACCTGAATTTATGGCCGGTCGTACCATTTTTGACCATTATACTTGGTCAGTCTGCAGCTAAACCAATGTTTCAAACTACTGCCCCACAGGACATGCAATGTAAGGTAAGACCATTTCAATCATTAAATCAAACACATAATGTCACTTTTTTAGCTGCTTGACACAAGGAAAACTTGCTTCTTATTTTTCATGAGTAGTTAATTTGAAATTGTTCAGCTTTATATATTTACTTTCCTTTCAAAATCACCCCAATTCGTATTTATATCACAGACTTTTTCATGCAGTGTTATTTGTTCTGTAAATATCATGCTGCCCCAACACCAGCACTTCCACTGTTGGAACATTTTTGAACATGTTTTTTGAGGTATGGTCCTTGCCGCAGTGTGGTCCTCCCTGCTGGTGAAAGCCATGTTCATAAGCAGCTGAACTGTGATGCTTAGAAACCTGCTGTTTAAATAAATTACAGCTGCAGGCTAAACTCAGCGAGAGGCAGAGAGATAGAGAGAGAAAATGCACCGTTTCGAGCTGCGCTTTGCAGAGGGTCTCGTCCCGCAGTTCCGCCGCATCCTGGTCATTCTCTGGCCTTTGGGTTGCACCGTGGGACCCGCCTCCTCCATCTAATTTCCTCTCTGACGTACTGCCTGTCTGCGACATCAAACAAAATCATTTTCAGCCTCTGCTAAAAAAAAATTACAATCATTTTCTAATCAGAAGCAGACATGCCGCGCAGGACATGGGAATGTGGCGTGATCAAAGGCTGTGACTTTCGGCTTACTTTCTGACATCCCCCATTTTCCTCCTGGTGCGAGCGATCGGGGCCGGGGTCAGGCGCTCCTTCTCTCTGACACTTTTCCTTTAATTTCAGGTGCTCTAAAGGAAATTGTTAGATGTTTTGTCGCTGTTAATACCAGTCATGGAGAGAAATAGGAATGTGATAGTGTGTGTGAGGGAAGAAGGGGGTAGGTGGGGGCGGTGGTGGTGCGGCGGATGTCATCTCGTCACCTTCGCTTAAGGATTCGATCTGGTTCAGCCGAGCCTCTAGGACTTGCTCCTGCTCTGTTTGCGTCTGTTTCCTCTGTTGGTCTGTTAGGGCAAGACGCAATGCTTTAATCAACCTCTCCTTGGACAGAAGAACTACGAGCATAAATCGCGCAGTGGCAGAGGATACGTTCCCCTTATTTTCATCCTGCAGCATGTGATGCACAATTTCAGTGATTACTTGATTTATCTAAATTCAGGGTCGATCGATTATCGGCTGTTATTAGGCATTTTGTCGATTAATCTGTATTGTTTAATTTTGACCATCACCAGTATTAAGTAATTACATAGTGTGCCAATCAACGCTGAGGCCCTGTTGACACTCACACTCGAGCGCAGCCCAAGGCTCAGAGAAGGAGAAGAGGAGCGAGGAGAGTTTCAGCGGAGTTTGGTGTTTATAAAATTAAAAATTCTGACAGAGATGTTCTTTTGCATATCGGTTATCAGATCCGTTAATAATCAATAATCGGTATCGATATCGGCCCTGAAAAACCAATATCGGTCGACCTCTAATATAAATTATTACTTTTCTCATAAGAATTCACCTTGTGTCCTCAACTTCCACTTTTGATAACAATGATCATAATCACGACTGAACGTTTATGATTATTGAGCAATTATTTTGGTTTCTGAGTTTGTTTTTGCCTCCATAATTTACAAGTTTGTATGACAATGTACATAAGTATGAAAGCTGAAGTACTGCTAAGTACTAAAAATAAGAATGCGTTGTTTTAGAGGATTACCTTGACGGGTTTCTTGGAGATTTCGTAGTGATCTGGCCTTGCTGGCTTGTTCCTGTCAACAACAGGGGAAAAGGGTATAAGAAAACCTGAGCGAAAAGCCAGATACTGATCTCTAAGTCAATAAGACCAAAGAACGGCCCACACGGTCTTCAGCTGTTCAACAGTCTGCCCTTGATTGGCCAGAACTTCATCCCTCTGCTTCTCTGAGTCACACAACTTCTGTCGCAGGATTCTGATCTCTTCAGTCAGGGATGCAATCTTGGAATTAACACATAGGGTTTATGTGGTTGGTTTTAAAGGTGATAATTTAGTTTTCAAGATTATGGACCTAAAGGTTGGTTCGCTTACCTTTTTCTTTAGCTCCTCTGTCTCAACGTGGCCCTCAGAAAGTTGGGCATTAAGATCAGAGATAAGTTTGTCCTTCTGCTGCAGATCAAGACTTAAGCTCCTGATCTTATCCAGGCTGCCTTTCACCTGTTGTTTGGTTCTGTCAAGACAATCAAAAATGTTAGACTTGATAGGAATTAACATTAACTGAATTTGAGACTCTCTTCTCAGTTCAGCACGGGTCTGTTTCTCACTACATGCCCTGGCTAACACAGGTTTACATTTAGGGTATTTATTAAGCACTCTTGTCCAGAGAGACGCCATTTCCTAATTACAACATATTACAAATAAAAACTATTCGTTATCCATTATAGTTGTTGGTTGTCCATCCATGTAAAGCACTGCTGCTGCTATGGGCATCCAAACTTTACACAATGAGCTAAAAACTTCCTGATAATCTGAGGTACTCTCCTCCTTTTAAAGTCTTGGTTTTTTTTTTAGGGTTGCACGATAATATCGGAATCAGAATTTTTTTAATGACTGGCATCGGGCTGATGTTTCGATTTACCCGATATTTTCAGTCAATATTTGATGATGCATTTATTGTACATCGGAAAGGTAGCGCTTATGCCAGGCATGTCCAAAGTCAGAGTTGGGATTTGATACGGTTCACACCTTCTATCTTAAAATGTATTTTAAAATGTGTAAAAAAATTTTTTAACTACAGTTCATTGAACAATTTTTAGATGATATTTAGGGATTATTTTTAGGGCATTTATTAGACACTCTTATCTAGAAGAGACTTGCATTTCCTACTAATTACAAGGACAGTTTGCCTGGAGCAACTTGTGGTTAATAGTCTTGCTCAGAGGTGTAGATGAAAGCACTCAACGTCCTACAACTGGGCATGGGCCTGTATGAGTTTTAGATGGTATGATAACCTTAAGCAAACATATCATGCTTTCACAGAACCCGATAGAGGGCCTACTGCTTAAGCTTTAGGATTGCATGAGAAGGTATATCTGGTATTCTCGCATCAACTGTGATTGTGTGAAGCGTGACTGCAATTGCTTTAGTGTCCAAGATTAATGGAATTTATACCACTATGCTTTAGACTATGTCGCTGCTACAAAAGACATAGTTTACGTACTTGCAACCAAGCATGGGAGGCACGATAATATCGGAATCATATCGGAATCGTCCAATAATTGCTTCAGCTGATATTTTATGAAGCATTTATCATACACCGGAGAGGTAGCGCTTGTGCCAGGCAGGTCCAAAGTCCGAGGTGGCATTATATGGTCCATGACTTCTGTCTTAAAATGTGTGGTGTTATTTTCTGTCAAAAAGCTGAGCACACAGTGGAACGTTCGCAAGCAAATTCTCGTCTTTACGCACTCAACTCAAAAAATGTAAATAGTTTTCCTCGCTTAGTAAATGTGAGCTCGCACATGGCCTGTGTCCCGTGCCGCATACAGCCGGGTTTGTAGCTTAACGGCTCTCTGGAGTGTCACATGCGCCCTATTTAATTTGGCACACCACATAGGGCGGGAAGTGACTTTTTTTTTTTTTATGTTGTGCACTACATGGCCAAAGTTCTGAGCGTGCAGTGGAACTTTGGCGAGCAAAATATCTTGTCTTAAGATGCGCTCAACTCTGCTTGCGCTTACGCTTGCCGTCCTTATTTATCTGCATCGATAACGGTAGATATAAGCATGAAAAATGTCAGATATTAGCATCTGTCAATAATTCCCTTAACGTGCATCTCTATTTACAATGAGTTCAGAGCTCATGTGAAACTTTGTTACCCCCTTCACTGGTCCCTTTTGGGGTTCTTCAGGTTACAGATCTAAAATGTGTCATTTTGAAATGCCTCGGTGAAAAAAACGACCGTTTTCCATTGAACAATTAAAACATCTTTCATTATTAAACAGCAAACTGGCCCAGGACTGGTATCTAACACCGTGCTGTCTGCTTCATTTCCACGGCACTAATAAGTTAAGTACTTACTCTATGGCCTCTTGGGCCTGAGTTTGAAGCTCTTCATCCTTACGAGCAAGTTCCTCTTGCATTTCTCTCCTCCTTCTCTCGGCCTCGTCTCTGGCTTTTGAAACCTCCCCACTCTGATTTTCTTTTTCTTCACTCGCTCTACACCTCTCCTTCCTCAAGACATCCTCTACTCGGTCCAGCTCATTCTGGGTCTGCTGGAGTCTCTCCTCCAGAGCTGAACGTTGATCCTCTTTCTTAACAAGCTTTTCCTCCAGCTCTCTGGCCCTCTCAGAGTTTAGGGAAGAGGCTTTTTCCCTCTCCTCCAAACCTGCCAACTGCCGTTTCAGTGCATCGAGCTCCGCCTGTAGCTGAGAGCAGCGTCCCTTCAAGCGCTCCGCCGCCAGCTTCTCGGCTTCGTAGCGGTCGAGAACATCCCGGTTCTCTTTCCTCTCTGCCTCTCGTTCACGTGTGAGCCGATCGCACAGCTCCCTCATCCTAAAGATCTCCTCTTCGCCCCGTTTCAGCTCCTGCTCCAGCGTCTCAATCCGGCCGTTCTTCTCCACAGAGGCCGACACCACCGTCTTACACTCTTTCCGCAAAGCCTCAATGGTCTCCTGGAAGGCGGAGCGCTCTTGTTGTCCCTGAGAAAGATCCCGCTCTTCGAGCTTGCGCTGCAAGCTCTCAAGCTCCTGCTTCAAGGCCTGGACAACGCTGGACTGCTGGTCGTCGCGCTCCCTGATCTGGGATTTGGCTGTCTGAAGCTCGGCCGATAGTTTAACCGCCACAGCCGTCTGAGAGCTCAGCTCGCTTTCCGTGTTTCTGAGCTCGGAGCGAAGGTCACCAGCCTCCTGCCGCAGGGTGCTCAGCTCCGAAGTGAGGGCTCTGTTTTCGTTGGCGAGCTGCGCGGCGGTTTCCCTTTCTGACTCAAGCGAAGAGGTGGCAGAATTGCGACTCCGAGTCTGTTCAAACAAGTTATCTGAGAGCTCCTTCACCTTTCGCTTCAGGGAATGCTGTTCCTGTTCCAGTTCGTTATATTGGCCCTCTTTCTCCTTAAGCGTTTGCAGCAGCTGTTGAATTTGCTGGCCTTTCTTGTTCTTGTTCGCGTCATCATAGGCTCTCTGAAGGACAAAAGAGAAAAAGGGAAAGACATTTATTCACAGATGACATGACCTAAACTGGAATTTTCACACTTGTTACTTTAACTTTTTAACTTAGTAAAAATGCAACAGATATCACGGACTGCTTACTTTATTTTGAAAATGTATTTTAATGCAACAAAAGCTTTAACAATGATATTAGCAAAATTAGGTTGGTGACAGGCCTACGGCTGCCTCAAGTCGACTTAATTGATGGTGCTGATGCTGAAAATGTGCCAACATCAATATTTTTAAGCCATTCATCATTTTTCACAAGTTCAACATTATGACTACTAAAACACCTAAACAAATATTATGCCTTTAAAATCCCTATGCAAATGCAAATGACATCTGTATCAGAGTATTTCAAATAATCAGGAAACCAAAAGGTGTTTTGGTTATTATAACTGGACGCCCACCGCTGCAGTAGTGTTATACAGAAGATCTTGAAGAGAAAGCAAAATACTGGCAGTATTATGGAGGATGAACTACCAGCCTTTTAATTTTGGTTGTCCTTGTAGCTACTAAATACACTCGTTATTAAAGCCATGATGTCGTTTACCTGCTACATTAAATAAGTGTTCGGAACCTGGGCTTTTTCTACATGCACTGAAGGTGTGTGTTCTTGTATGCTGGGCTTGTTGAGACCCTGTGTAAATTTTTTTGTTCTCCAGGTTACTTTGTGGAATAAACGTGTTAAATACGACCGAAACTATTATGGATAACAGATAATTGTGATCTGTATAATTGTGATTTCTGGTTTTCAGCAATTACTTAATTCTCTTCATTATTTATTTTTTATTCATTCTGTTTTTTTCCCTCTTTTTCTTCTTCCACACTTTTTGTCCTTTAGGAAAAACTTTTCAGTTCATTGAGGAGACCCATCCTCAATGAACTGAGATTATCAATATCAATATCTCAACTGCAATCCTTTTTTTCCCCAAGTAAAAATAAGCCTATTAACTAGAGCTGTCAACCTTCACTGGTCTCACGATTCGATTCGATTACGATTATTAGGTCAATGATTCAATTTCATACGATTTCTCGATGCATCACAATGCATGCCATCAATTTTTTTTACATTACTTCACATTGCACGCAGATTGGGCAGACTTAGCGGTCTGAGTGGGAGAGGGAGTACTTTTTGTATTACCGTTTAGATATTTGCATTAAATTAATTATCCATGAAGATGCCCAAATCATCTGGAAATGTTTTTAAAAATGAAAAAAGGAAGAATTTTTAAAAAGTGATTTCAGCGGTGAAAGTGGATTGCTTGGAACAGACAACTAGAGGGCAGCGGACAAGCGGTTGAAAACCTCTGCTATAATTGATTATTGTAATAATGTACTGTAATAATTGATAATTGTTATATTGATTATTGTATGTCTGCCACTGCATTGATGCAGAATAGACCACATCGGCATCGACCCCGACTAGTAAACCAAAGATGTCATTCCCATTTTGCCCACAGGGGGCGCAATCATTAAGGAGAACTGCAATTAATTTTCTTGTAATTAGCCCGTTCCCCACATGAGTGAATTTAAGTGAGTGATTATTTGTCATTGTGAATATAGTAATGATGTTATATTAACTTACATCTAGTTAAAGGAGCATAGCTAATATTAGTATCTTAACAGAACAAATTAATTAGATCAATCAACAAAACAATTAGAAAAAATTAGAATTAGTGGCAGCCCTAATACTAAGATAACAATCAGAACATTAGTTAAAACTCACATCTTCAGCAGCGGCCTCAAGACTCCGATCCAAAGCGTTCTGCAGCTCTGCAATCATTTCATCTTTCTTTTGGCAGAGTTCCTGAAAGCTCAGGGTCTGGATTTCGTGATCCTACAAGAGCAGAACCACAACTCAGAATTTGGAAGCAACACATTTCACAATGCTGTTAATAATATCAGATTCCACCCTACTTTCTTAGCCTGTAGCAGATGGACCCTGCATTTCTGCAACTCGACGTCCATCTCTTCCAGTTCTGGAGAAGTTGAAAACTCGGTTAGATTGACAAAACATCACCGTGGTTTGTAAGATGGGTGAGATGAAAGCGAGTAAACGCACCCTTGTTTTTGAGGTCAACGAGCTGTTGGCGTTTGAGAAGCTCTTCCGCCATCTCATCCAGCTGCGTCCTCAGAATGCTCACCGGCACAGAGGAGTTTGAGTCCACCCCACTCTGTAGGCACGTCTGTACCGCCTCAGCGTCACTCTTGATGCTCGCCAGGTCGTTGTGTATAGCTTCGATCATTCCATCCAAAAAGACCATATTCTCTTCCTGCGTGAGAGGGGACGAAAAAACGAATCTATCAATATATACAGAACATTTTCTTAGAGAGAATAACTTTAATTTAAAAATTAAATCAATTCCTGGAATCACCTTATTTGAGTCTTCAGCAGTGCTAGTTTTTGTTGGTTCGCCACTGGAATTGTGGACCAAGTTCTTGAGAATTTCCAGCCTCCTTTCTGCACGTTCTTCCGCAATTTCCCTTTCTCTCTGAAGGCGTTCGCTATGAAAATAAAACACAAGATTCACTGGGGGGGATGCGGATTGCAGGACTTCTCCGAATCGGAAAAAAGAAAAGCTCTACTTTACTTGTAATCCTTTTCCATATTAGAGAACAGCTCCATGAACTCTGTGGTCACTTCCTCTCGAATGCGAGACTCCATGGCCACTTTTTCAGACTGCTCCTTAGAGAGTTTTTCTTTGAGCTCTCTAATCGCCTCCCGAAGCTGAAGAATTACAAGCGATGTCATTAGTAGGACCAAGTATGATCCCGTTGAAATGGGTGGTGTAATGTTTCCATCCACCCATATAGTTGTTGCTTCTCTATAGGAAATGTTACTATGCATTCGGAAACACTTTGTTACATTTAGACAGTACTGAAGACGAACACTACAGAACTGTCTTCTTAAGAGAGCAGAGTGTGACTGTCACGTTCTTACTGCTGTAAAATGTAAGACCACAGTGAAGTAACCCAAACATACAGAATAAATTGCTCACACGGTGTTCTAACAGAAAATGAAACAGATGACATTTTAGGACCTGTATGGCTACGTTCACGCTGCCATGCTGAAGTGACTCAAACCGGATTTTTGGCCTTAATGTGACACAGATCTGATCTTTTCAGGGCTGTGTGGACACGCAAATCTGATCTTTTCAAATCGGATTTGTGTCACTTTCATATGTGGTATTAAATCGCATACGTATCCGATTCGCGGCCATGCGACCTGAATGTGAACGCTCAGATCGGAATTCATGTGGCTTTTTGCTCATACGCATGCGCTGACATCATCAGCCTGCACCGGCAGCGCGGGAAGGTAAAAATGGAGGAGAGCTGCGATAACAGAAAAAGCTAGCCGTCTGACTTTTTTTCCTCCTTTTTTCTCCTCTGCTCATGTACAGCTGATTCACTGTTTGTCGTCCTCCAGAACAAAGTGCGATACATGCGTGAGCTACTTACGCCTCCATTTTTAATGCCATGAGTCGTCCCACAGATATGACGTTTTTTGTTGTTGGTGACGCAGTTGACCCGTGTAAAAACGTATCAGGGTGCGCATGCGTGACGTTTCGGAGGACCGATGCGTTCACATTACAGTCAGATACAGGTCACTTGTAGTTATGAATGTGAACCGTCAAGATAGACAAATCCGATCTGAGCAAAAAATCGGAATTGAACGATGTGGCTGGCGGTGTGAACGTAGCCTGTTTGGAATCGGTAGATCACATTTTTAAAATAATCTTTCCAACACTACGTACCTCACACAGTTCTTGATCTCCAGCTTCTAAAACAGTGTTTTCCACCATGCTCTCTTCATCACTTATTTCTTCTTCTTCCTCCTCGTCCTCCTCCTCTTCTTCCTCCATGTCTTCATCATCCTGATCCTCCTGTACGTCCTCTAAACCCGACTCCCAGCCGATCAGCGTGCTTCTCCTGGTCCATTCCCTCCTGCCCACGTTGTTGATCATTATGGACACATCTCTGGCAGATTTCTTAGGCATTACGGTGAATAAGGGCTTAGGGTTCAGGACCACAACCTGACAGGGTCATGAAAAACAAATCAGCAAAAATATTAATTAGTCTATTAAAAGAAAAGGCTTTATCTTTAAACTACTGTAACTGCTTTGTAAATAAGAGGGTAGGTGTAATTGTTTCATGTCAATGTCTGTTCTATGTTAATGTCCATGTTTAGCGTATGTGAAAAAGCTTAGAATGGAATTTGGACTTATTCTACACTGGTACGCGGCTAGTGTGTGTGTGTTTTCGTTCTTGCACACTGGGCTTGTTAAGACGTGAACCCCAGCTAAGATATTATTCATAACTTAGAAATAAGATATTTCTTCTTATTATTAGGTATCACTGAGGTACTCATGAACAAGGTACCATCCCTAAGGACTGCTTGCCTACCGCTGCTGATGTCAGCTGCCCACTGCTCCTTTACAGATGGGTTACATGCAGAGGTCACTTTTCGTTGTGATGCACTGTGAACTGTGCTGCGGTGTTTTTACAATGACAAATAATCATTTACTTTCACATAATCATGTCCTTCTTGTTGTCGCCAAAATTAGATGATAAAACAGACTGACTGACAGAAGTATAGTTGTGACTGGCGGTCCTAATAATGATATATTAAATATGTAATTATTTTCTTGATTTCCATTCATTATAGACTTGTAATGAACCAATTTATCACAAATTCTCAACACATCTTTTCAACAAGGTTCCAACTACAGTGCTGAGTAAATAAAGTGCTGACCAGGCTAATGTCAAGTGATAAATGGCAGCAGGAGGAGGAAAACAGATCAATAACCTACAAGGACATTTGGGGAGAACTTTTAATAAAGATGGACTTGCTAAAAATGTTTTAGTCAAGTTTTGCCTTGTCATACTTCAAGAAAAGTTAAGGTTAAGAATTTTATTAAGCCCTAAAATGTTTCTTGACATAACACAAATGAGGTCACAAATAAAAGTCATTACTTAGGCATAACAAAGAATGGTAGCTGCTTGGGAAAACATTACTGAACATCAATAATACATTCTTCAGGACTTTACACCTTTTGGTTTATTGGATTTTTAAACTAAGAAGTGTTTTGGTAAAAACCCTGTTCAGGTATACGGCTTATTAGCTAAGACATTTAAAATAAATGATCTATTACTTTCAAAAACACTTACTAAAATAAATGTTTCCTTCAGAGCCCAATCCTATTCTGGAATATTTCACAACAATACTTCAGTTATAAAAGAGCCCAAATTAATTAGAATTATCTTCCACATTACATTAAATATAATATCTATTAAAATGATAACTTTTTACTTTTTCCTAACCACTTTAAAACTGCTTGAACTATGCAAAAATGATATAATATTTTTGTACCGCAATCTGTAGTCTTTCCTGTGAAGTCGCCACCTAGCATAAAACTGAACAGACAAAATATGGGGGACGCGTCACTGACCTTTTGAGCCACTGCGGAGAACTTGAGGACGTTGAGAGTTTCGTCGTACATAGTGGCACACTGGTTGATGTTAACGATCATGCAGGCTTTTCCACGACCAGAGAAGAAGCCCTGCAGGTAATGAGTGAGCTTGCTTTCTCTGAAGGGAATGTGCTGCTGGAACCTAGGAATGTTCAGGAAACAAAGTGAAAGTCAACCTGGAACTGGAACCCAAATGAGGTTTCATACACTGTATAGACTACTGTGTTTGGAGCAAGCTCTTAATCACACTGAATTCTTTCAGAAACACATGTGTATAAAATCCAGCATCAAGTCATGCACTCGTCATTTCCAAAATCTTTCCCTAAGTGTAATTGTTAGGGAGTTGGCCCTGTGATCTGAAGGTCGCCAGTTCAAGTCCCGGACTGATAAAGGTACCACTGAGGTACCGTCCCCAAGCACTACTCCCCAGACGCCGCCCATATAGTGTAGCCCCAGATGTTTGTTGTGTTTTTCGTGCTTGTTAAACTAGGTAAGAATTTAAAAGACTCACTTTGACTGGGTCTGATTTAGCCTCAGTGCATTAATGCATTTTCCCAGCGTCAGCAGCGAGGTGTTGATGTTCCCAGCTTCTTTCAAGCGCTCGCCTCTGTTCTGGGTCTTTGCACACCGCTCTGATCCAGCCAGATCACACAGAGACAGCCTGCAGGAAAACAAAGACAATTTAGTGTTTGAAACAAATGTGAAAATGAAAACAAGCTCAGTTCTTACACACGAATCGGGTAATCTCTGGGATTTAGCTGGATAATGAAAAGAAAGGTCCTTACTCGCTTATTGTCTGAACACGAGGAACTGGCATGTCTTCAATTCGCAAGATTCGGATGGAGAAAATGCTATGGCTGGAAGAGACACAAGGGTCAGTGTTATCTACATGTTCAGCTTAAAGAGTCTTGAAAACACGTCTTGCCACGGTTTTGGGGACATTAAGAGATTTTAAATCACTCAAAACATCTGATGAGCATCTCTGTCCTTATCCATATCACGCGTATGAATTAATAGAGATATGACAACTCATATAATTTGCAATTCAGACATGCATTTAGCATGATGCTATATGCAGGACTGTTTCCATTGCTTCTCAGCGTTATTCTTTTTTTTTTTTACTGGCGCCCTTAACCAAAACGGCTAATTTGGTGTTCAGACATCAGTCTCAATTGATGAGGAGTTTTTTAAATGGTAAATGGTACCTTCTGCTTGAAACGCTGTTGAGCTTTGTAGAAGAGAAACTCTGGTTTTTCCTTCCAATCTTCAACACTTTGTAGGCTTCAGTTGCACTATTTACTTGGACCCATGTTAGATCTGTGAGAAAGTTCAAATAAGAAATTAATTTTGGATGTAATCTGGGCTGGAAAACATATATTTGTATCACTGCAATGCGCACATGCAACTAATGGCATAATCAGACACGTCACTATGGATGGGTTACATAAAATGTAAAGAGCTGTTCATCCAACAATGTGGAGGACAGCACTGGGCAAATTCTCCAGTGTGAATTTCCCCAACCAAAGGTTTTTGGGTTTTCGTTTGAGAAAATGACCATGTTGATTTGTAAGGGAGAATAAAAGGTCTCTTCTTTAATTAGCAACATAGAGCACAAGCGTAGCAATAAGTAACAAGTTGGTCTTGGGTGTCTGGCAAAGCTGTGACCGACACTGTCTGAACATATCCACACTTAAACCTCAATCCTCACAGATCAAGTAAGTTAATATAGGGCTGTGTGATTTGACCAAAACTGCATTAATGATTAGACTTTAAAGGATATGTAATTATTTTTCTTCTATTTTTATTTTTAACTTGTGGACAAATATTTAAACATTATTAAAGACCCAACAGAAAATGTTTCTATATAAAATAACTAATATAAACATTAAAAAAAATAATACTTTTCAAGTATACCAGGTATACCGCACCAGGACTCCATGGGGACATCATCATGAAACCAACTGGGATTGGACCCTATGGACGTCTACTGACTTAGCAGCACAATACGGAACTAATTTCAGCTTAATGTTGCTGAGAGGGTCCTGCAAGTGGCCCAGCAACAACTCGGGATTCGAAATATCCCTTGGACTATTTTTGTATCTTTGCTTCTTTAAATAACTAACAACTCATCTTGATCTATTGCCTGTTGTACAATAAATGTTCGTGCGCCCGGTCGCCCAGAGGAGGATAGGGTCCCCCTCCAAGTCTTGGTTCCTCTCAAGGTTTCTTCCTACTAGAGGGAGTTTTTACTTGCCACTGTCGCCTCAGGCTTGCTTGTTGGGGGGTTTAGGCCGGTTATATGTAAAGTGCTTTGTGACAATGACTGTTGTTAAGAGCGCTATATAAATAAATTTGAATTGAATTGAATTGAAAGTATAAACTGTAGAAGCAACATAAGGTCTCCAACATAAACATATAATATATGAGAAGAAAACAGTTGTAATTATAGTACTATATAGTGATGGCACCGTTCTGATACGTGGATTAGTTTTGGTCCAATAGTGACTCAAATAGCTGGATTGGGTATCAGTGGCATTCGGCTGATCTATGGAGCCGATCTGTACACGCGTACACGCTCAAACCGGTATGCATCAGAAGTGGCACAATCGGTTTATTTTTCAACATTCATGCTAATACCTACATACTGATACGCCAATGAGCAGAACAAGCAACGCAACACACTACAACCCCAAAACCAAATCATGCAATTATACTGTTTAATTTCCTTTACAACACCAGCTCTGGCTCGCAATCTCTGTCTTCCTGATGGATCCACAGGCTTAGGAACCATCACAAAACAAATTTTTAATAACAAAGTAACAAAAATGTTATTTTAATAATAAATAATTTAGCATATACCTATGGTTGTGTAATTATTACATTGTTTAATTCAGCAAAATGGTATTAAGTATTATTTTCAGCATAACAGAATAATCTCAGTCATGTATTCAGACCAACTGAGATTGGACCCCATGGACCTCTACTGAATTAGCAGCACAATACTGAACTTATTTCAGTTTAATGTTGCTGAGAGGTTCCTGCAAGTGGGCCAGCAACAACCCAGGTTTCGAAATACTAATAAAAAAACTCATCTTGAACTATTGAAAAAAAGACTCAGAGACTGTATTGGATTTGTATTGTATCGGCGGATAACCAAATTTACAATATCGGACATAAAAAGAAGTGCCATGTCTAGTACTATATGAATAGAAAACACTGTCCCCAAGCACTGCTCAGCTGTCCACTGCTCCTTCATTAGGTTTCAAATGCAGAGGTCGCATTTCGTTGTGGTGCTCTGTGGGCTATGCTGTGACAAATAATCACTCACTTTAATCACGTCGCCCTATATGCAAAAGGGTAGTGGCGGTCTAGAAGTAGGAAACTTGACTACAGAACAAGAGGTTGTAGGTTCAAATCCTACTCACAACACCCCTAAACAACACCCCTTATTCCAATTTGCTCCAGGGAGACTGTCACTTTAATTAGGAAGTGGAGTTTGTCCTGGGTAAATGCCGTAAATCAAAAATAGTATCATAAACAGTAGGAGAACCAGTTTACCTTTAACAAACGTGTTGCCCTTGACATCCTGACACAGGCGCAGGACGCTTCTTTTCTGGGAACTATTTGAGACAAAGTCCAGCAAGTCGTGGATGTTCTCATTGTAGATCTCACAGAATGAGACCCATACTGAGAACTTAACATTTTGGTCATCTTCCAAACACAGACTGTCTCCATCTGACTCACTGCAGCTGGAACCTAAAACAGGAGGGCAAAAAAGAATGGCTTTTAGTACATATTAAGAAATAAAACCATATGAATATGAAAATAATTATTTGTTCAAATTCTCAATAATACTTACCCTCAAGCAAACTGCTGCAAACTGAACTTGACATGCTTGAAGTCCTTTTTTGCAATTCGTTCTGCAGGAGGAAAAATGGAGAAATGTGAAATGTTCTTCACAAAAAGTTTGCCTTTTAGTATCATCACAAACTTCTTACAGGGAGTACATGATGTTTTTGCACATTGTTATGGCCGTCTAGCTTTTTTCAATCAGTCTTTTGTTTCTAATTACTATTGTTATAAATGATCAAAGGTTTATTTCGTCATTAACATATAATGTGGTGAACCATGTACTCTATTTTTTATTATGCCGTTTAGGGCAGTTCAAAATGACTGTTCACAGAAAAATGTAAATGTGTACTTGTGTTTGAAAATAATATTAATCCCTTGAATAATGATCAGCAAAAACTTTATTCGATATTTTTGACTTTTCTGAACAAATCTCTTAACCCCAAGTTGCCTCCACAACCCTAGTAATTAGGAAATTGAAGCTATTCTAGACGGGAGCACCCTCTAAATGTTGTTTAGTCTAACATTACTTTTATTTTTTTACCTCTTTAAACCTTCTTAAAAGATTTTTCTTCACTGTTGCCTCCTCATCCTGCTGATCCTTAGTCAGCCTTGTGAAATCCATGCAACGGTGGGGCTTGATGTTATTCTGAGGATAGATTCGGCGTTCAATACTGTTGAAGATCAAATTCAGTGACCTCGGCAGTATCCCTCCATCACTTTCAGGGCCTGAAAAGAGGAGGAAAATTAATAAAAAGAAGTCTTCAATTCAAGGGATCTGGCCAACATTCAGCAAGAAAATCTGTGATGGTGGTTGTGCAATACTCAGTCCCTCCAGAAATTTGGGGGCCTTTTTTGAGATTGTTGCGGCTTAAAATGTCTGATTTTGCGGCAGTTTTTCTAAAGAATTGTGTTGAAAGTTGCGGTACTTTAGGCGTTTTGTTGCAATAAAGTTGCGGGAGCAAGTCAAAGTTGCAGTAATAAGTTTCCCCCTTATTTGTTAACAATTAATTAAAATGAAAAGAACAAAACCACTATGTACCCTGCGGTGTCTTGGCCGCCCAGGGTTTGTCGCCAAATCGTAACAAGGAAGTGATTTCACTGACGTATGGCTCAACGCTTTGCTGGAAAAAACAATGATTGGTCAAAAATTGCAGAAAAGTTGAGGTAATTAGTCAAAATTGCAAGGTCGCAATTAGGCTGATTTTGCATTAATAGTTGCGATCACAACATTGCAAAATCCTGGAGGGGCTGACTACTAGGGCCAAGTAGGTTCAAAACCAGGTCTATCCTACTGCTAGATCTACTACCGCTAAGCAAGACCCTTAACCGAATGTTACTTAGGGTATGGAAATCACTCTGGATGAGAGCGTCTGTTAAATGCCATAACTGTAAGGTAAATTTAAGAAAATTTCACCTAAAAAGGTAAAGGTCTTCCCAGCATTGGTAACTCCATAAGTAAAAACCAAAGAGTTTTCTCCTCCTAGAACCCCTTTCACAAGGGCCTTGGTCGTTCCCTCAAAGATCTGCCTTTGGGTGGTTTCCGGTCCATACACCTGAAAAATTAAATTGGCAAAGGATTATGAAACAAAAATATTTATAACTGATTATAGACTGATTGTAAACTATTATAAACTCATTATAAACTATTCACATTCATTACTGTTGGTAGATTTCGCACCTTTGAAAACTGAAATCTCTGGGCAAGTTGGGGTCCCAGTTTTTCACTCTGCCTAGCTGGCAGAGAGCATCTCATGGCCTTCAGGACCACAGTGTCGGGGCCCTCCACTGAAATGCAGTTCTGAGATCACAATTAAAACACCTGTGTTACATTTCTGATGATCAGCTTTTAGTACAGGAGCCCAATTTCTCCCATATATCGAAACTCTTTGCAGTGCTGGCTCCTCAGTGATGGAACCAACTTCCGCTTGCCGTTAGAACGGCTGAGTCCCTTGCTGTCTTCAAACGTCGTCTGAAGACACACCTCTTCAAAGAGTATCTAGGGGACTAATTTACCTTTTATGTAAACCTTTTATTAAAAAAAAACAAACCCTGTCTGTCTGAACTTCTTTCCTCTAACCCATTTTTTTTCGTTAAAGTATAAAACTTAGCCTGTGGTAATTTGGTTTAACTACAGATGTCGACATAGCTTATGGATCTAGGAACAGTTGTGGACTACAAAGCACTGTTGTAAGTCGCTCTGGATAAGAGCGTCTGCTAAATACTGTAAATGTAAATGTAAATACTGTAAATGTAAATGTAAATATATTTTATTCTCACCCGAGATTCACTGAAATCACTCTCTGTGGAGGTGAAAGGACGAATCCGGAGATAGACCTGCAGATGCTCTTTCTCCATTAATACAGATTCCTAAAGGGAGACATGATAAAGCTTAATTCTTTTATGGATCAGAACTGTGCTTAAGCCTTTAGGAGAATAATATCGTATCTTTCATTTAAGAGTATAACTTGGGCGAAAAACAAAGAAAAACTGCTGTTAAGCTCTTTCTCTTTTCTTTTCCTTTCTCTTTCTCTTTCATAACAGATCACCGATAATCCTGGAGGATTTAAGAGGTGAAAAGTACTGTCATATAAATATAAAAGTACATACTTCTTGTAAAAAATAATGACATAACAGCTTTACCTGAGAAACGGGAATTTTGGAGAGTTCGGTAAAAAGATCCTTCTTCAAATCGTCCACCTCTACAGGCCCGACTCGCTCCGGTTTGTAATTTAGCGACAACTCCATCGCTTTCAGCACACCAAAAAGCACAAATCACTGGCCTGCTAGCCAGACAGCAATAGTACAGTGTTATGACTGTGTATAACCACTTTATAAGACAGTACTTTTAAATGCTTTGGTAATTTAGCCAACAGAGATCCGATCCATCTTCAGATGTTCTCCTGTGTTGTGGTGAGATGAGAGTCCGGTTGTAACGTTATTTAACGTCCCGCGACGCACTACTACCCACAATATAGAAAGAAAGAAGATACTTTATTTACTACTTCCCTACTTTTTAAGTGAATCTTACGCGATTACTCTCTATTACTCTCTCTATGTTTTGTCCTTTTTTGTTTTTTTTATTCGCTGATCGACTTACTAAACCCTTAACCGTTTCTACTCCGAGACCCAAAACACCTTGTCAACTTCCAACCCGCGGACTGATGTTTAAATCGCACCAATCGGATTGTTGCGTTCAGGCGCGAAGACTCTTGGGAGCGGAAGCGACTTTATTGTAGTTTTTGCCAGGTTGGTAGAAGTCGAGGTTACAGAAAATGTCTTCTTTTATAAACTACACTTCCCAGCACCCGAATAAAACCGATACACCATGTGTTTACCCAGTACCCATGCCTGCTAGCTAGCAATGCGTTAGCGCAGATCAGAGAGGAGACATCATTTGTCTGGAAACTAAAGACTGGAAACATGAAATGAGATAACGTATTTAATGCTTCTACGCCCGTGACATTGTTTATTGACTTTGACGAAAATTCAAGTAGTCTTGAAAATTTATGGATTTAAACATGATCGCCTGCAGCGACAAGAAAAAAATGAAATGCGCGATAGAGACCGCCGCTCACCGTGAGTTTGTTTTAATATTTTACATGCTGGAAACCAGAAATAAAATTCGATTTCTTATGTTTATAATCAATGTTAATTTACCTGTTCATCTGAAAAGATCTCTACATCCTTACCTTTCAGTGGGATACTCCACGGTTGCAATAAACTATGTAGTGGAACCACAGGAACTTAAGAAAAAGGTATAAATGGGTTTGCCTAATGAAATTATTAAGAAAGCCAATGTCAGAAATGTAATAGATTTATTTACATTTGTTTTTATAGCAACAATTCCCTAAGCCACAGGATGTGTCCGAGCTGTTTGAGAAGCTCCCTGTCGTGCAGGTGATGATTTATTGTAATTGTTCAGCTTTATTTAGGCTGTGCAGAACAGTGTTTCTTTGATTTATTTGTCCAATATCCAGTATAATGCAGCTTCATTGGATAAAGCAATGCAGTCATATAAAGTTATTTCTTTGCAATTAGATGCAAACATAAAATCATGAAAGATGGACATGTTTGAGTAAAATTGAGCATAAATATATTGACAGAGGTTTACCTAACATTGGCAAATCTACAAGAGAAGTCTGACACAAAAACATGTAGTTTTTTGTCCTGGTTTTAAAAAACATTCATCATATTACCTCTTCCTAGGGTAAATCCAGGCCCATTAGAGTGTTGAACCGGTTGACAGTAGTAGCCACAGATGCCTCTCATTTTGTGAGTTAAATATCAACTGATGATTCTGTATATGAACTGAAACCACTATATCCTAGTTCTACATTCAAACAGTGCCTTTCTCTTCCACTCGCTTTAGAGACCATCCAATGAATACAAAGCCTTTGACATTTGGGCCGTGTACCCCAAAACGGAGAAACTATTCCATGTAAGTACGTGATTGCTGTGCGTATAGATAAGAGCTTCCTGTGTAACCATTTCCTCTCCATGCTTTTAGAGTCTTGATAATGTTGCAGTGTTTAGTAATGTTGTCTATTTGTTGCTGAAATAGGCAGCTTGCATGACCTACGATGTGGACATCATCTGCATAGCAGCAACTGAGAAGCAGCCCTTCCGGTGCAAGCGGTCACCAATAAATGGAGTCAGTTACAATACACACTACATATCCCTATTAATTCCAGCTTAGTACCAATTTTAGTTATGTGTCAGACAGTTTATACCACATGTGATCTGTGGGAAGAATTCAATTAAACAGTTGGAAATCACACACTTCTATTAGATCTAGCAGTAATATTTTAAGCAGTCTCGGGCAGTTCTTCTGTTTTATCAGCACATATGGTCTGGTCTTTGGGATATTTTGTCTTAACCTCATGCAGGATATTTTATGACATCTCATTCTAAACCCACAAGCATCAGTATGGAGTCTGGGTGTGCTGAAGCAGTGAGATATCCCTTCACTAAGAAGCATAGTCCGACCTTTGAAAAACAACCACAACATACATTATCTCTATTTTCCGCCAAATGTTACATGTGACACAGAGCAGTCAGGCGGGTAATGTTTAACTGGAATCCAAAACCAGACTCATCTAACAGAATGGCAGACAGAGAAGTGTAACTTGTCACTCCACAGAACACATTTCACAAACTGACCTATTGCAAAGGTGCAGTCCAATGACAGAAAACATAATCACTCATTTAAAAGTGTATTCCAGTGTATTATGCTTGTTATCTCAAACATCTGATTCTTTGGATAAAGTAGGACTATGATGATTATTACAAATTAATACTACTTCACTGCAGTCTTTGTTCTCTGTTCTAGGCTATTGAAAGAGGTGTGCTCTTTGAGATTAACTATAGCTCAGCCATCAGAGACTCCACCATGAAGAAATACACCATTGCAAATGCCCTCCACCTGAACGAACAGTGCAAGGGAAAGGTAAATTATAAAAGCATGTTGCATGCATGTAGTATTTAGTATGCATAAAGTTTTAAAATGACTTGTTTTTCCCCTATTCTTAGAACATAATTGTGACTAGTGGGGCAGAGGCGGTAAGAACTTCTAATTACTTAATAATTATTAAGTTTGAAGTTGAATGCCTGTTAAACTGTCCTTCTTCCTGCTTTCTTATTTAGCCTCTGGACTTGCGTGGCCCTTACGATGTTGCCAACCTGTATTCTTTATTAATCAGGCAGTTGTATAGTGCTATAATAATAACAACAATAATAATACATCTATTTATGTTGTACCTTCTATAAATTAAAATGCACTCCAAAGTCCTTTACATTTACAGTAGAAAGAACAAATTAGACAAATAAAAATACATTTAAACATAAATGACCACAAATTAAAGACCAAAAATTAAATATCTGAAATAATTAATAAGGAGGGAATAATAATATACAAATAAGGAGAGAAAAGAGGATCTTGGTATGTGGAGGATCTTGTAGTTGGACGATTTAAGTCAAAAAGTCGTTTCAAACATACGACTATCATTTTAAACATATGGCTAATGGGAATTGATTTCACCTTTTGGTTCATTCCCTGGAGGCCTGTAATAATCACATCTGTTTTCTCTCCATTGATTAAAAAATATTGTATATCCACTCGTTTACATCCAATAAACAGGTATATAAATTGCAATTGGTATACAATGCTCCTTAACTCAGGGTGCAGAGGGCTGGTGTTTGGTCTCTCTGAGGGAGACGCTAAAGCTGCAGTCTCCACCAACTGCAGGTCTGTTGTTTTACATGCAGGTGAGCCACTTTCAGATTTTCTGTTTTATGCTAATGGTGAATGGTGGCAGTATTTGTTCAGTTACTGATAAACCAGCACAATGTCCTAAGTTGAGACTTGAAATTTTGTGCTGAGCTGGATTCAAAAGATAATACCTCCATTCTAAGCATCAAGTTACTGTAACATTTTGTGTTGTTTTTGCTTAACAGAGACTCGGACCACGGCATTAGGGATTATCCACACAATGAAGAGGCCGCAGCCACCTGGTGGGGAGATTGAGAAAGATTCTCCTGTGTCAAAGAAAGCCAAAATGGAAACAGTTTAAGATTAAAAAGATAAATATATATATATGATCAATTGATTTGGATTTGGTTTGTTTTTTAATTTCGTTTAGATGTTCGTTTTTCTTGATTTTTTTTTCCCAAAAATGGATATTTCTGCTTTATTATTAAGTACATTACTTGCTTATTCAAATATAAAATATCAGATAAAAGTAAGACATTGTCATAGAATTTGAGTGAAATGTTTATTCAGTAAAACAGACAATTTACATATCAAGCATCATTTACATATCAAACTATATATAAATTGTATATAAAACAAAAATTACTGCAAATCTCATTAAGCATTCAGCTTGTGAATAAGTACACAGTGTAAGACTATCATTTGGTAATAATCAGGAACTCTAAATGTCATTAACATGCTTTTAAGCAGACTACTAAAAATTAATGCTTACAGTTAATAATAATGTATTATGACACCATGCTCACATTTAGGATCTTTCAAAATAAGTCATACTTTGAAGCTTAAAATAAATAACTGAATAATGTATAAGTTGTTGTCACATCTCAGCATTTAAACCTGCATCCTTTATAAATGTTTCTTACAGAGACCTCAAGATTAAATTCTCTGAGCACCTTCTATGAATAAGTTTCACTTTTACTGAGACTTTCCATTCTTCTTGATGATGTCAATGATGCTTTTAGCCCCATTCTGCCACTCCTGCACGCTTTCAATGGGCGATTTCCCCTCCTGTAGGAAACAATATTGAATGTCTTAAATGCCAGTAGATGGCACTGTAGTCATTCTAAAACCAAGTCTGGTTTCACAAAGGATTAAGATACCAAGCAACCAATGAGAATTAGATTGTTTTCCACAGTCAGTCACAGTTTTCAAAGTTTCAAATGCACTTACACAGTTTTTTAGTTTGATGTTGGCGCCATGAATTAGAAGTAATTGGACAAATTTGATCCTGTTGGATTGAACAGCATCATGCATTGGAGTGTCTCCTTCCTGAAAAGCAAAAAAAAAAACCCCAAAATATGATAATGATGTATTATCCCTTTGCAAAAAGTATGTTGAATGAATATACAGATTATCTAAAGTTATGGATCTATCTATAACGGTTGATATTAAAAAAAGATGTTAGACGTTTTTCGTAGATGGCAGTGATGGATAGATTGATAGCTATTTAACTTAAAGATGCAAGTAATGAATGGATGGGTAGACAGATAAATAGAAAATTGGTCCTATTCTTAATTTAGAAAGTCGGGAACACTTGTGGAATAATGGAATCACACAGTCTGAGAAAATAAAGGAAACTGAGGAGCTTTTCTTAATAACTTGTTTTTTTGTTTTTTTTTTACAAAGGTCTAAGCACTTTTGGTCCAATGTTTTTTCAGTTTGCCATAAGCTACTTGTCGAGGTGTATTTGCTAAAAGAACTTAAAGTAAGTGACAGAACAGGCCTCACCCTGTCCTTTGCATTGATGTCCGCTCCGCAGCGTATGAGGTGTTCGGCGCACTCGTAGTGGCCCGTCCTTACTGCTACGTGTAACGGAGTGCTCTGGAGCTGGAGAGACAGGAAAGTTCAAGAAAGACATGTATCTGAGGATCTCGTTTGAGACAAATGTGGCAGTTGCTCGTTTGACAAAGTAACAGAGGTCACCGTTACCTTGTCCCTGGCATTAACGTTGGCACTGTGGCTCAGGAGCAGCTCCAGCACCGGCAGACTCCCTCCACGACAGGCGCAGTGCACAGCCGTCGTATTAAGCTGGAAATAGAAACGGTATGGCGGTTAGAAAAGCTGAGATGAATCAAAACGTGTACATTATAAGGTCGGGCTACTGAAGTGAAATATGAAGATGAGGTAATTGTTGGATTTAAACAGAAAGGGAGGGTGTCTCTTTGTTTTCCTCCTAAGTAAAACCTAGACTGCTAAGTCACAACCCTGTGAAAATGGCAAGCCTTAAATAGCAATGTGTAAAGCATCTTGACTTTGCATCATGTGCCTAAAACTTGTATCTATAGTTTTTTTTGTCAGTGTGTCTATAGGCTGTTGGCAACAGTTGAGTTCAGCATTTTGTACAATACTGACAGTTATACAGCTTAGAAAGTATCCATGCAGCTGAACTCTTTCAACATTTCTGAAATGAAACATGCAAAGCAATTGTTCGGTGCATTACAAGCAGTAACGATAACTGATTGAGCGAAATTAAACAATGTGATGGTGAGCACTAATTGTTGATTGAAAGTTGTGCAGTGTATGTTGCTGTTGGTCTTCCTTCTGTGGCCCTAAAGAGCCTATTTCAAATCTAAATCAGATCGTGTTAGAATGAAGAGCAGCACAATGTAAATAGTTCAACAGCAACAATTTCAACTAAAAACAGAATCTTAAGGGATTTTAAGATGACTGGAAATGAGAGCAAATCTCCAGTCACATTGAGATCTTGAATATTTCATGAGATTTGGTCTGTACCTTGTCCTTGCTCTCAATTAAAGCTCCAGCTTCCAGCAGTCTCTTCACAATCTTCACGTTGCCTGCTGAGGAAGCTTTGTGTAAAGCTGTGCGGTTGAACTAGAATAAGAAATGGGAGCAGATTGTCAACTCATTTGAACTTCCAGATTGTAGTTGAACATTGGGATTTGATCTGTCACTCACATTATCACATGCATTGGGGTCCGCACCCCGGGCAAGATAACTTTCAATCATTGGCAGTTTGTTCTCCACTGATGCCTTCAGAAAGTCATCTTCATCAACAAAATCATTCTGGGAAAGAATCATGAGTCTTCATGAAAGGTTTGTATGAGAGCAACAATAGCCTTGGAGTTATACAGTAAAATAACTCACCACTACCTGAGGTGTGGAGTATTTTTTGTGTTCAGGGGTCTGGGCATTACACATTAAATCTAGAATCTTCTGGATGTCATCAATTCTGTCGTTTAATTGGTTGACTTTCTCTGTCTGCAAAACCAGACCCATGCAATTAACACCGTGTGAAGGATGATTAAGATGTATTCAGCTGAGAGTGTTTGTTAGATTTACCTCATCGATCCTATTCTCACTTTCAACATTGCCATTGCTTCTCAGCTGATCTTGCCTCTCTTCTATGATGGACGTCTTATATTCATCAGCCAAATATTCCTGCTTTAGTGTGTCAGTGTGATGGCTCACACCACCTTTCTTGCCAGTGACCTGAGGAAAAAGAGGTACATTTCATTTTTAAGTAAACACAAAATTCACTTAGATACCGAACATTCTTTTGACAGAACATACGTGTGCATTAATAGCTTTCAAGTCATCATAATTCCCATTGACATGTTCATTTAAAAAAGATATAAATATAAAATAGAACTTAATGTAATAACTGTGTCAGTAAAGACAGAAGGAACCCACAAATTGATGTGTTTACTTTTCAAAAACACAAAAAGATTGTCTGAAAGAGCATCAGATGCTTCTGAAAACGTCAACATTTCTAAACACTGACAATAATGCACGTACCAGCTCTTGAACCCGAAGCATTGCCAGCTGTGCCATACGGTATGGATGGAAGTCTGAAGAAATGGTGTAATTCCAGCAAAATTGCTATCTGTTGATCACCCGTATGCCGAAAAAGCTCTAGTGCACCCAAGTCCAACATCTCATATATATGTGGTTGGACCTAGACCATGTCCAGAGTGCCCACCCCTTTGGAATAGGGGCATAGTGTCAATGTTGATGTGGCAAAGATTTACTGCTGTGATGTCATGTTTTGAAATGCTACACATAAATAACAAAAAAAGATGAAAGATGTCATATGACTTGAGGTGAAACTCAAGTAAGGACTGCCATCTAGTACAACTGAAAAACCTAAGGCATTTACAACTCATGGAAAAAAGAATTGGCCATCAACCTGCTCATACTTATAGGCAGCACCTGACTTGGAGTCAAAGACCCAAAATGCCATTCCATATCATACACATAGGAAATATTTAATAACCAGATCTTAAAGAAAAATACCATTTAATGCAGTGATTTTGGTTGACACCAGATTCTCTTCTATATTCCAGTTTCAGTCAATAAAAACCCAAAGGTTTTATTTTATAAGCATATTTTTCTCTACTTAAGTTACTCATGCCATTCCTACCCTTGTCCCCAATAAAAAAGCTTACTATCTGTGACTATTTTTGTTTGTAAGAACATTAGGCAAGATAGGTCGCGGGTGGCATCTGAGATTTTTACAAGCTCACTCCATATGGTATTCTGTAGATCATAAAATAAGCGTCAGAATGTGAAGCCTTCGATCGTTAGTGTCAGGAAACTTCATGACAAACAGCCTGTACTAATGCTCAGGCATCACAGACATCTCATTTGAGGTGTGATGTCTTCATCTTCAGCGCTGTGGGTGGTAGACTGGAGTGAGCCAGACAGCATTCTAGCAGAGGTGTAACTCGGGTAAGCAAAGATGTAATCCCTACACCAAGTATTGGTTTTCATCAATATGGACGCTAGGAAGAACAAGATGCCTGTTTTAGAAAATCAGATCTTATAAGGAATGTGAAATGCTAAAATATAAAGTGCAATTTAGTTGTATAATAGAGACAATTTTTGGGTTCCATCACTTCAAAAACTGACAAAGTAATTGAAGAACACGCTTAAAGCTATATTATCTGGGCTCAACAATGTAATAATATTTTTCTTCCTGGTACATTTAACATCTGAGGCCCTCCTTACTTCTTTTGTTTATTCTTGATATATCACAGAACCTCTAAGTAGAGACGCAGTGGTCAAAGTTATCGAAACAATGTATTGGTGATCATTAGATTGGGAGTTTTGAATCTGAGGAACCACCACTGGGGCTCTGAGCAAGGCCCTTAAGCCAAAGAGAGTTCAAGGGACACTGTCCCTGTGATTAGAAACTGGAAGTCACTCTGGATAAGAGCATCTGCTAAATACTGTAAATAAAACACTGTGGAGGTGACCTGGTGGCCTACTTGCTGATGGTCCAAGAAGCTGTGGGTTAAAGACTGGATTCAAGTATGAACCAACCTCTTAACCCCAAGTTGCTTCAGGAAGACTGCCCTATAATTATAGAATGAAAGTCACTCTTGAGAGGATTGGATAAAAACAGTAATGCAAATGCTGGTTGGAAATGTACTATACAAGTGGATGAGAACAAGATGCAGGTGTGAAGATTCAAACAGAAGCCAGACCAAACTAAAAAACACAAAGATACCTCCACATAAGTTAACAGACAGAAGATGAAAGCAAATGGGAGATGCATGCTTAAATATACACACACACAGATGTCTGCCACATCAGTACAGACAAACCTGAACGAGAACAGGGAGCACCAGACCACTCAGCCTCTGGTGGCGAACAATGGATTATCAGAACAGGACCAGCAATTATACTGGAATGTGTTAATGTACTGCCTTACAACCATAGGATTTACTGCAAATAATTCATTGCACTGTTATAAATCTGTTGGTATTGTCAGGATTTGAACGCTTGTCACATTTGTGTCACTCAGGAGGCCTTTCACACACCAAGATCTTTGCCCTAAAATTGTGGAAATGAAGAACATTACTGGATCTGCTCTTTAATAACTGATCAATTAACAGATAGATACAAATAATAACAAAAGAAAGCTTTTTTAAAAGCATGTTTACACCTAAGTTAATTTACAGTAAGTGTTAAGTTCTTATTTCTTATAATACTGTTTTTACAGACTTTTGTCTGTAAAAGTAAGACAGTTTAACCAGTTACTTGTTTATTATTTTAATGCCCTTTTAAAATCTATCTTTAAACATCTCTGCTCTGTTAAAAATATGTGTACAAATTCCTAAATGAGCATTAACAGTTTTGAAGTCAGTAGCTGTAAAGATGTAAATCCCACAGGCACTAAAATGTTGTGAGAGTGAGTGAAAGTGAGTGATTATTTGTCATTGTGAACACACCACACCACACAGTCCACCACAACAAAATGTGATGAGTACCTCAGTGGTTCCTGTACCAGTCCTGTGATTCGAACCGGCAACCTTACAATCACCTTCTAATAACCGTTGCCGCTCTTACTTACCAGTTTTAACTATTAAAATTTTTCTGCTGTCAGTTTGACACCATACTAATTCCTAAGGGAATTATTCATTGGTAATACATATAGAACGTCAACCATTTCACATTTGCTTGCACATTTCTTGTCAGTTTGTGGGTTCCTTATATTCTAATAGCACAAATGGTAGCATGAAAGACAATGCACACCTCTCCCAAGCGTAGCCAATCACCTCGGTTTGAAATACTGCCCACTTAACATTGTTAAGAGCCCCAGCTGACTCAGAAGAGCAGGATAAGAGCTCAACTCTGCCACACAATCACACAGGCACCCAGCGGGTTTGTAAGTTGCATAGCAACAGATACTTGGTCTTCCCCAACGAGATCACAGCCAGACAGGACACAAACCTGAGGCTCAGTCTTAGGGTGACTCTCTGATTTGATTAAAAAAAACTAAACCTTAAACTGAAGAAACCCTCAGGGACACTGTACTGTGTAGATGGTAAAAACATATGTCAGAGTTGCATACAGGATCATTTACTATGATGTATTCAAGTTTTAATTAGGAGTGTATTTTAAAAGTAAAGATTCCTTACACAGATTCCTAACAAGAAGTAACTAAACAATTTTGTGATACCAGAAGTAAGTAAACTAAACAAGAAGTAACTAAACAATTTTGTGATACGAGAAGTGAGAACACTAAACAAGATGTAACTAAACAATTTTGTGATACCAGAAGTAAGTAAACTAAACAAGAAGAAACTAAACAATTTTGTGATAACAGAAGCATGTAAAACAAAAACCTTCACAAAGTTTTCAGTGCAAAGCATGATAAATTTAAGCTCAACATATTTGAGGAAAGTTTTTACATGTTCTTTAAGTACTTCTGTTTAAAGAACATGTTAAAAGTTCCCAAAATATCATATAGGCTTGTTAAACCCTATCTCCACCTAGGTCATGGGGTTAACGTTGTGCACACTAAGCATATTTAATAACCTTTGACCTTTCTTACCATATACACAACTATAATTACTCAGAGATGATATTTATTTATTTAATATACTGTACATTCAATTGAGAGCTTCCTTTGCTGATTTGGGAAACTTTTTTTTGCTGGTGGATTTCACACAAATAAGAAACGTTTTTATTTTGTGTGTTTGTCTTTCGTCTTTGACTAAATATGGAGTGACTTTTTGCTTACTATCATTTCCATTATTTGAATATCGGAATTTTGTATGATTATTTCTCATCTTTTGGGAAAAATCTTTCCCTTTTTAAAAATTATTTTTCACACCTGACCCCCAGAGTGACGACTCTTGCTCTAAATGAGCAGTTGTGAAAGTGACACACTGACACTCTGTAAGCTGTGTAGAGCACTTGTCAGATGCTGCATCACCGGAGCATGACACAAACTCAGATATGTGTCACGATGGCATGGCACATGCAGAAGACAAGAAAGTCAAGGTGCTTAGTGTAGGTCGCTTCTGTGGGACACTTATGACTTGAACAGCTGCAGCTGAGTGTGGGTTTGATATGTGTGTGTATGTGCATGTGTGGGATGTTGCCACATTCAGCGGACATGCACCACATTTACAGCACCCCACTGTGGGAGAGGAGTCAGGGAGGTGTTTTCTTACTGATTTACACTTTGAAAGGCCCCAGTGAGTCCTGAACCTGTCAGCACGCGGAGCCGATGCGGCATGCCAAGTGCCAAGATAATATGGAACATGAAATAGGAACTTGTGCTGACATACACCTTATGCTTTATGGTGGAGCAAACTGTGCTGCCTGGGCCTAATTTTCACCAGACCTATCATCATGTGACATTGCTGTAGACACACCGTCAAAACCCCCTACTTAGCGTTTCCTTATTTTTATTTGTCTTATTTCATCATTTTCACTTATTTCTATTGTTTCTAGAATATATTGCATATTGTTGCCTAGTTTTAGTTGCCTATTCAGTCCCTCTTTAATTTATTCTTTAATCGCTCTTGACAATGCACCTGTCTGTTTTACTCCCATAAGAAATTATTCAACACACTACAGAAACCCATATACTTACTTTAAAAAATCACAGTCTCTAGCACATCATTATTAGACAATAAAATGTTTTCAATGTAGTCCTTCTCAAGCCCAGTTTTAATCTGCATCAAGCACTACCAGCTCTCAGCAGAACCTTTAACCCCAAGTTGCTCCAGGGAGTTCCTGTAATTAGCAAATGTATGAGTCAAATGCCAGAAATACAATACTATTACACCCTTTGTGTAACTGATTTAAGCACCGAAATGACTAAAACCTTAAGTTGGTAATGTGAGAGACTAAAAGCACCACTGAAGCCCCTCAGCAAAACCCTTAACCCCAAATTGCTCCAGTGAGAGAGTTCTTGGATTTAGAAAATGCAAATTAATCTGGATAAGAGCGTTGAATAAATGCCATAAATGTAAAATACTGAAAACTTCTCACATGACTCACCCCATCAAAATCGTGCTCACCATCTTCATCAGAGAATAAATGCAAGGTGTGGTGCTCCATCAGTGTTAGAGGCCTTTCGTTCCTAAAACAGTAACAAAAGTATTAGTTTGGCACATTCCAAATTCACAAAAGGATTAAACCCCCAACAAACAGAAAGTGTCAGCGTGTAAAACTTCTACAGCAGCAAAAATGTTTAGCATTTTGTGTATTGAGGATTTTTGACAGCGACGGGGGTTGCACGGGCAAATTTCCATTTCTAGCTATTGCTATTGTTCAGTACAGAAATTTTTCTAGCTTGGAGGAAATATTCTGATTCACCCAGTCACACTGTGCATACAAAGTGTGACGAGAGCAGACTGCATAGGCACTGGAATAACCTTTGACCTTATGCACAACTATAATTATACATTTACTCAGAGCTGATGATCATTTATTTTACTATTTAATGATTTAATATACATTTAATTGAAAGCTTCTTGGCTGGTTTGGGAAACTTTTGGGGGCATTTTGTTTTCTTGTGAATTTCACACAACTAAAATCTTAATTTTGTGTGTTCGTCTTTCATCACTGACTAAATGAGGAGTGACTTTTTGTTTACTGTCATTTCCTTTTTTAATTTTTTGTTCCTGATCTCAGACCAAATTTGAAATGCCTTTTTCTCAACAATCATTTCCATTTTTTACATTTTGGAATTTTGTATGATTATGCCTCATCTCACACAGTCACACTTGCATACAAAGTGAGCCTTGCTTATGTTACGAGAGCGGACTGCAGAGACAGTGGTATGTGTGGTATGTTTATTAATGAGGAAACTGCTGAGCAGGGATCTGAACTGACCCTTTCCCACCACTGGCTTACGCTTTACTCTAGAACATAAGTGACACACCTGATATTCACAACTGCAAAGAGAACAGTGACAGAGTTGTGCACAGTAAAAGAAATTTTTAGACAGTGCTTGCATCAGCAGTTTTGTCTTTTTTGTCTGAGATATTACAAATGAACAAGGTTCTTAAGCAGGGTGTAAAATAAACAGGAGAAAATACAACACTAGAAAATAAATATCATACTAGAAAATAAACATAAAGAAAAGTAATATCAGCACTGGCATTAAGGTGGAAGGAAAAAGTGTCAGAATGCAAAATTTTCCTAACGAAACAAATAATAGAACCATTTATAGAACCCTAACTCTTCCACAAAGAACAAGGGTTGCAAGACAAAAAGAAAGGGGAACGGCAAGGCTTAAATTTACATAACACAGGTATAACACATTATGGTAATCAGGATGAACAAAGGCAGCAAAGATGAAATGTGCCATGTTGACATCTAGTGACCAACAGGGAATGGAGAAAATCTAGTGAAAATAGATAACAAAAAATGTTGTAGTAACATTTTAAAGCATTTATCAGAGATATAGTCCAGGTTAACTTTTACAAAACAGAATACAGTGTTAAGGTCATACTGATCATTTAAATTTGATCAGTACATAAACAGTACTACTTTGGATAGATCACTTGAAAAAATGCTCCATTCTTGAAGTCTATTAAAAGTGTAGGCTCAAAGCTTTTGATAGGTTTTCCTTTTGTCTTTCCTTGGAGTATAGACCATTACAGCTACACTACCATAAAGGATTTTTTACGCTCACTCGTATGGTTTGGCAAATGTAACAGATGCAAAGTCAGGTCAAGAACATTGACCTCTTGGTCAATATGCTGAGCCTTGAATTTTCTTGGATCTTAACAGTGTAGAATTTTCTACCAATCCAGCTCTCTAATGAACAAACATGTTACATGTTTCACAGACCACTTTGAATACATTTACTTACATATTACATCTACAATCAGCTGTGGATTTTCAGGTAGTTCTCCTGTTATTTCACTAATATTTCATAATCTCACTTTTTTTAACCTAAAAATACTAATTACATGCAGCATGTTCACCTAAAATAAAAAGAATGTATGTTCTTTGATAAAGACACTTCCTTCCAGTTTGAATCAGGATTAAAAAATGCATGTCATTGACAAAAACAAAAACTAGGAATTTGACTGTGTGATTTGATTGTACAACAATAAATAAATGTATTTGAATAAAGTATGCAATTGTAAATAAATATATATTTAAAATGACCAAATTATTTGTAAAACACATTGATGTATGTAATGAAGTGCCAAAGTGTCCTCAGATTTGTTAAGTCTAATTGTAATGACAAATCTGGCAAAAAGGAAAGCGACTTTTGAGACTTTCAGCATGCTGATGATATAAGTCCCCATTGCCTCTAGGTCACTACACAGCTGCCCGGAAGCGACACAATAATATTATATGATTAGCAGTTCTCACCTCAGCAGCTCCACGATCAGCACTATGCTCCCTCTGGGATAAGTTGTAAGAGATGGCTTTCTTTTTCTTGGATATTGCCAATGTCTGTGCTCAGGGCCCCTGTGGAAATGCCAATCCCACTTATGGTGATGTCCTTGCTTCTGTGTGTCAAATTCTCTCCCACCCACCAATTCTTTGAGGCAGCACTTTTTATCCCTAACCCAAGCTGTGTGAAGCTTGAACATGCTGGTGCTCATTTATCACAAAAGCTGTCAGAAGCAAGTGCAACTGGCTGTAGTGATTAGAGGCTTACCCTTTTAACCCAATTGTCATCAACTTGAATCTATAGCAAGAAACCCTAGCCATGTAAGTGACAGCCATAAAATATAGTAATATAATTACTAGTGAATTTAACTTTAGGGCTAGTAGATCAAAGATCACAATTACTTCAAATCTTGACAATGATTATTTTTTTACATATGCTTATTGTTGTTGTTTTTTTTTTACAAGGACAGTCATTGAAAACTATTAGAGTTAACTGATATCAGCAAGATTAAGCCTAAATGTTGGCTAACTTTAATCCATATTGGTTAATTACCCAGTCCTAGTTTTCAGTTTAATGGTGTTAAATAGTGCAAGTAATGCATCACTGAAAGATTAAGAGCTACTAAGACTAGTCTAAGACTAAGACTAAGGCCAAGACTAATCTATTAAGACTAGTCTTATCAAATCTTATCTTCTCTTCATCAATAAGCATGCAATGAACATCAGAGCCAAAGCAAACTTCCAGAAAGAACCAACAAAGGAGCAGCTAATTTGTTTAATGTCTAGCTAACATATTTTCCCTCTATATCTAGAGTTCAGAATTGATTGATTTTCTTTTTAAGACTGTCTTGCTCACAGCTGCCACGCTGTAATCATATCTCACTTTCAGCTGCACTTCTGGTTCCACCCAAGAAACACATTAGAGGAATGAAGAGTGTGCCCTATGACCTGCTGCTCCTCACACCACACCACTTGTAGGCATTAATTAGAAAGCAAGAGGGATGACATAACCCTACTTAGGTTAAGATTTGAAGTAACAGCGATGACAGTGAAAAGTAAATCAGCTGTTTGGACATTGAAAATGTCAGAGGAAAACAGACTATTAACCACCTACACAAAAACTCACCAAAAACTTAATACTCTGCAGTGTATATCTTAATCATGTTTTGACCAGCCAAGCCTGACAACCACTGAGCCCCTGAACATCACCAGCCCATGTTGCTCCTGCGAAACTGTACCTTCAAAGACTGAGTACTAATGAAGTTAAAGTGAGTGATTGGCATTGTGAACACACCAAAGTACAAGAAGTAGTGCACCACAACGAAATGTGACCGCTGCATTTGACCCTTCTGTAAAGGAGCAGTGGGCAGCTGACTGACAAGAGAGCAGTGCTTGGGAATGGTACCTTGTACATTAGTACCTCAGTGGCACATTTACCAACCGGCGAACCTCTGATCGTGGGGCCAACTCCCTAATCATTACACTACAAACTGCCCATGCTCAAAATCCCTGAAACACTTTGGGTTTTTCCTTCAACCTGGTTGCATCATATCCTGCCTTTATTATGCATGTAGAACTAAACTTTTACTTCTCAGATGTTTGGCCCCATATCATATCAATTGGTACAAGTGTTACTTTGACATTCATGGCAATTTATAACAACTTTTAGCAACTTGTAACAAAAATTATGGCAGTGATGCTACTGCCACAATAAGGGATGAGGCAGGAAAAGGACCTAACCTGCTAAATTAAAGTCTTGAAACAACACAAACCTTATTATTAACATTATTTAAATAAATGAAAGAAACACTCAGATGTAGCCGCAGAGTATGTTTTAAGGGGACATTACATAAACACACACTGAGAAAGGTATTCTATTAATAATTGACATGATTATGTTGCATAGACATTCTTGAGTTAACTTTGATTGCTTTTGAATTAACTGCCCACCTCTACATTCAAGTCAGAATCTATCCTAGCTCTATCCCTAACACCGTTGGGTGACTGAACAAGATTTTAAGGTGCTCCAGGGCAGGGCGATTGTCCTTTTTATTTGAAAATGTAAGTTGCTCTGAACAGAGATGTGTACTAAACTTACCATCTTCCATGAGGAACTTGGAAAAGCGGTATCCTCAGTGGCAATATTGCTTTTTTGTACCTTTAGTTTTCTTCTCCAGTTTATATTTAAACTGTCATTCTTAACTACAGTGTTTGTTTAGGTTTTCTGCAGCAATTCGATGGTCAACGGTTAAGATTACAGAGGTAATTTGTAGGTGATGTTCTTTGAACTGCTGTTCTGTCATTTGTATCCATACTGCGTTGAGGTATGTGACAATCAGTTGTCCAAGCAATGGATGGCTGTCATTTTTAAGTCATAAAGAATAAGGCGAATATAAATTTTTCCTGTGAATGATGAGATATGCCATGAAGAAAACATGAAGTAGAAGTCAGAGTATGAATTCTCCTTTCTAATTTGGGGTGGTACAGCTTTCATTGGCCAACCAACTACTGCACTTATGCATATGGCTTCCACATTGTATAACAGCTTAACAATTAATGTGTTAGGGTTCAATTCATTCATGAAAAAATGAGAACAGACCCCCCAATACCTCCCGTAATTCAAACCGTGGTGGAAGTAGTGCAATGATTTGAGTGACCGAATCCCTGTGTTGGTGACCTCAAGATTTGTAGTTCAAATCAAGAGCCTAAAACCACAGTTCCTGTGGTCAAATCAAGTGCTCCTGAGCAATGCCCTTAACCCCAAGTTGCTCGAGGGAGAGTACATTTGAATAAGCTGCAAATGTATTTGTAAACGTGAAAACCAATTTCATAAAAATGGAAATCACAAACTGTAAAATCCTGCAAGTTCTTAATGAATAAAAAGATGCTTTAATATTTGTATGACATTTCAGCCAGAACGTGTTTTGCACCGCACTTTGATGATGCAGTTGACAGACCAAATGAATGATAATAATGCAGTGAAAGAAGCAAAGAATAATGAAAACACTACCTTTATCTACAACTTGGGACAGGGTGCCAGATCTGAGACAAGATGAATATTATTATGGAGTGATCTTTCACCTTTACCAATTCACTACATCAAACTATGTCATTCGCTGGGTAAAAGAAATATTTGCGATGAGTGAACACACTTCATAGTAGATTATGAGGGATCCGATCATAGCTTTGTCTGTTGGCATATTCTATTTCGATCTGTAACTAGAATAAGAATGATTAGAGCGGATTACACTTTGATGCAGTCGACAGAACAAACATATGATAGTGAGGCAGTTAAGGAAATTGGGCCCCGAGAGCCAAGAGTCCATCCAATGAAGCTGCACCTCTGGCTGGGTGAAAATGCTCATTCATAAACGCGATTCAACCAAGTTTCTCCTGCGGCTAATTGAAAGCTGCGCACCAGTTGGGGTCCAACCAGCGAGTATCTGCTGCGGAATGAATAAAGCAGCAATACGTAAACAAGAAACTCCTCCGCCCCTTTTCCTTCCATCACCATCATCCTCATCACCATCATCCTCCTCATCACCATCACTATCTCAGCCCTGGAGCAGTTCCGTATTCTCCGGGCTCGCACTTTGGCGACGTGACAGGGACAATGTCTCGATCGGTGCGAGCACGCGCATGATTTGTGAGCACCGCCACGAGCCCCGAAAGTCGCGATTCGGAAGGTAAGCGACTTTACGTAGTAAAGTTTCGGGTGCGACGACGGGAAGGCGATCGCTTGTCGTATACCGAGTGACGCTGCTGCTGCTGCTGCTGCTGCCTCTGCCGTGTGTCGGTCCCGGCGCCGGATGACAGGTTTGTGTGAGTTATTTCGCGACCGTTTCCTCCTCCGTTTTGGACCCGAACCAGTAAGCGAAAGGGATTCGGAGTAAGATTTGAGGGATCGACGTGGTTTAATATTTTTAATGAGGCGTCAAAACGGAGCCGTTGCTGGAGAGATGGCGCAGAAAGCCATTTTCCAACAACGGCTGTCATGTTGATAGGACATTCGTCTGTAACAATTCACACATTAGCACCGCAACAACCTGGTCAAGTTACAAAACATTCTGACAGTGCATTTTTTTCCTTATGGCTCTCCTACAACACCATCATAGAACTGTTAGGAACTTTGGCCTTGTTTTGACAGCATGTAACTTTAATGAAGCGCGCAAAACCGACTTGTCAACATTCGAGGGCTGTGCTGCTGTCAAGTTGTCAAATTGTTGCGCTTTTTTGTCAATAATTACGGGCATGTAAACACCACTAACACGAAACACAACGTTTTAAAGTTTAGATACAAAGATGTCAGCTTTTATTCTATTTTAATATGAGGGTAAGAGTTATAAATGCACAGTTTGTAAAACTTGGGGAAAGGCGTCGCTTTCGTTTTGAAATAAGGGGCGGGCCTTATGAGACGCTTGCGTCGTGACGTCACATGCACCTGTGGCCTGAAAAGTGTGGCATCAAGGCCCCGTCATGTATTACCAACAGAGTTGTGATATTATATGTTCTATTTAACATTTAAAGAATCCCAATAAAATTAATGCAAAAAGGTTAAAGGTTAACAAGACCCGAACCATGCCCAGTTCTGTCGGAAACTACCGAGAGTAAACTGGACAGTTATGCATATGCATACAGAACACTTGTGGATTGCAGCACTGCAGCTGTGGATCCTGAACTAAAATGTGTGCCTCAAGCCCAGATAATACACCCATCTCAAGAGACATTATAGATTAAAAGACAGCTAACTTATTCTTATTTTGCTTACATATAAAAATCTAGAATATACCATTAGAAAAACTAAGATCAGATCCCTTGTGGTCCTCTGCGAAGTGTGTTCACTGGTCATACACCTTTATGACTCATTCTGGCTAGTGTTTGTGCTTCTTTACCCAGCAAGCAGCAGATCTGTGTGTGTGTTTTGATATGTTTTGAGATTTGGCAAAGGTGAAAGTTCACTCCCAATATCTTCATCTGAGAAATATGGCACTCAGTTTATTGGTAAAAATAATACTTTCATTCTACCTTGTTACTGAATAACATAGGGCTGGGCAATATGACCTCAATTCGGGATCAAAAATATCAACTATGAACAATGGTTTAGGTTTTTTTGCCTGAAAGTTTTCATGGTTTGTACTGTAAATATGCTCAGCTAAAAATCTGGGGATTTTTTTTTTTCAAATGAATAAGTGCATGTTTTTGCAATTTTAAAATAACACACGTAGTTGCAGATAAGACAGGGCAGAGTCACATCACAACATGTACAGTACATGATAGAGGTGTGAATTGTCACTGGTCTCACGATTCGATTCGATTACGATTATCAGGTCAGCAATTCGATTCGATTCGATATCTCGATGCATTGCGATGCATCACGATGCAGCCCGTCATTTTTTGCATTACTTAAAAACTTGCAAAAACTTTGCATTACTTCATATTGTTTTCAAATACAAATACAAGCAGTGAGATGTAAACTCCCTTGTCTGTCCCCAATTCAACATAAACACAGACGTTAGATTTGGAAAAAGGTAAAGTAACCAAGGCCTTTGTAACTCTCCCATAAATGTTACAATGGTATGTTACCATTTTGGCAGTTTACCTGTGTAGTATTCTGACACTCGTCTGCAAGCTGTTTAAGGATTACAACTAATATAATAAGTATATCAACCTTACATACCTGTACTGTACTCAGATCAGGCAGCCACAGTCACTACCGAAACTACTTTTTAACTAGAATTGTTATGCCGCCGCCAGAAAATCACCAAACAATTTCATTATGATATAATCGATTATGTCCTGCCACTGCATCGATGCAGAATCGTCCGCGTCTGCATCGCGATGCATTGATTATAAGATTAATTTCAACACCCCTAGTACATGAACACACACTGGGAACAATATTAACAGAATTAAAATTGTATTAACAGAAACTCAAAAAAGCAAACTAAATCATTGGTTTTGATATTTCTATGAAATTCTCAACCCTAGAAAAATATACCACCTTAACCACACTTTGACTTTTTCATTCACAGACTCAAAGGACTTCATCAAAGGAGTGCAATGCCAAAAACACCGCACACGTGATATCGCCAAAAACAAGCCGATCATGCCTAGACGTAAAGGCGATCCGCACACCTCTGCAGCAGAGCTTTGACTTTCACCCCCCCAGCTGTTCGGCCCATATATCTTCATCACCACCATCCTACACCTCCCCCAACAACTCCCCCATACCCCCTCCACCAAGGGGCAACAGGTGAAGATGACCTCCCAGAGAAAGCACTTAGTCAAGGAGTTTAACCACTTCATCACCTGTTATGTGTGTAAGGGATACCTGATCAAGCCCACCACCGTGACCGAGTGTCTGCACACCTGTGAGTGCTTTGCCTTTATTAAAATACAACTAAATGGAGTGGCCGTGTAGTAGGTGGTGACGGTGTAATGGTTAGGATACTCGCCTCTGGTCAAAGTTGACCTCCATCACTACCATTATTGGGTCCCTGATCAAGGCCCTTAGACCTAAGTTGCTCCAGGGAGACTGTCCCTAAAATTAGGAAATGGAATTCCCTCTGGATAAGAGTGTCTGCTAAATGCCATAGAAAATTCCTTCCACCACAGTTCAGATTCAGATTCTATAGGGATATTGTCACTGAATTCAGAAAAAATGAAGTCACTTTGAATAAGGGCTTCTGATAAATAAAGTACAATGTAAAGGTGAAGATGAGAAATTGCTAACTTGCTGACAATGTCTAATATCACAGAATCTGGCTCTTATCTGAAGAGATGACAAGGGGCGGATGCTAATCTAAAATGTTTTGTTCTTGAATCACTGATGATGGCCTCACTTTGACTGAAGTTTTAAAGAAGAGCTAGTGAAATTGACCTCATTAACATTTCCACATTCTGTGTTTATGTCCATTTTTTGGTCCACAACAGAAATAAGAGAAATACTACAACGATAAAACCTGGAGGAAATGATTACAGACATGAATACTAGTTTTTTCTATGATCAGCAATCCTCACAAGAAGATGTGTATATGAATCTGTAAAATCTGTGATTTAAATTAAGTCACCCCATTCTTTAAACCATGGGTCGGCAACCAAAGGCATGAAGTGCCACTATTGGCACACGACAGGATAGTCATTGATGATTTGCCCTTTCAGGTACATGCCAGACCACCTCTTGAACAGCCATTGCACTGCCAGTGTTTTAGTCTGTCCAATGGTTCTACCTCCAGCTTGTAGTTTCCACAGGAATCAAAGTGCAGCAGTCCAGGTGCATTGAGAGACTAACAGCTAACAGCTAAAAAATCTACAGCTCTCTAAAAAGTTTGAGGATTTTCAACTTTTTGTGGATGTGATAATATAGACAGAAATATTTTTGCTAGTATTTTGCTGTTATTTCTGCACTTGATTCCGCCGCTTGGACTTTTGTTAAAATTAAATTAAGTGTTGTCATGGCACACAAGTTACAAGAACATGTCAAAACGGGCACTTGTTGGTTGGTTTTAGGAGATCAAAATCTCTACAGACAGCAGGTACAATAAATGGTATTTACTGTTTTGACAATGATTCAACTACATGCAGTCTAATGTCAAAGCCATGCACGAGGCTTTTTTGTTCTACCTGATAGCAGAAAACTAGGGATATAATGATATATTAGCGTTGATACATCAATTCAGTGACTAACGAGCATATAACATTGATCCAAATGGAAAACACCGATTAGACATCATACATATTGTAATATGACTTTATATTGAACAATAAGGCTATTTTTATTAAAAGGCACAAAAGTTAAAGGTTAACAAAGGCCAAACCCTGCAAGTTTGTATATCAAAATGTGTAGCACGAACTGAAGTTATGAGGTTTGCAGCTCTGGAGCAAACCCAGACAGTACACATAACCCAAGATACAAAACTAGTATATGTAGGCAGAACTGTATCCTGATTCCTCTATATCCTCGATATTGTGTGTTTCCTGATATTATTTAGTAGTCATTCTAACTAGTGCATGTTCCTCTGTACCCAGCCAGTTGAAAACAGCCTATCTGTATGTTTCCCTCCCTTTTGTATGTTTTGATGGAGTGAAGTGGCAAAGGTGAAAGCTCACTCCCAGAAATGACACATCTTTACTCATCAGGGCAAGCACAGTCATCTGTAGCCCCAGTCACCATGACAACTAATGTCTTCTTCCTTGAATGAGCTTTTTGTGTCCGCGTTATTTGTTTTGCGGGAAGGCCGTTTCTGTCTTTCGGCAAAAGTCCAGTCTAAAAGGAAATGAACGCAGGGCCTTTAGAAAAGTGTGTCTGACTCTCATCCGTTTTTATGAGTTAGATTGCATATCATGTGGTGTTAGCTAGTGGTTTACAAAGAACAAAAGGAGGTAAATAGTCCAAAATGGGTAATAATTGTGGATGCAGTCTATAGTGGTCAGTTGGGGTCCAGATCTTTCTTTTTAAAAGAGGAAAAGGTTACGAGAGCAGTAGCTGTGATGGTCATGCATGATGTATAAGTCCTTCCGCAACGTACAGCCAGGCAGTTATGCACACATTGCAGTTTGCTCAAGGGGCTAATGTGCCCTATATTGTAGCCCTTTTCCCTCAGACCACTCTATATATTGCTGACCTGATTATGTCTGGTGCAGTTTTAACGTCACCAAGAGGTATGTGTGGATGTGAGCGGTTTTGTGTGGATATACTGTACAATTGTATTTATATTTGTGGTTTACATAGCTTCTTACAATTTCAATTGTTACTCTTACAGTGTATTTGCTGTAAGACTGTCTTAGCCAGAACAGAAAGACTGGCATTGCTCTGTGTGTGTGTGTGTGTGTTCACGTGCATGTTTGTCCATATATCATATTTGATCACAATTAGGTTGCCAAATGTCCCCTTTCTGTAGAACAAATGACACTTTTGGGAAGCAGAGGCAGCTTATGATGTGAAACACTTAAGAAAACCTTAAGCCTTAAGAAAAAAACCCTATTTGGTTATTCATGGTTATTCTTGAAAAGTACTCATATTGGACAGATGTCCAGTACCGATATACTGACTGATATTCCACTTATGACAGTTCCAGGATCAAAGTAAAATCATATGCCTCCATTCATGATAATGATATGTTGCCAAGATATTAGACCTGTCGTGAAATCACAGTCAAAAATAAGTTATCTCGAGAAAAGAACTTTTGTTACCGTGAGACCACAAGAAAAACGTGATCGACGTAAAAATAGTTGTTTTCTAGACATCATGAGAAAACAGAGGTGCGATGTGCCAATGTGATTGCTCAAGTTTTGTAGCTGTGACATGAAAATTGGCCGAGTAGAAAGGCTTTGATTAAAATGCATTGAAGTGAATGGGGAAAGGACAGTGGATAATAAAAGCAAGAAAAACACAAGAACCGTGTTGAATGTCACATGTAAACAGGCTGAAGGAAGCTTTTAAGTCCAGAATCCCATGTATTCTTAATGGGAGGGCAGAATGGGTTTATATGGGACAAATAAACAACAGAAAAAAATGATGGATGATGAAAGAAACGAGTGCAGGTCCTGGCAGTTACAGATATGGGCCCTTGAATCACGTCAAATTTGGAGGCTTCGAGAAGAATGGTGGTCATGCAGTAAAGTGGCAAAATTTGAGCTCTATGTTAGTCTGTGGGGCGAAAAATGGACAGAATCACATGAACGAGTGCGAATATCAAAAATACAAGCGCCCCACACCGCAATAGGCCGCATGTGTGTGAACAGAGACAAAAAGAAAGAGGAGACATAAAACTATAGCTTTGCTGCAGTTGGCTGGGGGAAGTGATAGGTTCTGGGCTGGTCCCCACTAAGGCTTTATCTGAGCACCAGGTCAGGCTTCGTCTCAGTTTTTTTCACTTTCCCCTCCCCTGCCTTAGATACACAGAATTAGTGTAATAACTGTAGATACAGTGTTGCACAGGACGTTAAAAGTTGAGCATGAGATATTAGAGATTACAGAGCATGGCACAGATGGACAAAAGCGGTTTTTGGCTCACGTTCAGATGTCAGTTAAAAGGAGATTGGGTTGGAGAATAGTTGGCTCACATTTCTTACAGGAGTCTGCTTAGAGAAGTTGGGTGTCACAAGTAATTTCACATTTACGTAAATCGTTGGATCAACAGGTTCAAGATTTGAAACTGTTGGATCATAGGCAAATCACTAGCACTAAGCTACCACCCAAGACTACAAGGGATTGATTGCAAGGGGAAGTTTGGTCCACCATCGAGTTAGATTTACTAATTACAGAGATAGTCTCACTGGAGCAACTTGGAGTTAAGGGTTTTGCTCAGGGACTCAACTGTGGAATTCAACCAATCTCATGGTCACCAACACAGTATTTCAGACAGTCCGACCATTATACCACCACCACCTGCTGATAAATTGAGAAAAATCACATCTCACCTCTTTTCACCCTTTCTTTTTTTTCTCACTATGTGTTCTTGCCAGTCTGTAAAAGTTGCATTGTCCAGCACTTTGAAGACAGCAACGAGTGTCCCAAATGTGGCATTCAAGTCCATGAAACAAACCCCCTGGAAATGTTAAGGTAAGAAAACTGGGTTGAAATAAGAATTTGAGTTTTGGTATCGACAAACTTGATATCTTGAGGTTTGGCATAGACAAAAATAGTTTTACAGTTGTGAATTTAAATGAGTTTACAAGAGCCAAATTCTACAGATTGTTCTAGACAGTGAAGTTGTAAGGGGTGGAATTAGAGATTGAGAAAGAATCATATATTGTAAGATTTATATTTTTAACTCAATGTACAAATGAGCAAATGTATAGAAACATAGTGTATAATGTGTATTGCACACACATCAAACATAAAACCATAATGTAACTATAACTACAGTGTATGTAAATCGCTATAATGTCTCAATATTTCTCAATATCGATTGTTTAAGCTTTAAAAACAAATTTCTTTGCCACTTAAGCTACTAAAAGGCGACCTCAGTGGTTAACTTATTTTAACATGATCTAACACCTGTCTTTTTTGGCTGCTCTGATGTGGTTAAGTACTTGTTTTCAGTATATTAGCAGCATAACAGTGTGAAGTGAGGAGGTCTCTCCTTTAACGGTTAGGCCACTTACATCTGTAAAATGTAAAAGAAAAACTGCGACAGCTGGTGAACCTTCCCTTTCCTCTCGTCAACGCAAGTGTGTAGCTCTGAGCTCTGGTGCCGTGGTTTCAGTAGGAACAGGGTGCAGGCGAAGAGGTAAATTTGATCCTGGTGTGGATGCGTTCCAGCCAGCAGCTGGGGTGCTAGGCGCGGCCTTCACCCTCCTCCGCCTAGGCACACAGGTGCTGCACTGCCTGCTACAGACACCATATGGAGCGCCTGTGTCTGGGTGTTATCTGGCCTTTGGTGGCAGTAACACAATGCTTTCTCCTTGTAGAGGAGTTCTCATCTCTTGCTTGTCCTTGCTACTGTGTTCACTCTTTATTTACTGGTCTTTTCTCTCTGTTTCTTTGTAAAGGATGGACAACACGTTAGAAGAGATCATATTCAAGCTCGTGCCTGGCCTTAGGGAAAGTGAGTGTTACAGAATTGTTGCTTTCTTTCCCTTCATTTTCATGTTCAGAGGTAGTATACCCGCCAATGGAAGAGCAGGTTGACTCTGTTGGTGGCTCTGTTTTACCTCCAGTACCTCCGCTGTTGAGTCCCTGACCAATGCTCTTAACCCCAAGTTGCTCCATGGAGACTGTTCCAGTAATTAGGAAAGAGAATGAGAAATTGTAAATTGAAAAAGCGACACTAGGTGACTGTGTCACTGATATGAAAGAGAGTTCCTGGGTTGCTCTTTTGGTTTTTGTATCCAAAAAATCCCAGAACTCACACACTCTCTCTCTTTCTCTCCTTCTCTCTCTCTCTCTCTCTCTCTCTCTCTATTTCTCTCTTATTTTCTGTCCAGAGGAACAGCATCGGGAGATGGAATTCTGGAAAAGAAACACACAAGACAGTAGGGATGGTAAGTTTGCGTCACTCCTTAAGCTACTGCTATAAAGCAAAAATGTAAGAAATTGTCTTTTTGCAGTCTGAAACAAATGTTCATAGCTTTCTGTTACACATACCAGTTAAGGTACTACTGAGATTCCCCATGAGCAAGGTATCATCCCCGAGCACTTGTTTTTCTGACCTAAAAGACCTAAAAGGGTTGGTGGTGGTGATGGTCGCCAAATGGACCATGAGGACATAGTTTCAAAACCAGCTCTATTCTACTTGCCTGCACTACCACCATTAAGCCCCTGAGGAAGACCCCTTAACTCCAAGTTACTGCAGGAAGACTGTCCCCGAAATAACCAAATGGAAGTCGCTCTGGATTAGAGGATATGATTTTAAACGCCCGACTGTCACGTCAGAGAGTAAATCCATGACCGAGGCCATATTCCTGATACGCTTCTGTGTGAGTGTTACATTATAAATTTAAAGCTGACAAAGGGATGCTAGACCTCGACAGACCTCTCACAGGAGCTCTGGTTATGTCTCTCTCCGTCTTCACACTTTGAGGCCTGCAGAGGAAGCAGTATGTCCCATATAATGTGCTTATAAAGCAGTGCTTATGATTTCTCATGTCCCGTTAGGTGGGGTTTCCTGCTGTAATGTGCTTAGTTTCTCTCAAATGTGCTCTGCGATGTTTGGAAGACTACAGGGCCTTGTCGCACAGTTGGTTAGGGCGTTCACCTTGTGCAGGGGTCGGCAACCCGCGGCTCTGGAGCCACATGTGGCTCTTTCAGCCTTATGTTTTTTTTTTATGTAGTTCGAAATTTGAAGATTATTGTGATCTTGTAACATTAAAATACAATGTGTTTAATTTTTTGTCGCTCAAAATATGTGTGTCTTTATCAAGCTTTTCGACCCCAGGTAGGCTAAGCATGGAAAAATATAAGAAAAGAAAAATATCTGAAGAAAATAGAACTTCTAATGATGCCTGGGCAGACTTATTTGCATTTACGAAGGTGACAGCCCAGATTTGCAGACGCTTTGCGCTGAGGTTCAGGAGCAAAAGTAAAATAAATATTTTAATCAGATATTTTGCAAATATGTATTTTACATTGTTCAGTGAAAACTTCAGGTCGAGGCTCCGGTAGCCTACAGACGATGAAAGGATTACGGCATGCGGCAATTTTAGTTTGCTGCATGGATAAGTTCGGCTTCCTATTTCATTTGAAAGAGACCTTCAACTCATCATGTTTTTTACAGAGTTCTAAATGTTCAAAATGTTTTCTTTGCATAAATAAAATTTCACAAGCAAAACACTAGCCTAGTTTTTTTTTTTAATAAATAGCATAAAAGTAAAAAAAACCTACGGAAGTGTAATGCATTCACTTGAGAAAAAATAACTTTACATGATAGTTTTCATGTAAAAAAAAAAGAAGCCTTTGTTTTCCTGAATTAACCAGATACAGTTTTCATTTTTAAAAACCCCCAAAAAACGCTGCAACGTCCTGCAGATCAGAATGGGCTTTCCGTCTGAACAGCCGCAAAGTCTTGAAGTGCCTGCGCAAAGTCGACAAAGTAATAACAATGTCTCAAACCCAAACCAAAATAAAACATTATTGCAGTGAAATCGAGCTCTAAAGTAGGCGAAATGAGAGCTTTTGAGGTTCATTCAGAAAAACAGAGCGTGTTTTTTTTAAAATATGAAAACTGTATCTCGTTAATTCAGAAAAACGAAGCCTTTTTTTTTACATGAAAACTGTATCTCGTTAATTCAGAAAAGCAGAGCAGAATATTTTTTTCTCAAGTGAACGCATTACGCTTCCGTAAAAAACAAGATATGCAGTGTTATCTTCATTTCAGATGTCAAAAAGGATTTGCGGCTCCCGGTGTTTTCTCTTTTGTGGAAACCGGGTCCAAATGGCTCTTTGAGTGTTAAAGGTTGCCGACCCCTGACCTAGTGATAGGAAGGTTGCAGGTTTGATTCCTTGACCGGTAAAGGTACCACTGAGATGCTCATGAGAAGGTATCATCCCCAAGGACTCCTTCCCGGGCGCTGTCCATGTCTGCTGCCCACTGTTCCTTCACAAATGGGTCAGAGGTCACATTTCGTTATGGTGCACTGTGCACGTTGTGTGCTGTGCTGTGGTACGTTCACAATGACAAATATTCACTCACTTTCCCTAACTTGACTTGAAAAGTGAGTAATGGCAACTAAATGTGGACTGACACAGTTAGTCGACTGTGAGAATGTGGTAGAGTTTATAGTTTCAAATCCCGCTCTATCCTAAAGTCAGGGTACCCCAAATTGCCCTAGGACACTGTCTGTGTCATTAGGAAATGGAATTCAGTTCGATAAGAGCTTCTGCTAAATGACAGTGCTAACACTTTATCCTTGCTTATCCTAATCTTTATTTCAATTCAAACGGGGCATGGTGCATTTTAACCAGAGGGCCATTCCAAAATGCCTAGCTAGCTGTTTCATTAGCTAGCAAGTTAACCACTTAGCTTTCACCATCATGTCATTAAGCTTGGCTGCCCACTCTAAGTATAATTGTTTTTAAAAGTCACTTGTAAAATCCTGTATGCACTACTGTCATTAAAAAACAGCCAAAATACTGTAATCCATAGCAAACCGCCTTCGTCATGCCAATTTGCCCGTTTTTTTGCGCCGGCAGTGCTTAGTTTTAGTACAAATCCGTTTTTAATACAGATATGGAAAAAAAGGCTGGTGGAGATGTTTTTTTTGCTGCAGTGCTCAAGTTTTAAGTCCAAATCCGTTCAACTGATGCCACTTCTCTCTTGCTAGCCAGTCAGAATTGAGGAAGGGGCAGGATCTATATAAATTGGTGATACTCTCCCAGCTGTTTTCTTGCATGGTTTATCTCATGCACCCAATATCTACATCTCGAAGAGTATCTATTTCAAACGCTGCCGCCAATGCCAAGATGTGATTTCTCTCCACTGCCAAGATAATCTTGACGGCTAAACTGCCGATCTCAAAGGAACATGTTACAATGTTTACATGAAATACGAACGAACGCAGAAGTGTCCAGTGACGCTTTTTCGTAACTTAGCAACAACAAACTCTGACAGAAGGGCCAAGAAAGCACTCTTGAAGTGAGGCTTTGACCACTTTCAGCCTGTGGTGGACACAGGCCCTAGGACGAACAAAGATGAAGGGTGACAGGGAAAAGGAGATATGCCAGCATCTGGTGGCCAATCTGGGCAATGCAGGGGAAATTGTAAATTCTTCTTCTAATAATTGTTTGCTGTGTGCTGTTAACTTTTTTGGGAAAAAATCTCCAATATTGAAAAGGTGTGATCTGCAGAACTGTGGCAGAAGGTTATTGAAAATGATTGATTAACTAGTACATAACAATGAAGGTTTTGTTTTGTTGTGAATGGGACAAAATGATGTGCATTTTAGGGTGATGGTGCACTTTATATCGTTGGAAGCAGAGCAAGACAAGTATCTCTTAGGACAGCCAGGCATTTCCAGAATTTGTGGAGAAATTTGTTGCCATCAAGCTTTTCATTGTTCTGAGTAACCAGCTTTGTCTTGAGCTCTCATCGTATGTTTTTTGAGCTGTGAGCTGAAAAAAATTCACAAGGGGACATTTACAGTAGAAGTTTGGTGTACTGCTGCATTCAAGACAAAATGACAAAAACCAACAGCAGGCACACATATGATATGAATTGTACATGTGGTACTCAGTTTAACACCTTAATCTTATAACTGCTCAAAGATGGCGCTCACTTCCCCTAGGTAGAAGCTCCAGCTTGTAGCTTAAAGCATATTTCAAAGTTGTGGTAAGGATGGGGCGCTACTCAAACTGGGGGTTTCATCCCCTTTAATGGAAACATGTTAAATTCACTTTTAACCTTTGTCAGATCTCTGCCCTTCAGCCGGGACCCTGTTTTGTTGTTCTTGATTTCTACTTTTGTTTCCCCTTAACAGCAACAGTTCATCTGTGCATTTTTTCCTTTTTCTCACAACACACTCATTAACAAGCCAGTATGAGTTTAAAGTGTGTGTGTCAGAGTAAGAGGAAACAGCAGAATGTGCAGTGCAGAGGAGCTCCAGTATCAGGACTGAGAAACACTGAGCTTATGCTTACTAAGCCTGTGATCTGTTTGCTAGCAGAGGGAAGAGTCAGATCAACGTCGTATCACAATCCTTCACAAAGGCATTTCATGGGGTTGAAACGATCTGCCATGTTGGTTTGAAATTCAAATGTGACATCCAGAAAAGCGCTTTGGCTTTATTGAACGATACAGAGACATTTCTGCCATCCCTTCTCTCACTGACTTCCCCAATCGCGACCCAGCTGCGTTTTTGTGAAAGGTTGAATCCCCACGACGAATCAGAAGTGAGTGCAGCTGTATGGCAGGTCTTAATGACGGTGTAATTACACTCCTCGTCATTCCCCTCCCCCCCATGAGTCTTCCTCGATATCTTCTCTCGTATGTGGAGTGAAAAGAGGAAAAAGACACTTTTGAACAGTTTATCTGTTCAGTTCAGCTGTGTGATTCTTGGGTTACTCAGGCTTGGAGTTAGACAGATTCACCCAGCAGCCGGTAAACATCTAAGCTCCCAGAAGTGTTTTATTTCTTTAGTTCCAACATTACAGTTATAAACTGTGACTATATAAACTGTCTTGCAGCCGTGTGACTCAGAGATTTTACTTGTAAGGATGTGTGCATTTAGGGGCAGAGGTTGTGAGACCAGAGGTTATAGATTTGCTCCTATGGCCAGAAGGTTGCTGGTTCAAATCTCAGACCTATAGTGGTACTGCTGAGGAACCGCTGAAAAAGATGTTTTGGATTTCATCAGTACAGATGTCGATACTGATACAGCTTATCAACACAGGTATTTATTAGTACTCTTGCTAATACTACTCTCCACATTGTAAAAAACAGAGTAGGCACAGCATGAAACCAGGCAAAAACTTTTTTATTTGTTTCTCCTTAGTTCCTGTTTTGGTGCTTCACTGGCAAAGGTTAAACTTTAACATTACAAAAAGTTATATATATATATATATTCATTTTATATTCACTTAATCCCTATTGGAATTGCGGGGACCAGAGCCTAGCCCGGGACTAGGGGTGTGAGGCGGGGACCAACATTAGGCGGGCCAACACACCGCAAGGCATACACACTCACACAAACACACTCTCAGTCACAGCTTATGGGGCCAATTTAAAGTCACCAATCAACCTAAAAGGCATGCTTTTGGACTGTGGGAGGAAACTGTAGCACCCGGACAAAACCCACGCAAACATGGGGAGCGCATGCAAACTCCACATAGAAAGGCCCTACGGCCGACCCAGGGTTCAAACCCAGGACTTTCTTGCTGTGAGGCAATAGCAATAGCGACAGCTCCACTGTGCCGACCCAAAAATAACATTACAAAGAAAATGTCTTAAAACCCTTTTCCATTTCCTTTCCTTTTCCTCTTTCCTCTTTCCCTCTTTGCAGAATTAGGAAAACACTGTTCAAGCCAAATCTAATGTTAACCTGAACATTGCTTACACACTTTCAAAAGAATAATCCCAGTTCCTTCCACCAATGAGCCACGCAGCTTATTAATGAAATAGTGGTGTCAGATCAGTATTTGGTATCAACCCGTACCCAAAGCCCAGGGCTGTAAATGGGTATTTAAAAAAGTTGGAATGAGCCATTTAGTTGTGTGTCTTATTTTAGAATCTAAAATTTTCCTACATTCTCGCATAATGCTTGAATATGGGGTAATAAATGGACTCGGACCCCCATAATTATCAAGATTGTTTAAGCAGCATGTCACTTCTCATGCTCTCAGAGCATCAAGCTGCTTGTCTTGAAGCCTAGCTGCTCAAAAGAAGATGAAGACATGCACCAAGACTCCTCAGTTCCAGTCTTCAGAGGTCAAATGAATGTTCTCTTACTATCAGAGTGGCTGAGTTCCTTGCTGTCTTAAAATGTCATCTGAAGGCCCATTTCTTCATGATTCTTTTAGGGGACTAACTATTCACAGATCATTATTTACTTATTTTGGACACTTACCCATTAGCTGTCATGTATGTATTTTTAACTGTGTATATATTAACATTGGACATTTTCTGGCAGTTTGGAAAGGTGTGTAACTCAGCTGGCAGTATCTTGCTTGAACAGCAGCTGTTCGTTTTAGTCTAGTTTTACAAGTAGGAAGAACAGGTGTGGGCAACAAAGCCCTGATGCAGGTTCTGGATAAGAGCATCTGCTAAATGCTGTAAATGTAAATGTTTCAGATGGCGGCCCCACGTGTAAGAGGGCAAAAATGGATGAGGAGATTGATGACAAAGGGGATGGAGACCACCACAGGAGTGACCCTCAGATAGCCATCTGCCTGGACTGTCTACGCAACAACGGCCAGATGGGAGAGAACATTGTTAAGGTTAGACACATTCGGTCACTCTATCCCCTCTGATCACGTCTCTCTCATTCTCCTGTCTTGGTATTAATTTTCCTGTTTTCTCCAGTGCCTTACATCATACACCGATGAAGAGGCTCTTCATGTCTTAAGCCTCCCGCTTCAAAGCCTGCACACCTTTAATGACATGTTTTGTCATTTAGGATCAAATCATGCCTGTAATAACTCCATTTAGCACCTTGGTCTGGAACTAATTACAAACACACGGGTTCCTTTTGTAAGGTCTGTTGTGTCAAGCTCATTATTCTGGCTGATGGTTGCCAATTTTGAACATATTTATGCAGTCCGTTTCTAGTGAGGAAATAGTTTGCATTATTACATAGCATCCCCATTACAGCAGCATTGAGCATCTCTTAATTAGAAGACAGCTTGTATTTAGATTTTGTTGTGTAGAGACACATTCCCCATGAGCCATGTTCTCATTATTTGAACAAAACTTGTAGCACAAGATAAGTCTTTACAGTTCTGGCCATGAAGTTAAATTCGTACTGTCTCATTTTGTTACTAGGTAACGTATGGTAGGTTTTTTTTGCTGTTACTCTTTTTCTTTCATCTCAACCCTGCTGTGTTGAACCAAAGCGAATATATTTAATCTGACTCTGAAAGATTTTTATATATATATATATTAACTATCGATCAAAAATGAATAATTTTGCCTGTGTTAGTTATTTTGCTTATCTCTTTAAAAAACAAGTCTGTTAATACTTTCCCCAGTGTGTGTTCATGTACTGTCCCTTTAAAACATACTACTGTGTATGGTTTCACGTGAATCCACCCCATCCGGCCTGTGACTACGTTTGTGTTTGTTTCCTTCAATTATTTTCAAATTGCAAAGATAAGATAAGTAATTAGACAAATATCCCAGCTTTAACATTTGAGCATATTTATCGTACAAACCTTGTCAGTGAACTTTGAGTGCAAAAACAAACCAAAAAACACGAAATCTAAATTTGCTAATTGAGGTAAAATGTTCAAATAATTATATTACAGTTTTTCTCAGGCACTTAACCACTTTTTTTAAAACAATAACCATGTTCTCAAATCAGCCGATGCAGCCTGCAGAACACTAGCAAATTTGGCAGAATTCCCCATTTTCCCTGCAAAACACTATATCTGAATCAAAACACTAAATAGGTATTGCAAAATTGCATAATTCACTCAAACAGTAACACACATCAGTTAAACAGGCAATACGAGCAATCAGTGACCACTCTCAGACAAAATACTCACTCACTGCAGTAAAATCAGTACACACACAGAGGGAGCAGCAAGGAACAAAAACACGTCTCCTGTCAAGGCAAGTGGTTTTAGTGGGTGTGTATGAAAATGCAAAAATGAAGAAAACAAATTTTGTTGTGATATTAAAAAGGCATGTGATTTACATAGTCTCTTCCATAGCATTGTCTCTCCCTTCAGACTCCAGAAGTGCTCGTAAATCTCATCAAGGAATACAATAAACTTTCCAGATTTATATGGCCCAACTGTTAAGATGTATACAACAGGACTAGTCCCTGTTACACCGAGTGATGCACAGAGTTACAGTAAACGTATAGTGGACAACTCATATAGTGACGTTTTACCTGTACATGTTGATATCTCAGTTGATAAACTGACTGAATGAATGTTGTGTGGTCTGCAATTACAGCAGCCTGTATTTCCTGTAAACATAGTTTATTGTTCCCGAACATCATCTGAACAATCGCTGCTTCATGGTCAGCAGTGAACAGCGACCACTCCCACCAACTGCGGGTGTTCTTTTGAGTCTATAAAGACATAGTGTATGTAATGTAGAATACTGCAGTAAATATAGATCTGATAACTGCAAGAACTGTGGTCTATATTTGAATTATAGCAAGTGAATGTTACAGAGCTATTTTCCCTCTTGAATGTTCGAATAATTTATGGAACACATGACGATGAACATGGTCAGTGACAGTGGCTGTAATTATATGACTGTCCTCTGTCTTTGACCTTGCTCACTGTTTCCTCTTCCACGTCCTTTATCATCCTTTATCAACGAAAAGTGATGTGCAAGCAATGACAACTAAAACCCAATTTAATCATTACTATATTAGAGGTTTACCTACAATTACCTGATTGTTGTGCACAAGGAAGATGGAGATCAGCACAGGGAACTGGCTTCTGCATGAATTGGACTGTAGCTGGTGCATAAACAAGACTAAATACAAATGAGCAGAGCCAGTCTGTTGACCAAATGTAATATCTGTTCATCAGGGCTTAATGAAGAAATTCATTCGCTGCTCAACCCGAGTCACAGTCGGAACAATCAAGAAGTTCTTGAGTCTGAAGTTAAAGCTTCCAAGTTCTTATGAGGTAGGTGTTGTATTGTGTGTATGAGTGTCTTCATGAATGATGATCCTAACCATGTTCGGTACTGACTATATGTAAACCGTCTTGAGCCAGGGTGTAGCGTAACGTGTAAGGAATTGGTTCCAAGATTGGAGGGTTCCCGGTTTGAATCCCAGACCAGTAAAGGAGTTCACTAAGGTACTAATGGGCAAGGTACTGTCCCAAGCACTGCCTCCTGGCTGCTGCCAAAAAGCTGTCCACTGCACCTACATGGATGGGTCAAATACAGCAGTTACATTTCATTGTTTTGCATTCAATTCCGATTCTTGGGCTCACAATTCAATTCAAAATCAATTCGTTTTGCATTCGATTCCAATTCTTGGGCTCATGATTCCGTTCAAAATTGATTCCGATTCTTGCACTAACAATTCAATTCAAAATTAATTCACGATTCATAAATGATTGTCATGCGTGCGGTTGCAGGGAGGAGGATGGAAGGGGATGAGGACACTGTTGCAGACAGAACAGGATTTATTGAAGGGAATGGAGGCACACAAGATACACAGGGAACGGGGAAACACACACAGTCCAAAAACTCAGAAAACAGGAACAAAGTTACAACAGAAAGGTGAGGCCCGTGCTCCCAGTAGTAGGCGTCGGGTAATGGGGGAGAACCTCCCCGAGTAACCGGAACAAGCGAGGTCCTTACGCTTGAAGACTCGGAAGGTGAACTGACAATGGCCCAGACTCGGTAGCCACCAAGGCAGTCTGCCCAACTGGGGAAGGCTCACTGGGAGTCACGAGCCTGGGGAGAAACACAGGAGAGAGGTGTGAGGATGAGGAGACAAAAAGGGCAATCAAACCAGAGACACAAAACCAAACCAAAATCACAAGGGTCCAATAGTCCAAACAAAGGGGGAAGAGCAGAGTTTCACCAGGAATCCAACAAAACACAAACCAAACAACCACACAGGATATGAGGGATACAGACTTGAGAACACATCCGTTAAACTGACTTAAATAAGGCCACACAACTCAATAACCGAGTGCTTGCACCAGTCCCAAACTCAAAGCAGAACGAGACACAGCTGAAATCAATGATAAGCGCGGGGTTTTCTACACAGACACTGACTTACTAGGTAGGGAACACGAAGTGCAAACAACATACCAGGAAGTGGGGTGCGCTCTAAACAGACAGTGAACTATTCAGAAGGGCACGAAGTGCAGACACAGAACCCAGAAGTGAGGAGCAAGCTAACACGAAAGGCTAAGGTTAACCTGAGGAGACACGAGGAGCTAACACCACAGACACAACACCAGAAGTGAACCCAGAGAGCAAGAAACAACAACCAGATACTTATCCTGGGTTCACGGTGGCGCGGTCCCGTCTAAGTTGGGCGGGACCGTGACAGTGATTCATGATTCAGTACATAGATGAATTTGTTTCCAGGTTGCTGTTTTGAGTTACTTTTACCATTTGACTGTGGGAGATCAACAAAAAAAATCACACTGATTCGAATGTAGTTCAGGGTTAGGGTTATGAATACATTTTTGGAATGCATGAATCAATTTTGAATCGATTCGATGAGATATTTTTGCACACCCCTAACACTCACCTTTGACCCAAGAGCTTGTGGGTTCACTCTGGATAAGACTGTTTGTTGAATGCTATAAATGTAAATGCCATAAATGATAACAGAGTTGACATTAGAAAGTGTGCGGGTAAATTTTTAATTTTTTTGGGCCTTTTTCAGCCCATTAGTACTCAAACCAATACTGCGTAAAAACCCTCAGCAACAGTTTTGGGTGAACTTCAATAGACATTTATCAAGACTTTTATCTTATTAGCGGCTGCCAGCCACTAGTCTAAAGCCACACAGTACTATCACCGATCTAGTTAACATGACCATGCAGGTTAAAATTAGACAAGCAATGCAATCCTTAAAATTTTAAGGATGACTCACAGTGATTGATGTGGTAGATTCAGAACTCATTTTACAATTTCTTTGTAAAATTTCACAACAGAAGTAATGAAAGGTAAGCTTATGTCTCTGTTAGATTTGTTCACTGGCTATGAGGATTAAACTTATTTTTCACACTAAAAACCTGAGAAAGATCCACGTTTGAAGCAATTTTTAAGTCAAAGGTTTGACTTAAAATAGGTTTGACATTTTAGTTTCTAACTTGGTTACATGATTGAAACTTGGGAGCACCCACAGATTTTTAAAAATATCCTGTAACAAGATTAATCTGAATTCCAACATTCATTCTTCCATTAAATCAGTAACCATCAGTATAACTCAGTGTAACGTGACTCTGTGAACTCATTCATTTGTCTTTTACTGATGACAGCTTAGCTGCCGGCAGCAACAGGACGAATTCCGAAGTGTACAGAAACCAAATCCCTAAAAACCTTGCTCATGAGTACCTCAGTGGTACCTTTACCGGTCCTGGGACTTGAACCGGCATTCTTCTGATCACGGAACCAACTCCCTAACCGTTACACGACCGATTGTGAACGTGTGCAGTCAGAACTCATAGTCTCTCTCTTTCTGCAGCTAGACGTTCTATGCAATGGCGAGATCATGGGGAAGGATCACACCATGGAATTCATCTACATGACGAGATGGCGGCTCCAGGGTGAAAACGTAAGCTCCTGATGTCTGCTTCTGGGCTAAATTTGCAGTCTGTCACCTCCTCCACTGGGATAAATCAGTCAGGGTTTAACCTGTTAAGAAGCACTCAGTAATTCCTTGACTTTCGAGATCATGTGTGTCAAATTCACGTCTTGGATCTCCTGGAGATTCATTTTTCATCTCGCCCAACACCCTAAATTGGACTCAAAATTAGGATTCAAGAATTGCAGGATTGTACATACTTCCACAAAGTTGCAATTTTTTATCTTGTGCCCCCAACTATTTATCTTGTGTGAACAAGTTATTATCTTGTGCACACAAGATAAATTACTGTGCATATATATGTGTCTATAAGGACTTCAGATACACACAGACACCATATTATGAAGAGATCTAGTTTTTGTGTGGTAAAGTTAGTTTTATATTCGACAATTTATTCGATATCCGTGATATTTCTAGACTAAAAGAACGGTACATATTATAATAGGAGACTGAGCAGAGCAAGCAAAGCAGCAAGCCACAACCCCAAAAGAAAAGCAAGTCATGGAATTATACTGTTGAATTGATTTGTTTAAGTACATTTCTGTAATGCCGTGGTCCCTAACCCTGCTGCACTAAAGTGATGTGGAGCACGTAGTCTGTGAACCCGAGCTAGTTTTACAAATTAAACACTATACAATAGTTGCAATGCTAAGATACAAGAAGTTTTAAGTTTGTTGCACAGTTTGCATAAATTCTGCATCCAAAAGCAATGATTTTTGAAAAAAATGGGGCAATTGGGAGTTAGGGAGTTGGCCCCATGATCAGACGGTCACTGGTTCAAGTCCTGGACTGGTAAAGGACCACTGAGGTACTCATGAGCAAGGAACTGTCCCCAAGCACTGCCTCCCAAGCGCTACCAAAAAGCTGCCTGCTGCTCCTTCACAGATGGGTCAAATGCAGAGGTCACATTTTGTTGTGGTGCACTTTGTGCTGTGGTGTGTTCACAATGACAAATAATCTCTCAAAAAATAGCTCATGTCAAGCTTACACAGCTAAGCTGTCAGCAGCAACATGACGAATTCTGAAGCGTACAGAAGGCAAATTCCTCAAAACACTAAGGATGATGCATTACGTTAGAGCCAAAGAAATGCTTAAAATAATATTAAATCCGTCATGGACATTTGAGGACTAAAATCTGAAATTTGCAAATGATCTCAGTTTGTTCCTCACTGCAGACAAGATTAATGGCAACAATCCAAGAAACAAGCAGTAACAGAAATTTGAAATGTGAGTTCTTTGTCACGCGCACTCCGCTCCATGGCCGGTAGTTGGATTGGGATGCGGCCGGTCACGGTTCAAAGGGTATTTAAGGAGTCATTTCCTTGCGGCGAATCGCTCTGCCATTGAGTCAACCTGGCCCTTTTTCCGATTCACTTCGGCATCAACTGTGAGTACTCCAGTTATTGGGTTCATCTCTTTGATAGAGTGTGTGCTGTTAGAACTTGGGTTATTGTGGTAATCCTAACTCTTCGTGTAAGAGAGTTCTTAAATCAACTCGCGTGGCCATCCTTCCTATTCGCGCTCTCGGCCGCGTTTGGGCTAACCACCACGCCACAAGGGCTAACGAGTAGCAATCCGTTATATCCTAACCAGATCACTGTCGAATTGTGAAAGTGAGGCATTCGGTTCAAATCCTCACCAGATCCCTGTCCGAATCGCGAGCATTCTGACAGCCGCCTAACCCGGCCGCAGGAAGTTTGCAAGCGTCTGTCTATTCGCCAAATCCTCATGAGTTTGATGTATTATTGTATAATATTGTATAATAATTTATATGTTGTCTAACATTAGGTGTTTATACTTTTGTTGAGAATTAAATATTGAGGCTAATTTCCTGCATGCTGAAAATCTTGGCATCATAGTCCTGATAGTCATTGCCCTATTCATGTGCAAAAGCTAGAGTACATCCTGTCTTCTAGGAATGTTTTTAGCAAAATGAATCATTCAAGTGACCAACTGTCTTTCTCAAATTTTGGTCTATTCATCGATTGACTATATTATCTATTAGTGAATTGGTCCAAATGATTCATTTTCAGAGAATATTCATATTCACAATTATGCATAATTAATTGTTTGGATTTAGAGTGCCATGAATACACTAAAAGTTATGTAGTATATTTATGGCACTTAATTAACAAAGAATGTGCATAAAATTATTAATTAATTAATTCAATTATCATCTGAGCCGCTTAATCCCGACTGGGGTCACGGGGGCACCGGAGCCTATCCCGGGAACTTACGGGTGCAAGGCGGGGAACAACACTGGGCAGACGCAAACACACCACAGGGGCATAAAATAATTGCAAAAATTGTTAGATATTGTCTTAACAAACTTAATTTACACACTTGACCGGTCAGTCCATGCAGAATAAGCCCAGATTCTGAAAATTAAATTTGGCTTTAATAATAAGTGTATTTAGCAGCTACAAGAACTAGCAAAGTTAATAATCTCTCCTACTAATGGTAATCTAATAACCTTGCCATGCTGCTGCTGTGGCCACTGAAGCACTGGAACAAAACACAGCACTCAAATGTTTTCCAAGTCTTTGCCGGACTCTGACCTTGCCGTCAGCTCATTGCCGTCAAGTTAATCAAGAAAAATTCAATCAAACCCTTAACCCACAGCCTAAAAAGCCAGTTTTCACCATTATAGTACCTATTTTTTAAAGCGATATAGGAATGTTGGTCAGGTCAACTTGACCTTCCCTCCTTTTAGCGTCCTGACGCCTTTGGTCTAAATCCAGCTGGGTGATTGTCACTTTTAGATGAGGCCGTCAGAAGACGGTCAGGGTTTAGTGCTGGGGTAAAAGGACTTGACGTCTCCTGACAGGTGGAGGACAGAGTAGTCTCTCTTCTCTGTGGTCTGGACCCCCATCTTTTTGGGCCTCCTCTCTAGGAGTTCATCCCAAAATACGGCACATTAACCATTAACACCAGGAGCCTCTGTCCTGCTTTTGCCCGGGTTGGTGTTTGTCCTGCTTTCCACCGCACCACACGGGGGGCCCTGATCGGGGGTTATTTTAGTCTATTTAAATGTGACACATTTTTGGAGGTACACTGGATGAGTTTTTAAGATATTTCGTTCTACTTTTTAAACTTTTGATTTTAGTGTCGTGTTTCGAATATTTGCAGAGCTAACTTGCTCTTCTGGAGGCAGAAGATCATGTTTCTCAGGGTCAACTCCAGAGTCTCACTGTGCTGACAAGTGTGAGTTTCCTTGTGGGAATTTAAATATGAGTTAAAGGGAAGGATATAACATTGAAGCTTCAGACTGTCTTAGATACAGACTAGGAAAGTCCCATATTGTAGGTGTCATTTTCAATTTTTGCATGTACCTTCACATAATAAACAATGAAGCCTAAGTATTTTAAAAGCCTAAAATCCAGAGCAAATTAAAGGAGGACTGACGGCTACCTGCAGTTCCCCAGGAATTCACACTGGGCTGGAACAACCCAGAAATGGGTCAGTGTGGACTCACACACTTCCCCCGTCACACAAAAAACCTTATACACACACACAAAACCGTCATCATACAAAAAAACTTGTTCTGCTCCCTCCCTAAAAATAGTGCTCCAAGAGGGCTTAATGTACTGTCTGGTGTGTGTGTGTGTGTGTGTAACAAAAAGTGCGAGTAACTCACTTTGGTGCACTCCTGTCCAGGTTCTCTGACTAAAAACCTTGAGCTTTCTGAAATTCATCAGTGCTCTGTAAAATACTTTATTGATGCAGGTGTATAAAGTATCATACTGAAATATTTATTATATTTTTTCCTTTTTTATTTACATTTATTATTTTTACATTTTATCTGAAAAAAATATGAATGCTGAAAACTATGAAATGAAATGGTATTATTTGCATTGAAAGTAACTGTTTTCACACCTAGTTCATTTTGAGCGTTTCAGATCTCGGATTGCCCTTAATTTCAGTTCTTTTGGGCATGTGTGTACACAAAATTTGAACTCGACCCGAGATCTAGACAGGTGATCTTGGACCAATTTTAGTTAAACTGAGGAGCAAAACAGTTGTCGTGTGAATGAGATTCCATCCAGCCCACAAAAATCTTTATACATGATGTGTTTTTAACATTTTGTATATTTAGTTGATTGAACAGATTAATATAGCACAGGGGTTTTCAACTGGTTCTGTCCCAGGAACCACCATTCAGACTAAGCAGTAGTCTGTAGCCCAATGTGTTCCCGTTTTTGTTTCATAAAGATGCTCAAAACATCTGGAAATGTTTTGAAAATGAATGAAATGAAATAATTTAAAAAGGATTGCATGTTACGACCACCTGCAATGCCATCGGTTGAAAACCCTTAATATAGCAAGTAGACCAGAATGATTATGTCATGAATGATCACTTTTTCTGTTCTTTGAACATCCATTTGGGATGTACGTTTGATAAAAAAATGGTCAGTTGTGTTAGTATTAATTAACGAATGTCAGAAATCGTGTGCTTAAACGTTCAGATTTTTCCCCTACCTCTGAATAACTCCACCTTCCTATCTGAGAACCTCCACCCACAAGATAAAACTACTAGTGCTTCCTGATCCGCCATGTTTTCTTGCAAGCGCTAGCATAGGAGTAGCAATGATGAAGTCTACCGACAGAGTGTTGTGTTCAACATGTATGGCTGTAACGATGGTCTGTTAGCAACAGCCATGTTATTTCAGGGTTCCTGCGGGGTCTTAAAAAGTCTAAAATTTAGAAAGTTGAATTTAAGGCCTTAAAATGTCTTAAAAACGCCCAGATTTTCATCCTAGGTCTTACATTTAATTTACCCAAGTCTTAAAATTCTTGCCTCCGTTCATTCCCAAGAAGCATTGTCCGCAGAAAATAAAATTTTAAACCGCTGTAGAACTAATCCTTGAATTAGCGAGCTATCGACCAATCAGAAAATAGAATTTCTCTAAAAAAAAGATTTTCACTTATAGTTGAGGCTGAGTTTGCTCGCGCCCCCAATCTCCCGCCAAACTAACTGGAAAATTTGAGAGCACTGTTGTCAAGAGTATAGTTTTTAAGGATGAGTAAGTGTGTGTTTAACGACACTTGGCTCGACAATGCACATTTTTGCAGCTGGTTACAAGCTGTCCCCAGCAGTAGGCATGAGGCTCGCTGCAAAGTATCAATGTCCCATAGAATAACAACCATATAGGCTAATTTATATTTTTTCTCATGCCCTCGACAGCAGTATCTGTAAGTCTATGAGCTGTCTCTCACTTTAGTTTACATATTTCCTTACTGTAGACGTAATATTAGTGAACAATGTTTCTTCATTCACTCATAAATAAGTTTTAGCGATTAGAGTGTTATGCTAATCTTTGTATGGTTAATGCAATGCATTGTTCAGCTAACGATGCGGTTTTCAGTTAGCTTGCTAAGTGGTTTGTTAGAACTAAGCTAACGTCACTGTATTAGGCTGGTTTAACATAGCGGTCTCCATAACTTACAGTATGAGTCAGACTGTAAGTTTATTTTGTACAGTACGTTTTGTGTCAGTTTTACTCGCTTTTCACCTGTCAACTTTGAAGCCAGAAAATAATGGAGCAATGCGCTCGCGTCCCTGGCTCTTGAACGAGTTTGGCTAGCTGTTTATTCTGTGTTCATGCACTGACCAGCTCACACACATATAGAGCAGTATATTGTAGGATTTGTGCGATAGCATTGTATCCTACGGAAATGAAAGCCTAATGATTTTTCAGTCGGCATATAGCCTATGCATGGGGTGAAAACGAGTAGACTAGTGCATGCCAGATTCACACTCATGTTCAGCATGCCAATCGTATATTCATATTCAACATTCACCATGCAGCATGTTGATTCCAATAGGATAATTAATAGGCTAGATAATGTAGAGTGAGTGAGTTTCAAATATTTTGATTCTGTTTTAATACTGAATTAATAAAAATAGAAAGTTTTGAGAATTTCTAGTATCATTCGAATGTTTTTAGTAATGCATCGTGTTGGTCTTAAATTTTACTCATAATGGTCTTAAAAGGTCTTAAATTTAACTTAGTGAAACCTGCAAGAACCCTGTTATTTTCATCTCGCCATGCTGTCTACATCCCAGTTCCGAAGTGGGCCGTGTGTGGGCAGCAGCAGCTCATTTACATTTAGGAGAAGCAGGCTGTTCTGAAAGGAACTGAAATAGAGGGGTAAAAAGCAGGCAAAAATGCCTAATCTGAGAGGTATTTTCAGCAAACTACTTCAGAGACATGTTTAGAGCTCATAGACCTATTTTAACTTTTTGAAAAAATGTATAATATGAGACCTTTAACAGTGGAGCACTGACCAAGTACAACGTCTAATTGAAATCTGGCAAGACGATTGTTGAAAAAAGCAGCTGCTTAATTGGCTATAATCTATAATTCTCATATTGTGTATTCCATTGACTGAAAACACTTCAGTTGACTATAATTTGACCTTTCACCTAATTCTAGAGGTGATATGCGATGTTATCTCTTTTTTCCCCACTAAAGAAATGATGAGTTATAGTAGCACATTTGTTTACTTTGGTTTGTCTTTATCTACTTTGAAGATTTGTGTGAAAATGAAAGTGAGTTATTGTTTATCATTGTGAACACACCACAGCACATAGCGCACCACAGTGAAATGTCACCTCTGCATTTGACCCATCCGTGAAGGGGCAGTGTGCAGCTAACAAGCGCCCCAGGAGCAGTGCTTGGGGATGGTACCTTGCTCATGAGTACCTCAGTGATAACTTTACCGGCCCTAGATTCGAACCTCCGACCTTCTGATCACGGGGTGAACACCCTACCATTACGTCACCAAATCTGGTGATGGTTTAGTTTATATTTAGATGGAAATATGGAACATTCTAAAGATTTCAACAAGCTTTCAAGCACCACTGTGTTTCTATCACACCTGTCATATCTTTGAGACTGAAATCAGTGTCTCACAAGTGCATGTCACCTACTGAAGTGTCTGGCAGCACGACTTCAGCTTGTCAGATTCAACAGAATGTTTTTCAGAACTAGCTTTGCCACCCGTTTAAACTGATGGTTTTGTGGATTTTGTCAAAGGAAGTTGAAGATCAGAAACACGATATCCACAAAACGTAGGCATTGTCTGTCCAATTCCTCTGTTGGTCTGTAAGATAAAAGCTCAGACCCTCTCTGAAGGAGAGGTTGCTTGTATGTGACGTTTATTTACAAATGTTCCATATTTTGCAGTGTGAAACAGTAAGAAACTAAAAAACTAGTGCAATGTTCTGCAAAAAATCTTTCTGATTCTGAACAAAGTGATTGCACTTTACGTCTGAAAACATCCATAAGAAATCTGTGCTTGTGATCTCTGTAGAACATTGTTATATGCATCCTCTCTTTCTCTCCACAGGCCTACCCCATGGTACTCGAATATCGGCCTCGTATTGACTTCGGCTAGTTGTGATCGCCGTTTTCAGCAAGTCCACGGACAGACCAACGAATGAAGATGCTGCACAGGACAGACCCCAAATGTGCCGTTCTCTTTCCAAACTTCTTCCTTTACGTTTATTCGTTTCATTCCTCTTCTGGAACATTGCCATTCTGGAACTCTTCCAGCTTTTGCTACAGCAAGATGTTTGTTAGCAGCATGCTGACATACAAAAATACAGTCATGAGCCGGACAAAATGCATACAGCGTAATTCTGGTAGTGCCTTTTTCCACATGCTCTCTTTCCGTAACAGTAGTCACTGGAACAGCCGTTTTTTTTTGTACAGACACTTAACATTTTTTTCCTTGTAGCCAGTAAGAAAATCCACAAAACGTGTCTTATCTGTCACCAGTATCTGTTATGAATACAATAAGCTAATTCTGCCAGCATTGTGTTATTAGTAAAGACTCCAGGCATAAACAGCAGCATCTAGAGTGTGTCATCCATATTCTTACAGTAATTATTTGCCATGAAAAAGGAAACTTGCGGTGGACAGTTGACTTCTTTATTCCTTCTTTAGTTCTTTATTTTAGTAATATTATTTGTAATAGCTCCAAAAAATATAAAAATACATAACATGGGCAAAAATCAAGTCTCTATCTGGACAGAAAGGCAATTATCATTTTAAAAGTAAAATTTTAAATAATGTTATTAATCAAATGCATCAGCGTAACAACTTGATTCACTTGTGGCTATTACAGGATGAATTTAAACCTGTTCAACAACGTCGTACAAAAAAAGTTAAATGTCATTAAAGGATCAAATGTAAAAGACAATGGACCTCAATCTCCAGCTGTTTTTAAGAAAATCTCAAAGCCCATGTAGGCATTTTACAGTAAAATTTAAGGATATTCAAATGGCAAAGAGGAACAAATTTTATACACGTTTGGGCAAAATATTAGGTTATTGGGTTTTCTTCAATTCTAGAGTTGTAATACTATACTATTTAAAATCTTATGTCTTCAGTGTCTTATGACTTAACTTTTCTAGAAACAAATTTTAAGAAAAATACTTTAAAAATATTGGTGATTGAGGCCCATTGACTCTTTCTGCTGTTAATGTAGTTTATCAACTCACAGAAGTAAAAAGGTGGTAGTCAGGTGGAAGTCAGCTGTACAATACCTCTTTTGTCGGTTCTGGGGTAAAACTTACTTCTCCAAAGCTGTAAATGGTTTAGTCAAGTTCACATAAATAGGAACCTGTTCTCTCAGTGTAAATTGATCTATATAAAATACATTTGTAGGTGTAGCTGTTTATGACTAGAACATACTGTCATAGTCACACAGGTCTGAACACACAGGGTAAATGTACTGCTATGAAGATTGAAATGAATGAAGGAAGGTGTAAGAAAAAAATGCCAAAAAAGTACTCAAGGACAGTAGTTTGGTGGTGTACTAATTCTGCTGTACCTAAAGGAGAACTGTACTGATTTAAAACCCTATACACCCAATATTGTTTCATGTTTAAAAATATAATTTATTCTCCCGACTTCACTTTGTAAAATCCAACTTCATTTTTGGATTTGTGACAAGAAATCTGTAAAGGTTCAAAATTCTAGCTCTAAAATGAGACAGTCCTGCTCTTCTTTTCTCAAGTAAGTTACTGAATGTTGTTCAAGGGAAAAGTGAAAATTTACCAGTATATTGAAGGTCATTTCTATCAAAAATTATATTAAGAAGAGGAAAGGCTAGTCCTCGTGTAAAAAAAATCATTCGGATTGTCCTAGATATTTCTTAATTTAATCTGTCTTTATCAAATCAACTTTTTCAGTGAGTTTCATTGGTCCATATACAGTCTATCTATCTATCTTTCTATCTATCTATCTATCTATCTATCTATCTATCTAGATAGATAGATAGATAGATAGATAGATAGATAGATAGATAGATAGATAGATAGATACACATACAGTACTGTGCAAAAGTTTTAGGCAGGTGTGAAAAAATGCTGTCAACAAAGAATGCTTTCAAAAATGGAAGTGTCAATCATTTATTTTCATCAATCAACAAAATGCAGTGAATGAACAAAAGAGAAATCTAAATCAAATCAATATTTGGTGTGACCACCCTTTGCCTTCAAAACAGCATCAATTCTTCTAGGTACACTTGCACACAGTTTTTGAAGGAACTCGGCTGGTAGGCCAAAACATCTTGAGAACCAACCATGATCTATAATCCCATAATCCCACAAAATAATATAATGACTATAATCCTACGAATCCCTGACTTTGTGCAAGTGGCATCAAAGAATTGATGCTGGTTTGAAGGCAAAAGGTAATAAATATTGATTTGATTTAGATTTTTCTTTTTGTTCGGCCACTTTGCATTTTGTAAATTGATAAAAATAAACAATCATTATTTATATTTCTGAAAGCATTCTTGTTTACAGCATTTTCACACCTGCCTAAACTTTTGTAATAGCATTGTATATATATATGTATATGTATATACACACACACACACACACACACACACACACATAAATACATATAAGAATACATGGAGTACAATTACAGTAATGTTTTTACTGTTTGCTGTAAAGTAAGGATTACTAGTAAATTTTACAGTAATACTATACACTCAATCCTAAGGGCTATGAGCCCTATTATAAAAATCAACACTACGTAGATCAGAGAAAATTCCGAGTGAAAGAACTACATTTCCACAGACTGCATGCCTTCAGTCATTATGCTACACCACGTTTCCCTCCACTGGATGTATAATAAGCTGCAGTAAACTACATTTTAGCATTTTAGAATGCTAAGTTCTTCTCCAAGAGACTTATTTTGTGAAACACAAAATTTAGGTCAAGACGACATAATTCAGAGACAGCTAATAAATGTATGGAAATAACAGTAGCTAGTATATTATATTTGAGATATATATATATATATATATATATATATATATATATATATATATATATATATATATATATATATATACATACATATATATATATATGTATATATATATATATTATATATATATATATATATTTACATATATATACACACACACGTGTGTATATATATATATATGTATGTATATATATACATACATATATGTCCAAATATACCCACATCCTATTCTGTAGTAGCTCATGATGCACCAAAAACACATAACGTATAGCCCTAAATATTTTGCCTTACAACTTCATAGTTCACTGATGTTTTAAAAACCAACAAAGACCAAATCATTTTATTATACTTTGTTAGACAAGCTACCTATCAAAACTCCTCTGCTTATAGGTGCTTTGTTGTGTTTGGGTTCACATTTTCCTGAAACCACTGATAAATTGTTTCATACGCATCTCAATTTAGTTGACTAAAGATAGAGCTATTTCAACAATGAAATACCATTTTTAATTACATTTTTAATTTTTTAATTTTAAAAAGTAGTGATTCCCTAAATATACACTGGTCCATAGTTCTTTTGGCAGAATAATCCTTGAAATGTCCTTGTGCCGCAATGACCAACATGTATTTTTGTAACAAGAAGCACTTTTAGACACATGAAAATGTATGTTTAACAAAATTAAGATGCTGCATAAAATAATCAATTCTATTTCTACATGTAAATGTGCTTGAAATCATTCCTATCCAGATCTGCTTCTCCATGTGAAGAATTTTTAATACATACATCACTACGTCATTGAACAAAGAATTGACTTTTGATTGATTGAACTTCATCTGAAGGTGAACAGTGCAATGTTAATGTTGTAACAGTAATATTCAACAATGCAACATCTGGAATTGTGTTGTTCTGGCCATTAAGATTAGCCTTTTAAGGTCCAAATATGAGTCGAATTCCAGCACAGCTGCGACAGTTACATCTAAATCTAGACGTAACAGTGTGAGGAGCTGCACTCCTGCACCACAGCCTCATATTTGCTCTGTGATTTCATCTGGGGTTTATCTGCCAAGTGTAGAATTTCTCCTCTAAATCTACATCTCCAGTCCTGCTGCCTCTGCTTTTACTGTGGAGAGGAGGGGATGGCTGCCAAAAACTGCCGAATGGAACACACTCACACACACACACACACACACACAACTATATTGCCTCATTCCCTCTATCAAAGTGAAAAAGAGGAAGAAAGAGAGAGAGACAGAATTGCATACACGCAGAGAAAGACAGTAAGAGAGAATAAATCATACAAAATCATCTACTGGAACACACACACACACCTTTATATAGTCTTTATATAATGGAGTATTTGTGTGTGTGTTCTAGTAGATTCTCTCTCTTGCTCTCATGCACACACCTACTCAAAAACATCATTTAACATTGCTTGATGGTAGGAATGAGGCAGTATTGGTGTGTGTGTGTGTACCATGTTTTTTGTGCGTTTTGGGATCGTGTGGGGGCTTTTTGTCCTCTAAAATCACTTTTATTAGTTTTTTTTGGCTTTGTGGGGACATTTGTGAGGTCCCCTTGAGGAAAAATGACTTTGTAGAAAATGTAGAAACTAAAAGAGGTAAAAGATCTGCATTTGCTTACTGAGGTTAGGGTTAGGGCTAGGGCTGTAGGATTATATACATCTAGTCATTATGGAATGTTCCCACAAAGATAGTTGTACAAGTCTGTGTGTGTGTGTGTGTGTGAGAAGAGAGAGAGAGAGAGAGATCTACTGAGACTCAAACACAGCTATATTGCCTCATTCCCAGCATGATCAGGATTTACAGTATGTGTGTGCATCACTCTCCACCATTTTTACATTCTAGATCAAAAGATTACACTTTACACCGTGCACAAAGGCCTTGGCTGGCCAAAATGAGCTGTTCACAGCCTGTGGTCGGGTTCACGATGAAGACGGAAAACTTCCCTGTAAGTCGTGTTTTTCGGGCCACTGGGCTCATGAGAGATGAGATTCTTCCAACAGGCAGCAGAGTCACTAAAGCCAGCAGCTGTGTCTGGAGAACGACGGAAGACTTTCTTGGACTCATTCTTCATCGAACTCTTTCTTTCTCTTTCTCTCTTTATCTCTTTGTCTCTCTGTCCACCACCCGCTCTTCCTTAAAAGAACAGTAGCCCTACTACACCACCGTGGTAAAAGGAAAATGCCGGGCCCCATTTGGGTCAGCTAGGTCGGTTACAGTGTTCAAGCAGGGCCAAGTTTTAAATTGCTCTATGTGCTGCTCTTATTTATTCAGCTGCTTACATTAGGAACAAATGCTCCATTCATTAAGCATCGCATTTTAGCGGATGCTCAGGCTCGGACTAAGTCATTGATTTGTATAGTAAAAAAACAAAAGAAGAAAAAGAAATTGCTTCCAGCAAACACTTTTATTCAGAAAGACTTCCGTTCCCTAATTACAGGGACAGTCTCCTTGGTATCTTGGAGTTAAGGGTCTTCCTTTGGGGCCTAATGGTGGTAGTGCTGGAGGTATTAGAGAGCTGGATTTGAACATACTTCTTCTAGGTCCGTAAACAAGTATGCAATTATATTTAAAATCATTAGGGATACAGCAGTTAAGAGATCCTTGCATCTAGAGCAACTTCCATTCTCTACTGTAATTACAGGGATAGTCTCCCTGGTTACTTGGGGTTAGGGTCTTTGGTGTTCAAAGCTCAATTTGAAACCACATTCTCTTGAAACATAGCCAAGTATCCTAAGGCTAAATTACCAACATCCAGTGTGTCCAAGTTTATGCAACATAGCAAGTATTTCCAAGAGTTTCTGAACTCAGAAGTTTAGCCATAATAGGATTTGAACCTACAACCTCATGATCCATAGGCCAGTATTCTAAAACTAAATCGCCATAACTAATATGCCAGTGCCCAGTGTGTCAGTATGTTGTAAGTTTATGCAAAATGGCAAAGATTTCAAAGACTTTCAAAAAAGAGATGCCATGTTTGTTTGCCCCAAAGTGATTGATGGTTTTGCCCTTAGCTATACACATGTTGTTTCAGGACAGGGGTGTTGTGTTGAAATCGAGTATGAGGGATGTGGCCAGTTTGTCCTTCCTGTGCCTGGATAGGCCAGACTAGTTGCCAAAGGGGGAGAGAGAGACAGCTGAGGTGCATCATCACCAGCTAAGGCTCTCGACATGTGCACCTCAGCGTTCCACCTCACTCCTGGAATAGCTCTTGCCACTTTGAAATGCAGGAATCTCAACTGGAAGTGTTACGTTTCAGTATGTGTGATCGGTAGGTATCCCAAAGGAGAATACAATCATCAGTGAGAAATAACATCTCTCAAAGAACATCTTGTAAGGAGACATGGATATTACATTTCTATCCAAGCTTCTTTCCTAATGAAGAAGAATACATGTGCCCGTTTAGTTAATCACATCATACTTCCCACACACTGGCCAAATTATATGATCACAATTACTGATTTCAGCGTACCTCATGTCCATATTTGAATATTTGAATAACAACGAGAATTCGTTACCAAGAAAATACCTAATAATAAACTAATAATAAATAATAGAAGTTGTCACTCATTAGAATGCTACATGATTAAAAGAGCTAAAATATCTGAAAGTAACATTACTTAGCATGAAATGTATTTTACTGATTTTAGCAAAGACGACCCATTAAAAGAAATAGTTAATGCCATTATTGGAAAAGTATTTGCCTACTTGAATAAAAGTACTTAAGTACTAAGCACTATTATCAGTACTTAAGTATTACAATTATTTAGTTGGTACTAGAAAATATAAGGTATTATTAGAAATACTTAACTCAGTGTCTTAAAAACAATGGAAAACTGGAAAACTACAAAAACTTTAAAATACTAGGGTACTAAGTGTCTGAAAGTAACTATTTGAGTAATAAAAGTATTATGAAAGTAGTTGTAATAAGCAGTGCTTAAGTATTATATGTATTTTGTTGGTAATACTACATTTTACTAATTATAAAATATTTTACTTGGTGTAGAAACCTACTCCAGTATAACTCACCTATTGTAATACTACTTGAGCATAAGTACTAAAGTACTGCATCTAAACTATTTTGCTTGTATTAATAAGGTTGACTATTGTAAGAAATAATTAATATTTTAAAGTTAGAAAATGACCCCAGTAAAAGACACTCATTAGCCTAGCCTACTACTTTAGTAAAAGTACTAAAGTATGTCATATAAACACTACTTAAGTATTAAATGAATTTTGTTGCTATAAAGAATGTTGGGTAAGTTACTTCCAAAATGTAATACATTATAGATTAGTAGTTACCGTTATTAATTTGTAACATTCCTATATTACTGTCTCTGAACTGTAATGTGTTACACGACTTTTGAGTTACTGCTTTACTTTTGAGTTACTTTCACCAAAATAATTGCGGAAGTAGAACTTGGCATTCTAAAATGCTAAAATGCAGTTTACTGCAGCTCATAATACATCCAGTGGAGGGCGATGTGGTGTAGCATAATGACTGTAGGTATACAGTCTGTAGGTAGTAACTCTTATACTCGCTCAAATTCTCTCTTATGCTAAATGTGTTACTGAAATTTAAATGAAAATGTCTTATTGTATCTGCATTACTTTTATAATGTGTCACTCCCAACTGGGTATTAGAAAAGATTAGCAGTTACAAGAAGTACTTCATGACTAGAAAATGAGTCCAGTGAAAGTAACGCAGTAAAAACCTACAGTGCTTGAGTAAAAGTACTAAAGGATTTGAGAGTAACACTAATTAATAATTAAACAGATTTTGCTGGTTTTAGTAAATTTAGTCATTGGAAGAAACATTTTATTCAAAGTTTTAAAGTGCTTTAATTTGCTTGTTTTCCAAATATGATACCATTCTCAAATTCCTTTAATTCCAAAAATAAAGAACAACACTGTGGTGCAAAGCCATTCACACTGGCATGGATTAACAGAACAGTTCTTGGGCCGTGAAGGTACTCAGTGAAGGTATAGCATTAATGCCCAAAAGGAAAGCTAGGATGAATAAAGACACATGTAATGAGTTTTCTCAAAGGATTTGTACTACAGTAAGAAGTACATGACTTTCACTATAATTGAATAATTGTCTTTTGAATACCAATTAGGAACAGTAAAGGAGCCTAAATACTCAAGCACTGCTCACTGCTACACTACCGCATCTGATCGATGCTCTCTTGGTGTGTACAGACCTGTCACATGATGAGCAAAGGTCTGGTGGAAATGCTAGCATGCTCAAATGGCATTTCGCAGTCTGGCCTCCAACTGAACAAGAACCAAGAGACGCAGCAGGACAGGAGACGTCTCATTTGATCGCACTGTCTCACACGCACGGCCTCACATGCATGGCCAAATGTCGACGCCAGAGTTATAGCCATGAGACAAATCGATCTCACCCCATCGCTGTGCCCCAGAAAGCTTGAGCGCCAAGCTCAGGTTTTGCAGCGCTTCGCTGACGTTCCTGCCACTGAAAGCATGCGCTGACCCATATACCACACACATGCCCAAAACTGATCTCTGACCTCTTTCACATGATGTCTTGTGTTGCTGCACTGGGATGACGGCTTTTCTTATTTAGATGATAATGAATGAGTCATGTGTTGAGTTCATAATTACAAAAGGTAACCTAGCCAACTCGTCAGCTTTGTTAATATAATTCACAATTTAAAGAACAAAAAGCCATACTAGCCTTAATTTAAATGGCAAATGATTGATTTGTTTCCTTTAAGACAAATGCAGGGTGTTTTTTTATTATTATTGACTATATAGCCATATATATATAGTCATATAGCCTTTTTGGAATTTATAATTCATGAATAATTAATCCAATTCACTGACTCAGATCTTGAACGAAATACAAACTCAATGCCAATTGTTAGACCAGGAATTTTCAAATCGGGACTAGACTTACTAATGTGGGACAACAACCTTTCAAGTTGTATGACTAGTTGTGCCATGTCTTAGAGCTTGACTTTGTTATACTGTATCATAGAAAACAAGCATACACTAAATTTTACATTTTAATTCATTAATTCAATTTCTGAACCACTTAATTCCAATCACGGCCACGAGGACCGGAGCCTGTCACACAAACACACGTATTTAGAGCCACCATTCATCCTAAACTGCATGCTTTTGAACTGTAGGAGGAAACCAGAGAACGCAGAGTAAACCCACGCAAATATATGGAGAGTATGCAAACTCCATACGAAAGGCCACGCAGCCCACCCAGAAATGAAACCTAGGACTTTCTTGTTGTGAGGTGACTGCGCTAACCACCACACCATTTTTTCCCAAAATTACAATGATTTCATTGTTTTAAATATTTATTTATTTATTCCCTGTTTATGTCTAATTTGTTCTTGTCATTATCCTTCAGTAATAATTTAACTGCTCAGTAGCTTTTTCTGGTTTCATTCTTAATGTATAGCACGTTTGGTTGCAGTTTTATGTATAGAAGGTACTATTTAAATTAAGATATTTCAAGGAGATCATTAATCTTTACACTGAAAGACGTTTTATCTAGTTATAGTCTGTGAACTGGCCTGAGAAAAGAGAAAATGCTGTGATTAGGTCCACACTTTCTGAAAGAGTGTTTATTCTCTCTCACACCGACGCACACAAACACACACACATGCACACATAGATATTGCCAGCCAAGACTTAGATAACTTAGGTCTGTCAAAAGCACTTTTATGCTGCACAAAGGATAAACACACAGGGTGTCAGAAATGACAGTTACCGACTTCACGCTGATATTTCTGGGTTTAAACAGCAACTGCAGGGTGAGAGGCAAACGTGTGGTACTGAAAATCAAGAATTTGTGCCACATATATTCCATCAGCACCGCAGGTAGAAAAATAATTATGATATTAGGCTAAACCACAATATGTCACTCAGACTTAGTGGCTAAGCTTGAGAGAGGGTACTATTTAAATTAGAAGGAAGGCACACAGAAAAAGTAAGAATACAGACATAGTAAAATTGCATGTTTTTTTTTTTTTTTTTTTTACTTTGGTCTACTATTATTGACAAATTATGACTTAAAGCTCATTGTCTTATTTTATTGCAGTTGAGGTAAATCTAACATTGTATTAAGGGTAGGATCTTTTTTTTTTAAAGATGATTGAGTATTTACACTGGCATCACACAGGAATTCAAGGTGTCAGTGCAAAGCACGCTTTTATTTACAACGAGCAAAAATAAGTCTGGAACTATGGTCACAAAACAACAAACAGAAAAGTCTTCTTCGTTTTTAATACACAGAACACACCATGCTAACATGGGGTAGATGTAACAGTGGACCGACAGACACAAAATGGGAGCTGAAACAATATGTAAATACTATGCTGACTGATTTAACTAAACAAAATATTAAACAGAGCAAGTTAGACTAGGAACAAAGGACTAAGCCAGGACAGGTGAAAGAGATAATTAACAAACTAAGGGAACTTAGTTAACAAACTAAGGTCAACTCGTTACTTTCAAATCAATGGATAAAGTGAATGTTATTCCCCCTTTTCTAAAATGTGATTAAGTTTTTCACAGGTTCAAGATTCAAGATTCAAGATTCAAGATTCTTTATTTGTCACGTGCAAGTTATACAGGTACAACAAGCAGTGAAATGTATCCTGATCCGCTCTTTAACTGTGCAATAGACAAGGAAGATAGACGCAATACAAACTTACAAACATAAAGACTAACTTAAATACGGAGGCTGGGGTAACAGGACAAAAATAAAACTATACATTATACAATAAGGAACATAGGAACATAAAGTTAAATAAAGTTAAATGTGCAAACCTGAGAATGTAAACATTGTAAAAATTGTAAATGTAAGTGTGCTAGGGCAGGACAGGTGCAAAGAGATGATTTTTTAAAGTGCCAAGTGCAGCCGCAGCATTGTACATTGAAGTGGCAACCAGTATAAGTTATCGTAACAATAAGAGGTATGTATTAGCAGCATACAATAACATGGACAAATTTACAGTAGTGACAGTCTATCAGTAATCAGTGGGGTTACATCATGCCTGTAGACTGGAACTATAAAACCATATAAAAAAAAAAGTTCAGACAGTTTTTAAGCCCTTTTTTTGTCTTACAACATTGTTGCTGTTGGAAAGTCATGAAGCTAGAGATGTAGAGCTGGATTTTAAGCAGGCTGGAATGTTAATTTTATTTTCTGAGCAGGCTGCATTTACAGCTATTGCATTGCCCTCTTGATTAACATACACATATATGTGTGCACACACTGTCAGCTGGGTCTTAACATTACCATGCTGTTTTGTGGGGGTGTGTAGTCTTACAATTAATTATAAAATAATTCAACTAATGACTGTTTTTCTTTGTCAGTTTGGGTTATGTTTCATTCTGTAACATTTTACCAATTCCTTATTCTGCAGGTTCTACAAGATAGTCAGAGGCATTAGGTATTGTAAGTGTTCTGGCAATAATGCAATAATGCGGTGAAAGATGTACTTTTAATATGTAAGTATTGTTTAAAACAAGCTTTTCAGTACTTTTACTTAAGTAAACATTTGACTGTATGATTTTCACTTGTATTGCCATAATATTTGTCATGGGCACAACCCACATACTCAACTCTTTTGCTCATCTAACAAATGCATTTTCTTTAGAAATGTGGCACCGTTTGAAATGGAAATAAACTTGCTTTCCAATGGAAAACATTTTGGAAAAAGATTTATTTTCATGAAGCAAAAGTCTAAAAAAGCAGCACAAAAGCAGCTAATGCAGTAAGCATCTAAAAAAGGAGTCAGTGAACCAGACTGCATACATTTATGTAGGATTTTTTGTGCCCCTAGAGGTCAAAGATCCATGACTACATTAATCATAGCAAAACTTATGGAGTTCCTAACTTATGGAGCTAGAAGGAAAAAGTGATAAACATCTAACTGTTCAAATAGTATTATTGTATACAGTATTTTCCTCTACCAAATTTAGTTTAGTTTTAATTAACTAATTTACTGTTACATTTTTAGGAAACGCAACACAATTCCAATCTTGGAAGATCTGGCGAATGTGACGTCACTGCGTGTTCTGTACATTGGCGCTGCACTGAATCAGAGAAAATACATTTCATAAGTGTCATGGGGTGTGCAGTTCTGGTGAGGAGAAGGGAAGGGAACGAGGACACTGTTGCAGGTGAAGTGAAGAAGGTTTATTGAGGGAGGTGGAACACAAAAGGAGAAACAGTCCAAAATGCACAAAAACCAAAAACAAAGTAACAAACAAAAGATGAGGCCCGTGCTCCCAGTTGTAGCCATTGGGGTACTGGAGCAGAACCTCCCCGAGTAAACCCGGAACAAGCGTAGTCCTCACGCTTGAAGACTCGGGAGGCAAACGAGAAATGGCCCAGACTCTGTGCCCTCTAAGGCTGTCTGGCCAGCCGGGGAAACACGAGCCAGATTCAGAAAGGGTCCAAGGTCCAAAGTGAAGGGGCAGAGCAGGAAGGGTCCAAAGTCCAAATGGAGAGAAGGACAGGAAGGGTTCAGGGTAATCCAAAATGGTCACGATAAAACAGGAACAACCACACACAATGTATGAGGGAGACAGACTCAGAGACACTCGGGTTAAACTGACTTAAATAAGACCACAGAACTTAGCAAACGAGTGCTCTCACCAATCCCAGAACGAGACACAGCTGAACTCAATAATAAGCGTGGGAGTGTTCTACACAGATCCTAACCTACTAGGTAGGGAACACGCAGTGCATACAACATACCAGGAAGTAGGTGCGCTCTAAACAGAGAGTGAACTACTCGGGAGGGCACACGAAGTGTGGACTCAAAGACCCGGAAGTGAGGAGCAAGCTAACATAGACAGCTAAGGCTAACCCGAAGAGACAGAAGGAGCAAACACACACCACAGACACACCAATTCAAATTTATTTATATAGCGCTCTTAACAACAGTCATTGTCACAAAGCACTTTACATATAACCGGCCTAAACCCCCCAAAAAGCAAGCCTGAGGCGACAGTGGCAAGGAAAAACTCCCTCTAGTAGGAAGAAACCTTGAGAGGAACCAAGACTCGGAGGGGGACCCCATCCTCCTCTGGGCGACCGGGTGCACGAACATTTAATGTACAACAAGCAATAGATCAAGATGAGTTGTTAGTTATTTAAAGAAGCAAAGATACAAAAATAGTCCAAGGGATTTTCGAATCCCGGGTTGTTGATGGGCCACTTGCAGGACCCTCTCAGCAACATTAAACTGAAATTAGTTCAGTATTGTGCTGCTAAGTCAGTAGACGTCCATAGGGTCCAATCCCAGTTGGTTTCATGATGATGTCCCCATGGAGTCCTGGTACGGGTTCAGTGGGTCAGGATCAGCTCGGGAGGGTTGACGAGGTCAAGCGTCAGCTCAGTACGTCTCCGGGGACTCCTGGTGAGTTCAGTTGATCAGCGTCAGCTTGGTAGGGTCGAGATGGTCAGTGTCAGCTCGGGGCATCTCCAAAGAGTCCCGGTGAGGGTTCGGTCAGCCAAGCGCCATCCCGGGATCAGCTCGGGAACAGCTCGGAAAAAGAAGAAGAGAGGAGAAAGTTAAGTGCCCTAATCTAACCTCTGGCAATGCTAGAGTAGCTATGGCAGCCTAGCTAAGAAGGGAGAGCTGGAAGGTAACACAGACATGAGGGCTTCCAGGGGTCTCGGCATCACACCAAACCACCGTCTGCAAACTTGAGTGATCAGCAGAGTGGTAGGATGACAGCACCAATCCCCCCTTTCACCTTTAATCTCAAATGACCATGAACCCCCAGATCTCGCCTTTAACTAAGAAAAAGGGATTTTAATAACCAAAAGACTGACTAAACAAGTAAGTCTTAAACCACACCTGAAGTGAACCCCGGAGACAGGAAACAAACAAACAGACACTTATCCTGGGTTCACGCTGGCACGGTCCTGTCTAAGATGGCCGGGACCATGACAGTACCCCCCCTCCAAAGCATGGCTCCTGGCATGCCGCAGGAAGCGTCCTCCTGGGGTGGTCCCCGGCATCCAGAGACGCAGGCCGTTGAGTCCCAGAGCTTTGGTCAGCGGGTCCGAGCCAGGAGCAAGCAGGGGAGCAGTGGCCATCCGTGGAGCAGACAAAGGTCTCGTGGTGGAGCAGGGAACAAATAGGGGTCCCGTGGCAGCCCTCCTGAGGGCCCACGGGGAACTTAGAGTCTTTGTGGCCGAAAATGGGGAAACTGAGGTCTGGGCGGCCGCAAACAGGGAAAACATGGTCTGAGTGGCCGCAAACAGGAGTCCGTGCACCGGGGCGACTGCAAGGTGAGGTCCATAAGCCCTGGTGCATGTAGACTGCAGGCTGAAGGCCGCTGTGTGCACCAACTGGGGGCTGAAGGCCGCTGTGTGCGCCAACTGGGGGCTGAAGGCCGCTGTGTGCGCCAACTGGGGGCTGAAGGCCGCTGTGTGCGCCAACTGGGGGCTGAAGGCCGCTGAACGACCCAGTTGGTGGATGAAGGCCACTGAACGACCCAGTTGGTGGACGAAGGCCGCTGAACGACCCAGTTGGGGGACGAAGGCCACTGAACGACCCAGTTGGGGGACGAAGGCTGAAGGGTGAACCAGCTGGGGGACAAAGGCTGAAGGGTGAACCAGCTGGGGGACGAAGGCCGAAGGGTGAACCAGCTGGGGTCTGAAAGCCAAGGGGTGAACCAGCTGGGGGCTGAAGGCTGAAGGGTAAGCCAGTTGGGGAATAAAAGCCGAGGGGTGAACCAGCTGGGGGCTGAAGGCTGAAGGGTGAACCAGCTGGGGAACAAAAAATCTCTGGGGAGCAGACTTCCTGGAGGCCATCGTCAGTGCAGTCATTAAGGGGGCAGCCACGGGCTGCAAGGCCTCTCTAGAGGCAGCCATGGGCTGCAAGGCCTCTCTGGGGCGAGCTACGGGCTGCAAGGCCTCTCTGGGGCGAGCTACGGGCTCCAAGGCCTCCTCGGCAGCGGGCTCGGGCGGCAAGGCCTCCTCGGCAGCGGGCTCGGGCGGCAAGGCCTCCTCGGCAGCGGGCTCGGGCGGCAAGGCCTCCTTGGCAGCGGGCTCGGGCGGCAAGGCCTCCTCCAGGGGAGCCCAGGACTGAAGGGCCCTCCTGGGTGCAGGTGTTGGCTGCAGAGCTCTCCTCAGGGCAGGCACTGGCTGCGAGGCCTTCTTGGCAGCATGGCACAGGCTGGGCTCTTTAAGTCGAAGGACGGGGAAGTAGGACAAGTCTGGGCAGTAGGGAGTGCATCAGGGAGTGAAACAGTCTGGGTGTGTGTGTCTAGTGATCTCAGGGAGCTTGGCGGTGTATCACGATCTGGGTCGGCACTGGGAAGGGACTCAGGGAGTGTAAAGGACTGAGGGTGAGAGTTACAGGAGGTAAAAGGGCTAGGGAGTGTCTCTGGGTCTGTTGTGGCACTGGACAGGGTTTCAGGGCGTGTCAGGGATTGAACTGGAGTGTTATGGGAGGTCAACGGGCCAAGGAGTGTCTCTGAGTCGGGAGTGATACTTGCAGGGGTGTCTGGGAGTGTCAGTGTCTGGGTAACAGATGTGAGGACAAACTGGGCCCAGGAGATGGTGTCGGTCAGGGTGGTGTCTGGGGAACAAGGGTCCAGGTGCAGCAGGGTTGAGTGTAGTGTGCGGAGAGTCTGGAAGGTGTTGTGGTGTTGGTTAAATGTGGCGGTAGGTAGGGTCATGAATGTGAAGAGAAGGGATTCTATGTTGGGAAGAAGGGCAGTGAGCTCAAGTGCAGGGTCAGAGGTCGACAGGCAAGGGCTGAACTTAGGAGTGAGGGAGTGGAGCTGGGCAGCGAGGGAGTGGGGCTGGGCAGCGAGGGAGCGGGGCTGGGCAGCGAGGGAGCGTAGTGGACAGTGTTAGGAGTGGAGCGGGCTGGAGCAGGAGTGAGACAGGTAAGGACAGGAATGGAACAGGTAGGAGCAAGGGAGGTCAGGGAAAGTGAACCATCTAAATTCGAGCCATTCAGGGAGCCAGTGGATAGACTTGATGTCTGAGCCGGGACAGCAGCCAGCTGAGGAGCCAGGGTAACTGGAGAGGAGTCATGCTGGTTGCTGGGGTAGTGGTCGTGCTGGTAGTTGATAGGGAGGGAAGACAAGGTCTTCGTGGGTGGAGGAGCGATGTGGCTAGAGCCCCGACATCAGTTCTGGCCCTGCTGCTTTCGCCCCCTGGTTGCGGAGTCTCCACCTTGCCAAATGGCATAGTGGATGCCTCCTACTGGGAGAGATGGATAGGCCTCCACGATGGGGTTGTCTGAGATGGGGCTGCTCACAAACCTAGAAGCTGGAAGGCCCGGTGGCGCTCCTCGCCTAGTCCTCCCTCCAGCAGGAAGCCAAAGTGGCAGCTCGTCCTCCTCATCATCATCATCTGACCCCAAGTGTCCCAGCAGCTTTGCGACAGAGTAGCGGCTAGCCTTGGCTCACTCTCCGTGCTGCTGGGCTCTCATCGTCTCACCTCCAATGCCTGCAGGTCCTCTCATTGGGAGTCTGTCATTGGGAGTCTGGGGTGTGCAGTTGTGGTGAGGAGAAGGGAACGGAACAAGGACACTGTTGCAGGCGAAGTGAAGAAGGTTTATTGAGGGAGGTGGAACACAAAAGTAACAAACAAAAGATGAGGCCCGTGCTCCCAGTTGTAGCTGTTGGGGTAAACCCGGAACAAGCGTAGTCCTCACGCTTGAAGACTCGGAAGGCAAACGAGAAATGGCCCAGACTCTGTAGACTCCAAGGCTGTCTGGCCAGCCGGGGAAACACACACTGGGAGACACGAGCCAGATTCAGAAAGGGTCCAAGGTCCAAAGTGAAGGGGCAGAGCAGGAAGGGTCCAAAGTCCAAATGGAGAGAAGGACAGGAAGGGTTCAGGGTAATCCAAAATGGTCACGATAAAACAGGAACAACCACACACAATGTATGAGGGAGACAGACTCAGAGACACTTGGATTAAACTGACTTAAATAAGACCACAGAACTTAGCAAATGAGTGCTCTCACCAATCCCAGAACTCAAAGCAGAACGAGACACAGCTGAACTCAATAATAAGCGCGGAAGTGTTCTACACAGATCCTAACCTACTAGGTAGGGAGCACTCAGTGCATACAACATACCAGGAAGCATGTGCGCTCTAAACAGAGAGTGAACTACTCGGGAGGGCACACGAAGTGTGGACTCAAAAACCTGGAAGTGAGGAGCAAGCTAACATAGACAGCTAAGGCTAACCCGAAGAGACAGAAGGAGCAAACGCACACACACCACAGACACACCACACCTGAAGTGAACACAGGAGACAGGAAACAAACAAACAGACACTTATCCTGGGTTCACGCTGGCACGGTCCCATCTAAGATGGCCGGGACCGTGACAGTAAGCATTCCTTAAAGACCCCAGAGGTCAAAACACTTTTTCCTTTCCCAATTTCCCAATTATCCACTGATCGCTATGGCGAGTTTCACAACTTTCCTACGTTTTCTGAAATTTTCAGCCCTCCAATAAGTTTTAGTGGAGAAAATAATAATAATAAGAAGAAGAAGAAGAAGAAGAAGAAACAGAACAAATAGAAGAAGGGTCCATAAGCACTTATAATAATCAATAGTATGTAAGTTGATCTCTGTAAAGGCCTGTTCTCAGAACAGAAACAAACTGTATGCAAGGAGTATGCTAAAAACTATTTCAAAAGCTGAGGTTTGTGAGGGTAATGCACTTTCACTGAGAATACTGAATTGTTAAAATATTGGGCCAGTGGTAGTGTGACCATTTTGGTGATCTCCTGTATCTCAAATTGTCAGGTTGCTGTTTCAAATCTCAGACTGGAAAAGGCCTGTTTCCAGTACCGGAATGAATGATGTAAGAGTAAAAAAGACAGGAAACCTTTTCGGTTGGTCAGGTTTGAGAATGGGTGAAACACAGAGGTCACATTTTGTAGTGATGCACTGTGTGCTGTGTTGTGTTCACTAAGACCAGTCACCTACTTTCAATTTTTTTTAGGTCTATGGTTTATGCGTAGAGCAAAGTTCAAACCTCACCCTTTAAAGCTTTTTAGAAATGATAACATCACATTCAGCTCTGCTATCCATCTTTAGATAAAATAATAATGGCATGGTCTATATAATGGTTTGTTCCCCTTAACCTTCAAATACCAATAAAGGAAGAAACCTTCCAGTAGTCTCTCATTTAGAGATCAGAATGTTCTCGCCAAGCTGAGGGAAACCAGAACCTTGACATCATCTTTTGGCCGGCAGAGAGCAAGAGTCAGCTTGGTGGCGAGGTCTGCGGAAAGATCTCTCTTTTAACAAAGCAGATTGGCCTGGAGCCAGCATCATAAGTCATGCTTTAGCTACTTGAGTGTTCGAATAAACTGAGTTTACTCGGCTCGACAAACTGGGAAGTTTTTGTTGCTACGAGACAACGTGTCCAGCTGACGTTATGTTTCAGAGCCGACAGTGTTATTTATAGATGCTTGGGAGAGTGAGGGGAAAGTTCAGATGGAGAGGCTTAAACACTGTCACATGAAAATGCTCATCTCCCGTGGTAGGAACAATGCCTCTGTGTGGGGCTTTGAAAAAATACAAAAAAGCCTGAAGATGACAGGCACCTACATGTGATGGAGGATTTTGCTAGTACTGTATTTGTTGTCAGGTTTGTGAGGGGGGGAAATGCACCTTCCTGTCCATAAAAAAGATTTCATGTTCTGTCTTAATGCAGATTTGGCAACTGTAAAGGCAGGTCCTGGTGTTGTTTTGGATTCCAAACTACCAACGGAAATTCTTGTTTATTTGTGTTGCTGGGATCCCATGAGACACTGGAGATTTTTCTCCCATGACAACGTCTAGCTGTATCTGAATATTTAGCAGCAGCTATTATTGGAGTCACTGTATAATTATCTCATATGTGGGGAGGATTAACAGACAAAATTAATCTATATGGAGATGGACAAAAATCTGATGGATTGTGTTGGTATGTAATGCTGAAATAAGGTTGTAATGGATTTATATGAGGCCCTAATCAGTTCAGTTATGACTTGATATGATATCTTCCTTAGAAGGTTCTAAGACCTTCAGAAGACGACAAACAGTCACTAGGGTTGCAAATCACAAGTTTCATCACAATACCTCTGATACAGTTTCCATTTCATTCAATTCAATTTAATCATATACTCATTTAAAACAATCATTTCCCTTCAGTTCAAATCACAAAATCACATTTGGCATTTTTATTCCTGAGCTGTGAATGATATCTGATGAATGTTTTCATTTTGGATTAATGCTATGGGCTTCATGATCATTGATGAGATGATCAACGTCATCATCTCACAAGCCAGCCCATGCACTGTGGTTACATCATGAGAATGATGAGTCTGAAAGATTTTATCTCTCAGATTTGGCTGACAGTCTGCATTGAGCAACAGCAGACAACAGAGGCAAGACAATGACACAGTGGGAGAGACAGGCTTAAATGAAAACAGGTGTAACACAGTGGATCTAAAACAGAACAGGCAACACCAGGTGAATCACAGTTCGATGATAGGGACAGATTATTAATATTATATTGTAGAAAAAACATAAAGCCTGAGACAAGCATATAGACAAGAGGTCACAAGGGTTCAAATATATTATATAAAAAAGTGATCATTCTATAATGGAGCAGAGCCCTGATGCTGGACTTGGACATGTTGAAAAAATATGACCATAGACCTTATAATTACACAACCTGAAATTACAGTGTGCAGTACGTTAAAAATGCCACTCTGTAGTAAATGCTACCAAAGCATGTGGTAAGGAGGAATCAGGGACAAATGTTTGACTCTCTTTCTATGTTCAAGTTAATCTAGCCTCTGTTACTTACTAGCCTTAGACACTGATTAGTAAACCATGTAAAGCTTAGTAAGGAACCAAAAATCATAAGGGCACCCCATCTTCCTCTGGGCCAAGCTGGGTTGAGTTCATGCATTTGAAGTGTGTTTGGATGTGTTTACTTGCTGAACAATGTGTTAACTCGAGGAGATTCCTGCTGATTCTTCATGACAAGGCTCCTGCAGAATCTTGGTAATCTTCTGGTAGAGAATTTAATGAGTGCAAGCAAGAGCAGTCCAGGTGTAACCAGACAGTAATGTCCCTGCAGATTTTTCACAAGGAATCAAAGATGAGCATGGTGATGTTCGTCTCTTTATTTCCTTCTGTCTCTCATTAAACTGTCTTAAGTTGGCAAGAACCTGGAGGCCTTGCCAGCTTGTAAAGAGACAATGCCCTCAATGCATGATATTAGAACGTTATGATCTGTGTCCAGCACCAGACCGGGCCAGTACTGAGCTGAGTTTACACATGTGGTTATACGAAGCCATCAATATACCAACTGTTACGTAATGATGTTAGACACAGAGATGTGCATGATGCAATACTGTGAGATAGAATTAGCAGTAAGACGTCTGAGGTGTGACCAAATGTCTGAGGTGTAATGCCAGTGGCACCTGATGTTCTTTGACAAATATGCTTTGAATAGGTGTTGTTCTTCTTAAAGAACATTGGTGAAGGCTCAAACAAACAAACAAAAAACACCGCCTATGTAAAAGACATTTACATAGTTCAATGTTAGACAACTGTAAAACTGAAGAAAATTTAGTAACCTATTGTACTGCACAAACATGCATATAATAAAATTTGCATAAGAGTGCATAACCTTAAAATAAAAATTATGATCATGATGCAGTAATAAGTGGAGTTTGCAGTTTGAAATTTCTTCTTAAAAATGGTTAGTGACTAAAACCCATTGACTCTGTGTGTCTAGACAAATGCTGGATAAATGGAACGCTCAACATAATTTTCCCCATCTCTCTCATATCCTTAGATTTTTGGATAGTGTGGTAGCACTCAACTTGTACTGAGCTTATTCTGTCTTTGAGGCTTATCAATGTTTTTTTTTAACTTGTAATCAATTCTCTAGGGTCAGGAGTTTGTATTTCACAGTTTAAGGTGCAATGTGACTTGACATGAGTATTCATTAATAATAATGTGGTTTTCCATAGTGATTTACTTTATATTTTGTCTTTGTTTCACCATTCTTAATAACACATGAGATGAGAAAGACAGCAAACTCCAGATTTTGGGTTAAATAAGTCGAACTAAAGTCTCTCTCGCCACCTGCTGGACAGTGTGTGTAATGACATAATAGTCAAAGAATGGTCTAAGAACATCTGCATGTGCACAACACAACAATACAGGAGTGTGTTCCCCAAACTAACATCTTGTGCAACGCAGTTAGCAATAGGTAACCCCAACTCCCAACAATTCCACAGTAAAGCCTGACAAACCCTTGTCCATAAAACTTTTTTTTTTATTTTTTATTTACTGTCATTGCCTTTATGTCTTGTGTATGCAAATGTACGACTGAACCTTTAATTTGTATTTCCATGTATGCTACACTAATCACTTATAACTCAAACCTCACGCAAAAATAATACATATCAAAAACATACCATAAAATAATAATTTTGGTGATTACAAGTTTGGCTGTATGACAGACTAAACAGTAAAACCATCTCAGAGCAAAATGATACATGTATTGCCATTTAAATTGTCAGAGATCTTAATTATCATTGAGACAACAGAAATTATTGTGAATAAAAGAGACTTAATAACCTGCTTATAAGCAGTTATAACATCAGTGTGTAACAAACTTATGCTGCATGGCTTTCCGCTGTCAACATGTGCTAATAACAACATCTATTAATTTCACACTCTCAGAGTCTACAGCACACAAGTTTTGGATAGGTTATGATAAATGTTTGGGAGTGTACATGAGGAGACACTCAGCACTGCTGTAGTTTACTGGTCTGAATGTGGCCCTACAGCTGCTGTGTTGGTTGGAGTCCCAGCTGTATAATTTACAGGCTCACAGTCGCTGGTTTGTTTCTAAATTTACTGCTCATGTGAAGATCTGCACATAAACCATACTGCTATGACCAGATTCATAGCTTTCAGTTAGTCCATTGATCGTATTAAAATGTAGCTTGTTCAGATGTTGGCTTAGAATATTTTAATGTTAATATCTTAATGCTCATGTTTCTGGGAGTCACACATATTCACTCTCTCTCAACATGCACACACTGTCTCTGTCTCTTTCATACACAATCTTCTGTTTCTCTTGGTCTTTCTCCCTTATACACACAGTCATTTACATACTCCCATAATTGCAGTTGCTGGGTACCATCAATCACCTTGTTCTCTTTGGTGTTTATTGTGATTGCTCTCTTCATTATTTCTTCTTCTTTCTTCTCTTCTTTCCATGTTTTGTCTTGTTAACCACATAGATTTTGTCACAGAGATCATTCAGGGCTTAAAAATGCAACCTCACCGAGGAGATCCTGGGTATAGCATTTCTTGTTAACAGTCCAACCCTTTTAGTAGGAATGAAATGTCAATGTAGTTCCCTATTGTAAGGCTGTCAAACCCTATTTTGGCTACAAGTGAATGACTGGTATTACTTTTCGTATGGTTTGTCTGTTTCTAACGTTAGCATAGTTTAACAGATACATCTACTGTAAGTAACAGAAACAGCTATTAACAGCCGTTATCATTTCCACATGTTACCCGTTCTTCCTTTTATTCCTTTCTGCGTTTCTTGCACAACACATTCACACATTTTCTTCAGGAATTGCCTTACTAATAAACTTTACTTCAGTAGCCAAAAGCAAATATTTTGATTCTTTTTAGTTTTCCAAAGATGCTACTTCTCCATAGAAGCATTTTTCCGTGTATAAAATATCCCAAGTTTTTCCTATCAAGTACGGGACACTAACACACTGGCCACCCAACTACCCCCCCCCCCAAATCCCCCAACACACACTTTAATTTGTCAGCCTCCTATATCCGAGTGCGGTTTCTTCTTGACTGGTCTATAACGGTATGAGTCAGCGCCCGCCCCCGCCCACGCGCTCTTACGTAGCGTTAGCGACCGTTTCCAAGGCTACCCGCGCGCACTACCGCTCTGGACAGTACGCTAGTACGACTCTGACACGCTTTTGAAGATACAGATGTGCACATTTTGATCAGAGAAGACAGATTATTTTAGAGAGAAGTAAAGGAGGCCATCTCCCTCAAACCTGGACAGCAATCGCTGAACAGAGGTGGACTGCTTACGACACCATTTATCAGTCCCCTACACCTTTCCAGGTTATTTAAATATGAGAGGTGTCCACCAATCCACAACTTGGCCCAGATGACCCTAACGACCTGGGTGTCTCAACGACCATTTTCAAGGTGACATCCCCACTAGTGGATAAATACCTTGAAATTCTCCATCAGACGTTTCTAGAACCTTTCTAGTTTTGGTTGAGAGGTGTAACGGCTTTAAGAACAGTTGCCTGCGATTCAAACTCTAGATTTTCGGTCATGGACGACTGAAAACCTACACAGACACAGTCTCAAGTTTTCCCGCGCACTCGTTAGTAGTCGAGTACGCGGCTTCGGAGCGAGTCCAAGTTCCTGACTACCAGCTTCATCCCCAACAACATGGCGCCAGCGTGCAGCTGGATTGCAGACGGCCGCCAGCGCAGCGCAGCACCAAGTTAGTCAAGAGCGTCAACCGGCGCAACTTTCGCGCAGGATATATTTTTGTTGTTTTTGTTTGTCTTTGTTGCCCTGTAGTATTCGTCTTACGTCGTCTTTTTTGTCATCGGAGTAACTGTAAAAAGTCACCTGCTTTAGAGCGAGGAACACAACGTCCTGTGCGCGCGCGCCTCCGCCAAGACGCAGCAGCTGTTTGTTTACTGTGATTTTGTACAGAACGACGACGAAGAAGAAACTTCATTTTCCAAAAATATCCCTACAAAGAAAACAAGCCATGTAACAGCACTCAAAAGTGTTCTTTAACAACGGGGACATGCATCTAAATATGAGCGAGAATCATTTTCCGTTAGAGGAGAGAGATAGAGACAGACTTCCTCCCATCCTACATCATGTAAGTTTGTTCATTTTCAGGTTTTATATAAAACATCTTGCATCATGTTCTTTTCAGCATGGGAAAATTATTTGATGACTTCTACACATGTTTCTTAAAACTTCTGTTAAGCTTTAAATTAAAGGGAAAGCCTTAAAACTCCATATAAGAAAGGATCATATTAGAAGCTTCAAAATATTTTTATTATGTGGGGAAATGTATTAACTACAGAAATCCCCATATATTACAAAATATGTTGCTTTTCAACCTGATATGCCCCATATCCAAAACGGTGTTTTTGAGATGAGGTGTTTTTGAGATTGAACTTGTGTACATAATGTCTCACCTATTAAATCTGTGCTGCAAAAAACCTTGTGTTACTGATTAAACTGTAAGGGTGGGACCATCTGGCCAAGGCTTGATTTATTCTGTTATGTAAGGCAGCATCCAGATATCTGCTTCTGATGAAGGCAATTGAGAGATTTCAGACTTTTTCATTCTTTTGTACACTGCTCTGTACACTTTGGGTTGTGTTGATATGGTTCTCATAGTGGTGATGCTGAGATTAGAGGCCTCTGGGTTTGTAAAGTTAGGACTGGTCACGCTTCACATCCTACTTACAGATGTGCAGTTTTTTCTCATCCTATTTTATTATTTTTTTCTGAGGTGGTACTCCAAGCTGTGCCTTGCAAGAGTAATTAGCAGTTAGGGCTGCGCAAAACTGGCAAAAAAAATGGATGTTACAATATTTTTATTCTTGGGATATGTTTTAAATCAGCATTTTTATCAGATACCTTACCTTGAATAGCTCTATTTGCAAAGTAGAAAACATATTATAGAACAAAATTGTAAAGGCTCCACATCAATGATGTCTGTTTGTTTGTGACCTCTTTTGTGTGATATCAACAAAGGCATACAAAATAGTTCTTGGCAACAAATTGGTCGTGTTCCTCTGTATTGTGGCTGAAATTTCAGCCAAGTTTGATAGTGTACCTCTTTCTGTAGCTAACATAATTCCAGACAATTGATGTTGCTATTCTTTTCCTAGAACTGATGCACCAGTCTGATACTGGAATCAAACATTGGCCTGATACTGCCTTCGGGGCTGATTAATTCTAATAAATTACATGTTTATACATTATGAATGAGTTATTTTATTTATCAACCTTGCATGCATTAGTTTGTTACTTCATATTTACTTTTGTTCTCATAGTACCACTTCATGCTGAAATTGAAATGTAAATAATTAAATTTATGTAATTTATTAAATTGTTTAAATTGTAAAAAAAAAGTGTATTAAATATGATGCTAGTTACACAATAATTTAGTATTAACATGTATTTGTTACATTTAGTTTTGCAAATTTAGGAAGGCATTGTTGAAGTCAAGTCAGATGTATTACACATAAGACGCCAGTATTGGCCCATATCCAAAGTTCAGGTATCTGTATTCGGACTGAAAAGTTGAATCGATGCAAGTGATTCATGCTTTAAGTGTATCAGTTCTGTTGTTTCTCTGATGATTGCTAAATGAAACTCTTGTTCCCACTGACAGAGTTTGGACCGTGGACCAAAGCTGCCTTTCTCTTCATATGGGAGCTTTATCTCAACCCTGAACCCCAAACGAGAGTCAGGGAGCCATAGCCTGTCCACACATCTCCTCCTCCCTGCAGTACGACAAGGTCAGCACCTGTTCATAGTTCTCAATGTTCAGGAAACAAAGCTGATCAAGGTTTAGCATTTAGGCAACTCTCCATTGTATAAATGAGTAAACCCTGACCTTAGATCAGCAGGAGACTCAACTCCTGAGAATTCACAACTCTCCAATGTTTCAGCATTTTTTTGCTGGTTTTGCTGACTGGTTAGTGTTTGATGTAAGAAGAACACAAAAGCAAACAGAATGAAAACATCAAAAACCGTAAGCAAAAGTGAAGAATGGCAGTACTTTTAAAAAAGGTTTGTTAATCTGCAATCAATTCATGCTCTTTACATATCACTTAAAGGAATTTAAAGAGCATGAGACCTAATCTAATTTGAAAGGCAGCAGTGGTCTTCTATAGGTACAGTAATCATCTACAACCTCAAACCTCAATCAGGACCACCATTGAGCTTCTGAGGAAGAACCTTAACCTCAGCCTGCTCCATGGAGCTTGCCCTTGTAATAAGGAAATGGAGGTCAATCTGGATAGCATTGTCTGATAAATGCTGAAAAAGTAAATGGGAATCTTGATCAATATGCACTGATACTAGGGGTGTTGAAATGCGGCGTGGACGATTCTGCATCAATGCATCGGCGGACCATAATCTCTTATATCATAATGACATTGCTTGTTGATTTTCTGGCTGCAGCATAAACATTCTAGTTAAAAAGGACATCCCCGTAGTAGGTATGGCTGCCCGTGATGCATTGAGATATCGCATCGCATTGTTCACACCTCTAACTAATACTGCCTCCTTTGGAAGATCTGAGGTTCCTCATCTAAAAATAAAGAATTGGTCAGGAAGAAAAAAGTAGCTATTGGTCTGTCAGCTGAAAGCTCCTGGTCATTCTGTTATTCAAAATATCAACATTACAATATCACCCCCGAAGACCTTTATGACTTTCAAAAATTTGCACATAAAATCGTAAAGCGTATGTGCTATAGACCCTGGACGAAGAAAGACAAAAACTAATTGCATTTCAAAGTGCTTGCCTCAGCCTCTTTCAATTCACAAGCTGTTCAGTACTTCATAAGCAGATGTGCTGTGCTTTCTTTGTCCCCGAGATCAAAGATGTGGCAGTAGACTTGAGGACGAGCGCATCACAAATATAAGCCCGCAGGATAATGAAGTCTAGTCAGAGGAAGAAGGAGAAATCTATCAAAGCTGCTGCAGGGTGCAGAATAAGGTGGTCTAGATGACCAGTCAGATGCGTCCACTTATCCTCAAAAGGCTCTGGGCTTTTAATAAACACTTTGCCTATTGTCTGTAGTCACGAACAGGACTGCATGTTAATTATCAAGAACTATTAGTATTAAGAACTCTATAGTTCACAGACTATAACCTATTGGATCTATGCTGGATGAGGTCTTAAGAGGAAAATGCTTATTGATATGAATCATATTCATTTCTGTCCATTATAGTTTTTAGTTTTTTTTTTAATCATTATTTCGCTCAAAGTGTTTCATCTCTTTAAACTGCACAACAGCATTGACAATGTTGCAGATGTTACCTGCTTATAGCAGGACTGATTGTATTTGCAGTAACTCTTCCATCAGTACAGTGCATTTCAGCCAAATTGTAAATAAAGTTTGTCTATAAATCTTAATGTCTTCTTTGCCCAAGCCACCCTATCTACAATTGAGCCATGTTGCCATTTACTATTTATATTTTATCACTCGGTTGTTGGTATAGAACATCTTGTGTTCTTGGGGCAATTTCGCAAAAATATGTCATAAGCATGCAAAATTTTATTCCAGTGCCTATCCCAGGATTTGAACCCTAATATTATGGTCATCAACCCAAGGTTTTCAGTCTATCAGACCACTGCACCACTACTGTCCACAGTTAAAATGTAATCTCTGCATTTAACCCTTCCTTGTAGGAGTAGAGGGCAATGGCAACGGGCAGTGCTCGGGAATATGATCCCTTTTGGGGGTTGATCCCTCTACATTTAGAGCCCTTCTCAGATGCTCTTTTAAAGCAGCCTCCATTTCCTAACTACAGAGTAGAGTTTGGATCAACACCATCTAAACTGAGACCAACTCCAGGCCAAGACCAGAGTGTGTTGAGACCGAGACAAAACCAAGATTCTGAAGGGCGGAGACAGAGAACGGACCAATTCGCGTTTTACACAACATGACAAATAAGTGGAACACTCTAAGCCTAAGCAACATTAAACATGTTTATACAATATTTCTCTGTTACATATCTATAATGAGGAAATGGCTTCACTGGAAGCAGTTATCCAAACTGATCACATCATATATTAAACTCAACAAACCACAGTGAACACTCCTCAAGACCAAATTCACTGTTTTATTGGATTGCAGAGTTTTTAATATACAGACATTCTATGGCTTAAAACTGAAGAAAAACAAGGTTAGTGCCAGGAGGAAACACTTCTTTATCCGTTTGATATCCACCTGCATATAGAATAACATTATTTGATAACAAATATCGCATTTTCTGTATTTATTGTCCCTATTGACTACTCTCTAACATTATAAAATGGAAAAAATATTTTCTGACCAATTGAACATGAAGAAATGCTTAAGTTTGAGATAAGTTTGAGCTGATTTGGACTCATTTTGGCCAATAAAATGCTTTTGGCCTTGTACATTTTTGCATATGATGGCGTTCCATATGAGAGTTGCGAGCTAACATGTGTGTTTACATCGCAAATAATGTAGTTAATGTGTTTTTACGCAATTACTTCAGTTTTTGTGCCCGGAGTAACTTTGAAATAATTCCACATACAGAGGAATGTATATAATGTCCGGTAATGTCTCAGAGTTGTGGTCTCGGCTGGTCTCAAAATAAAATCCCGAGTCCTCTTTGTCTGAATCCATGTCAAGACTGAGTACAAATACGACCGAGTCCGAGACAAGACAGAGACTTTCCAAAACTTGCCTCGAGACCGAGACTGGTATCGAGTACCCCTACACAACTACAGAGGCAATCTGCCTGGAGCAACTTGGGGTTGAAGGTCTTGCTCAGAGGCCGCATGCTGGTAGTCCTGGCCGTAGGAATGAGTTGGATTAGATCCAACGGTCCAACCATACCACCGCCATAAAATTAATAATATATTTACATCTAAATATTTTCGGAGCCAGCTACTTCTGACGTATTATGTTAAATGTTCATGACCCAAAGCATATTTAGAGCGAAACAACTGTAGCTTTTTTCTCATAACAAGATCTTCGGGCAGTACTGATTAGCAGCTACTTTTGAATGTTGAGGTCATGTGAGTTAATTTAATAGTTTTACATTTGATGAACACTGCATAAAAAAGTGCATCCACATCGAGCATTTATGCTGAAATTTCATGCCATTAATGGAAGAGAATTTAGTTTAACCAACTTTTTTGGACTTTATATTTTGTTGTGCAAACAGATGCTGTTAACGAAATACATGACATCATTATTTAGGTGGTGAAAAATGGATTTTGAAGACTTGGCTCACTCCTAGTTAGACTCTTAGTTGATTTATTATGTCAAGCCAGCGTAAGTCAATTGCATGCAGTCTACCTTCATTACAGCTCTACCATATTCCACATGCACATGGTTCAGGTCATGTTTTGGAACTGTGTCACGGTGGCTAATTAGTGTCAGATTAGGTCTTTTGGTCCTTGGGGCTGCTTTAGCGCCAGGTCCTAATGAGAAGGGAGAATCGGGTTTTTCCCTCAGCGTGGAGGTGAGGGGTTGCAATCTGAAACTTGATGAGCTTCTGCTGAATTAGAGAAACTGCTGTGGCAGCACTTCATTATCACCAGAGACCATGACGTAGGGTGTATTTGACGCATGTTTTTGTTTTCGAACGATGTGAAAAATTTTTCAATTGCAAAACGGAGATTAACGCCTCCACCCTCAAGTCAGCGCTGGCAGAATTAATCAGAATAAAAGAAATAGGTTACTTAAGGCTAGGGCTGCTAAGACTACCCCACATTGTTGATAATAATATTTTCATAATATAATATAATATAAATCATTGTTTATGAATTTAGCATGAAACACCTCTAATAATTGTAACAAATATGTCAATAACATCTTTATGTAAATGCTTTGTAAATAATGTTAGTACCTTTTGCCTTTGGTCATTAACACTGCATCACAAATACTGTAAATCATTTCTGTCTGCTACTGGAAGTAAAACATGTGATTTACATGGAATCGACTGTGTTCTGTGCTCAGAACTTTCCTAGCACGTCCAGATTCTAAGTTATAGGCATAATATTGTTTTGTGACAATTTGGTATTTTGATACACGTATTGTTGCACAGCAACACAATAACAGCTGTTTCTCACTAACCAGCAAGCTGTAAACTGAACTTGTAAACAAGATGCTCACAGGATACCAGCAGACAACATCCAACACTCACAAGCGCAAAAGCAAGCGCCTAAAGCACTTCAGGACAGGACTTCATCACATCAGGATCTTAAGTTATATATGAAAAAATACTTCACTTAAGGAAAGTTTGCCTTACAGCTGTGTAATGTTTGGAAAATGTATTTGTTGCAACTAAATTATCATTATAATTATAATTTGGGTGACGTAAGAGATGAACATGGGGAGAGATTCTATTAAGATATGTCTGTGATGGACACGAGATATCAGGGCCGCTGTAACCAAAACATGATGAACAACTACTGTTCCTTTCTGCAGCGGGAAACAACACATACTCACAAGCACAAAAGCAAGTGCCTAAAGCACTTTTGAACAGTACATTATGTTTTGATTGAAGTCTCAGGTGAATTTGTGTTTGTAATCTAGCTGCAACGAATACATTTTGCAAACGTCACACAGCTGTAAGGCAAACTTTCCTTAAGTGAAGTATTTTTGCATATATAACTTAAGATCTTGATGTGATAGACAAAATGTGCCTCCAGATTTGAATTCAGCAGACAGGATTTACTGTAGGACACATGAATTAGACCAAGTAGCAGACAGAAATGATTGATTTGTGATGCAGTGTAATGTACCGTTCAAAAGTGCTTTAGGCACTTGCTTTTGTTCTTGTGAGTGTTGGATGTTGTCTGCTGGTATCCTGTGAGCATCTTGTTTACGAGTTCAGTTTACAGCTTGCTGGTTAGCGAGAAACAGCTGTTATTGTGTTGCTGTGCAACAATACGTGTATCAAAATACCAAATTGTCACAAAACAATATTATGCCTATAACTTAAAATCTGGACATGCTAGGAAAGTTCTGAGCGCAAAACACAGTCGATTCCATGTAAATCACATGTTTTACTTCCAGTAGCAAAATCTGGTCATCGGCTCTGGTCAGTGCAACAGTGTTTTAAATAAAGTCATGGCAGCTCCAGCACAGTGCAACTTGGTTGCTAAAAAGGATTTCCCTAGAGGTTCTCCATAGGTTCAAGCAAGGGGGGACGGCAAATGATCAGAAAACAAAAGGGTGTTTTGTTCACTGTGTAAAGTTTCAGTGGAGAAACGAGCAGCAGGACTATATATGAGCTCCTACAGAGAAAGCACACAGACGTAAAACATAATGAGTTTATTCCTCCCATCAATTTAAGCACACTTCCTTCAATGTTAAATATAAAGTTAAAGGGACACAGTGAATCTCTACTTTGAACCTTATAATATGTACATTTTAATATTAATTAATTAATAATATTCATAAATAATCACTTTAACTGATTATTTACTGATTATTTATTTATCAATAAACAATCGGTTAAAATTATAAATGTTCAGAGATTTAACAGATCATTAATTGATTATTACTTATAATATTAATCAACATTAATTAATAAACAATCAGTTAAATCTCTGAACATTCATGATTTTATCTGATTATTGATTAATACGGATTAATAAATAATCAATATTAATCAATAAATAATCAGCTAAAATCATGAATGTTCAGAGATTTATTTTTATGACCTGTCACAGACCTACTGTGATATATATACATTGCTGGGCCCAAGAAAATAGACAAAAACATGCATGTTTCATGATTATTATTCTTGTTTAACAAATCCAGGTGAAATACGTAACAGTGTTTTGCAATATTGTCTGCATTGTCTAAAGACAGTATACAGTTTTTCCCTTGTTTGTCTTTAGTAAACTCAGTCGTTTGAGCGAGCCGCCTTAGAGCCTTTCACAGTGTGCTGCGTCAGTGCTGTTCCATTCTTGTCTGATCGCTTCCTACAGCTAGTCAGTGCTCTTAATGATCTGCCATTAAGTGTGGCCTTGATGTGTGCCGCTGTGAAACTTAACTGGACACTAGTTAAATAGAAGGTAATGACTCTACAACTAGACACTGCCTGCTCTCATCAGCCATTCCATACTAAAACGTGCACTAGACGTATACGATACTGAGTTACACGGTTGCTTACTTCTTGTTGCACTTGTTCAAATAAAAAAGTATGCATAGAAACTGTGATAAACTCTTGCCCAGCAGTATATACGGCCATTTTGTACATACATATATGAAGTATAACTCTGTGTCTTTTCGTACACAGTGAGGGAACTCCCCCCAATCTGTCCAGATGTCCGACAGAAGCAGAGGATCTCTCTCGACGTTTTGCCGCCCGAGGTTAAAGCGCGATTCGCCTGCGACCCCATCATCCCCATCCGGACCAAAACTGCCAAAGAGTTCCAGTACGGAGTTCTCTCTTCCAACACCCTCTCATTACTGCCTCGCTTTCGTTCTTCTTAGACCGTCGTTCCCTTAAACCATACTTAACTCTGTTTACTCTTCCCGAATCCAGAGAGGACGTCGAAAAGGCAACTATCTCAGGTGACTGGAAGCAAGTCCACGATTTCTACTTGACCACATTTGACTCCTTTTTGGAACTCAACGCTGCCTTTAAGGTGCGTTTTTGGGGCCCATTCCATCTCTGTTTTTTCACTTTGAGTTTGGAATAGTTATTATGTTGAATTGGATCAAGGCCATGTCTCTGATGCTGCAATTAATTGTGTTATGCATTCAGTCATACTAATTCAAAATGAACATTTATACTAACTAAGTAGTGTTAATTAGATAATCAGATAATTCGTCTCAGCTATGTTCTAATATATGCGGTACTCACGCGTTTCGTACCGCATGTTTCTTTTTGCTTCTGGAATCCGGAGCCACGCGAAACAACAACTGTGAATATTGGAGAAAAAGTGGGGGGAAAACCGCAATGTTACTTTTCGGTCTGCGGAGGGATGAATGAATGAGCTCATTGAACGAGAATGGTAAAAAAAGAACACCTGCATGTGGTTGCAAGAGAGTGTGTTGCTCATGTGAGAGGTGTACCACTTGGCGGCCATTTGATCATTTTTTACGGCAGGAGAGAACGATTTTTTTTGGCCTGCACAAGAAGTATCGTTTTGGAGCAACCTTCTTTTTTTCTTCTCCCCCATCAGAAAGAAGCAAACGCTCCATTCAACACTATTGAAGACTCAGGAATAAACACCAAATTCGTCAACGCTGTTTATGACGCCCTACTCCACACGGTGAGTAATCAGATAAAGCTCCTGTCAAGAGCCAAACTTCAGCTTTGGATTAGAACTTAGAATTTATATAAATAAATTTAAAAAAACATTCAGCATAATCTTGCCCATGATGGTTATTCAGATTATTTCTTCAATTCTCTTAATAGTTTTTTAAAAAATGAAATATGTTAATAATTTCCTTAGTGTGCATACTATGCACCGTCCCCTTAACCGTGTTTTCGCGGGACTCCACCCCGTCCAGACTGCGACTCCGCCTGCGTGTATTTTCTTCAATTATTTCGAAATCAAAAAGATATGCACTCTGTCATTAAAAAATATCCCAACTATAATATTCGAGCATATTTACAAATCTTGAACTATGAGGGCATCCTTCATTAATCATAATTCAGGAAAAATGTCCAATTAATCATGATTTTGTTTTGAGGTCACGTCGCTTCACTCTTCTTGTGTATTTTCGATCATGCAGCCCCCTGACACCCAGAAGTCTGTGCTGAAGGGGATCATAAATAGCTTATTAAGGGAATGGAAAGGGTGAGGCCTGTTTTTGTTTTCACTCGCTCAGTCTTTTAAACGGGGTGGGGAAATTAAACCTGCTGAGAAAACTGCCTTTTACGTCTTACAGGCCTCGGACGAAGGACGACCTGAGGGCATATTTCGTACTTGTGCAGGTAAACGCTGCTCTCCGCATGTCTCCACTTAATTCCCTGACTTCTAATAGCAATTTTGGCTGAGGTTCCCCTTTGTTTATGCATGTGAAATCCCAGTTTGCGTTAACGAGAGCCTCCGTATTTACCTCACGTTGAAACTATGAGAACTGTGCGTCTTATATAAGCCAAGGACATGTGGTGCTTTTCAGTAATAGCAGCAATTTCCTCCGTTCCCCCCATGCCCTCCCCAAAATCGAGACACGCTTATAGCCGCCCATATGCGCGACCCGATCGAGCTGATCTGGCATCAAGCCGGCCCTTTTTGTGTCCTTTTTTGGGAGCCACGTCGAACGGCTCCAGGCTTCGGCAGGAAACTCTTGATCTCCTCTCTCACCACATGGCCCATTGACTCCAGTCATAGCGGCGAAGTCAGCGCGGCTGGCTTTCGGCTGCAGATGTATTGTGAGCCGAGTGTTTACTTCACACATGACCAGTACAAGACTGGCTCCAAATTGTCCAAATAAGGCCATGGACTTTTTTGTGTGTCGTTGAAAAGCCTGGCAAAGGGAGAGAGTGAGACACAGAGAGTTTTTGTATCGTTTCACTTTTTATTTGGGTGCATTTTTTTCTTTATTGGGGGAGGCTGTTACTGGTCTGGGATTTAATGGCTTTCATATTTTTGAGGTTGGCCTTTTCCAAAATTAGCGGCTACCGCTCCATCCCCGGCCTGATTATTGGCTCCCTGACCTACATCTGTCTCTCGCTCTCTTTCTTAAAGACGATTATCAGCCTCGATCCGTCTGCCGACGCCACGACTCTGCCTCTGGCGTTATTCGCCTCGTGCCGCCCCGGAGGAAACGATGAGGTCATGCCGGAACGGAGAGACGGCCCCACTTTCCTCTGAAATGCCACTCTTTATTAAAAAGCCAGACTCGGCTTCCCAGGTCCCAAAAACAGTCTGTGATGAAAAAAGAGAAAAAAGACGTTCCTCTTTGTTTGCAGAACCCGCAGTATACCAGCACCGCCACGTATGTCATCTATGCACATTTACTGAGGCAAATCGCCGCCCTGCCTGAAGCAGACCACCATTTCCTGATGCACTGGTTTAAGAAGTGAGTCTGAAAATGTTCCTGTTGCTCCTGCCAGGCTGCTGGAGGACGAATGTAGAAAGTAAAAATCATTCAAATAAGACAGCTGTGTTAGGAAAGGTCTCTTGTGTAGGATCGTTTGCATGCACTAGAATGATTTGTGTAAATAAAAACAATTAATGTGAACGGAAACTTCATAAAATAATTTTACTGGAGGTGCATTGTGCCAGTCTTCTAAAAATCCCTCCACCATCTTAAGCAACTGCCACGTAAAAAGGAGTTTTCTTGCCTCTCTGTGTTGACTGAGAAGACATGTCCTTCTCCCAGACTATCTCAGAAGCGCTTTAAGCAGCTGGTGGAACGCCTCCAGCTCTTCATCACCACACGGCTGTTCCCTGCCAAACCAGAGGAGCTGCCGCCCATGGCCAAGTGCTCGTGGTGGATCCCGTCCGCCACCAAAGTCCTCTCCCTGCTTAGTGAGTACTGAGACGAGGCTGTGGAAGACGCCACACTCTTTACATCGCCATGACCTTAATGCCCCTTCTTCTCTCCTCCTTTCTCACATCTCAGACGCCGCCAACAGCATTTCCACTCCTCCCATAGTTGCCTTCTCTGATTTCTACAATCTTACACTGGACCACATTGACTTCATGGAGGACTACCAGACGTGGCAAGCTCATGGGAATTCCAACAGGTGTGGCACCAAAAATATTGTTCCTAAAGACCGCTGCTTTGCCCGCATTTAACTTTGGGGAAATGGCTAGAATAGAGGCATTACGTTTCCCAATTACAGGGACAGTCTTTTTGGAGCAACTTGGGGTTAAGTGTCTTGCTCAGGTGCTCAGTGCTGGTAGGATTTAGCTGGATTCCCTTACAAAACAAAAGCAAACAAACGAATCAAAAAATCAAAAATCTTTTTGGCAAACTTGTGGTTAATTTGTGGCAAACAGTGGAATATATTTCCACAAGTTTGCCATTGTCAGCCACTAGACAAACTTGTGGCATAAATTTGCGGCTACATTGCCAGAAGTAACCTCAGCTGTTTGCCAGAAGCCTAAAATTTTTGTAAGGGTTTGAAAGAAAGATTATTGTCATTGTGAACATAGCACAGCACAGAGCGAAATGTGACCTCTGCATTTAACCCATCCGTGAAGGAGCAGTGAGCAGCTAACAAGCGCCTGGGGAGCAGTGCTTGGGGACGGTACCTTGCTCATGAGTACCTCAGTGGTAACTTTAATGGCCCTGAATTTGAACCTGCGACCTTCTGATCACGGAGAGAACACCCTACTGTTGTGCCACCAAGTGAACATACGACCTCTCGGTCTGTAGATGACTATAACTGTTCAAACACTAACTTGGCAGTAATATAACCAGTAAAAGACAAAGCTGAGACAGGCAGCTGAGAAAGCTGTGAATTCTCAAGAGCCGAGTCCCCTGCTGATCTGGAATCAGGCTCTCTTAATTCATACAACAAAAAGTTGCCCAACAGACTGATCCTAGAACAGATTTGCTTTGAAAACATTGACAGCTCGGAGCACCACCGCCACCGTCATATGATGATCGCTTCTAGTGGTCTAGTGCACCCTACAATGTTGGGAGAAGAATTTGTCAGGACTGTGAATGCCTCCAGACCTGTAATGGTGGTAAAGAGCTTAAAAAAGCTAGTTTAGAGGGGAAAAAACGTCTTTAGTTACTCAGGAATTGTTGGAAAATGTAATGCTTTTCAAATGCTTTTTATTCATCAATTTTAGGCTTCCAAATTCAAAAAGCACCCAAGCTTACACATTTGATCATCTGAATTTTTCAGCTAATGAAACTTGCTGACCTTTTCATTTAGTGTAACAGAGCCAGGACAACTTTATCTGACCCTCTTAGGTTCACGTTCTGCCAGTTCCCCTTCATCCTCTCCACGGTGGTGAAGAAGGCCATCATCCAGAGGGACTCGGAGCAGCAGATGATCAGCATGGCCAGGGTGAGCTTTTCCTCTGCCACGATCACTTCCAGCACAGCTAGTCAATGATAGTGGGAACATTGCTAGGGAGAATTAAGGATTAAGACCCATTTGGTGCTCAAGGACCTCATGGGAATTTATGCTTGCTCCATGAATGCCTACTTTGCAGTTCTGTTTATATTCTTCATGTGTACGTGGACATTCTGTGGCTTACCACTCAAAAAGTCTGATTTTATTAATCAAATGACGTCATTTCATCTGATACTGAACTCTCCGTGGTAAAAGTTCAACATCATCTGGCTTGTGCAGGGCGGGGCTCCATCAGAATGTTCTGCGTTTTTTTGGTGTGCAAAACGTTCCCAAAACGTACATGTCCAGAGTTTAGGCTAAATAGACACATGGCTGTCAGAAGGAAGCCAGCTCTGTTCGACAAGCGCCTCTTTAAGAGCCCCGACAGAATTCACACTCATGTTTTCGTAAGAATCGCAGTATGTTAAACAGGGTCAGAAAATAAGCTCCCGAGACAGAACGTTTGCCTCATGTAAACAGGCTTTGCAGCAAGGAAACACTGACTGACTAAACGGATGACTTTCTATTTCGGCTACAGCAAACCCTGGTGGACAAGGTCTCGCGCAGACAGAGGGTGGATATGAGTCTGCTCTTTCTCAACATTAAAGTGAGGCGCCTGCAGCTGGTCAGTGACTCACTGGATGAGGTAATAACTCTCGCTCCAACTATGCAAGCACCCAATGCAGGGCCGCCGGTCCCATCCCTTCAATTTCATTCTCTTCGCTTGTTACCGCTTACTTCCAAAGCCACCGGGGAAAATATTTTCAAAAACCCTAAGAGTGATATACTTCATTCCACCCCCCCCCCCTTTTTTTTTTTTAAGCAGCCACCGTATTCAACATCTTATTTTCCAAAAGTCTTACAGAGGGTACTTTTGGCCAAGAGAAAGTATAGTCTGGTCTGGAAAAGTTCTAAGTCTGGCTATGGCTTAATTTGGAAAAATGGGCCCGCCATAAATGTGTGTGTGTGTGTGTGTGTGTTTTAATAGCTTTCCAGAAAGAGAGCAGACTTGAAGAAAAAGCTGAAAGTGACGTTCGTTGGGGAAGCGGGCTTGGACATGGGCGGACTCACCAAGGAGTGGTTTCTCCTCCTCATTCGGCAGATTTTTCACACAGACTACGGTGAGACGTTTAGGACAAACTGTGCTGGCTCTCGGTGGCCGTATGCCAAGGCAGATCGTCTGCTGCTGCTTCTGCTGCTGCTGCTGTGCATGTACTCAAGCATGATTTGTGTTGATTCAGAAAGCCAAAAGACACAAAACCCACTCTCGCAGCCATTACTCACCCAACTCTTATGCACTAAAACAGGCTTCGCTGCTAGCAACCAAAGGGATTCGATTTCCTACAGTTTCGCCACATTGTATTCCTCTGAGGGAAACGTCTCGGTCGAACCGCACGGCCGGAACGGCTCACGACCATGTGACTCGACACAGATTTAAGGGTGATGACAAGGAAAATTTCAAGAAACGTATCTTGTTATTCATCTGACTTCAGATCGGCCTTCATCTGGCCTGGTGCTTATGAAGAGCATGATGGGAAAATAGTTATTGAATGTGGTCATAAAATGAACTGATCTTAATGCTGAATAATAGCTTATTAATCCCAATTAATAAATAAAAATATATTGGGATATAAAGCATATAAAGGAAAATTAGGGGATGATACTTCCTGTTGATTCTAAAAGTGAACTTAATTTTTTTTAATATCGTAATTTATTGCAGCCTCTACAACTTTGACACAAACTGATGTCTGACCTGCATGGCATGGGAATTGAGAGTAATAATTGATCATTGAAAACATGAAAAATTGGGATAAAAAATGTACAATTTTTATGACAAAAGACTCAGGAGATTGTTTCCTGTTGAAGATCCTTGTCACAAAAAACATTGTTCTAATTCAATAAAGGCAGTCAGCGAGACAGTCAAAACCAAAAAAACACATTAGGCAATCCCTGCTCTTGCCAGACAGGTTAAAACACATGAGACTAAGCAGATAAAAAAATTGCAATGCAAAGTTCAGTAAAATATGATCAGACAGTTATAAGAACACACGTTATACTGGTTAAGCCACACAGACAAGTATTTGCTAGGAAACTATTGAAATGAAGGCCTATTTATGCAAGAAGTGAAGTAAGAATTGAGGTGAAATTGTTCCGGTAGTAACAAGTCTTTCCCAAGACCTGGAATAGAAGTGCTGGGAGGAGACTCCGTTCCAGATCACTGGAGAATCCTTATACATGGGTTGGGATTCGAGACTCATAACTGATTTAAAAAATAGACTAATCTATAGTTTTTTGTGATATAATACGTATGGTTGCTAGTACTTATTGCTGATTCTAAAAATGAACTTATTGATTTCTGTTATAACTTATTGTCAACTTCACAACCTCAACACTCGAGCTGAGATGTAACCCTAATGTCTTGGTTCTGGTGTCTCACCAAGTCATGATGTGACTTAATGTGATTAATCCTTTTTTATGAACCTCTTATAGCTTGTTGGTGCTTTATAACTTTGAAAATGTTGACTCACACTCGTTACTGCTAACCTCAACTACTGACAGATTTGTGTTTGGATAGCGTCCTACTGGTACGTTACTCAGCTGGAAACCAAGAGGCGTGAGATTGATTCTTGCTATAACCCACCTCCAGCCAGACGCTTAACCACAAGTTCCTCCAGGGAGACTGTCCCTGCAACTAAGAAATGAAAGTCTTCTGGATGTTTTTATTCGCAGGTATGTTCGCATACGTGAAGGACTCGCAGTGCCACTGGTTCAGCAGCTGGAAGTGCGACAACTGCTCCGAGTTCCGCTTGGTCGGAGCCGTATCCTTTCACAGGTTGCATAGGTGGCTGTGAGACCTTAAAAACGGTCAGATTCCACTTTTTTTTTTGGAAAGTGTCCAGTGTTTGTCCAGAGTTCCCCTTTTCAGCACCAATCTCCTACTTTTTCCCTTTTTTGAGGCGGATAAGACATTCAATAACTTCGAATGACTTCGGTGAGGGACATGCATCAGCTGCCAGCAACTTGTCAGTGCCATGCTTAAGTCAGACACAGTGGCAGCCAAAGGATTCCATATCCTGCCATTACCAACCTTCCCCCATCCCTCTAATCATCCCCTCTAGCTCAGTCACCGCACGTCTGCCAGCTCCTCCTCCTCTTCCAACTAGCTTGTGGAGGAGTCTGTGAGGCCCCTGGTGGCTCCTCCGAGCCCCGACCCAGAAGCGTTCCTCTAGTAGCTTGTCTAGAAGTGCTGCGTCACTCCGGACCGAGAAAATGATGAGGGAGCGTCTTTATGCTTTGTCTCATTTGGAGCTGGCTTCGAGCAGCGCGCTAGTCGTTATGAAAGATTTTCCCTCTTTCTGCCTTTTTTGTCCTCCTCCCTCCCTCTCTCTTTTTCCACTGTTCATTCTGTGCATATGGACAGCACATGGGACAGTTCTGTCTGCGGCAGCTGGGAGCACTTAGGGACGGCCTTTTTGCATTCTCTCCGAAATGTATTATGCACCTGTCGGCCGTTCATTTCCACGCCTCCCACTTCAGAGAGAGCAGGGACTGAGGGACGCTATTGTGTAATTGACCTGGTGGCTGATTTCAAGAAGGGAAGGATCTACTTTAGACTCAGCGTTCCGTTAACACAGAACGTTTGTGCTTTTACAAAACCCACCTCGGTCCCCTACTCAGTGCTAAAACTGGAATGGACAAATTTTAGCTTCTCAAGACTCAAAATACATCATTAGTAGATAAGCCAAAATTTCCTGAATTTATGCTGTAAAGCCACCTGAAAGGTTTCTGCTGACAACCTGTAAGCATCGGTCATGGTAACGAACTGTTTATGAGGCACTCACACCCGCTTGTGTGTGTGTTAGGGCTACACTACGTAGTTTCTGCATGGTTGTCACAATTTGCACACTTAAAATAGACATATCGCAGGACCTGTAATGTTAACTTAGTTGCTGCTTCATACACAAAGAAAACTATGCCAGTCCTTGTTTTCCATGACAAACGTACAAGAGAAGTCTGTCTCTTGGAACATAATTTACTCAGATTTAGGGGTTCGTGGACAAAGTTCAAAAAAGTGTGGTCCAGGGTGTTCAGAGACTGTAATGTTTTATTATTTATTTATTATTTATTACTTTTTTGTGCATGACAATAATTATTAAGATATTCATGCTTTCCAAATTGATGTATAATAACAATCCTGTTTTTAAACAATCTTGTATTTTCTTGTTAACAAATCGTCACATTCCCCGCCCCCCATTTGCAGCGCTATTGAGTGTGTAGGACCAGTGCACAATTACTCTATTAATTCTACAATGATTTCTTCTTTCCAAATAGAGCTTTAGTCATTTAGTTTAAAAAATCGGAATTTTTGGTTAAACAAAGTCCTATATTTGCTTATGACACAATTTTTGACCATCACCGATATTAAGTAATTACAAGGTGCGCTACTATGGCTCCACTGCCATCTCTTCTCTCTGTGCCGTTTGCTCTCGACTCACTGCTTCATTTAATGTCCTGCCCACAACAGTCTCTGATTGGCTGCATGTCACACAAGCTCTAGATTAAGTGGACTAGCAATAATCAATTGTATATCACAAGCAAAAGAAATAGGTCAGTGTCAGTTTTTCCCCACTATCAATCACCGGTGCGGATGTGTGTGTGTGTGTGTGTGTGTGTGTACTCCTCTACCGATGTCACCTTAACCCCACCTCTCAGCTGATGGGTCTGGCCGTATACAATAGCATCACCCTGGACATCCGGTTCCCGCCCTGCGTCTACCGCAAGCTGCTGACTCCGCCCATCGTGCCCTGCGACCCTGACGCCCCCGTCGGCATGGCAACCCTCGCCCTGGACGACCTGCAGCAGGTCATGCCGGTGTGTGCACAAGCTGTGACTTGCCGTTTCTGTTTCATTAAAACCTCCACTCGGGCTCCTGAGACTCCCGAGCCTCATCCATCACTGCGGTGCAAAAAAGTAGCAGGGTCTTGACGTCTGAGCAAAGATACAGCACAGCTACGTTAATACGGGTATTTATAGTCATGCCAAGAAATATGCTATAGTTTCTGAGAGATTCATACTCGTCAACGTTTAAAATAGCAGCGTTGTCAGTGTCAGTCCGGCGCTACTGTATGAGATGAATAAGCTGAGCTCTTGAAGGTGCATTATCACTTCTGGTCCAACATACTGTCAGTGCGGTTGGTCGTGGAAAGATGGAGGCTGGATGCACATGCAGGAGACTAAACTTAAACTTAAAGAAGTTTTTTTGAATAAAACTGAAAATAACCACCAGGCTTCGGACAGAACCAATTAAGAAACACACTAGCCAAGTAGACATGCAATTCCTGCAAAACCTGTGTGATTGCTGCGTGATAAAAAAAAGTAGAAAGGGATAAAAGGATAAAAAAGTAAAAAAAATCATAGATTGTTTCTTTTGTTTATAGTTGACCTAGCTGTTAAATTTATATTAATGTGCCCCGTAGTGGCCAAAATAAGGAAAGGCAAGCTGAAAGGCGGTGCCACCTTGTGCGTAAAAAAGGGAACGACTATTTTTGATCTAAAAAATGAAAGGGATTTCAGTTAACCAACAGCCAACCAAAATTAACACTCAATAAGACAGTCTCTCTATGACCAAAACTGTGGATGGAATTTAACTGGAATGGGAAGAGGAATAAGGGTTTATACAGGCAATTCTAAAGAAATGTTGTGTGCTAAAAACTGTAGAAAGGGATAAAGGAATAAAAAAAATTAAAATGATAGTCTGCTAATAAATGTTTCTACTAATTATAGCTGATCTAGCTGTTAAACTGTGAGATGCCGCCTTGTGACCAAAATGGGCAATAACAGTCTTAATATTAGCTCCCCCATATGACCAAAACAGAGAAGTACAATTGTTTCATCTGAAGTGGGGGAGCAGAAAGTTGCAGTTGGACAGTTGACAAGAAAAGCAATACAGGATATCTTCAGTGAGCTGAAATCCATGAATGGTGGAAGAGGTTTAACAGACAAAAAGAATGATGGTACTCTGCAATCACAATTACCAACCAGACATAAAATATTAGCCAGGTGGAGATAAAGGGGAAAGCAGAGTTTTAATAAAGAAAACTAAAAAAAAAGCAGACAGTGAAAACAACAAATAAAGAATAAACTAATCTAACTATACCACACAACCATGAACAAACTAAATTATGGAATCAGATTTGTGCCAAAATAATTGCACAAAACACACAAGTATCAAGCAAATGTAAGAATTCAAGAGAGAACAAATCTCACTGAATTCAAATGTATATATGTCCACAAAAGTATAAAGAATGAGTTGCAGCAAATTATTTGTGCAGTCAATTAAATTATTGCTCTTTTGGATGCTGATAAAACAGCCCTTTCTTTACAGTTTCCTCAGCTTCTCTCTTAACTCTCAGACTTGTGTTCTCACTGCCACCTTTCCAGTTACACTGCTCATGCTCTCGTTTGCACTGTCCGCTTTTTTGTTTTGGGATTCTGACACTAATCTAACACGGGGCAGGGCCCTTTTAGCAATATCCGTAAAATAAAGACTTTACATGACTGCACAAATAATTGGTTTACAAATGATACTTTTTTACTGTTGAGAATATACTGTATTTGCGTTAATTTAGGGGGATTTACACTCTCTCAGATTCTTAAATTTGTTTGCTACTTGAGTATCAAGTGTTGTGCGATCATTTTTGGCTCAAATTTGATAATCAGCAAGACAAGGCCAGCGAAGACGAGTTTTGTAGGAGATTGCAGGGGCAGTTGTGACATATATTAGCGCAGCTTTTGGCAGCACCCAGGAAACAGTGCTTGGGGACGGTACCTTGCTCACGAGCTCCTCTGTGGTACCTTTACCGGTCCGGGACTTGAACCGGCGACCTTCCGATCACGGTGCCAACGGTTACACTACCAACTGTTATGTGTCTATAATGGTTCGTAATCAGGAAAGTGAAATTATTATGATATAATTGGTAGGTAATAGTAAGAGAAATAATTAACAATATAGTGAAAAGAAGGTGACATTTAGTTTTGGGGTCTGATTAAGTGCTGTTTATTGTCTTTATTTCGTTTTCTTTCTATATTTTTTTCTACTTTTCTTTTCTCTTCTTTCCTTCCTCCCACTTTCTTTCTTTTCCCTTTATTTTGTCTTAACTTGCGTTTGCTCCTTCTTTCTTTCTTTCTTTCACTCCCAGCTCTTTTACCCTTCTTTTCTGTCATCTTTTCCCCATCTTTCCTTGATTTTTCCTTGCTCCCCCTCTCTTTTTTCTTTTTCTGTTTTTTATTCTTTTCTCCTTTTCTCATTTCTTTCTGTTTTTCTCTTCCTCCCACCTTTCATTCTTTCCTTCTTTCCTTATTTTTTTCTTTCCCCCTCTTTTACCTCTTTCTTTCCCCTCTTACTCTTTTCATTTTTTTTCTCCCCATGTCACTTCTTTCTCCACCGTCTCCTCATTCCAACCGTGCCCACTAGAGGGAGCTCTCATCACAACAGTTTTCCTCACTTGTTCACTCAAAGCCTTTTTTGTGCAGCAAGTGATTAATTGACTTAAGAAAGCTGCAGCTATGACTTTAGAATCCTGAATGTAAAACAGCAGCCAAGCATGGAAAATGTTACGCCGTTTTCTCTCCTTTTCGTTTCCAGCGATTTGTGCCGAGTCAGGTTTTACGTGAGCCAGATGTTGAGTTTTAAAGGACGTCTCGGGCCTCCTCCGCCCTTATATAACCTGCCGTTCCTGGGCCTTGTTTGCTGCCTTGTTTTCAGACTTTTTCCGCAAGTAATGTGGAGCTGGAACGGGTACAGCTCCTGAAGGTTATAAAATGCGTGCATGTGAGTGAGAGAGAGAAAACGCATTGCCTCCTCTGACGTCAGATGGCACAGCCGGCCTGCCAGCTTTTCCTTTAGTTTTTAGTAATAAAACAGGGTTTTATTGGGAGCGTAGAGGTGTGGATTAAAATGTCTCCAGTCCCATCTGTACAAAATGTGTGGCTTTATTGGCAAATGGTGAATAGGGCCATTATTCAGATATGGCAGTGACTTAATTTCAGTTAAACATTGTCACATTTTCCTAATAGGTTGAATTCCTTGTGAATAGATTGTTCATTTCGGCTGCTACAATCAACTTTCTGGCTATGTGTGACTTTAGTTAACTCGATTCTCGATTTATTTTTATGATTCAAAGTTTTTGTAGAGATATGTTCCCCAAAGATAAACTATAACGTATATCATTTCAGCATCTTATTTGCAGGGAACGTCAAGCTACAACTTTTGTCCTTTTTTGTCATTTACCAATCCGCAAGAGAAATCAGACAAAAATTTAAATAATTTAAGGGATCGTGTTAGAGGTGTGAACCTTCTGTGGTCACACGATTCAGTTTAATTATGATTACCATGTCAACAATTTGATGTGATATCTTGATGCATCACAATGCATCCCATCCGTTTTTTTCCATTATTTTTTAGATATTTACATTACATTTATTATTCATAAAGATGTCCAAATAATCTGGAAATGTTTTGAAATCATTTTTAAAACATGATTTCAGAAACTGGATTGCATGTCATGGACCACCTGCATTGCAGCTGTGGGCCCTCAGAGGGCTACCTGTTGAAAACTCCAAAGTAATTGATTATGGTCTGCCATGAATAATTTCAGCACCCCTAGGTCATGGATAAAGTTTAAGAAAGTTATTATATTATTATTATTATTATTTATTATTATTATTATTATTATTATCACCAATGCAATCCTGTAAGCAAAATTTAATTTTTCTCATTGCCATCCACATAAGTGAAGTCTGTTTGGTAAAAAAAAAAGTCTCACTGCTCTGAAAAAGTCTTCAGTGGTGATTCTATTCTTTCTATATAGAGATTTTTGGGTAGCTCAGAAACAAATAGTAAATTTTTTAGACATCTTGTGGCTGTGTTTGCACACAGCTGTGTCCACAGGGCCTCTTTCCTTTAACTTGATATTTGCACTGAAGGCCGTCTGTATTGTAGGACCTCGCTCATGGCCTTGCCGAACTTCTCAGCTATGAAGGGAACGTTGAAGAGGATTTCTACACAACCTTCCAGGTCAGCAGATTGCATGCGCGCAGCAGAACTCTTCAGGATTTCCAACAAGGATGGAAAAAGCGGATTTATGTTAATGTTTGTGTCTAGGTTTTCCAAGAAGAACTCGGAGTAGTCAAGGCGTATAACCTGAAACCAGGGGGAGACAAGATCCCTGTCACTAACCAAAATAGAAAAGGTGAAGAGCTCCACAACATGCTTTACATGAAGAGACACCACTCATTTCTACTGGGTTGTCATGTTGTGTGATTGTCTTTGTGTTATTAATCCCCTTTTAACAGAGTACGTCCAGCTCTACATCGATTTCCTGCTGAATAAGTCTATCTACAAGCAGTTTGCAGCGTTCTATCACGGCTTCCACAGTGTGTGTGCCTCCAACGCTCTGATGGTGAGTAAAACACTTTGTGTTTTACAAACAGGACACAGATTTCGTTTTTGGCCAAATATACCCATACACAAGGAGTCTCATTCATACTCTCAGTGTATTCACTCACATTCAGTACAGTTTACAAGATTAACCCTTAAAACCAGTGGAATATGCTTTGCAGATTGCAGTTAATATCTGTTTAATCTGTTCTCAATAACTCAGGAAGCCTTTGATGCATAGAAATCAAACACATGCCCCCAAGATCAAACGATCTCAAAATTAAAGCCACGTAGAGTGAAATTACGGGACAGCAATGTTTTTGTGAGTAATTATGTGTGTAAAAACACCCCAAAATGACAATCTAATTGAGAATAAGGCACTGCCCATATGCCCTAGTTCATGTGACATTAAAGCTTGGGATTGTAAAAGTTTAGTGAAATGTTGCTCTTTATTATAGCTGGTATACCTGAGAAATAGTACAATCATCTACTTGATACTTTCAGTGTTTATCAACGAAAGGTTTGTGGCTGTGTTTGAAATCATCGGCATGGAACGTACCCATCAGCATTACTGTGACACAGCTTGCAATAAAGCCCACAAGTCAACAAACAAAACCAAGTAAAAGCAACCCACAGTATTTTATTCATAATAAAGTATTTTACTTTCACTTTTCACATTATTTTATCAATAAAGCTTGTGTAAGTTGAGCTCTGCTGGAATGGAACACAGCCCGCAGTAAGGCCCATATGTAAACAAACCCACATGTTAAAACCAACACTCAGCGTTCTGTACATAATAAAATAATTTACTTTAATACTTTGACATTGGTTTGGGTTTGAAGTTGAACTCCATACAAACAACTGAAATGGAAAATGCTCACTGGCATTTTTGAGACACAGGCCGCAGGAAAGGCCACAAGTCAACACACAAACCCACATGCCAAACCCAACAATCAACAGTCTATTCATAATAAAGACATTTACCATATATTTTCTAATTGTGTATTAACAAAAGTTTGTAGTTGAGGTGCGTCTGAACATTTGGAAATGAACACTTCCATCTGCATAATTTGTGATGCGACCAGCAAGTAAACAACCAAACAAAATGCTAAAGCAAGCAGAACAGTGCAAATATTCTGCATCCCTCTACAAGACACTTAACTGTAAGCTCCATTAGACATAAAACCATCTCCTTTTCCCATATTATGGCAGAATTTTTCCACATTTATCCACTACATTCAGTACCTTTTTGTTGATCAACCTTTTCAAAAGTCTGGTTCCGATAAACAGTTTGCTGTTGGGTAATTGTGAGATTTTGCAGAGGTTTGTGGGTAATGTGAAAGACAGGTTTTCAACCTGTTTATTGGAACCGGACTTCTGAAAAGCTCGAAAAGCTGCCGAATGTAGTGGATAAATGTGAAAAATTCTGCCATGATATGAGGTAAGGAGATGGTTTTATGTCTAATGGTGCTTATAGTCATGGCGGTTACAGGTCAAAAGGTGACCTTTTGGCGGTTTAGAAATGAAATAGTCCTTTCTGTTTTTGATCATATGCAATAGTAAATAATGAATTAATAAATATAAAAGAATATGTTGTAAGTTATCAGATGACCTCGGCAGGCTGCCAAATGGATACTTTGGATATGGTCCAAATGCATAATGGTCTTTACCATCTGGCTGTAACCTTACTTAATATTTCTATTTTACTTCTTCTATTTCTAGTTTCTATCTACATTTTTAGTACTTTTTTATATTATATAAAAAATTATACAGCTTAAAAATGTCATAATTTTCCTCATAAAAAAGGGTGATGCATTTACACATTAACTAATGACATACCTGAGTAGTCCAGAATGTCCTAAAAATAGAAATATGAAGCATGTCCAGTCAAAGAACTCATGTCCAGTCAACTCATGAACATGGTCTGAGAATTCAGAGGAATAGAAAAGCGACTGTAGATCAGTCAGCAAGTAAGTAAAGTTTATTCCTATAACACTCCTCTACACCTAAGAACTAATAAAAAGAGTACAAATTTTAAGGTAAAAAGTGCTCTGATTCTGCGACTGTGTATAAAAACAGAGAACCTCATTCACCAACTGCTTTTAAGAAGAAATTTGTTCTTAAAACCCTCTTATGCAGATTGACATTCATCAATGTCTAGGTAAGAGCGGAATCTACAACTGCTGAAGAGCACGCCTATGTAAATTGAGCTGCGTGCCTGTTTGTGTAAAACAGCTTATTGGGGTTTCTTCAATTCTACAGTTGTATGATAGTATACTGTTTAAATGTCTTAATGAATGAACTTTCTTAAGAACAAATTTAAGTAAAAATTTTGGTAAATTTAGTTGAATGAGATCCATTAGCAGACCAGGATTGCATTTAAAGTGCCTCACTGTGCAATTGCAATTATATAAAAAAAAATGTCAGCAGTCTGTATGCAGGCAGTGTGTAGCATCTAGAGTGTGTGTTGATTTTTGCATGCATTAAATTGGACAAAGTTGGGCATTGACGTTGCTGTGCTCTGGAAAAGTCTATCAGTAGTTTTGAGGGGGGAGGTTTCAGAGGCAAGGCAAAGGGCACGGATGAGGACTGTGTGAACTTGACCCTGTGTGTGTGTGTGTGTGTGTCTGTGTGTGTGTCTGTGTGTGTAAGGGCCAGTTCACCCTCCCTTCCCCCTCTCCCTCTCTTGGCAGGGCTCCAGGTATGCGGGTATGTGTGTGTTTGTGTGCACGGTCTCCGTGCTGTATCCAGGCACTGCGGCCAACAGGAAAGAAAATGCCGGCAAGTTCTATAGAATGTACTCATATGGCTTTCACAAAGACATCCTCTTTTTCATGCAGATTTTACGCAGCCTGTGACTTACACGCCTCTGGATGGGCGATAGTCGTTAGGGTTGTGAGCGTTTCTGTCTGGCTTAATGAACTGTCCGATGGAAATTTAGGTCAGAGCCGGGTGCTAAAAGGCAGTGGGGGCTTTTTGAGGGAAGCCACAGAGCCATTACTAGATGCCAAACGTTCTATAGTTAAGTGTTAGCTGGAAAAGTCTCTGGAAATGGCAATTCAGTTTTATTTGTATAGCGCTTTTTACAACAGACAATGTCACAAAGCAGTGTTACATATTGCCAGATCCAAGTCCCTATAACGAGCAATCGGGGCGACAGTGGCAAGGAAAAACTCCCTCTGAGGAAAATAGGCCCCTTTTCCACTGCACTGGTGCCAGTGCTGGTTCACCGTTCAGAACCTGTGCCATGTTTTTCCACTGAAAAAAACAAAAGTGCCGGTGCTGCAAAACCTGCTCTGAATCGATGCCAAAACTTTGCTGGCCAAGAACCTGTGGTCACCAGTTTCATGGTAGAATATTATGTTAATTCAATGGACAATGATTAAGGGTCTTGATTAACTTTATGAATCAATGATCATATGCAACAAAATCACGTTCTGATTTTACACAATCACTTCCATTCATATGAAATCACAAAAAGCAACTAAAATATCATTTTTCTTCCTGAGCTCAACCAAACAAGTAAATGATAAACTTTTATCTTTTAATAAAAAATAGACCTCTTAAAACCTTGGTAAAGGTCCACTAAGGTACTCATGAGCAAGGTACCGCCCCAAGCACTGCGTTTCCAGAAAGCTGCCCACTGCAGTGGTTAGCGCTGCCCCCTCTCAGAAGGTCCTGGGTTTAATCCCAGGGTGGGACGTAGGACCTTTCTGTGTGGAGTTTGCATGTTCTCCCCATGTGTGGGTGGGTTTTCTCCGCATCACTGCAGTGGAAAAGATGTACTATAGAGGAATCTAGACCTAGAAAGAGACCACGTCCTGGGTCACATAGGGTTGACACATTTGAATTCTGCATGTAAGTGAGAACGTATAGAAAAAAGATTTTAGTATTTAGATGATCAATTACAATTCAACAGACACTGCAACAAGGCCTCTGCAGAACCCAGGTGACCATGCAGACCAGCTCGTCTGGTAGAGAATTTAATGGGTGCCTGCAAGGTCTAGGTATAAGTTAAAGAGAGCCAGTTCAGTCCACACATTCCTGAATTCCTGGTGATGCAAGGTTTCTGCACATGTTAACACAGGGAACCACTGAAAAGCAGGGTGTAGAGATCCTTCACATTTTAAGCACCACTTTCTCATGCACTGAGAATTCAGCAAATCCTGCAAAAATAGTTGCAGTGTGGTTTATATTTCATATAGTCAGTTCCCTAGAATAAGAACCACAAACTCTGGTCCTCTCATGTTCAGGTTGAAAGTGTTCTTCCCATCTTCATGTTCCTGTTTTATTCTGTTATTAATAATGTCTGTGCTCTAATGTGGTATGTTTAGGGAATTAACCCGAAGCTGAGAGGAGGAGTTTCTGTGCTCAGGCCATACGATTTCTCAACCAGGACATGGCACCACAACCTTTAAACTTTCTTAACAACACAGACTGAATGCACAAAAGCATCTGAAAGTAACACACCCATTTTAGAACAACCTTCACCACACAGTACAGTTACAACACAGTGCATTTTGAAACAGACATATTTTAAACTTGGCTAATGCACATTTAGATAATGTTTAAAAAATATTTTTTAAATAATACTTTGGTGTTTATAATTCTTCAGTATTGAATCTTAATTTTTTATTACATTTTTTATTGCTTTTATTTTATTATTACACAGACTCACTATATGTTGTAGTTTTATAAAGAAATAATCTTGAAAAGTCTTGTTGTTCTGTTCTGCTTTGAGTCTTTATGTGAGGTCCAAGCTAAACTAAACTCGCCTGCATGTTTATCCTGGCGACGTCAGACTGAAAATCACACTTCCCAATATGGCCGAGTGTGTCTGCTCTAGAGGTTTTAACAAATAGCTCATCAAATGCCGTTTGAGAGATAGAGAGTAAGTTCGGAAACATGCTGACCTCTGCGAGATACTTCCAACTAGGGGTGTAATGAAATATTTATATACATTGGTACACAGATTCAGTAATCAGCAAGCCCAGAACATTGATCCAAAATGAAAAGATTGACCTGATGACATACATATTCTAACGTCACATCACTAAATAAGCACCGAGATTGAATTGAATCAAAAAGCAATCCTATTGTAGCAGCCTTTATGATATCCACAGACATCAAATCGTTGTCCAATGAGTCGGTATAACGTCATAGGCAAATATGGACAAAATTATTGGCCATTACACCTTCAGGAACATCCCATTCTAAACCCATAGGCATCATTATGGAGGTGGTATCTCCATTTGCAGTTGTGGCAGCTTCCACTCTTCTAGAATGGCATTCGCTAAGATTTTGGTCAATAGTCCAGAAGAACATTTGTGAGGTCAGGCACTGATGTTGCAGGCACCGAGACTGCCTGGCTTATAACCACCGTTCTAGTTCCTCCCAAAGGTGTTGGATGAGGTTGAGGTCAAGGCTTTGTGTATCCAGGGCTTCCACACCAAACTCCCCAATCTCATCATGTCTTTATGGAGCGTGCTTTGTGCATAGGGTCCTATTCCTGCTGGAAGAGAAAATGACCATCCCTCCCAAACAGTTCCCACAAAGTTAGAAGCTTAGAATTGTCTAAAATGCATTGGTGTGCTGAAGTATTAAAATGTTGGTTATTTTCTCTCTACCTCCATTTCGTCCCTTATATGTTTGGGAGGAGTTTTTTTGTTTCACTAAACTGTATGAACTCCACTGAACTGTATATTATATAGCTGTTTAGGGTCAACAGTATCTTTCTACAGAAAGGGAAAAAGGGAAACTCTGACCGTTCAGACTGCACTTTGGTAATTTATTTACTGCTCGTACTGTCAGATCAGCTCTAAGCCCACCTCCTGCTCTCTTGGTTATGCAACAGTTGTCTAGGTCCGCGAGAGCTTATGTAAGAGGCCGGATGATGGCAATAGCTCATTTTCTGGGCCTGGGCGGGTGTGTAGGTGGAATGGTGGGGTCGGTGGGATCGACAAAATCGCAACATTAGGTGGCTTTTGCCACTCTTTATCTCGTCATCTCTGTCTCAGGTTTATAGAAATCACAGTCACAGAATTTATTCTTAAAGTTAAAACATGTATTCAGTGTTGCAGACTGCCGCCCGGATCTGTACCCAGATGCTGTTCTATACCCAGATCCACTTTGAGATTTTAATGGACTTTCTATTTTAATCTGCACTTGCCTTGAATTTACAGTAGTCTTATTTTAACGTACACATGCACCGACCGATTGTGCACATTCTAGCTTTTTCTTCTAAATTTAAGCCTTTTGTTTTAAGATGCCATTTTCAAAAGGTTTTTTTTTTTTTTTTGATGCAAACCTTATTTTACTTGAAATGGGAAAAACATTTATTCAGGTACCCCTTAGTACCCCTGACTTTAATTGAAAAATTAATAGTAAACATTGTTTAATTCTCTTATACTGCACTTTCTTTATTTCATGACACCGATATCATTTTCCAGCTACTTCAAAATATACAGCACTTAATCATAACAAATGTTACACTTTATGAGGAAATTATCACTAACTGGACTTTTAATTTAAAACCCTTTCTTAGGTGTGGTAGGGCGAATGTCACTGCCCTATATCCCTGCACCACTAAAATTGTGCTTTTTCCCCCAGTTATTGAGGCCCGAGGAGGTTGAGATCCTGGTTTGTGGGAGTCCTAATCTGGACATGTCGTCGCTGCAGAGAGTGGCCCAGTACGAGGGCTACAGCAAAACAGACGCTACAATTCGGTAAGCTAGACGCAATCTAAGAAGTGATTTATGCTAAATTAATCTGGCTAAAAACATAGTTTACATTAAACTATGGACAGACCTAGCAATAGGACGCCAAGGAGTCATATGTTCAAATATGTTTATCCTACAGCCAACACTAACATCATTGAGCTCCTGAGCAAGACCCTTAATCCAAGAGTGTCTGACATATGCCATATAATGCAAAAATTACACGATTTATGCTAATTTGCACCATTTTGAAAATAGTCATAACACAAAGAAAGTATGCAGTAGCCAAAATGGTTGAAATATACCCAAGACATTTTAGGTACCACTAAAGTAGCCGTCATCTGCTGTGTTAGCAGCTTTACACATTTGCTGTTCTCTCAGCAGTTCCACGAAGTGCCTGAGATGCTTACAATTGCAGATTCTGAATACTTTTCATTTGGTTGAAAACTACACTACCCTGGTGCATTTAAAAAATAATTTTGAGTTACTTTTATAAGAAAAAAATAATTCATACATGGACGTCAATTAAATGTTTTCAGCTAATTTGTCAGAGATTTGAAGTGTGTAGACGTGGACAAACTGTACATGTACTTCTATATTTTGGATGTCCCTTCTAGTCTCTCTCTAAATTTCACTCCACCTCCATTCCATCCCTTACTTTTGCCTACTCTTCAAACGAAATCCAACTGCATATATATGGTGTTTGATGTGTTGTTGCCACTGCAGTGCATTCTGGGACGTGGTCCTATCATTCCCTCTGGAGCTGCAGAAGAGGCTTCTCCATTTCACCACGGGAAGTGACCGGGTTCCTGTGGGAGGGATGGCCGACCTCAATTTCAAGATCTCCAAGATCGACGTCTCCACAGACTGGTAAATTAGCCTTCCCCCATCCGGAAGAGTGCTATTAGATTAATTTTAGTAGTTTTATGGTCAAAACATAGAGACTCAGGACGAGCTGCTCTCCTCAGGCCATAAGGCTTCTTAACCAGGACATTGTCATTGCAATAATAAGGCACACTGCACTTTACATATATACTTTAACATAATATGCACATTTGCGGTTTATAGTATAAATCTCCATTTAGGAAACATTTTTTCTTTATATTTTTATTCTTTAGATTTAGTTATTGTACAGTTTATTTAACTTAATCTAATGTATCTTAAAATTTCTTAAGAATGATCAGGGTAAATTTCACTACGTGTTTTAATTGTATAACTGTACGTGACAAAGAAACTTGAATCTTGAATAAGACTCTTGAATTAACGCTTAATTTCAGATCCTGCTGACGGTTCACTTTGCTCTCTCTCCAGGCTGCCGGTGTCACATACATGCTTCAACCAGATCTGCCTTCCTCCCTACAAGAGCAAGAAGGAGCTGAGGCAGAAGCTGACTATCGCCATTTCAAATGCTGAAGGCTTTGGCTTGGAGTGAATGGCAACTGTGCGTTCGGGACCGGAAACCCTGTCATCATCGTCTGCTCATTTCCACTAAAGTCTTTGAAGAAAAGTAGTTAATTATTTGTTTAAGGAAAGCACATTTAGACGCAAATTACTGTAACTGTTGCGCGAGTCCGATCTGAACTTCTTACTTGGACTTAGGAAGTAGACGTGTTTCGTGATGTTTCGTGTTTGTTCTGTTGTGTCCGTTTGAAACTGTTTTTTTTATTATTTTTTTTTTAAAGAAATCACATTGTCATGAACCAGGATTCTAGCAAGAATCCAGTTGTCAAATTTCAAATTTCTGTTGTGGAGTAAACTTTGTAGTATTAGAATAGTATTTGAAAAAAATGAAAACCAACATTTGATATGCTCAGGACTTTGAGGAAAGCAAGCGGCTAACTTGGTAAAACTGTTGAACTATTTAAACCGTACCTATTAAGCTTAAACTCGCTGGTTTGGAGACATTGGTTTTCTTGGACAAACATGGCCGTGGTCTTATGTAACCTCAGTGCCGTGAAGTGAAGAGAAGTAGAGAAAGTGGGTCACAGAGAGGCATGGTCACTGTTAAAATAGCTTGGCAAGCAGTCCGGCACTAACGCTGCGCCTGGTCTCGCTCCTTAAAGTGACAGTACGCCCATTTCCTCCTCTCCCAGCAAATACAAAGCTCCTTTGTCAGGTTGTAATTGATTGAAAACGTCTGTTTTTCATTGGCTCTTTCTAGCTAGTAACGACTGGGAAAGGTTGTTTATTCGTGCCTAGAATCGGTTTCGTTCTGTATATAATTCTGAAAGTGTTTGACGACCCTTTCTTTGTTCATGAAAGGGAGAAAACTGTGCTAACTTGTTTGTTTTTGTTGGCCCTCGCAGCGTCTGTGGTGATAACTAGCCCTAACGAGGACGGAGATTTTGTGCGTATGTAACTAAGATTGATTTTTGTGGGTTTTTGCTTGGTTTTCCTTCAGTTGTTAAGCTACAAGGGCAAATCTTATGGAGGTTAATTTATTTTGCAGCTGCTCGTACTGGTGTCTTTTTGCGAGTGGACTTGTATTAGGTCAGTTAAGCAACATTAGCATTAGTCATCTCCTCTCAGTACATAATTACAGATGTGAGTCAGTGTTAAAGTTGAGGGATCCCGCTAGTTATACAACTTCCCCAGTTTTCTCACATGAACTCGACTTGAACTCTTCCCGTGTATCTTTACAACTCAGTAATGATCCCATCTGAACTGTCAGACCCCAGTTGTGCCCTTCACAGATATTATACAAGCTCCTTTAATCTCAGTTGTCCACCTGAAGTCTCGCAAGTGTTCACTTTCTGCTTAACTGTACGACCGAATACAAATGTATTTACCACGTATTTATTTTCAAACTCGCTCATTCTTAATGATTAAAGTTATTAGCAACACGGGTCAAAGTTGTGCTGGTATTGTTTGTTTGCACATGTTCTACACATTTTTGTAGTACAATATGATATATTAGTGATAATGCACTATGGTTAATTAGCTTGTAAGTTAATTAAGGAAGAGGACTTTTAATTTGCGGTAAGCCAATTAGGCATATTTCCATGCAAAACAACTTGCTGCCAACTTACAATGTGGACTAAAAAATAAAATTAAAAAATAAAAAGACCCAAGGCTTCAAAAACTTGAGTACATTAAATGAACAGCAAACAAAGAAGTGTTTTGTGTGCTGCTGTGTTTTAATGGCTGCAGCAGCACTATATGTGAGGTCCCAAAGAGAAACACCCAGGCAACTGTTTTGGAGGACAGACAGCCAGCAAGGCAAAACCACTAAATTACTTTTAGTAGGAGAGATTTTTATATCGCTTGTCCTTCTAGCTGCAAAATACACTTTATTAAGGCCATAAAGCCATCTGCCTGCTACTTAAAAAACCAGTGTTTGTTCTTGAATGCGGGGCTAATCTAATTAATGTATTTCTTTACATCTATTTCTGTGTGCATTAAATGCCATAAATGCAACATACATTTAAAAGAATAATTATGAACAGTAGAATTGAAGGTATAAGTTAATGGAACATAGTGAATATAAATATCGCTATAAGAAAATTAAATCCATTAACATAATGTGCTAAACTAGTCAATAGATAATTTGCTGGCAAAATAGTAGTTGGTGGCAGCTCTACTAAGAAGTCATTAGTCATTTGGATTCTGATGCAAATTGGCGCTTAAGAAGTTCTAAGAATTCTGTCCTTTCGGGTTGAATGGCTTTCAGAATGTTTTACCATTTAAGCCTTCTGTAGAAATTAATGTGCAAAGTTGGGCTCTATCACACTCCTGTTGAGTTTGCCTGATTCATTCACAGCTGTTCCTGCTATTCCTTGAGGCGCCTCTATGGAGGCTTTGTGGGTGACCTGGGGTGCCGCTTTCTCAAGGTGATCATGCAGCTAAAGTGGTGCCTCTGAAAGCTATGTCTATATTTACATGGGGCTCAGAGCCTTTTTTGGGAAATGACTTGTGGAATCACCAGACTGGGGCCTCATTGTAATCACATTGACCTTCATAGCAAAGCTATTCAGCACCTCTTATCGCATTCCGACTTTCTCCCCCGGTGCTTCAACCTGGCCAAAAAAGATGAAGGACCACAACAATCATTCAGTCAATCAAGTTTGGAGACAGTTATCTTTCCAGAGTTTTTTTGAGCACTTTACACTGAACTTGTAGAGGATTCAAGCGATATAATGATATAGAGGTGGTGTGTTGGCCATTTGAAATGCGTGTAAAGAGTGTGTATAGCTGCACCTGAGCCAGGCTGAGTCGGCTCACAAGCTACCAGTGGAGAGTAAGAGAGGGCTGAGGGGCCACAGCTGTGCTGAAATGTTGGGGTACGTCAAGTCGGGGGCGAGGGCGATAAGCTTCTTAAACAGGTGGTCTCTGTGAAGATTTTGGCTGTGGGTCAAGCTTTTGTTAAAAGAACTGTCCACTCTCACTCATGAATAGGGTTTGTTGAATGGACTATATTTATCTGCCATGTACAGAACATTTCTGTATTATCATGTAAATCTAAATGCATCATCAGCTGGGTTACACTGACCTAATGTGCTATTTCAGTTGGTGTCTCCATATCGTTTGAATGAACGGCGCCAACTATTTTAACAAACCGGTCTCACTCATCTATTTCCAAGTACTCACTGCAATGACTCACTGCAATTCAGTGCGTCAAATTTTGGAATGAGGCACTTTCCATACATGCAAAGTCATTCTGCCTGCCAGCAGTTGGCAACTTCTAAGAAATGTAGGCTTGTAGTGATCTCCAGTAACTCTACATGACATGACATAACAGTTCCGTCATGTGTCTTGCTCATGCGCAGAGAAAGGGATATTCAAACTAGGGGTGTGAAAATCTGCCTTCAGCAAGTTATTGTCCACTCAGGTGTTCATTCTACTTGTTCAGTTAAGCAGACAAACCAATAATTAATCCCAGTCTCCAGTCTGATTTTAAAAGGGGAGAACAAAATTCTATTCCTGACTTGATGAACCTGGATGTCACTCAACGAGAAGTTAAAGCCAGGCACCGTAATGTATGTAAAACCTGTTATATACAATGACAATTCTTTTTAGTGGCGATCGTGATGAAAGCATATATAAACTCTGTTTCTGTGATTAAGAATAGGAGCATCTGACAAAAACATAAATGTAAATACAAATGAGTATGACATCCAGGATTGGATAATGACTTACTGAGGCCAAACTTTCACATCTCTGCTCCAAACTATCATAGTTTTAGCTAAAATTAGTTTAGAAAACAAAAACTTTTTGCGAACACTACAAAACATTCAAAAAAAAAACAAACATTCAGCTCTCTTTTGCACCCCCACCTTTTCTCATCAGCAGCTCTAATTACAACATTTTGCATCAATTGTTGACTTAATTAAAAGACAGTTATGTTAATATAGATCGTGAACAGAGTAACACAATGTAAAGCTAGGTCAAGCACGGCTATATTGGGATGAAATTTTAATGCTGTTTTTCCAGATAGATGTAATAAAAAACAAACAAGAGCCATGTGAGATCTGTTTTGACTACACACAGCCCTGATATGAGAGACTAACGAATGGAAAATGTTATGTTAGAGTTCCTAGTAGCTCTCTCTTTGATAGATTTCCCATGCCAGTTTCCAGAAGCACCATGGCTTATGTAATAAACCAGAATACAATCAATAATCAATGCAAATCCATCAATTTCAGTGCATTTTTGAATGCAATGCACTGGTCACTTTAATTCCACAGGCTGTTGTAGATTTAAGTCTCCTGAATGCAAAGCTGATGAATATGCCTGCTCTGAATATCCAGCACCGTCTTTATTTTAAGCTGGACCCAGCTGCACCACATGGCTTATTAGGCATCCCATCATGCATTGCTTTGTGGCCTTGTTATGTCTGACTCGCAGAAACCTGGCAGGCAGCTGAATTCAGCACACTGCTCCTCTGTAATTCAGTATGCTGGGGCCAGGGTTCGGGCTTTTCGAACAGAGATTAGATTTAGTTTGTTACCACAGAAGGTCGCACTATTCTTTATCTCTAGAAGAAGCTGGCAGGCTGAGAGGGGTTTCGTTAAAAGCCATCAGTTATTTAGACAGAAATAGGTGCCCCAGGTTCATGTATCTAGGAGGGATTTAGTTGTGTTCCGTGGTAAGAGCTGACTTGAGGCCAGTGTCTTCTCTCCTCTCCTTTTCTCTCTTCACTAGATGAACTCTGAACAATACTGTAAATACTGACTCTGCTATTATTTGCCGCAGGAAATCCGTGGGTTTGGGTTCGATATCTTGCAAAATTTAACATACATTTCACATAATCAGTGGTATGAGGGCAGGAGAGGGATACACGGCTGACTGAAGCACTTTATTGAACAACACTGGAATAAACCAAAGCACCAGGCCTTAAATAAGAATAAGAAAACCAAGGCCAATAGATTGTCAGAACTAGACACATGGATCTTACAGCAAAATGAGGAGCCTAATAAACTTTGTTGATTATCTGAGGAACACCCTTAACCCCAAGTTAATGTCTCTTTGGCTAGAAAATGTAGATCTCTGTCAATGAGAGCATTTGCTAAAAGTCTTAAATGTAAATCAGAGCAAAACATAGCTCTATGGGGGCATTTTTGGGGAAAATGTCTAATCTCTGTCAAATGATGCTCTGACTAAATAGGAAAATGCCCCCAATTTTCGACCTTTAGATCACAACAGGAGAAGTTATTTGATGTTATTTCAAGACGCTTGTAGGCCACTATATAGAAATGGAAAAGTCAAGTTATGTGCAACTGTTCAGTTCGCAAAGGAAGTGGGACATTTTAAGAAATATAAGGCTAGACTAAGTAAGATATACAGTAAGTAACTCACTTTCCCACTCACTTCAAAAACTCAGTCAACTTCCTCAGTAAGTTTAATTTCAGTGTGAACCCTTTGCAAAATACCTTACCATTTACCTCAACACTTGTTTTATCTGTATGAGAACATTTTAGATACATCTTCTTCCAAATCAGCTGATGTTGTTTGTTAAACTGATCAATAAAATGTATCACAATCCCTCTCCCTCAAACTCTTAAAACACAAGTGTCATCCTCATACTGCAGGGTTTTTATGTTACTTATGACTCCAACAATAATCTATTGAGAAACACTTTAGATAAGAAACTGTTAACGCTCATGCTCTGTGAGCTTTAGGCCAAATGTCTGCTGAAAGTTAGTTGAAAGCTTTGTTAAAACTTACTACTATTAAACTAAACCTGAAAAAGTGAAAAAGCTTGAAAAATAATTTTAGTGCCCTTGTAAGTGTTCAATTTGACAATCGGCAAACCACAAGCTGTCTAACAGTTTTTCAGTTTTATCAACAGGACAAATTCTTCATAGCCACAGAGGTCATATCTGAAGGTCTGAAAGTCATTGAGGGAGTTTTATCTCTGGCACAGGAACAACAGAGCAGTGTGCACAAAGAGGGAACCACTGTCTCGACTTCTAGTCACATATTATAGATATCACTCAACATCAGTTCTGACAAACATACCCATGCCTTTGCCAAGCTCTAGCGTGTCAAAGCAAACTTGTTTCACTGTTGCATCTAGACCTTGTTTCTAAATTCTTTAAACTTAAGTCACAACAGCTAAATATTTTTCAACTTCTTTAAACCCTCCAAAAACCAATTCACTGATTGTGTAACTAATCCTCACACCTTCCTGAACTGCAAGTGAAATGAATGCCTGAGTAAAAATACTGGTCAGAACTGGAGCTGGAAGGTAAATTCACATCAACTCTAAAACTAACACAAAGACCATCAGGCGCAACTCTGGAAAGATACAAAGCAAAATACTTACCACAGGAGAAACAGGTGTAAAACAGGGAGTGAAAAACAAGAACCAAACCGTGACAAAGGAACCCCAGACTTAAATAGGGAGACACGGGTGAAGAAAATAAAGACTAACGAGCAATGATGGAATCAAGGCCACTTTAACTTAGCAGGTCCCAATCCTGGTTGTGAAAGACTCCAGCTCTCCACAGATTTGAGTTTTTCCAGTACAACTCACCTGAACCTACTTCCTGTTTTACACCAGGAAGTACTACATTTATGGAGTCAGTGAGAGTCAGGATTGGGAACATTTTCCTTACATGTCATTTGGTTGGTTCTGCTGACTTCTGATTTAGTTGCTGATGTGACCCTCATTTTAAGTTTGATGTTATTTCCACAAGGAGTAAAATTGTTCAGCAAGATGCAAAAATCATACACTTAGAATTACAAAAACCATTTGTTGTTGACAATTGATGAGGAATAATACAAGACCACCAGATTTTCACCTTCAGTTCAGTTGGAGGGCAGTTGATAGCATAACGGTTAGGGCGCTCGCCCTGTGATTGGAAGGTCGCTGTTTCAAATCCAAGGACCGGTAAAGGTATAACTGAGGTACTCATGGGCAAGGTACCGTCCCCAAGCACTGCTCTCGGGGCACTGCTCCTTCACGGATGGGTCAAATGTAGAGGTCACATTTCGTTGTGGTGCACTGTGGGCTGTGCTCTGGTGTGTTCACAATGACAATCACTCACTTTCATTTTCCATATTTAATTGCCTTTAACCCTTTCCTGCATCTTTTTCACATGAATGACACCCTTACCCCCAGATTTTTAAAGTTTGAAACTAAATTTATGCATAAAATGGTCCCACAGAAATGTTTTTAAAAGCAGAACATGGATTAAGGCGCATAGAATGTGTAGAAAAGAGTCCTATACAACTATGTTCAGAGATTTCGCTTTTACTAAGAAATCCCTTTTAAAGCAATGCCCACTGACTAATGAACTTTGTTTAAGAGGCAGCGTGGCCTAAACATGAAGGAGCACTTCTGCAATGGAAGGATCACCCCATAATCTCTTGGGTTCTATATTTAGGGTGGGCTCAGACAGCTCTTCACTGTCTGTTCTAGCTAGAAAGGTCAGGAGATTGTGTGCATGAGCTCCAATCTCAGCAAGGTGAGACAAGTACATTACAGTCGCATGACTGCTGTATGTGCTGTGGTCAATCATATGCAATTATGTGGGGTTATGAGGCATTCTTTGGTCAATGTCAAAATTGAATTGACTATAAATGAACAAAATTAGAGACTTGCAAGTTAATGGACGCTAAAATGGTATTTGTGGTGTTTAATGACCAATTAAAACCCTATTTTTATCAGGAAACAAGCAGTAGATTCAGATACAAATCTGGAACAAGATGCTAATGTACATGTTGTGCCTCAGTATCACTGGGCCACATTTACCAACCATAATAAAGAGAACATTTTTCTTAAAACATACACAGTTATCACAAAGATTCTGACATTCACCAGAATTTTTACTCTACTGTAATTTAAGAAACAAATATTGAGGGATGAGGCCCATTAATTTCTGCTTGAACATGTGTCAATAAAATGGTAGAAATGATGCTATAACATCAGCAGTGCAAAGGAAGACCATTCCAAGTCCATTAACTTGATTATTACATTATTTTATGAACTATTTGAGCTGTAGAATTCAGTTCCTTTAAACAACTTCTACTGCATTGCCTGAATCTTGATGCAGGAAGGTCTGTGAAATGTTTTCTCCTTTGGCCACAGACGTATTGCAAGGCATTTCATTTCAAAGCAATTCATTTCCTCTGGGCAGGTCACGGTTTGCTCAAAGAAGATCACAAAACAAATTTCGGGTAATGAATGAGTACAAACATTTATTTTGTTTAAGATGAAAATAAACCTGTAAGAACGTTCCAAATGATGCCACAATGTCAGCAATCTTGTGCCAATGATGCTCTATATGTAAAAATGTAAAACATCATCAAACAAAGATGAAGTCTCACATTCCTACAGACCAACTTCCTGGGCCAAATGCTTGCAGCTGGACGGAAATTATGAGCAGATTTCCGTGCAGGGTATATGAAAGTTGTTGTCTGAAGACTTTTGGGGAAAACAACAAAATGTTGGAATCTAAGAGGATATTGAATGGAAGAAATTCTTTATCTGTTGATATTGAAGCATAAGGGTAATGATACAATGTTATTATTTTTTTTATTGTTGTTCAGATTTAACATGAAATGGATCTATGAAGTCAATTCAAAACAGATTCCACAACCTGCCTGTTCATGCCCTGTAAATTCACTGATAGATGAACTTGATAAACTTGAGAAATATTCAACTGCTTTGGCCTTTTCTCCACCCACCACATTATTACATTTGCAGGAATTAGCATTGCAGAATCTATGCATCTATCTCTCAAGTTTCACTCTTATGTTATAATAAAAAGCAAAACAGTGCATTCCAAAAGCAGGAATGAAACTTTTCCATGGATAAATCACAGAATTACAGCTTTAGAATTCCTCACCGATCACTATAATGGTGCAAAGGCTTGTGCTCCACATTTGGGGCGGTGCCTTTTAGGGTTGAAATCTCTGCAAACTGCTGTGTCATGCCTCATTCATCAGTGGCTTTGGGTTTGATCCAGCTATGGCGATGCTTTGCGAGCTGCAGTCAGGCCCTATTATGTGCTGCTGTTTGGTGGAGCAGCAAGACTGAGGACTAAAAGCGTCCACAGGCCCGAGGCACAAGGATGATATTCGTTCACACCAGGTCTTAAGACAAAGAGCCGGACTGCCTGTCACTGTGTATCTGCTCATGAGCACGTAGTATGTTGTTGTGAATATTTGAAACAAGGTGTGGTTGTGCTAACATTTCAGGTGGCATGACAACACATGTCTGCTGATTAGTGAGTGAAGAGAAAGATTTTGTGAAAGGGTTTTTATAATCATCCTGTAAACTTAAACTTGTGTTTCTCTTTTTCCAGCTTGTCAACTCTTAAACCAGCTCTGTGCGAGACAAACTGTTTGCCATGTCTGACCAAACAGTGTTTACTTCATGGTTTGCCAGTTCTGTTCCTCACCTTCGCTGATGCCAAGGCACACTTTAAATGTTTGTGAATTCAGTTTTGTGTGCCCAGAAAATGTAATTTTGCACTGGTTCTAAAATTGTGCTTGTGAGCAAAAGTGTGTTTGGGGTATGTGTATGTTTAACCACAACAGGCAGAGCTGTACAAGTTTTACACAAAGAGCTTTTGTTTGGTGAAACATCATTATCTGGTAGATGTGAAACACTTTCGCTTAGCTTGGCTGATATTTTATTGTAAATATGGAAGAATATTAAAATACTCTACCTTGTATAAACATGGCCACTGTCCTTGGCTAATGTTTGATCTAACAAGCTGCTCAAAAACTTTTTTAAAGTTGTGTTTTGGCGGTTCAAGATAGCTATGGTTTGGATGGGATTAGGGTTTAGTGGCTCTGACTGATAATCTTTAATTTTGCTGCTAAACCATCTGGGTGTTAAACTATCTTTTTTGCGTTTGAGGCATTGGCAACCATCAAGCGCTCAATGGGCAGCAAATGTCCATCATAAAGCATCTTAAAAGCTGGCTGTGATGCCAGAAGGTAGTTCAGTAAAGCACATGGCTGATACCCTGGTTTCAATCAGCAGCATCACCAAGGCAGAGGCATTCTAATTTGGGCATAAAAGTTAAGATTTAAGTTTTGGGTCGTGGTAATTTCAAATCCTACCTCCAGTACTTCCACCACTTGGTCCTTGAGCAACTGCTCCAAGGAGACTACCCTTGTAATTAGAAAAATGGAAAGGACTACATTTACAGGACAACATTTATCCAGATCAACATTTTCCTTAAGAGCAACCAGAGCTAAAGGGTGTTGCTCAGGGACCCAATGAAGGTATTGCTGGAGGCAGGTTTCAAACCCATGATCTTGTAATACAGAGGCAAGCATACTAACCACTAGACCACCACCAAGTAAAAGTGTAAGTGTGTCTCCTAAATGTTGCAAATGTAAATGGTGTTTGGATAGAAACTGTAGCCAAATGGTATCAATGCACAGTTTTTATTAGCTATCATTAATCCCAATATGTTCAGTTTCTCTCAACAGAACTGAACCTGACAGAACAGAACCAGGATGACCAGTCTATAACTAACTATGTTGTGGGATGGATAGAGTAATATATGGTTATCTGCCAAACCTACTGGCATATCAGCATACTTTGTATTCATTCATTCGTTCATTATCCGAACTGCTTAATCCCAACTGGGGTCTTCGGGGAGCCTATCCCGGGAATTTGCGGACACAAGGTGGGGAACAACCCTAGGCAGGTGCCAACACACCGCAGGGCACACACAGTCACACAAACACACTCACATTTACACCTTACAGGGCCAATTTAGAGTTGCCAATTAATCCATATAGCATGCTTTTGGTCTGTGGGAGGAAACCAGAGCACCCGGAGGACACCCACACGAACACGGGGAGAGCATGCAAACTCCACACAGAAAGGTCGAACCCAGGACCTTCTTGCTGTGAGGCAGCAGCGGAAACCACTATGCCACCGCGCTGCTCACTTTGTATTCAATAAGGTATTTATTCCTGATAAGGTGCCCACTGATTGCATAATATCTTGGAAAAAAACAGGAATTAAATGAACTGGGTTAGTCAAGGCATGTGCTTAGCTTATAATTGTAGTCACATTACAAAATAAAGCCAGTTAAAGGTATGTGATGGCTGGCATATAAATAGCACTTCAACCATTGTCAGGCCATTGAGCCATTTACTTGTCAAGGCAGACATGTGTACATGTGTACATGTCACATGGTGTACAATACAGCATGGCTCGGCACTGACATGCGACAGATTCCAACACTGCTGCTTTTTTTGCAAATATGTTTGAGGGGAGACTCTCTTGTTGGGCCTCTGACCCAACAAAAAAATAAACAGGATTCTGAGTTCCTGACCTTCCCTGTTGGAACAGGCTCTCCCCTCCCCCTACTCCAGCGATCATCTTCCTCCTGTTGTTGAGCTGTGGTAATATAACTTAAATAACACCTCACTCGTCTGCTGAAAAACACCATAATCTAGAATTTGAAGGATGTTACAGGTTTGACGCTAGTCAGAACAGCTTTACTTGGTTTGCCAAGCTGCTTCATCAAGAATTTTTTAAGGCATCCAAAACCACTTTAAGATGGCCAGGTAAACTGAGTCTTAAGATTAAGTTAGCAAGCAGCTAAAAGTGACTTGCTGGGCCAAGCTGTTTAGTTCATTAGAGACTCTATGTGGTGTCTTCAGTCTTCTGAGTCTTTCAGAGCAAGGTCAAGAGCAAACTGGTTTGTGAATGCTGCTCTCAGCATGGTATGTTGCCTAAATATATTACTTTGAAATCCTCATATTAACACTGTGCAGCGGAAAAGACAGTGTTGGAGTGTAGCTAAATAAAATTAGCAACAGTACTAACACCTACTTTTTTCAGTATCTTATCGGTAACAAAGCTACTTTTTAAATGCTGCAGCTTTTCCAGTAACTTTTATTTTGTTACAAATAGCAACATAATTTGCCAAAATGCTTTATTGTAACATATATTAAATATATATTTTTTCTCTCCTTATAAAATGAGTATTTTCAGCTACCAGTTGTTGAATTTGAAGAAGTGGTGTCTGATTGACTATCCCACAACGCACACTTATTCCAGCATAGTGCACTCTTGGCAGCTGCGAGATGGAGTCAGAAGATTGAATCCACCTTGGAAAAGATGGATACAAGAATCCCTACAACCCGAAGAACATATATTCGTCAAAATGTATGACTCAGAAAGGTGGAAAGTAGAGAATTTACACAGTTGCTTGTAACTTATGCAAGTCAAAAGTCAAAACACTTTTTATAATGAAGAGACCTCTTTGAAAGCTTATTATTTGACATTATATTGTTAAAAATATATAGATTTTCATATTTTAACTTCATGTTTCACATTGTAGTGTAGCTAACTACTATATTAAAACGGTAGCACGACTGTAGCTTAGCTACTTTTAATCATAAGTAGCTTGTAGCTTGAAAAACCACCATTTGAAAGTAACTTCTCCGGCACTGAGTAAAGGTGTTTTTCCACTACTTGGTGTGTTAAGATGAAATAAAGTACTGGTGCTATGTTGTTTTCCAACCCTGTGAAGGTGGATGAAAGCTAGTTACATTAGTGATGATTCTGCAACTGACCAAACAGCAGTGTAAAAGATTCTAGTGTCACCTTTTAGTGTACCTTTGGTACCTGTTTGGTACCCTTAGCACCCCAGCTGAGGAATAACCCCAAATAAAAAGTACAGTTACTTAGCTATGAACATGATGCATTGCAATGGAAACATTTTATACTCGTGTTCACGATTCTAAAGGTGTCGTATCTCAAATGCAATGGAAAGCAATCTTCAATCCCTATTATTGTATCTAGCTTATAAGTACGTACACTCAATAATGGTCATGCATTTGCCATCAAGTTCACTGTTGCTCTTGACCCAGCCCTTGACCCAAAGAGGGAGATCTCTGCACTCTCATATTTTCATAACCATAAAATCCAGCATGACTTTGATGAGGCCTGGACGGAGCATGCCACTACAAAGAGGAGGAATAAGGCAAGATACTGGTGAGTCTTTCAATTTCCGCCTCGTCTTCTCAGAGATTATCCCAGCTCTCTCACTCGCTCTTTTGTTCATGCCTGGCAGATGACTCTGGCTCTAGCAGGTTCCTCTTTGAATTGCACTACCGCACTTGATTCGGCCAAAGCAGTGCCGTAACCTTTCAACCCCAACTCGGAGGATAAAAAGCATCTTATTGCACTTTGGTGCAGATTTCGCAGAGCAAGGGTGCAAATTGCATTCCAACAATGTTTTCATAACTTTGGAACATATGAAATCCAATTTTACGAGGTTTTGCCTGTGCTTTTCTATAAGAAGTGTGGTCATGGAGGTTGGAGTTTAGTCACTTGTATTGACTTTAACTTTGTTGTAAGCAGCAGGAGCTAATGTTTTTGCTAAACTAAATAAACAGACTTACCATCTCTGGAGTTAGAATGGAGATGGAGTTGTCTTTATAAGCAAGACATCGACACAGAGCTGAACTAACACAGGAAAAAGATGTCACTACCTTAAAACCACTAACACTAACGCTTCTGCTTTTTAAATAATGCCAAAACATCACAAGCAGCAACTGAACCTGCAATTCACATTAGATACCTTCTTCATAAGACCAAGTAATGAAAGCTTAACTGAGGTCAAATCCGATAAGGGACCGAACAGAAAGGCAGAAATTACACTGACGTGCCATAAACCTGAGTTTCATAAAGACAATGAGTAATGGTCGCCCTTCTTTCAAAATGTGTCAAAAAAAGTTCAGGCATGTGAGGTTATAATGAACTATAATGAATTTTAACATTGTTTCTGTAAAGCACATTGAATGTAAAATAGTGCTTGTTGGAAGTGTAGGAGGAGGCTCTGTGATGACAAACGCATTTTATGATAATCTGAGATTATGATGATATAACAGTGTTTTTCAGTTGTTTACAGATTACCAATGACTTTTTCAATGCATAAAAGTAGTAGTTTATCATGAAGATAGAATTTCACACAATGACCCTAAGATTTATTTTGTTCAACACAATTATGAAACACACAATGGAATTTTGGAATGGAATTGGAAATGTTTTAGACTGGGGTTACTGACTGTTCCCCAAATGTTATAGTGAACTGCAATTCTCACATGACCTTTCCCTTTAATCAGGCACAGTAAAACTCATGAAAAATAAGGAGACAGGAGAAATTAATGTCTATCCATGACCTTTTAGCAATTAAAACATTAATATAAAATTCAAACTATTAAAACCAAAAGTCATTTTACAGATTATCATACATATGGTTATATACCAAGCTATAGGAGGTGACTTGTTGCCATTAATCTCATTATATTAAATCTGAAATCCGCAAATCTGCTGCTTGACGCCTATATAAAGCCACTGAAGCCAAACAACATGGGATTGACTTTGGTTAATCCATATAGACCATAGCGGGGGCTTGAGTTCATGACGCACTCAGGCCACGTGTCCGGGCCTGTTGTGGACGGCAAAGTCTATAGCGGATACGTTAATGAGAGTGACATCCGGTGTTACAAGAGCAACGTTCCCGCAGGCAGCGTTAATCCCAGAGTGTGTCCTACTTTATACCCCCCTCTCCCTCCCCACCAGTGAATCATCCCACCGTAAACAGCCGAGTGGTGGACAGTGACCGGTTCTCAAAGATTCATAACACAAAAGAAATAAGGGACTGGGTTGTGGTTCTAGTGTGTAGTCAAGGAAAGAGTCTTTGTATTGATATAAAGTAGCCTGTACTACGTGCAGCACTTAGATCAAACATAGTGTTCTCTCTTCTTTTAAACCCAGCATAATGTCCTGCACTCAATATATCTTTTATGGTTCCAATAGTGAGAGGTTGCACTCTGAAGTGCTGTGATAAAAAGACTTTGAGGCTTTACAGATCGATGCCCCAGTCTGATTAAGTCATGTGTAAGGGAAGCGCTTGTGCTGCTGTGGGCTTGTGCGTAGGTGTGTGTGTGTGTGTGTGTGTGTCTGTGTGTGTGCTGGTGTACGTGTACTGCAGGCAAGCAGAAATGGCTGACTCACTGCACAAACACAATTGTATCAGCTGTGGCCGCGCTGTGGGAAGACTGACACGCCCGCTCTGGCTCAACACCTGATAGGAAACGTCTAAGGCACCTAATGCGGTTCTATTTCCGTTAAAGCGTTGTCATCATCCACATTCCAGTGCAATGGCTTGCATTATTGTCAAAATGTCGAAACTCATTTCAATCTGAATCTGAGAGCTTTAGGGCTGGGAAGGAATCATAAGTGGAAAACGCCTGTCAGATTCACCTAGACCTGATCCAGTCTAGGGACCTTGTGTTGATTAGATGATTAATCTAAATGATTTATTTTCCTACAGAAAAACACTGTTCCCCTTTAACTTATACCTTTAATTACATTGATTACAATGGTCCAATCCAAATGTTATATGTGGGGTAGTGTGGCAAACTCAAAAAGCAAGAACTCTGGCACTATCCATCGATGGGGAATAAGCTCAGATTCTAGACTAAATATTTTTTCAAACAATTGACATGACTTATGACTTTAATACTGATGCTAACAAGCAGTTACAAGGTCAAATTATATTAAAAATCTCTCCTATTACAGGAAACTTAGAATGGTTATGCCTTGCTGGCATATTGTATAGCAATCCTCATGTATAGCACTGCTGCTTCTGTGACAATCTTAGTTTTACACAGTGAACAAAAACTTTTGCTTTCTGAATTTGAGACATACTTTGGAATTCATTGAAAACGTTTTACGCTGAACCTCTTTATTGACTAAATCGAACTCTGCTGTAGCCACCTTGTTTTTTTTTTTTTTTTAGAAAACTGTGCTGACTGGAGCTGTACCAAAAGGAGCAACTTTACACAGCGATGGAGAGGAATTTTATATTAGAAATCAACATGTTAAAGTAAACAGTCCAAATTCACTCACATGCTTTAAAGTAGTCCATATAACATATTATATGAGGCTGTAAGCTGAAGGCATTACTCCACTGGGTCCTGTTAGTTTTTGATCTCCTCTCCTTGAATTGAATTGGATCCCAGAGGTCAAATTGGCCAGCTGTCTCACACAGCCCCCAGGATCCACTCCCTTGAGCATTCATAACCCAAATATCCTACAATATTTTTAACAGCTATTCTGTTCATCAGAAGTTGCTTCTCGTAATTCGCAGCGAGTGAAAAACTAATAATAGAAGGCTGGACGTCAAGTAAATAAAACTGTTGGCTTTTTCTGCAATAATAAGCCTCAAGCTACTTGTGAAGCCTGTCTGAAGCTGTTCCTTCAATCTGAGCCAGATCTGATTTGTACCTCAGCATGAATCATGCTTGACATTTATGTGCAGTTGACACTATGCTAGCAACTTTCCTCTTGAGCCAAGGAATGAAACCTTCACAGAGGTCAAATCTGCTGAGGAACAGAAAGGGGGAGGAAGAGTTGGGGAGAGACCAGACAGTAAGATGCTGAGTAATGGTGGTCCCAAGTGTCTAATTATTCTCACTTTGGTGAGTCATAGAATTTTCAAAGATGCAAAATAGGAGTTTTCAATTATTTGGGGGTCTCTAGGCTGGTGGTCTACGATGACAAGGCAGAGTTATGACAAGCTGAGAAGATGATGTAGTCAGTTTTCAGATTTCCAGATAACCAATGGTTTTCTTAATGCATAAAAAGAATTAGCTAAAAAGACACAAATTGCTGACATATTATAGCTCATGTGACTCTAAGGTATTTTAGTTCCACATTTAATAAAATGTAATGTATGATAATGTTAATTTCACTTGCAGAATGGACAAACTGTTTGACACTCTTATTACTGACTGTGCCCCAAATGGCACCTCTTTTAAGAATAAGCTTTATCTGAAATGATCGGCTTCAGACAATCAGCCAACAGAAATATAATAGCAGGAATTTTAATCAGCAATTTGTCTGCCAGCATGTCATGTCTAATCAGACAGAGATGACCATAAAGTAGTGTTTTTATAAAAGATTTACAACGTCTAGTGTGGGAGAGGTCAGTAGACTGGGCTGTCTGAGTTTAGGTTCTGTTTGCCAAAGCAGCTGAGGAGACATACATGACTGCATCTATTTTGGAATATTGAACACAGCAGACAATTATCCGTGAAGGCCATTTTTCATCATTAATTATGGCCTTAACCATGTTGCAATATTACGTACATCCCCACAAGATGACCTTTTATGTGGCCTACTAAGAGACAAAAATAAGGGAAATAATGACGCTCATAATTGTGTAGAATGACAACTCCTTCGTGGGATGACTGCCCCATTGTTATGGGTAGTACTGTGGACAAAACACTATGTGATAGTAAAATGAGGTAAGCATAGAAACACAGAGCAACAACAGAGGCAGCACTTTTTGTTTGCCAACAGGCTGTAGAGAAATACGTCCATGCTTTTGCAAACACTGCATACAAAGAAAGAAATGCTGCCTTTTAGCAAAACGCCTGATGGCAAAGCAGATTATACAGCCAACCTCCCCCACTCGCTTCAGTCTCACCACTCTGTGTTTCAGGAGTGACCTCAAATGTCATCTGCCCATCTGAAATATTTCCCAAAATAAGCTGGCTGTTGCCTGATTATTTCTCTATGTTCACTGGCCTGTAATGAGATGGAGCTGAGGGGCAGTTGCATTTGTCTGGTTAGAGCCTGAGAACAAACACACACACACACGCCTCTTTATCACTCTCTATTTCATATCTCAGGATTCATTCAAAGCTGAGTTTGTTTTATTTGAGATCTCAATTTCTAGTTATGATGACAGGGCCTGGGTTAAAAAATTGGCACAGGTTGACAAAAGTATACTAGACTTTAAGATGTTAAATCCAAAACTATAAATACTTGTTAAAACAATGGGATGAAAAATCGTCCTTTTTGAAACCGCCTCCAACATGCAGACAGATGATCTTGTAAAGAGGCTAAATTCAATGACCGTTCCTTCCAATAACTGAGACAGAAGCATTTTTACAGTACAAACATTAGGTTTTATTTTCTAAAAGGAAAAACAGAATACAGTGAATAATTATTTCAGACAGACACCCTTCCTTGCAACAACAGAATCAGGCGTACGGCAGAGATCAAGCCTAGTCACACATTCAACGTACATAATCCCATCTCAGAGCACAATAGCTAGCAAAAAGAGCCACAACTCTTCCAATAAAATCCATTCACAATAACGGTCATTCTTTCAGACGCAATTTGCTTGCTCCATTAAAGGAAAGCAGGGGATGGGGACAAGCGTGAGAAAGGCAACAGCTAGCTAGTCTCATTCAGCATCCCACTCCTCCACAGACAGACTTTAGTCTGGTTTTATTCACGTTCAATAAATAACAACATTCGGTAACATTCAATAATTCCTCATTAAACATCCTCCAAGTTTCATCTGGGAGGGTTTGCACATATGTCGGGCCCATGGAAAGACACAGAAAACACTGGCATTACAGCAGCAAATGTGGAGATTGAGACGAAAAGGCAAAAAGAACAGTGTATATACAATGCAGCTTTACAAAAAAAACCCAAAAACAAACAAAAAAACTGAACTGATGTAGGAAATCGTGCACAAACAAAGAACAAAGATGCTTAACGTGCAGCAGTACGGTACATGGGCTTTTGATAACACATCGACTCTAAGTTATTGCTTCTGTTGGAAAGTGGCTGATAAAGTGGTACCACGAAACCCAAAACTTCAATATGAAGCATCTACATGTTGTACCACATTATTCCACTTTCACATTCTTGCAATTAAAAGGCATCTTACACAGTGCAAAATCTCCTGTTCTTATTCTCATTAGAAGGAAGACCTCCATGGGAACAATTCCATTCCGACAAAAAAGCAGATCACTCCCCCGGGCTAAATGCAGTGTTTCCAAGTAGCCATGGGAAACTGTACATTGATCAATTTCACAAAATCAAGCACTATAAAAATAGTTTAAAATCTATTCAAAAGGAAGACAGCTACACAATAGTGCCACATTAATAGTTGGAATTTGCCCTTAAAGATTTGTTTTCTTTTAATCAAATAATGCCACTGCATCACAAACTAGAATTTGACAATCAATGACAAAGGAAGGCAATCTATGTTAGGATAGTTATGTCATTATAACATTGCAAATCTAGGTTATCAATTAGTGCACAGCAGTATTAGGAATAATTGACATCAATTTGAGCACCTTGCTACTTCAAATAATGGCCATATCTTAGTGTTATTATTCGGACTCAAACTGACTACAGATCCGCCAAAATACTACACAACACATTCGGGTACTTTTGTTCATAAATAGCATACCGCCAATAAGGGCATCTCTCTTAAGTGTTCAATTGGAAAAGAATTTGTGACTTTACAGTAATTAGAACTTGGCTGAGAAAACATTAATTTTAATATTTATCAGCCAGTTGTGAGTTAAAGTTCATTTTCAGTATCTCCTCTTATCACTGACGTTACTCTTAGAACTTCCCATTTTTTTTGCTGAGGTGGTGCTCAGCCATGTGCAGCCTCACCAGTAGGGGGTGCTGTTCTCAATGTGCCCCCAACTCTGCCACTCTGGAAAGAAGCCACTGGACGTCCTGGGGCTCCCGAACTGATCAAACTCCATCTCTGGCCTTTTGCCAGGGCTCTTGACTTCAGATGATGCTGTCTGTGCAACATGGCTGCTCTGGTCACCGTCACTGTCTTCATGTACCAGCTTGTAGTTCTTCCCATCATTATTATCCCAGTACGTCTGGTCTCGTGTTTTGTAGCATAAACAGAACTCCACTTGATCCTCAGGTGCTATGGAACTTGGGAGATCAATAGCAAAAGAGAAAGTGTCAATGTCCACACAACCATAAACATTGTTCATGTAGACACAGGGAAAGTCCATGTAGCTTTTCCATGAGTCGAATGTTACCCGGACGTTAACCAACTTCTCAAAACTGACGTTGGCAACTTTGACCGTGCCCGTCACAGACTTGTCTTGGATCACACAGTTCTCCAAGGACACTAGGTTTCTCTTGAGGCGGTTCCGGAACTCCAGGTAGTCAGCAGCAGGCTGAGGGAAGTCCAACACCAAGCTCTTTTCCTTGTCAACCTTCAGGCCCCCAATGGCATTCTCCAAGTCCGACAATTCAAACTGCAAATCTGCCAAGGGGTCCTCTTCAAACTCCTTGAAGACATGGATTGCCGTCAAGGACATACCCTTGGAATCGGCAAAAACCACTCTTTTCTTGCCTTTGCCTTTGGGACTCCATCCCCGGTTACTGCTGTTGTCTACTTTGGGTTTATTACTGATGCACGGCCTTAGTGGTTTGTACTGGTTTAGTAGGTTCCTGGACTTGCAGTCCTCATATGAGCCAAGGAAGCCACGGAGGGGTGGGGAGTGTGCCAAACAGATCCTCATGGCCACATCCACAGGCATGATGGGAGATGGCATCGGCCTGGGGTTCAGAATGTGCAGAACTCTGTCAAAGAAAAAAATAATAATAACAGGGGAATCAGACTTTAGGCATTGATTGGTAGCAGCTAGGGGTGTAAGCACAAGTTTCATTATGATGTAGAGCTGCCAATATCGATTCTCTTTGCATTCTATCAGTCGAGTCGAGTATTCTGTCGGTTTTCAATTAATTGTGTAATCAGACAAATTCTTTTTCAAAAAACAGAAAAAAAGACTACCTTTGTTTTAGGTTTATACTACTGTGTGCGTAGAAGTTTGCCATATATGCTTTATGTTGTATTCAGGACGTCCTGCGCTACTCAAATTTCATAGTTTGACGTCTAAATGCTGACAGTTATGAAATCAGCACATTTATGATGAAAACGTGACTTGCACCTGTAGAAATGTTTATTTTTTTTAGTTTTATGCAAAATAAGTGCTGAAACTGTAGACGTAACTACTAGAAATAGTTGAAACATTGTTTTATTGCCGAGTTGGAGAGTTTAATTATGCATGCTATGGCTTAACATTCTATTGCAGAAGCACTTCTTTATCCATTTGGCATCCATAAGAATACAGAATAAATGTAGAAATAAATGTTCAATATTTCTTTCCTATTGATGACACTATAACATTATAAAATCTGATCAACTGAAAACTAAGAAACACTGCAGTTTTGGGTCATTTTGAACCTATTTGGCCTACAAAATGAGCTGCTCTTTGCCGTTCTACCAGAGAACTACATTTCCCACAATCCCCCGCGCGCCCCTCGGAGCTGCATCACAATAAAACGATGGGCGAACGTTCCGGAATAAACTACGGAAAATCTCACTAAACGGCAGTATTGTGAGTAGAACGTTGGTTGTTGTGGTTATTTATCAGCGTTATTTATCAATATGCGTTTTGGCATAAAGGGGACGGACTGAACTGGAGCGTTTTAGCGAGTAATGGGCTCCCGCGTGTTTATATCGCAAAAAAAAAAAAAAATCATTTATGCGTTTTTATGCATTTCTGTTTTTGTGCAAGGAATGTCACAAATACTTTCACATACAGAGGGATCAGGTCTCGTCTTGATCGCGCCACTGAAAAGTTGTACATCGTTAATATGCCTCCGAAGCGGCATGAAATGAATTAAACGAAGCTTCGATACTAGAAAAAAAAATGACTCGACCTTTTTTTGTAATCGAACTATTCGAGTCATTTGAATAATCGTTTCAGCTCTATTATAATGTGATACTGATCCAGTGGACAACAATTTAATAAGCACCAATAATAGAACGTCTACTAAGATGCTATGTTGATTCATTTTAGGAGCCAGCAATCAACAAACGACAATATGCTGATTTAGCATGTCCATTCATATCAATCACAAAAATATGAAATTTTCATCTCTGACCACAACCAGTCATTTAAATGGAAAACAGTGACATTATATTGTATGATGTCTGATCGATTTCCTTTTCATTTGGAACAATACTTGGGCTTCTTGATCACTGAAACAATCCTATGATGTAGATCGATGTACCATTACATCTATATCTAGTGGTGGTCTAGTACCAAGATACTCTGCGACAGACCTGGAGGTCGTAGGTTCAGTTCCAGCACTTTTTTTTTTACTACCAGCACTACCACTGAGCACGACGACCCTGAACCCCAAGTAGATCTAGGGAGAATGCACTTTAAGTAGGGAGTGTACTTTCGGCTAAAGCCCAGGAATGCAAATGTAAACACACTGAGACATGTTTACTTCTCTAACGATTTAAGAAGTTGCATGCATCTGTGCATGTTCGTGCATTTTACATCTTAAGTCTACAACTTCAAAGCATGGAGCAGGAGAAAGCATGGCCTTAATGCTACTCAACTTACAAAGTAGGTGCGACGGTTCAGCTTTTTCGGGAGCGAGAAAACAAAAGAAGCAGCGTTTTAAGATCAGGCCCCAAAATGGAATGAAGATCGGGCCCGATTTGGACTGAAGTATCGAGCAATTTGACTTTCGAACTAAGTGGACCTAGAACTACTTCCAGTATGCCGTTCCCCGTTTCCTTTCGCCGGTTACCACGAGTCCTTCGATTATGACGATTGACGCTTACCTGGTGCAGTTCATCCGTAAACGCAATCCAGACGTTACGCACAATTTCGAAAATAGTCCGCTTTGAGAATACACTTAGTCTCACACAAACACACTTTGGCAGTTTCCTTCCAAGCGATGCATCGCAGCTCCGCTGGCACACCCCCTACCCTCGCTCCAGCTGCACTGTACACGCCGAGCGCATCTTCGCCGATAATCGGACGCTTTTGGGCTCTGCTGCGCGAGATCAGGCCGCGGCGGCCAATCCGAGGAGAGCAGAGAGCGGCGCTCGCCCAATCAGCTGCCAAGAAGGAATCATTCGCGCTGCGCGTGCGAGCGTGCTGAGCTCACTAAAGCGTGGCGGAGAGCAGGTATGCCCGTGCGCGTGCACGAAGCGCGAGACGTTAGTGAGAGTTTAAAACACGAAAAAGTTTTGCGCATATAAATATTCATATAAAACTGATAACCCTTAATCTACAAGTTCAGTGTAAAGTGACTTGTCAGTTCCGCTCTTTTAGTAGAAATATTGCTGCCTAATAACATGTTTACTTAAAAACGAGCCAGTGTAAACAAGGCAGAATCATTGTCATAAAACGTAGTCAGCAGAAAGCAACATTTTAGTGATTCTTAACTTTTCCCTTTTCAGTTTCCAAGTTCTTGCCCTTTTATAATCATAAATGGCTCACTTGTTCACTGATAAAATGTGTGTTTGGCAGCAAAACCCTAAAATCTAAATCAGTGATGCTCCCAGATCATTGCTTGAAAACTCTGACATGATTTACTGTGTAGTGTCATTTTGTATCAGTCATAATTACATCTGCACAACATCAGCTGCTATTCATAATGTGCATCCCCGTGGAATAGGCCACGTTGACCTATATGACCCAGCTGGACTGTAATTGTGGAGTAAACCTTTTGTGAAGCAACTGCTGTGAGATGGCGCTGGTTGAGTTGTGTAATTATAGACAGGAAAGCAGCATTTTGAACTTGCCCTTCTTCATGTTCATTGTGGCTAAGTAAATAATACTCTACTACGGTTCGAATGGTTCTGGATTCACTACATGCAGCATTCCTCAGGAGTCAGACATGGTTCTGGAAAAATGTGTTCGGCTCTTAAAGATTAAAGGCTTAAAGATAGCTTTCGGTTATCACCAGTCCTCGGTTGACATGGAGAAGTTTCTCACATGGTGGGGCAAACAAACTCCTTTCGTGAACTGTACTTGTTTCTCACATGGATATATGTCAGTGCAGCCGTGTACAAACTAAGCAGTTGTAATCAAAAATTCTTTAGAGGCGTTTGCCATGTTAGTTAATGACAGAACTCTAGCAAAACAGGATATTCCGAGTAACAGACGATGTAATTTAATGTTTCAATTACTAATAATTATCAGCAATTTTTACCTTTACTCGACTTCTTATAAAAATGTCTTTGCACAATAACATTCACATTTAAACCATTTAGCAGACTCCACACCCCTGCTTTTGTGCAAATTTTACATTTACTGTTGTATTGCCATTTGCATTTATGGGTCTCACAAATTAACCAACTAAAATTGAAAGTTGGCATTTATTCTTTTATATATTATGATTATGAATATATATTCTTTTATATATATTTATCCATGAAAAAGAAGGCTGTTCTTTTTACTATCCATCAATATTTCTGTTCATTTGTGTAATATCATTTTAGTTCATTTATGTCACTAATGATTGCACTTGTAAAACTATGGGAAATTATGCTGGGAATATCCAAAAACAAATATAAAAATAAACTAGATCGAGACAACTCTTTAAACCTTATATCATATTAACGTAATGTAACCCACATTGAGGAAATTTTAATTAAACAGACTGATATCTTTGTGGTTCTACTGGACTACCATTTAGAAATGAGTAAAAGCATAAAAACCTTCCTGATAATCAGGAAAAGTGACAATACCAAAAAGGAAATACTGCCAAAGTTACATTAAACATTATATTTACCTTTCATTACAGCATCTTTTTCAACAAGCCTCTCTGTAAACTTAAAGCTCCTCGTAAGCTGCAAATGCTCACCAGAAAGTGGAAACCACAACTACAGCTCGCACAACACTAATAGTTCTACAGACGTGCAAAACAGGAAGTTTACGAATCTCATGCCTGCTCTTATGTTTGGCTAAAATGTGAATACTGATAACAGATGGTTCTATCAGATTAATTTATGCTGCCATACTCCTTGCCATGGTGTTTTACACACGGTCTTTATATTACGGTAAAGGTTAGTTTAGCACCATGCACCAATTACAACAAAGTTTTCTGAGCATTGTTCATGTTGCTTATCGAATTTGCTCAGCAGCTGCCGTGAAATGACAGACATGCTGCAGTGAAACATGACAAGACTTTTTTATACTAAAATACGCAGGTATTGTTGTTAAAATTGTTAAATTGTTGGTTAGGGTTATGGACGCTTTCCTGACTGATCATGAGAACAATGCAGGGTGGGGGCTTTTCACTCCATATCGGTACAGCTGTTTACCGGAAAAGTCTGTGTAAAGCAAGCCGAAGCTCGTCGGTATTCTGGCATTGACAATTTCCCCTCCTCCTGCCTGGAGCGGTTGAGATATCAACCTTGAAATACATGGAAAAATACAAGAGGAAGTTGGAGCGGTTTTTAAAGTCACAGTGGAGAGCTACACAAACAGAGTAGAGTGCGTCTAATATAACGACGAAGAGCAACAGAGAGCATGCATATGTGCTTTATGCCATTAGTTTGTGCAAAACTCCCCAGTTTCAAGCTGCAGGTAAAATGTGTCTGCAGGCTAAGGTGGTAACTCTTTTAAAGTCTGATGCTAAAGGCCTTTGGCTTGTACAGTAAGTCATGCGGTACATGCTCGCTGCAGATCACAAGGTTGCTCTCATAATTTGCCAAAATAGAACAAGTCTTGTTTTCCATCCCTGAAGAAAAGGGATTTCACCTTAAAACACAACCCCGAGTTATCATTTGGAAAAGACATACTAGCGTATGCATTTAGCAGACATTCTTATCCAGAGTGACTTACCTTCCCTAATGACAAGGCCAATGTGCTGTTAACAGGAGAAAGGTTTCAGATGCATATAGTCTAAATTCAAATTGTGTGACACGTCAGCTTCACTTCAGTTCGCAGCCTGAGCATCAGCATAAATGCCTCTGTTTTGTTTTTGCTCAAAATACACCATCTGCCCTACTTTTCTGCTTTGGGTCAAAATGAATGCAGTAACACTAAGATTTTTATTTAGTGTTTAAGATTAAGACAGAATTTCAAGCAAAGTCTTCCTGGAACACTTTGGGGTTAAGGTTCTTGTTGAGAGGCTCAGCGGTGGTGCACTAGAGGTGGAACAGATCCGGAATCGAACTTTCTTAAACCATATTATTTAAACAACATTTGAATTGTTAAAAATATAAGTGCTAAAAATATAAGTGCATTTTCCCATTTGAGTAATTGTGAACTAGAGGATGCATTCAAAATTTAACAGTTTTACTGACATAAAAAACAGAGTTGTCCATGATACACTGATTCATATCTCTTGCCATAAGAAGGTGAAAACGTGGCTCTGAGATATGAATGACTAAGCACAGACACACAGCTCTATTTTTAACACCATCTTCTCCCATTGCCTTGGCACCTACTCAACATTTTCAATATGCAGACAATTGTGCGAGTCCCCATGCGAGGATCTTGTCTTTATGCTTGTTAGTGTGGCCTGTATTGCTGGGTTTCTTGTCTTGTGTAAGACATCTGGTAAGAAGGGCAAGAAAAAAGCAAACAGAATGCTGAGTGGCTTCTTATGCAGTCAGGTGGAGAAAACAGTTTTTGTATGGCATTTTCCTTGGTACCTTGGGTGAATGACATGAGGTAGACCCCAGAGTTGGCCAGCTAGCAGAAAGAATGAAGTGTGGCCAGAGTTGCATGGTTGGACAATTTTGCATTTAAAAATGAAGGAGCAAACTGGTCAGACGTAGGATGCTATAGGAACATCTACTAACTTGTCAGATGTATAATTACTTGATAGATTTATTCTCATACATGTGGTTTGTCATAAATATGTCCATATGTCTAGTTTTGAAATTGAGGTTTTAAAAAGTATTAATATTTATAACAATGTTGTGTTTCATGAAAGATACAACACTTTGAACCCATTTTTGTATTTTGCATTATATACACTGAATATTAGACTTTGAAAAGCTGTCCTGATTAGACATCAGATTTACATCCTGAGCTAGCCAATATGTCAATTTAATATCAACGATCTCTATTTTTTAAGGTTATAATTAATCTAATTATCAATATGCCTGAAATACCGCCGTCTGGTGGTAGATGAGTGCAAATGTTTTCTAGTTGTTTTTTTTATATATATATTTTATTAGGTCTCTACGCTTCTTACACATCAATATAAAAATAAGAGAATTCCAATAGAGTACCAACAATTACATCTGAGCACACTTTGTCAAGAAAGAGGGAACAATCACAAAAATGGGTATCATTTCAGAATCCCACAATGCACAGTGCATTAAGACATTCTACATTCTAAGGGTTATATGGTCATATCATACCATACTGCACGATCTGACATTTGCAACATGCCTCATTCATGTAATTTGCCATTATATTACATTATAAATTAAAAGATTAAAACGTACAATATTAATGTCAAATGGAATTTAAAATACTGCCTATAGTTTTACATTGTAAACCCTGGACTTGATAGCATACATAAAACATACATATGCTAACATTCACATACATTCAGGAAAAGACAGCCTGTCATCACTGAACAGAAGAGTACAAAATTTGACACTTTTATAACGGAGGTTCTCTGGTCTTTATGCAGTAATCTTCACACGCCACATGGATTAAGTGAACAAATCTGTCAGTCTCAGCCCTCTCAATTTAGGAGTCACTTTCTGGACATTACCCATAAAACACAAAGGCTCACCAAGGGTTACTACTCGCGACATAATGGATGCATAATAGATGCCGATTCATGCAATTCCTTGCAAACAGCAGAACATCCACTAATATGAGCTTAACTCGTCCAATTCTGTTACTTCGGCTGGGATACAACAAGGTGATTGGAACATGAGAAGACTAATTCAGTTTATTAGTAAACGTTAGAGAATGCAGAGGGGTTGGAGTGTCAGGTTCGGACCCAACTGACAGGAACCCACTGTGGCTCCCTCTCCAGGCGTTCCAGAATATTCCTCAGCTCCACACAGGCGTTGGCCGTGTCCTCCTTCACCAGAACCTGATCCACCAGATGTCCATATTGCTGCTCTATCTGCTCAGCAGAATGCAGCATTTCCTGAACTTCTTCATCCTGTTTGCAGTGATCAAGAGACCAAAGGTCATAAATACAAGAAAATCGGCTAGTCTGCCGATAAAACGTGTTTTCTGGAACAAGACCAACCGTCATGTGGCCGTTGTCGCCCCCTGCTGGTGAAGCAGCAGCGCTGAGGCCCTCACTGACATGCGGCTTGACAAAAATTACGTAGGGCATAAACTCCACGGTGCGTAGAATTTTTAGGGCCTGGTGACAAAAACGAGATGAAAATAGTGTGATTATCTCCATTATGGAGACAACATTTTTATAGAAGTTGGGTAAGATAACGGTTTATGGAAGCCGGCTTCTAAGTATTACTCTCCTCTGTGCTCTCTGGTTGGAATAAAAAAGGAAAGAGAAAGAAAATCTTTTAAATGCCTTCTCATTTTGGCTTGTCCCATTAGTGGTTGGCCCAGCGGATCAACTGCCTTGTCATCCGCATTCTGAATTGGCAAAAATTTTACACCAAATTCTGGGCCCTATACACAAACAGTCTCCTTAGTGTTTTTTGTTCAACACATGCAGGGCTTATGCATTGTCCTCAGAGGCCAAATGCATGGGCGTTGTAGTGAGTGGGACTGACCAGGGCCACTGAGAAGTCTGGTTAACCCTAACCCTGGAATTTTATTTTATTATGGGGTGGGGGCCCATGGAGACTGCTTGTGTATAGGGTCCAGAATTTGGTGCTTTGTCTCTGGCCAAATGACACATGGTCCAGTAGCTGTCAGCATTTACTTCAATATAATACACATGAAACTCAAAAATCTGGAGTAAATAGTACATTTAAATGAACCCTAATTTTTAGATGTAAAAATAACTGCTAGGTTTGTGCTTATTACGTTCATTACCAGGACTGGTAATTCAGAAGCAACGTGAAAATGCACTTTGTTAATAAACACAAAACAATCAATACCAGAAAACACAGGAGCAAACATGTAACACGGCAAACACACACAAGCCGAACAAAGACCAGCACAGAGATTTAAAAGAAAAGGGACAAGACAACTTAAATAGAGATACACACAGGTGAAGCACGTTATAGCAAATGAGCTGTAGACAGTCAGGGAAAAGGAAAAACGGCAGCCACTAGTGACTAATCGGGGGATCGCACGCAGAATATACATTTTTTAGAATGATTATAATAATGTAGGTGAAATAATAATGGAGTACTGTTTAAAATGTTTAAAAGTATATTTAAAAGAATAGAAATTAAATTAATATCATACTTAAACATGATTAAGTAAAAATGCATTTAACATCATCATAAAATTAAATTACAAATAGGTGTTAAGTGTATGCTTCATTGTGTTAGAAAGAATAGTAGGTGGGCTCCAGCATGATTCTAATATTTGTAAGAAAAATGAATAAACCTATATTTTGAACACTGGAATAATGTGAAGTACAGTATTTGTACTGATTAAATTTATTAAGAATAAAAAGAGTACTATTTTATTATTAACATTTGCTAATTATCCACTTACATAATTATATTTATTTATTGACACTGGAGCAATCTGAAATCATAGATACGGCAATTGGCATTTATCTTGGCATTCAGTTTGCCTGCAAGAAGATGGTTAAACAGAAAATCGCCATGATTTGCAAACATGTTATTTTTTATGCCAAATTGACTGTGCGGGGTTGGGAGAAAGCCTCATTGAGAGATAAATGTTTACTAGATCAAAATGTTTCCAAAATGTGGTGTATATTACTCAGAGACAGTAAGTAAAACTCAGTTGGCTACAGTGTTCAATCAGCCCACTGCAGCATCATTATCATTATCTTCATAGTTTCTCTTGTGACTGAGAGCTACAGATTCATTTTAATTGATGCCCAAGACTCTTCAGACAATGCAAATTCAAACATGACCATTTCATCAACATAGCAAGTTAATACAAGTTCACAACTCACCTCAGGGTGCACATCCACCAGACACATTTTGTTTTTGGCCAGTACATTTCGAACAGATTCCAGACTTGTCCCGTACTGGTTTTCTTTATATTCCCCATATTCTATGAACCTAAACATAACAGCATGTGAACTAGTTTGTATGTGACAAGTTTGCTTACTCTCAAGAATTGTATCTTAAAAATGTTCCTTAATTCACATTATCAGCTGCTCAGATAGGGTTTATATGTTAGCGAAAAAGAACAAACAACTTTTAATCATCTTAAGGATTTTTAGAAAAAACACACTTGTTACTCTGAATGTCGGCCTCGAATGCCTGTTTGGAGATGAAGTGGTATTCTACTCCCTCTTTCTCATGGCTCTTTCTGGGACGAGTGGTGTCTGTCAGAACATATTCACATAAAAAGGCTCAGTGAGTCGTCCCGCTTCTTTTCACCTGAAAGACGCTCCTGATCTGTTCCTTTATTCAGTAGAGGAGGATAAAGCACCATTCATTTTGGTCTGAACAGTTAAAGCAAACTCACGTGGCACAGCTACGCCATAGCGGTATGGGTTTTCTGCAATCACCTTCTGTTTCAGTTCGTTGATTCTGGCACCTAAAGACCCTAGAGAACGGAAGAGAGCGAGAGAGCGCTATTTCCACCAGATGGCAAAAAGACACCGTGACATGGCTGGGAATGAGACCATCTGTCTTGACACTCACCGATCAGCACCACCAGTCTGGGTTTGTCCAATGGCTTCTGTTGGTAGCGAGTCACATCTTCATAGATCAGAAACTCAGTATCTCCAGCTTCTGCAGGCTGACACTCCGATGGAGAACTCTGGCGGTCCTTACGGCTCAAGCGGAAACTTCTCCTGAGACCAGCTGAAACCCATCGTCACACCAATGTCATGAACTGTTGCAAAACCAGATGATGTGGAGCAGAATATATAAGATTAACATCATAAGAAATAACACAGGAAAGATTAGGAGAGTAAGACTGGAAGTACATATTCTGATCACTAGATCTACTGTAAAAATCTCATGTGATATTAAATACCACATATATGAAGTATTACAAAACTGTATAGTTTTTAAATAATTGTACTTACTTGCTGGTAAGTTTTTTAGTATTTTCTACAGTTGTAATTCACTTTAATACTTTCAACAGTAGTTACATGTTACACTTGTTTGAGAAACATCTTTTTGTTTAGGTAACTGATATTATTTAAAGTCTAGAATTTTTTGTAATGACTCACCTTCACTAATACCAGCAAAATACTTGAGTAAAACTGGTAAAGTAACTACTATTTACAGTATTCAAATTTATAATAAGATCATATCATTAGAGTACCACTTAAGTATCTGTTAATATGAGTACTTTTACTCAAGTCGAATTCTGTAAAGGTGACTTTTACATTTTACTGGGCTAATTTTCCTAGTAAGAAATCTTTTCCTTCACTTAGGTTTGGGTTTACATGTGTTGTTTACACCACTGCCACACCCCCAAACCACCACTCAACTGCAACACAGAAAAAAATACACAGAAATGGGTAGTGGTACCTGAATAGAACTCCCAGGAAAAAGCCTGGCCACAGGAGGGAGCCACCGCCTTACACTTTGGAGAAACTACAACTAGTATTAGACCTTCTCATATCCAGCACTGTTTGTTGTTGGTCAGCACAAGCCACAAGCTAAGCCGGAAATGGTGGCATGTGTTGAAAAGCCAAGCTCCTCCTAGCTAAGGCAGCAAGCTGTCCAAAGCGTGACACGCTGACAGAACGCTTCCCATACACACACACACAGTAAACACAGCATATGCACACATACACACTCGCAAACACACACTGAGAGCCAGACAGCTAGGCACGTACATCTAAAGCCAGCAGCAGAGATATTGTGAAAGCCTGCAGCCTGGGTGTGAAGCATGTGTCTTAGTGAGGAACTATGTGATAAGCCATAACCCTAATTGGGTCTCACTATCCGCAAGAAATATATTTGAACATTCGAAGCGCTTCACTGTCACCACTCAGAGCATTGCCAAAGCAACATCCAGCAGTGTGAGAGTGTGTGAGTGTGTGGTTTAAAGCACATCATCTCACCTATATGCTGTCCACTGCCAACACCTTCACAGTCACAATCTTCTACAGGTAAAAACAGGAGTGAGGAGAGAAACAGGAGAAAGGAGGACAGGAGAGGTGGGAGGAGAGGGAGAATCAAAGAGGAGGCAGGAGATGCCTTGCATTTGGTAATAAGACAGTTGCATAACTCCTTTAGAGGGGGTCAGTTTATTTATGTTGGGGATGTTTTAATGTAGAGAAGGCAGTCATGGTCATGAGGGCGGGAGCACTTTACCCTGGGGCAGGAGTGGGGAAAGTGGGGATACTTAAGACCTTGGTGGACTCATGTCTCACAACTACCTTTCAAAAGGAAACAGCAATACACCCAGCAGAGGGTGCATGTTTATGAAAATCATAGTATAACTGTCTTGTGGGAAATATCCCCCATATATGAACTACTTGAATGGTGATGACCTAGTGGTAGGTGGCACTACCACTTCTGGACTCATGAGCAAGACCCTTAACCAGAGGTAGACAGTAGCTAAGTACATTTACTTGAGTACTGTACTTAAGTAGAGTTTTTGAGTATCTGTAATTCACTTGAGTAGTATTTTATTTGGAAACGTATGACTTCCACTTCACCACATGTTAAAGACAAATACTGTACTTTTTACTTCACTACATTTCTATCAAGGTTCTCGTTACTCGTTACTTTCAAATCTGTGGATGAAGTGGATGTTATTCCCCTTTTCTAAAACGTGATTGGTTGTTTGACAGTCTATCAGTAATCAGTAGGGTCACACCTGTAGACTGTAACTATAAAACCAAGTTCAGACAGTTCTGCCGTTTTCTGCCTTGATTAAAACATTGTTGCTGTTGGAAAGTCATGAAGCTAGAGGTGTACAGCTGGGTTTTCAGCAGGTTGGAATGCTGATGTTATGTTCTGTGCAGGCTGCATTTACAGTTGTTACACTGTTCTCCTGATTAACATACACATATACGTGTGCACATATTGCCAGAGCTGGGTCAGAACACTACCATGCTGTTTTGTGGGGTGTGTAGTCTTACAATTAATTAATAAAATAAACTAATGACTGGTCTTCTTTATCAGTTTAGGTTGTGTTTCATTCTATAACATTCTACCAATCCCATATTCTACAGCTTCTACAAGCTAGTCAGAGGCATTAGATATTGTAAGTGTTGTGGCAATAACGCAGTAACGCAATAATGCAACAATGCGGTGGAAGAAGATGTACTTTTAATACTTAAGTATTTTTTAAAACAAATACTTCAGTACTTTAACTTAAGTAAAAATGTAACTTAAGTAAAAATGCCATTAACACAGTGAAATGGCGTTTTGCCACTATGCTGCCCAATGCTGAAACCAACTGCCCATTAATATCAGATCTGCTATCAGAAACTTCATTTTTCTCTGTTGCTTTTCCCACACATGAGTGCTGAGCTTATTGGAATATTTTAAATTTCTGTTAATATCTTAACAGTGCCTGATTTTAAAATATTTTTATAGCACTTTTAATTGTTTTATTTCTATTTTATCTTTATTTTTACTCATTTTCTCATTGCCTTTTCTTTTTATCTTTACTTTTAATTTTTAACAAATTTTATCTTCTTTCTGTAAAGCACATTGAATGACCCATGTGTATGATAATGTGCTCTATAAATAAACTTGCCTTGCCTTGCCTAACTGTATGACTTTCACTTGTATTGGAGTAACATTTGACTAGTGGTATCTCTACTTTCACTTAAGTAATGAATGTAGCTACTTTGCCCACCTCTGCCCTTAATCCCAAGTTGCTCAAAGGGAATATAAAAATTAGAAAATTGAAGTCGCTCTGGATACATACAAAAATTGTTTTGAAGCAAATGTAGATGTCCCAGTGACAACTCTTAGTAAATTATCTTTTATATTTAAACATGTACACCTTTCCCCTTTTACGTCTTTTTTAAAGATATGAACTTGATCCATAACATAACTATGTTATATATCCCAGTTCACATACCTTTATCACAGGCCTGGTCATCTGTAGCATGTTGAGTGTAAAAACAAACAGCACAACTGAAGTATGTTACACAACTGCATCTGTGACCTTTACTGTTACATAGCTATAATTAGGGGAACTAATTCATGTAAGCCCAAATCAGTGCTTTCCTTTCTAATAAAAAGAAGACTTGTGCAGTCTGGGTGAAGTAACAGATGCTCAGAAAGGGGAGGAGTTGTGAACATGGTCTGGGGATGGACAGAAGGGGATTAATCTGAGAATGTTTGGCTTCTTGTTTTGGCAGCAATAGCAAAGCTGTCATATTCCTAAAGCCCTGTTGCCATTCCGCATTGATCTGAGCATGTTGCTATCAGATTATAGGAGGCAAAAAGACTAAACTGCCACTGCTGCTGTTCAGACTGGAGGAACATGAGAGGATAAATAGAACCAGCAATAAGGCAGGACAGTCCATTATATCAGCCTCACCTCGTACAGAAAAAAGTCATTGTGTTGAATAACGTGGAACATTTTTTACGTGAGATTATGAAACATATTACAAAGCACCAAATTGGAATGTTTAATCATAGTTTGGAAGTTAAATCGTAGTTTTGCATCCTATCTATTTTAAAAATAGTAGGATAGTGTGTGTTTCTTATTGTGCATTTATAGCCCTTTTTCACACAGACTTTGCACTCTAATGACTTACAGGGTGGCACTCTTGGTGATTTAGGACTCTGATGCGTGCCCATTTTCATCCGGTGTGCCAGTCGTCTGCATAGAAAATCGACAGGGAAAGCACACCAACTCAATTTTTTATTTCTAGCCATTCTTTATATTATTATATTATAGTCACACCAATGTCATGAGCTGTCCCCATAAACAACTGTTGCAAAACCAGACAATGTGGAGCAGAGTATATAAGATTAACATCTTAAGATATAATGTGTGAAGCTCATGCTCATTGCATCACAGTGCTCTTGGCAGCTCTGAGTTGGAGTCAGAGGATGGACAACACTTTATTGATGATGGAATCAAGAATCTGTGACCATATTTGTCCAAATTCATCTCTGAATGGCAGACTAGGCAAACTTTAGAGTCCAACATACACTTTAAGAGTGTCCTTCAGCACAAATATAACGTATTACTGTATGAAAGAGCTTCTTTTTCTCCGTAAAGTAGTTAACTACTTTATTAAAACATTATCTTGGCTGCAGCTTGGGCGTGAACGGCTTTTTCCTGACTGTGCACAGCACATAGATAGTGAAATACATAGATTATAGAGTCATTTCAAAAGCAGCAAATCCACAAATTATGTGGTGTATAGCATGTTGTAATTTTAATTTGGTACTGTACTTGTGTATTACTTTGAATCAATTCAACTTGAACTCTCAGTCTCTTACTCTTTGCTCTCACTATAATCATAATGAAAGTCCTTTTTCATCCAGTACATTCTTATTGACAGCCATTTTAAGTTATTACATTTGCATGTTAGTTTTGTTTTCAGTAATGAAAAAACGTATCTGCTGATTCTAAAGGGGTAATACCGCCAAGTGCAGTCTTTTATGTAACTGATGGCACAAAATCCTATACCTATATTTCCTTAAACATACATAAGCATGTTACTTCATTTCTTTGTTACTGGTAACATTAATTTTTCATGCCAGAGTGAGTGGTGATACCATTTCTGGTCCTCAGTATTGGTATCATATTTTAGACACAAGCAAATGAAGGCATTTAGCTTTAAGATTAAGATTTTAAATCAAGCATTTAATTTAATGGCTAAACTTTACTAATGATAAGGAAGGCGAATACCAAATATCTTGTAGTGTTCTGTTGTACAATTCTGGGAGAATTTCTGGTAGGATTTCAGATACTCAGTACACAACTGCACATAATGTAGTTTTTAAATGATATAACCCAAGCTGTATCCCTTTGGAAGGCATGACTGCAGCGTGATTATAGTAGCTCCATACCTCTCCTGGAATTGTTTGGACGGGACGAGTCCGGCCCGCAGGTTGCTATCACCCACCCGTTTGGCTTGCCACCATGTGGGGTCGTCTTGACTCACCACCTGCAGGATGTCACCTTGCTGGAAAGGAAGTCCTGCCTCCTGACAAGGTATGGCCTTGTCCTCAAATGGGGAGTAATCAAACAAGGCCCGAAGGTAGACCTAGCAAAGAAGCCAGAGAAGCTGTGAGCACAAGGATTTGCTTATATCTTCTGGTGTAAAAAAGTGCACTTTGAAACCTTGACTAATTTGGCCAGCAACAATGCAGCAATAATCAGCATGCAACCATCTTAAACTTATATTAATCTATAAACGTCCACACTGTATGTTTTTACAGTAGGGTTTTCATCAGATGGATTGCTTGAGGGTTTTAAACAGTGATGTCATTCACCGTACTCTCCTTCAGTCTGTCCTCTTCCTTAATGGCAGGGATTATCTTCAGAGTGATGGAGCCTTGAGACTGAGACTGCAGCCAGAGAAAGAGTCTAAATCAAAGCCCATCTTTCAAAAGCAACATTTCTGACCCAAACCTTTCCAAAAACTAAGATACAGTATTTGTCAGAAATATTCAAAAACCATACCAAAATTTGACTAATCTCTTCTGGCCTTTTATGGATAATCAGATTCCCATTGACTTCTCTCAACTCATCCCCCACATGCACCAACCCTGTAGGTACACACAGACACATACACATAATCTCTATACAAACACTAAAGTCCACACTGAAGATTACATATACAGTACATTCAACAAGCAATCAGTAATATGGTGCCAAGGTCACAAGACCTGCACAAATAGTTCAAATCCACATTTACATACACAGAGCGTAGGTCCAAATCGTTTCCTTTTTTTTCTCATAGTGATGAGCATTTCCCTGCCCTCTATACCATCACAGTAATCTCAAATCCCAAAGCACAAGTATAATCTCAAGAATTTGAGCCACAAAGTTGCAAGCATGGGTCATCACATTGTAGACAGAGCCACACTGTCACTCACCACTGCGGTCAGCAGCCCCGCCCCTCATGATCCTAGCAACCACCACTGCCCCGGTTACCTCATCCCTTCGGATGGTGGCCCCCTGGACAGTGAAGGCTCATGTCAGTGATAATATCTCAGCCGGCTACAAGAGCTATCAGCAATACATTAAGCTTTTCCACGGACATTGAGCTGTTTTCATAAAATATTATGCACTAACGCATATTACAGTCAACAATGCTTTGAAATGATAAGACCATAATGTAACTGGACACATGGCTCAGTAACGACTGTCTTGCAATTTGATTATAATGCAGCAGCGACAAAAGGATTTATCCCAGCTCTTCCATATTGCACGCAACTGGATATAAAGGCCAGACTAAAGTTGGTGACTGATCACTGAGCTGTGCAAGCTGAGATTTAAAAACAGTGTTGGGGAGTTGCTGACTAAAATTTGTAAAATTTTTGGCCTAAGTACCAAGTGATTAAAGTTACATTTTAACCTTTTACATCAATTGTTTCACTAACCCTTTATAGTGAAGTAAATAAGACTTAAATTCCAACTGAAATGAGATTTTGAAACACATTCTTTTTCAGTAGCTTATTAGTAGCTAAGCTGCTTTTAAAACACTAGAATTCATTTACAAATGGTGATGTAGTGTTGCAAAAAGCTACAAAAGATACTGTAATTTTTCTCACTCAAAAATGTGTTTTTTTCAGTGTTTCTGATTGGTCTTGAATTGGCAGAAGGGGCATCTGATAGGCCACGCATGAAGGTCACGCTCATTGCATCATAGTGCTCGTGGCAGATGTGAGTTGGAGTGAGAGAATGGACAACACTTTGTTGATGATGGAATCAAGAACCTGTGGCCATATTTGTCCAAATTTGTCTCTGAAAGGCAAACTTCAGAGTCCAACTTACACTTTAAGAGTGTCCCACAGCATAAAAATGACATATTACTGTCTGAAAGAGCTTCTTTTTCTTCGTAGAGTAGTTAACTGCTTTATTAAGACATTGGCTTGGCTGCAGCTTAGCTACTTTATAAGCTTGTAGCTTGAAAGTAGCTTGTAGCTTGATAGATCAAAAGTAACTTCCCCAACACTGGTTAATAGGCATCCAGCGCTAATGTGTGCTGAGACTCACAAGAGGCTCCTTGTTCTTCACCAAGCGAACAATCTTCACCGATTCCTCCTCCAGCTCGTCGTCCAGGTCATCGGGCAGCGGGGGCAACACTGGGTCAAAGTTCTTCTGTGCCACCGTGTCGTGGACTGTTAGCACAGCCTGATGAGACACGCACACACACACACACACACACACAAACACGCCATATGCACACATACACAGGGGAAGGGTGGCTCAGAACCAAATCTGTCATGCTGCTTGACTCTTGCCAAGAATATGAGAAAAATAGAGAGAGAGAGAGAGAGAGAGTGAGGGATGAAAAATAAAAATGCCTTTACCATAGTAAAAGGCTAATTTGGAGGACTGTAATACCTTTCCTTCCTATCCGACTCTATAAAATGAAATTTAATTAGGGGTAATCAGTCCAAGATCCTGGTAATGACAGTAACTGTATGAGAATGTCTGCCACTGGATGTTAAATCACTGTGGGAGTTGAAGTGGGCTCACCTCTAATTAATTACACCCAAATAAATGTGGAAGACAGAGAAAGAGTAGGTGTAGATATGTGAGAGTGTGCTTGTGTGTGTGGTTACCTTCACATGTGGCATGGTCAGAAGCATAAGCAGCTCTCTCTCGTCTCCTTCCAGTGGGCCGTTCTGCAGCTCTTCAGCCACCTGTCAGTCACCACACACGACTATAACAGTCACCATTTCACAGCACCGCTAACATGAGCAAATCCAAAATGAAGTAGAAATTAATTATTACCTTTTATCTATCCTGAGTGTAGAGAAGTACTAATTATTTTTTGTATTTTTATTCCATGAACCCCAAAACTAAAAATTTACATTGCACACAGAGAGACCATTAGATTAATCAATACAGACATATAAACAAAAAGATAGGCAGACCTCAATATTTCTGATGACCCAGCACCATCAGGAAAGTGTTAGTTTTTAGGCTAATGTAAATACTGAATGTTGAATATTATATTAAAATATTACATTTAGAAGCAATTATATTGGGATTGTTCAGGTTTTTCCTATTTAGAAAGTTATTTGACAACACGAAAACTCTTCGAACCATCAAAGTAAGGTAATTTCACTAGAAGAGACTAATTAAAGTACATACAAATGCCTAGTATAGACTGAATAAATTGATCTAACCAAGTCTTAACCAGAGAAACCTCTTAACCCTTAAAATAGCAAGGTACCAACAATGTGCGTAACTCATTTTAAAACCAATTGTCCAATGGGCCCAAAGTCATTTATTAGTTAAATCAGTACAAAATCTTAAAAGATGCTAAAATAACACTGTGTTGACTTCAAATTAGTGAAAACACATCACAATGAGTGTAAAATGGAGCACTATTTGCTTTGACTGGTTTAGATCAAGGGTTTTCGACAGGTGGTCCGTGGCGGCACTGCAGCTGGTCTATGACGTGCAATAGAGTTTCACTACTGAAAACACTTTTAATTTTATTTATTTTGAAAAAAAATTCCAGATGTTTTGGGCTTCTTTGTGAATAATTAATTTAATGCGAATGTCAAAAAAAAAAAAGGAAGAAAGAAAAAACACCCCATCTCACACATGGACACTCTGTGGGCCGTAGACTACTGCTTAGTTGAATGGTGGCCCTGGATCAGAACCAGTTGAAAACCCCTGGTTTAGCTAAAGTTGCTTGTACACTTACATCCTCCGCCAGGCAGGCGGCACTGTGGAACACTGGCGTCGGGCTCTGATGCTCGTACTGCCTGAGTCGCTCGTGGATCTGTGCCAAGGTGAAAACCAAGTTATGTGTGATCTGCTTTTATGAAGACTAGAATGTGTGTGTATTTTATGGGTAAAGCTATACATACTTTCATGAGATAGTTAAGACTCCTCTCACTGAAAACTTCCCGGAGGAACACCAGGTCCTCTTTGTGGTTGGCATCAGGGTGGAGCTGAGACGTGAGCAGGGCCAGCATCTCATGTAAACCTGGTTAACATGAGTGATATCTAAATCCATGGCTTGACACATCAGTATTTATATATCACTGGGTCATGTGAATGCATGATGATCTTACCTGTGGTTGGTGAAAGAACTGGCATGACTGCCCTTATAGATGCTCAGAAAAGAGAGGGAAAAAGATAACAGGAGTCTTTCTTTCCCCCTTTCTTCCTTTAACTTTGTTTAGAGATTCTCCTCATCTGATAATCCTGCCAGTTACAAGAACAGTGTGTGCGACATTGAAAGAGAAAGTTGTTCAAGAATTAGATCAGTTTAAAGGTTCTCATATTATATCAGTTCAAAAGCAAACAGCCTTTGAGCAAAGAGCATTCCCAAAGGCTGCATGTTGTTTTTACGGTCAGCATAAATGTGACCGGCGATGGGTGTGAAGTCAGGAGAAACCTGATCATGTCTTAAGGCTCCCTGGAGAAAACCTGTGGTGACCAGAATCAATTTTTTACTCGCAGCAATGGAACGACTTCGAAAATCACGTCACAATTTCATAAACTGATACTGAGTAAGAGAGAATTCTTACTGCCTCTGTTGTGCCCAACGCTATGCACAGGTTAAACCCACCTATAAATCTGTAAAGCCAAATGTCCCACATTTACTCTTTATGATGCAATCATGGTCCTGTAATAAAAAAATCACTGACTTTCCTGGAAGAGGTTAACGACTCCAGGTGGACACACGAGTCCTGCAATAACATGATCCTATTGGGAAATCAGTGTGTTCATTGTCCTACTGGACAAGTGAAAGTTAAACCTTCTTTTCAGGTCGTTAATACTGAAACAAAACATTCTACACGACATGAAAAAGCTCCCATGCAAACTTTTGCATGCTTGAACTTTTTCCCAAAGTAATATTGTCATAAATAAATAGATCAAACCTTCACACTCGCACACAACCTACATTCATACTGGAAATTTCAAAACAAAGTGAATGCGGCTGCCTCAACATGCCAAAAATGTAGGCCATCATTTTCAAGATGAAGAGAAGTTAGCCACGCAATACCCATAATTCTTTGCTCTCTGAGTTCTCTCGCTCTTTTAGAATGGCAGTGTTTGATTAATTCATTTAAAAGGTATGCAAGGCAGTAGCTCATGTACTCTTTCGTTCCACCTCTTTCCTGCAATCTTGGTGCCGACTTCCTTTTTCACTGAACACTAATCCATATTGATTCCCTCTGAAGACTTTCACTCTCTTTCTCTCTCTTTGATTACACTGTCTGATGGGCAGATTAGGCTGGAAGGGCATGCACTACATCATATAAACATTGATCTGAAGAATTCTTGCAGTTCTCAAATCTGAATAGTTCCCTTTTTGCTTTCCAGGAGCATTTCAAGAAGTAATATGAAAATTCAATTCATTAATCAATCTTTAAAAATGGTTTTATAATTATGCACAACTCCAACCAGGACATATAGTCCTTCCATTTTGTTCCCCTGTCTGTGTTTACGACTCTTTCAACATCATTTCTCAAACAGTAGATTAAACCGCACTTTGGGCATCGCTCATACTTCCATATATTAATTCCTACTTCATTTTATATTTTCCCCCATTTGGAACATAAGTTCTCTTAAACCTAAGCTGTGTCTTAGCCTGCGTCTTCACTCTTAATGACCTTTTACTGCCCCTCCCTTTTACGATGGCACCAAGAGGGGCTTCATCTCAGTCTCAGCCCGGGATGAGTGACTCACAGGTGGATGAGAGTTGAGAGTCAAAGCCCTGCTGAGCCACAAGGTCACCCTGCCATCGCTCTGCCACCATCTGTCCCTCTCTTAGGCTCTCAGTAGTGTGTTAGTTTGATGTATTCTTATACTCCTCCTCATGCATACGTGTTTATGTGCCCATGCCACACATATGAAACCAACATATTTCAAACTAAATCTTTTTACAGCAGATTCCTGTATCATGAGGGATAACAGCGTCTTGCGTGAGCCAAACTCAGTCAAGGAAGGAAATTAGAGTGCAGGCATCCCAGCACAGCACATACAAACATCTGCCAATCTCGTCATTCACAGGAGTCTCCTCAAAACACACCCAACACACACACAAGAATGCACCCACCTTTCCTGTCACTCCAAAGCAATGCAACCAACAACAAGACATTAGCAGAGGTGGGGCTCCACACTCACCATAACAATGAAGCAGACTATCCTAGTTGCATTTTCACATGCAAGCGAGGGCTGAAGTGTGTTAAGGGGAGCCCGGGGCTGGCTTGCTGGTTTACTGGCTTTACCGTATCTCAGCCGGTGGTGGAGCAGGATGCCCGCTTCCTTGTACCACGCTGCTGTCGGAAGGCGTGCAAAGCCGGAGCCTCAGATCTTTTTACTGGCTGAGTCCCACCTCCCCTTCCCTCTCCTCCCTGCTGCTCAGTCCTGTCCACACAACGGATTACACGCCTTGCCATGCAAGAGGGAGAAAACCCCTGTATCTCTTACCTTTCCGTGCTGCACTGTGTGTGTGAGTGTGTGAGAGACAGAGTGAGGGAGAGAGGGGTGTTTCCTCTTGTGATGGAAGCTCCCACAGTCGTGCTGCTACAGTGGTTCGATTTACTGTGTTGTAGATGCCTCCTCTACTGCTCAGTCTCTCTCTCTCTCTCTCTCTCTCTCTCTCACACACACACACACACACTTCCCCACCCGTCTCTCCTCTGTCTCCCTCCCTTTCCATTGCAATCTTTAGCCTTCCCTCTTTTAGCCATCAGTCTCTTGCTCTATCACCATCCCCCACCATTCATTTTCTCTCCCACTCTTTCACTCTCTCTCTCTCTCTCTCTCTCTCTCTCATTAGATCACTAGTGTTGAGAGGCTGCAATCATATACAAATGCCACGTGCTTGTGTATATCTATCATCCATCTTTTTTTGCACACACATCTCTCACAAATCACTCACACTATTCCAACTCATCATCTTTTAATAATCTTTATCCCAGGAGTGATACTGACCGGACATTGGGAAAACGAGCGGAGGCTGACCTGTCAGTATGTCTTGTTTAGAAAAATCTCTTCTTCGTGACATGCTTGTCTGATAGAACACCCTGTGTGCAGACACAAAGTGACGCTTCTCTCTCTATCTCTGGCCTTTTGTTCAGCTTTGTAGCCCTGAGGCGTTTCATCAAGGCCACCAGAGACGCACATGCAGACACTGCAGATATCTGGGAGTAGCGAAGCTTTGAACACTAAAAACCTACTGATTATTCAGCGTGTAGAGAGAGAGAGAGAGATTTCAATCTTCATGCACTATTGTTGATATTTCTAATAAACATTCACTCCAGTCATGTCCTGGCCAAAGCCTTTTTAGTAGTGATTACTTCTATAATTATAATAGATTTCTACTATCTAGCCATCTATCACTTTGAAACTTGGAAAATGTCAGTGAGGGGGTTTCTATCACAAAATAATATAGTCTTTCTAAGATAAAGATTATTTTCATCCATTGAACCCAAAACAAAGGAAGAAAATGAGAGAAAATCTTACTGGAAGGCAGTAAGGGCAGCTCAGATGAACACAATTGTACAGCATCTCCAGTACAGTGTGGGGAATTTAGTTATAATTGATAATTAAAGTGATTTCGGCTATCTAGCAATCTATAGCTGTCAAAAGCTTGTGGGAAAATGTCAGTGAGTGATTTTCACTCACAATATTTTGATTAAGGATTAAGACATTCATTCTTCCATTGAATTTCAAACTTCAGTGCAGAAGGTTTTTATATTTACTCAGCCAAAAACTGCATAGAAATCTAACTGGAAAGCTATAGATCTGTAAGGGTGGGCTGGATGATCAGAATTGTATGGCATTTTCAGTCCTGTGAGTAGACTTTTAGTCATAATTGAGAATTATTATTGATTTTCTACTATCTAGCAATTTATCACTCTGAAAGCTTATTGCAAAATGTCAGTGTGGGTTTTCCATTTTAATATATTGTTGTCTTTCCGAGATAAAGATCATTTTCATTAATTGAACCACAAACATCAATGCAGCAGACTTTCAGATTTGCTTGAGTAAGAACTACCAAGAAATTTAACTGGAAAGCAGATTGAATCTATGAATAGCTCAGATGAACAGAATTGCATGGCATTCCCATTACAGAGTGAAGAATTAAGTTTGTTTTGTTCCTAAACAACAACGAAAAAAGATCACTCTTGATTAGGGTTATGCATCAATATGTCGCAATATTTCCTTTCACGATATACTATATCGATTTCTAGCTCCAAAAATCACTATTTAAGAGGGGGAGAATCATGCACAATAAGAAGCCCCAGATAACTGACTGGGCACTTAAATTTCTTATTTTCAGGCTTATGCACTTTATCTTAACATTTTTGGTGTCCACTAGTTCAGTGTGTTAAAATGCAAAGACAATAAAGTTAAAATTCAGTTCTGAGTTATGTTGTTTTGCCTGAATTATTAATATAATTGATAATTAAGACCACCCAGGTTGTACACAGCATTTTGCATTTCATCGCTGTTTTCACATTTTCAGTGAATTGTAGAATATTGCAATATATCGCAATATGTGTATTATCGCAATATATCGTGATATAATCATATCGTCACCCATGTATCGTGATACGTGTCGTATCGTGAGGTTCTTGCGAATACCCACCCCTACTTTGGATGCAGGCATCAAACTGATCAAGTCTGGATGCCGGCATCATGCTAACAGTAGTGTTTGAGTGCAGGTTGGAAGCATCCAGATCGGAACAAGAAATATGAACTTATTGAGATCATATGGAATTGCTCAGGACTGTAGAACAAAAACACAAAAATTCAGGGTAAAACAGATAATAGTGATAAAAAATCTGTGTAGGTTTGGGGATTAAAATCCCAGGAGAGCCTCAAAACCACCAATAAGATCATAAGAATGGCCCCTAACCCAAATTTACACAGAGGGGCCTGTCCCTGTAACTGGGACTAGTAAGTCTTTCTGGGCAAAAGTCTCTGCTAAATGTTGTAAATATAGAGGATAATGAAAGGTTTGTCAACAGACAAACAGAAGACAATGTGAGCTACTCAGCACAAACAGAGGAAAAAATAGAATGAAGACATGAAACCCACTTAAATGGGCAAACTTACACCACAAATTAACTGGAGATTTCTAGCGATCTACTTCAGAGTAACATCTTTGTGATTATTGATGTAAAGGAGAAAACAAAACATCCTCATCTTAATCCCCTTTCCTACATGACTGAGGAAGAAGAAGAAAGTCATGAGTGAAAAGGGAAATTCAGGCTCAGTGAGACTGATAAGACACCCCACATGGAATTAATCAGACCCAGATCTGTGTCACATATTTTAGGCATCTGAAGGCGAGGGACTTCCAAGAATGTGCTAGAATTTGAGAACATGAGCTTGGTAATGAGTATGTGATATGTTTCAGGTGTGAAAATAATAACATAATAATAGCGTAACATAAACTCCAGATATCATTTACAGTTACCTTTACAGCGTTTGGCAGACAGTCTTATCCAGAGTCATGTCTATTTCCTAATTTCAGGGACAATGGTCCACATTCACAATCCAATCTTAAGAAGAAGTTTGTACTTGAATCCCACTAACGCAGTGTTCATAAAGATTCACCAGTGTTTTCCTCTTTAAGCGTTGTTCCTAAGTAAGAACAGATTATTCACCTGCTCTCATGCAAATTTCATGCATGTTCGTACATTTATATAAAATTATTCTATTTTGATGTCTTGACACTTTACGCGACTTGAGCTTGAGGGCCTTGCTCAGGAACCCAACGGTGGTAGGGTTGGAGGTAGGATTTGAGCCCAAGACCTCTTCATCCAGAGGTTTGCTTGTATCCAAACTGTTGGTTGATGTATTAGCTAATCAGTCACTTTTTTAATGTAGATGCCTATTAACATATTTGCATTTTTAGCAATTGTCTTCATTTTAATGCATACAAACCCAAACATCTATCAGAGCACCAAAGAAACCCCAAAATCACCCTCCACCTAACACTCCAACACTGCAATTTCCCAGTTTGCCCATTGGCCTGACCATAGATCACAAGCTTTTCAGTGCAGTATAACTATGTCCCATCCATGTGTAAAGGTTTAAATGAAAAGGTGTGTGTTTGGTTTCCAGGTGGTGGTAGAAAGGGTGTGTATGCAAGAGTGTGTTACTTTCTACACACCCACACCTCATTGCAGCACACATGATCTATCAGGTGTCAAAGTTTACGACCCACATGCTGCTCTCAACCATCCATCTTTTTGATACATCTTGTACTGCAATGTCTGATCAATCACACACACTCATGCACTGCGGCATACCTGGACACCTGCACATCCTTCCTTACAATCTCTCTCTCTCTCACAGACATACACACAAACCAACACACCATATACAACACACACAGGTGGATGCACATATAACAACCCTCACAGTATGTCTCTCTTATACAGACCATGCCAACATAGGCACAAAATGTAATACACAATCATATGAGCATGCACTCAAACCATCTCTCTCTTAGACGCACACAAGCAGACACAACTGCTTACACCCAGGTAGACACATACACAAACATGCTCATAATCTCTCTTACACACAAACATCTGTATACAACCACTATCACAGTCCTTCTCAAAAACACACACATATACTCTCTCTCTTTCTCTCTCTCTCTCTCTCTCTCTCTCTCACACACACACACACACACACACACACACAAACACAAACACATACCCAGGTAGACTCATATAAACACATATTTAGACCAAGTGTCTCTCTCACACACACACACAGATGTGGCCCACATACACACACCTCCCACACACACTCTCTCTGTAACTCATTGTGCCCACATTTCATAGCGCTTCTATATATTTAGCTCCAAGTATATAGTGAGTTACAGTTGGGTGCACTTCTGTGTGAACAATCCACCTATGTGATGACGCCGGATCCACGTGCAAGTCGAAAGACAAACACGCACACAGTCAATTGGATTGTTACAAAAGCGTGTGTGATAAACCTGACTCGTTTTCCAAATGGCGTGCAGTTTCAAGGTCAACCGACAATATGTTCCTTCACTTATCACTCCCTCTCTCTCTCCTTCTCTGTACTTGAGGTGTTTCTTTCTCATTCTCAGATGGGTTTTAAAACAATAAGTTAAACTGCTTGGTGCCTCCCACTTTATAAAATAAGACTTAAGTGCACACATTTAATTTTAGTGCAAGGTAGAATTTTGTAACACATGGCAATGCAGGTGAAAGACCGGAAGGCCGGGCTATCTAGTTTTCCTCTGTCTTTCTGTATTCATTGCTTGTCACTTACTTGAGATGTGTTAAAGGGGCTACTGGGACAGTTGGTAGTGAAATGGCTAAGAAGTTGAACCAGTGATGGTTTAAACCCCAGACTGGTAAAGGTACCACTGAGGGACTCATGAGCTAAGTACCATTCTCAAGTACTACTCCCAAGGAGCTAACAAAGCTACCCACTGCTTTTTCACGGATGGGTCAAATGCAGAGGTCACATTTCATTGTGGTGCACTGTGTGCTGTGTTCACAATGATAAATAATCACAAACTTAAAAAAGAAAATAAATAAATCTGACATCAGCAAGTCTGTTTTCAGTCAGGTTTTTTAATACCTTCTGTTCGATTCAACAGCAATTATCAGTCCCAATCTGCAGGGGAGAAAAGAACTGTCTTGATGAACCAGACTTCCAGGTACTTCCAGAAAGTGGCTACAGACATCCAGGATGTAAGGTAAGAAAATAAATAAATAACTATTTATATTAACTTGCTCTTTTTATTTTTGATGAGGAGAAATACTGTAACTATGTGTACCAACATCGCATTTAAATACTATCTGTAAAGTCTGAGTTTAAAAGAGGGGTGTGGTATCCAGGTTCATCAAGCCAAAGTCCTTGCCGGAGTTCTGTTCTCGTTGCTGCAAGCTGAGATTAATCATTAAGTAGAATGAGAATCTGATTGGACAATGACTTGCTGACGCCAGATTTTCCATTACCATCCCTTACCCCCTTCTGATTGCTACTGAACGTAGTCTTAAAAAGAGCCCTTTTGAAGTCGCTCGTGTACAGCATCATGTACAGTCAGACACCACATCACTGTCACCAGACAACATTCCCCCCGCCTTTTTCTAATAGAAGGAGTGTTCCATTTGTAGAGATTTACCTATGTCGACAACCTGCACTTACAATGACCGAAGATGAGCTTAATCACTGTTTGACCCATACATTAAGTGCAGAGGTAAAATACTGCAAGATAAAGTCTCTCCAAGTAGCGCCCAAACCAGTTCTTTGCTGTTAAAATCTCAAGCAAGGTGCCGTGCTGGTGGAGTTACTGGGAGGCCATCGGGACATTCAGTGCAACTTCAGAATGTTGGCGTATTAGGACTGTGTCTCGTTTCCAGAATGTGGAGTTTACCTACAAGGGGACTATGTTCACAGAGTGTTGGAGTTTAGTACCAAGACCCAGTTTGGCTTGGCTGTGCTGTGTGTTCATCTTGTTCTTTGTGTTTCCGGACTTTACATATTGTCAATAAATCTCTCAATTGAACTCCTGCATTTGTGTCCAATTATCTGGAGCGAGCGGGACATTACAATCCACACGTTCAGTTCACTACTCAGGAGCTACACTGCTCTTAGTCCATGTCCTGTTACGTGTAAGACTAAATGTGCCTTGAGATCAAACCATAAAAGCTATTTTTGGAACAATATGGCTGGTACCATAAAACATTTACAGAAGTCTTTGAGCAACACACCTGAAGATCATAAAATGATAAACATTTGAGGATTGGTAATCATTAAGTTATTTATTACAGAAGAACCATTAAAATTTCCAAAAGATCTTTATTGTATTTGTACATTATATACAGTTGCTGGAAATAAGTTGGAAGAAGAATATGTTATATACAGTGTAAATAATAAAGCCATAAACAATCATAAATTACTTAATCCATAATTCTCTTAATATATAATATTTATTGTTTCAATGCAAGGAGATCAGATGTTGTGTGTGGTGATGTCAGCACTCATGGTGTAATTGTTCTGTGACTTGTATGCACAAACACACACAGGAACCAGAAACTCTTTCCCTCCGATATCAGTCCTAATTAACTATATCTGAAGGAATAATCACTTAATAGTATTAATAGTATTAATAATTAATAATATTAATAGTATTAGGACACAGGCATATGTGCTTTTTTTGGGAAATTGTCGGTTTGCGGTGGCACAGTGGTGCAGTGGTTAGCGCTGCCGCCTCACAGCAAGAAGGTCCCGGATTCAAGCCCCGGGTCGGACTTTCTGTGTGGAGTTTGCATGCTCTCCCTGTGTTCGCGTGGGATTCCTCCCACAGTCCAAAAGCATGCAGTATACGTTAATTGGCGACTCTGAATTGGCCCTGTAAGATATGAGTGTGAATGTGATTGTATGAGTGTGTGTGCACACATGAGACCACCACCACCCATTTCCATTAGTCAACCACTTACACCCAGAGTTTTAAATTATATTAAATTGCCCCTTGACATAATCAAACGTTGCCAGTTCAACCATAATTAAATCTAAAATATCCCCAAAAACACATACAATGATTTGTTTATATAAGACCTTGTGCTGAAATACATGAAATGACTTTTTGGCAAGGGTTATAAGCAAACATCAATGTAAATTTGCTTAAAATAAATAAATTTGCCTCAAAAGTTCATTTTTAAACTTAAGAAAAAGAGCAACACATGCTTATGAATGAACTACATGTTAACATTTCATGGACCATTTAATGCTCATAAAGGTACAATTAAGGCAAATAATGACAACTTGTGGAGAAAAACTATTTTTGGTCACTTTGTGATGTGTAATTACACTATAATTGTTAGGAATAAACTATTATTCAAAAAGGTGAAAGAGAAGTTCAAATGAAAATATAAGTGACATAGTAGGTAGCCATACAGTAAGTGTAGCAAAGTGTTTAAAAAATCATTTAAATGGTTATAAATTCCCGCTGTTATCAACACCAATATTTTCAGTACAGGAAATTAAAGATGTTTTGCTTTACTTATGATCTCCTGAAACATTTTTGCACTATGAATTGAAATGAACATTCTAAAAAGTAGGCTGTCATATCTGTACAAAATAAGTAGTTATTTTTTCCAATTGAATAATCAAGCACAATAAGAAATATAAAAGAAAATAACTTTGTATCTTTATTCATTGAGGTATTGATAAGTTATTTAAATACAAGCTCACCTGGTGCAGAAACGCCAAATATAAGTTTAAAAGCACAATATATCAAACAGATTGATCTTTACATACAATTTTTGAATCTTTGGCAAAGATTTCACACAATATTATATAATTTTCATTACATTGTACAGAATAATATGATGAAAATACATTTTTAATTCCCATACCTGAAATCCAGCCATAGCAACAAAAATCAGAAAAAACAGATTCCAGCCTTCACATAAATAAAATATTTTGGCCGACTTTTTTCCCATCAAACAGTGACACCTGCTGGAACCCTTGTTAGGGTCATCAACAACTATGCCTAGCTATGCAAACATTAGTTGATGAAATAATTTTCTTCTACACTTTCTACTTCCAAGTATAAGCCCTCAAAAAAGTACACAACTCATACATTATTTTAAGTCAAGGACAAACACACATACATACACAGATATGCCCACTCTCACATGGATTTTTTTTTCTCATTTCCATTTTAATATCTGTGATTTCTCCCATTGTCTGGATCATAATAAGGGTTCCTTGAGGCTTTGAAGCCATTGCTTGCTCTTGTGGCCCCATTTCCAGATATGTAGGGGGATTCACTCTTGTAGCCCATTCTGTCATCTTGGTAGGCATCATAGCTGTTCATCTGTAAAGGCAACATGGTCTCAGGATCAACAGACAAATGACCAGACATTTCTATAAAGACCATAACCTCAGCAGGATGGCAGTAGAGCTAGATTAAGAAGTGTAGTCCAGTTTGTACAGAATATGACCTGTAAATTAATGGTAAATTACCCATTGGGATAGAATGCAAGCACTTGTCCACAAAACAGTTGTATTGCACATTCTACTATTCAACTAATGCTGTTATGGGCAGTTTTTGATACTTAATGATCAGGTCAGCTTTGAGCCTATAAAGCTAACAGTTCTTGCCTGTATGTTCTCTGTGTGATCTTTAACCACCAGAGCATGTGTGCTTCCACTGTCTGTTGACTCCAGATTAGCCGGCTCCCAGCCAGTGTTGGTGTTGGCCCTGGGGATCCTGGGAATGCCTGTAGGTTTACGGAACTCCATATCACCATATGGACTAGCTTTACTTGAAGATGTGCTGGGTTTCTCTGATCTCCTACAAAGATAATATGAACACATATCACCTATTTGACATTATGTAAAGAGTACATTTCCTACAGGCTGCATTTCTGTGCTCTGCTATTTTAGACCCTCACCTGGTGCTTAGCACTATGGTTGCTATGAAAGTGCCAAGAAGCAGGACGCCCAAAACAACAGAGACCACCACTACCACCATGAGATATGCTGAAAAACAGGAAGATTGGTCACACCAAAGGAAGAGAACTCATGCACATATAATTCATTTGAAATTATAGTGGTTCTTACGTTCATTACAGTTGAAACCAGAGTAGCCAAAAGGACAACTGGAAACAAATATAAGAAGTTCTACATGATATATGTGGGCAAATGCTCCCAAACCAAATATGCAGCATAATCATGCTGGGAGAAGTCATAATCTCATTGTAACTTTAATCAATTGTATGTTATAGAATGTCTGAGAGGTACTCACTCGACACAGTTTTCTGAATTCACTGCTTTCTGACCACTGGGACAGGCTGCAAAAAGACAGTATTACCAACAGTGTATCAAAAACTCATATGACAAGCACACTCAAACATCCCCAGATAAATTTATACAAATATATACAATTTATACAAATTTATACAACTCTATAGTTAAAGACTAAAATAATCAAACATAAAAACACTGTCTTACCTTGGCATGAAGTCTCGGTTAACTTTAACTTCACATATCCATCCTTGCAAATACAGTTAGGTATACCTTCTGAAGAAGAACAGGTTGTGCTTCTCTCATCACAAGGTCCACGAGTGCACAGGTCAATTGGCACTAGAGAGAGACCACATGTGTCAAAGTTATAGCAAGTCCATACTTTGATAAACAAGACAGCATGTCATAGTACATGATTTATAACCTATAATCTACATCAGAACATTTTAGAATAATAGTTTTTAGAATATATAAGGTAAAGGCTTACGGGTGGCAACTCCAACAAGAGGTCCACTAGGTTCTTTGCTTGCAGCTTCAATTACAGCAGTTACTGAGGTTTCACTGGCATCAGAGTTCAAACCAAAAAAGATATCCACATCAGCAGCCACACCTTCTTGTCTTTGGGGTGATGCACTAACACAGACATGAAAAAAGAATCAGGAATTGAGATATGCACACTGTTTCATAAAGTACCTCATGTGATGCCTACAGCATAGCCAAGAATCATTCCTTAATAACATAATTGGTGTAAGTAGAATATATATCAAATATATATCAGTCAGGATTAATGCATTAGAGCATAAGAGAAAAGGGTTCTAAATATAAACAGTGGTTTGTAATTGTAATTATTGGGATAATCTTAAAAATAATAGTTACCGTAGCCTCAAGACTGTGGATCCAGAGTATCCACTCGTGTCTGCAAAAGTTTGATTGAGCTAGAATTTTGAGAAAAAATATTGTCTAGTGAAGTTTTCATGTTTTAAAGTGTGCCAAAATGAGCAAAATTAAACTGCACTTAGAGCTAATGTACAAGCGACACAAATATTCTTGGATCAGCTAACAGAAAAAAAGACAAAACAGAAATAATTGTTTTAAGCATCAGTGTCTTACTGCTTTAATAATTTCGCGTGCTGTGTCCAGGTATTCTCTTGAGGTCTTTATTTGCATCAGGGCATTGAAAGGTTTTGGTGTCCGTAATTCTCTTGCGAAAAACTTCCCTATAAGTAATAAGATAGCATTAGCATTAAAAAAATTAGAATATTGAACCTTGCTCTGTAGTTCTGCAATATTTTTCCCCACAAGGAATAAAAAAAATTAGACACCTTTCATTTGAACTGGATTTTAGAATGCTACAATGTGTCATAGATGTACAACATCTGCCTTGCTTGGGATTAATAAATGTGGAGATCATGGAGCAATTAGTCAAAGACAAAGTAAACTTTACTGTCATCTCAGCTGTATACAAGTATACCGAGAGATGATCATAGTCTGATTTAAAATGGTGTTTAAGGGCACTGATGCATTAAGGCAGAATCACTGGAGATCAATTCAAGATGCATCAGCTCAGGTTACACTCGCCTCATATTTTTCACAGTCAGTTTGTTACATCACTACACACAGGGCTTTCCATATTATTCTATAAAACACAGTTGAAAAATGCGCAATACTGATTTTCATGAAATAAAACAAAAATACCTTTAAGACAGAGGTTCAACTCTTCATTATAGAACAGTCCTGGCCGACACATACACTCAAAGGTTTCAAAGCGTATCTCACAGATGCTATCGAAAGGACAAGGTTTGGAGTCACAAGGACCTGGCAAAGCAATAATGAAAAAGAGACAGTAAAATTACCAAATTACCAAATCATTCAAATGGCTAATATCCTTTTTTCAGTCACAGTTACATGGTGTCACACTTCTACTATACCTGGTGTTGTAGTAGCTTCAACATCGATAACAATCGGGGAAATACACGAAAGAGAAAAGTGGAAAAAAATATCTCATGAACAAGGATCATAGCAAATAGTCAAATCTTAATTATGGTAAATGCCTTCATACTATGTGTAACAAATCTAAAAGTCACATATACAATGTGTGTATTTGAAAGTGAGTGATTATTTGTCAATGTGAACACACCATAGCACATCACAACAAAATGTGAACTTTGCAGTTGACCTATTCGTGACGGAGCAGTGGGCAACTGACATAGACATGGCCTGCGGAGCAGTGCTTGGGGACAATACCTTGCTTATGAGTACCTCAGTGGTAACCTTACTAGTCCAGGATTTGAACCAGGGACCTTCCATTCATGGGGTGAACGCTTTAACTGTTACGTTACCAACTACCCCAAATTTTAATAGTATAGGATACTAATTGTCAGGTGTAAGTGTTTTGAGCTCTGAAGTTGGGTGTGAGTGGTGGAGAGTGGGTGTCATGGTGGTGAATTCTAGAGTCAGGACGCCTAATTTTTCTATATGTTTTTGCAATCGAGATCATTAGTAAATCTACATCCACAGGAAAACCTATTGATAATGTAAAGCGTATCTGCAATACTAAACTCATGAAAGTTACTAACAAATTTACAAAGTAACAAACTGAAAAACATATTTTGAAGCTGAAGGATCTAAAGGTTAAGTTTTAATGTGTATAATTGGCATTTTTCTTTAGCAGAAAAAGTAGATTCACTCATAACAGTGCCTAAAATAACCATACCTTGTGGGGTTACAGTTGTGGATTCGGGTGTAGTGGCTGAGGGATCAACCGTTGTAGTGTCAGGTGTGGGTGTAGTGGCTGAGGGATCAACCGTTGTAGTGTCAGATGTGGGTGTAGTGGCTGAGGGATCAACCGTTGTAGTGTCAAGTGAGGATGTTTCGGTGGTAGAAGCCCCGGCTACAGGGAAAATAAGAAACAAATTTTATGCTCAAACATCTTAAAACATCTGATTTAAAGATCTTTTAGCTAAATTTAATGTATGTTCTTTACTTAGCAGATACACAGATTTGCCTCTTCTTTTCATTTATTCAGATTGACTTTTTGTTTAGGTTTCAAAAATTATTTTAAAAATCTTCAATAAACATGTTTTGCAGGATGCAGGGTGTTTGTGGCCACAGTTTTTGCAATTCACTTATCAAAGATGACATTCATATCCACAGTATCACTGTCTAACAGACATTATTTGTGGCCTCAGTGACATATATATGGTTGTGAGTGATTTACTGCAACACATGTAGGCAAAAAACGGTAGTGTTTTACAAGACTAGATAGAGTAGTCTGTCATTACAAAATAACTAACAAAGACACGTTTGTTGAAAAACTGATAGCTGATGAAGAGTTTAATACCAATAAAGAATGACACCAGATGGACCCTTGTCTAGGAGTGTTCACCGGTAATGTTTACCTTCAATAAAGTGGCTATTGTTCCTGTGCACATTCTGTTGTTCAGAGACAGAGACATATTCTGCAGTTGAGTCCTTTAAGGACTTTGGATTGTCATAAAATATCAAACGACACACCTCAACGCACAAACAGCCTTGTCTCAAGAATGGCAATGTTGTTTCCTATGAGCAAAACCTCCAGCTCAAAGATAGCCTGAATTACATTAATGTGTAACAATTGTAATAATGATTAACATATAAATGATTGTGAACTTTGTAAAGCGCTGATTCTTCTTTAAATCAAATAGAAAAGAAAATAGAAATAGAAAGTAATTTTGAGGTAGGTTAGATTTATAAATTATGTGAGCACTTGAATTTAAAAATTCAAAGACAAATGTCTTATTAGATAAAACTAATTGATTAATATTAATATTTAAACATTAAGTTTTTACAAATAGATTCTGAAAGGCAATTCTTTCTTGGGTAATTTCTTAATACGGCAAGAAAGCCTGGATTCTTTGAAGATTAAAAATCCCACTTAGTTATTTAGAATGTGACAATACAACATGACAAAAGCTTTATATGTACTTTTAAGACTACCTTTAACATGAAGAGTGCTCAAGGTGAAATAAGGTAAATATTCTGCACTGGCCCATTCTGTTGACTAAATATTAATGCTCAAATAAATATAATGAATAAATTAATAATATTTTAAACACTTAAAGTGATTGAGGAATACACAGCTGGTAGGTGACCATATGCAAAAAAAAAAAAGAGTTAAAGAAACAATACTCACCAATGTGCCTAATATATGCCAATATGAGCAAGAACAAAAGTTGTTTCTTTATGCCCATTTTGACAGTCCTTTGTAAATACTGAATAAATAAGTAAACAGATCCTCAGCAACACAGAAAATGAAAACTGAAAATGAAAAGTACAGCCGTTCTTTTCTGCTCCTCTGTGTGTAATGGTTCAGATGCTTGTGCTCTGGCTGTTTTAATTAGTAAGGGCGGGGTGGGTGGAAACGTTGGCTCCACCCCACAAAAATATCACAACTTGCCATGAATGCAAAACTAGATCTGTAGTACAATAAGTATAAATGTATAAGTGTGAGTATAAAATGTTATTTAACGACACATTAATATGAGAGTATATGGCCCAGATGAGGGGTCTTAAACTAAGTATGTGAAAGGCCAAGGCACTGCAGTAAATACTACTTTCTATTTTCAAATGCTCCGCAAAAACATTGTGGCGCAAAAACCATAAATCCTAGTAACACAAAAATGTTTAACCAAAAACAAAGTCAAATAACATTTCAACTTATCTTGTCTGATAATCTCTAGAAATATCAGGAGACAGACCCATATCTGTCACCTTTCTGAAAGCTTTGTGTCATAGTTCCTTCAAGAAAGAACACTGGAAATGGAAGTTTATTGTAAACTATCAAGAGAGACAAAATATGGATCAGTGCTTATCAGATCTTATCTAAATGTATATCTGTGCTCGTTTGACTCATTTGGCTTTAATTGAAAAATACCGTTTTCATTCAACAACAACATGATTGAGAAGTTGCAAATATTACAAGCTTCAAGAAACATTACGTTGTAATTTACTTATAATTAGTGGATGAAAAATGATGCAAAATTACATATCTGTGTGGCAAAAGTATGTGGACCTTTGCTTTTAGTATCTGGTGTGACCCTCTTGACCAACAATAACTGCAACTAAATCTTTCTGGTAACTGTTTGAGGAATTTTAGCCCATTCCTGTGTATAGAACAGCTTCAACTCTGGGATGCAGGTGGGTTTCCTCAAATAAACTGCTCGCTTCAGGTCCTTCCACAACATTTTGATTGGATTCAGGTCATGGCCATTCCAAAACATGATTTTTATTCTATTTTGACCATTCCTTTGTAGAACGACTTGTATGCTTAGGGTTATTGTCTTGCTGCATGACCCACTTCCTCTTGAGTTTCAGTTCACAGACAGATCTCCTAATATTTTCATTTAGAACTCGCTGGTATGAATCAGATTCCATTGCTCCAACAATGATGGCAAGTCATCCTAACCCAGCTGCATCAAAACAGGCCTAAACCATGATAGTACCACCACCATGTTTCACAGATAGGATAAGGTTCTTATGCTGGAGTGAAGTGTTTTTCTTTCTCCAAACATAACGCTTCTCATTTAAACCAAAAAGTTATTTTCTGGTTCCATCTGTCCACTACACATTGTTCCATTATCCCTCTGGTTTGTCCATGTGATCTTTAGCAAACTGCAGATGGGCAGCAAAGTTCTTTTTGGAGAGCAGTGGCTTTCTCCTTGCAACTCTGCCATGCACACCACTGTTCTTACATCTTCTTCTGATGGTGGACCCATGGACATTATTGTTGGCCAATCTGAGAGACGCCTTTTAATTGCTTAGAAGTTACCTTTGTAACCCTGTTGACTATTTCACACATTGCTATTGGAGTGATCTTTGTTGGTTGACCACTCCTGGGGAGGGTGACAGTGGTCTTGAATTTCTTCCATTTGTGCACAATCTGTTTGACCGTGGATTGGTGAAGTCCAAACTCTTTAGAGATGGATTTGTAATCTTTTCCAGCCTGATGAGCTGTGACAACTCTTTTACTGAGGTCCTCAGAAATCTCCTTTTATCATGCCATGATACACCCCCAAACATGTGTTGTGAAGATCAGACTTTGATAGATCCTTGTTCTTTAATGGCTAGAGCCTGATTGCCCCCAGTACTAGGACAGGACAGGACAGGAAGGCTTTAAATAGTTGGTAAATGTAAACAAACATATGCATGCGGCACATCAACATCACCAACAGAATCTCTGTCTAAAAATCTCAAACAACAAATTCCACCTAAACAACACAATTCCAACACCAAACACATAAATAAACAAAGAACAAAAACACTGCGTGGGTCTACATGGAAGAAATACGGCTGTAGAATCTATACTGCTATGGCTAACCATGCATACCGTATATCATATGAAAGCCGAGACTCCAATACCAAAAGCATAAAAATAGACATTGTGGTTGCTGATATATACATGTTTTATTTTGGGTATCTTTTTTAGGGCAAAAATCTCTCAGGGCTTAACAGGTTAAATAAAACACAGCACCTACTCACATGTGAATGTCAACCAGCTGATTGGAAAACACCTGACTCTATTTTCACCTTCAAAATCTTTCAAATCCAAGAGGTTCATATACTTTTGCCACACGCAGATATGTAATGTTGCATTATTTTCCTCGGTGAATAATCAAGTATAATTTCTTTGTCTCATTTGTTTAATTGGATTCTCTTTATCTACTTTTAGGACTTCTGTGAAAATCAGATGATGTTTTAAGGGGTTCACAAACTTTCAAGCAAAACTGTATATATAATATTTACATGGCGAATATGGTGGATGTTTTGGAGAATTTCTCAGACCCAGATGAATGATTAAATCTCTAATTTAGCCATTACACAAACAAAATGACCTATGCGTGGACACTACTTAAATACTTCTTTTTACAGTGGTATTGGTTTGGGATTAGACAGGAATATGCATATTTTCTTTATTTTAAAAATTGGAGGCGTCACAGAAAAATTTTAAGAAAAGCAGACTTATGAGTGAGAATCTTCCTGCTTCTCTATGACTTATATATTCATTTGTGAACAACATTTAAAGGGTCAAGCTTAAGTCTTGAAATCTTGGCTTAGTTTCTGACAACCTACAAATTGCATTTTTAAAAATGCCTTTTTAACAGAAACAAGACAATATCAGTTAGATAATTATCAGTTTCCATTTATTTAATCTCTTAGGTCATAGCCTAGAAAATGGGATATGAATACAATAAATACTTTACATAAGAAATTATCCATTTGATGCAATCAACCACTTACAGCTGTTAAATGTTTTAGCACTATTCCAGATAAAATAAAGACCATCTTGTTTTCTGGGTAATAACTGTTGTAACTATACTCATCACACCCATGAAGAACATGATGCACTGTGATCTGTTACCACTATGAGAAGAGAAAGGCAATTTTGATACGTCACGTCTAGAACATTTACATGTAACAACTGTTATGTATATTTTAAATATAACATTCTTGTGTGCCTTCTTTTTAGACACATGATTAGATGGGTATTATAACAACACAGGATTACATTTTGAACAATGATTTTGTCTTCAAATAGACCATTTCAGACAATTTTAAATATTGGATTATAATTTCAGACAATTATAAAAAATAGGATTGGTAACTGAATTAAAATAATAAAGGGATTTTTAAAATGACTTGTATTAAGTGGACATATTAGCAGTTCTTTAAATGGGCATAATGGCATTTTCAGAAACAGACTCAGAAATATAATAAGATTTTAATAAGAATTAAAATCAGTTATCAATTATCTAGGGTTCAAATACATCCAGATAACCTAAAAGTACATATTTCTTTATTGTTCATCGTGTGTATTCAGACTAAAGACTTAAAAGGTAAAAGGTAAAGTTAAACTGATTTCCCCCTTTAGAATGACTAAGGGCTTGACAAGAATGAATAAGTGGAAAATGTAAAGCTTTTTCAAATCTGACTCAAATCAGCATATAAAACCAAATGAGACTTTCTATCATATAATAAGAGAGCAATGAAATGTAAAAGAAACAATCGGGGCCAATAACACAAAATGTAAAAAATGTACCATTCCAAAGTATATTGTGGAATAATTGGGGATTTTGAAGAACAGCCGGTCAATAATCACCCATCAACTGAGTAAACCATAGTTTTAAAAATTGTGTGTCAATCTAAACCATGAAGCAAGTGATAACTTGTAAATGAGGCCACAGTTACTGAATGTTAATGCGTTTATTGCCTCTTGCGCCATCATTTTTAAACTTTAAACTTTGTTCCTATATGAGATTAGCTCTCTTAAATGAACTCTTACAACATCTCGCAAAACTGTGAACTTGCTTTATTGGCTTATAACAGGTGACAATTCAGATTGAGGAAAGATGACAGGGGATTTGAAGGGGCTAAACATTTCACAGCACTTTCCAGACATGCACCAGTTAGGCTTAAAACTAGGACAAGCTTGGTTCTGGGCTATTTGAGCCATTCACTATATTAAATTACAGTAAATATATAATTTATAACAGATATGGGAAAGAACATGACTTTAAAACATGTTGCTAAACTTTTGCTTTAAAGTAAAAGGCCCAAACCTAGTTTGCTTTGTGTCCATGTTAACCATCAGTTAAGTCTCTGAAATTCAAAATGGAAGATATCATGTTTTGTTTGGTTACTTTACATTGAATATCCAAAGGTCACAGGGCTGAAGAAGCAGCAGGAGTGGCAGAGAAGACGTCAGAGTGACGCAGCCCTGCCAACATAACTTTCGGGAATCTCAACATGTGTTCTGTTTCCATGGAGCAAGGTCCAAAGTTTCTCAGATCAGCGCCTCTGTCTTGTGCCCAACCTGTGCTCTTTTTACGAGACTTGCAAGGAACAGGCATTTATGAGCATTAGACATGGAATCCCTGCCTTGTTTACACTGAAGTATATTTAGCTACAGATGGACAGGCTCAAGGGCAGGTGTGTAGCAATTAGTTGATGCCTCATGGCTTCACCTAGCACTGTGGGTATGGCTGAGATGAAAACAAAAAACAGATTTTATTTGACTTAGATGAGTCTGTCAGCAAATGAAACTCGATGCAGGTGCTAGGTTTAAAAAACTTTTAATAATAAAAAATGCCAAAGGAACCACAAAGAGACCAGGGATGAGTGACTGTGACAGAAACCTTCGCCATCAAGGTGCTTGTCCTGAAGCGCTTGACTGTCCAAGGAAATGGGGAACCAAAAGTCCAGTCCCTGATAGTCCTTGTTCACCTTGACTGGTCTGCTGCTGTCCACCATACACGTCACTGAATTTCAACTACTTAGTTATCAATAAATGTGCATGTCAATGGCTCTGAAGAAAGTAACTATTAAGTTAAGTTAAGTAAAACTATTAATGCTACAAACAAAATGGCACATTAAAATAAAATCTTAAAGTGTAAAGTGTTTACAGACAACACTGCATAAGTTTGGTAGGTGTGAACAACTAAGGAGCTCCCGTGGAGACTAGCTCACCCTCCTCTTGTAATTCCAAAAATAGTTTACTAAACTATACACTAAACAGCCTTCACATCACTCTTACATTGCTCATCCTTCAGTTTACCCATCTAACCCTGCTCTACAATTTGACAGATGCTGTGCTAACCCCTTTGCTGTGCTAACAGCAGCTAGATAGCACTAGCAACTGTTTACACAAAGTTGATCAAATAAACGTGACTTACCTTTCCTTTAAGCAAAAAGATTTTCTTCTTGTTGAGATGCCATATTTTACATGAGGATGGGTTATGTACCAGGTAGATGTAAATGTTGTGGAAGGAAAAGTCAGGTAGTATATCAGCGGATGACATTTGATGGAAAACGTCTGAAGGGACTCCACAGGGATCACATCCAATGATAGTGATCTTTACTTTGTACCTCTTAAGTTTTTCGGGAATCAAAATGAGAAATATCCATAACATCGATAACTGAAGTGAACGTCTTACAGGTAATGTTAGTTTGCAGGTAACCAGCTGTCAGTCTGGAGATCCTTAACCCCAAAATGCACCAGCGAGACTGTCCCTGTAATTAGCAAAATGGAAATCGCTCAGGATAGGAGTGTCTGCTAACTACCATAAATGAAGTACAAATTACTGTCAGACAAATTAATGACCATATTTGAGGTGATTTGTGTCTTTGGTTTGGTTTCTCACTTTTTGTTATTAATGTTTGTTAGCCCTAATCCTTCATCCTGGTTCTGTACTACCTACACTTCCGCTCGGTCATTAGCATCATTTTAAAGTCCGACCACACCAACTAACTGATACTTATTGTATGTAAATGCATAACAATCAGCAGCTATACAAAAAATGGACAATGCAATACATCAGTGTGTGAGCAGTGTAGATTAACATATGGGCGGGTGAAAATGAAAAGGAAACATGAAAATGTGTAGAGAAATAATGACTAAAGGTACTTCTAGGCAAGAGCACTGGATAATAGAACTTAGCAAATAAAATGCTACCATTTTCTGGGGATTGCTGAGCAGGTACATATTGAACATTAAAACAATCATATATAGAAAACATTTTGACCCTGATGTTCATAGTTAAATCTGACATTAAACAGAAATTCTTCATTGCTTTCCTGTTATGAAACTATTTTATTCTGATGCAAGAGGAAGGTGAAGTGTTTGAGGAGAAACAAAAGGATGTAAATCATGTGTTGTGAATCATGTGTTCACACTCTTCAGAACTTATCTCCAGTTTCATCTTTAATACACCAAATGAGGAAGTATAAAGAATGCTGTTTAAGCCACGTAGATAGTAGAAACGTAGAATCTATTGACTGTTTCACAATACTGGAATATTCCCCATTCACTTTTCTGGGAACACTGGCAGAAAACCCATTTTACACTAGTAACTCATTGGCCAAATATTTAATGATTTAAAGATAAACAATTAATGTGATTGTATGTGTATGATTGGCTTTGTGAACACACCACAGCACACAGGGGACCACAATGAAATGTGAGCTTTGCATTTGACCCATCCATGAAGGAACAGGGGCAGCTAATATGCAGCACACAGAGAGCAGTGCTTGGGGACATTACCTTGCTTACAGGTACCTCAGTGGTACCTATGTGTCAGGATTTTAACGATCACAGGACTAACTCTCTAACCTTTACAATAACAACTGCCCTTTGTGAATTCACAGTGATTTCACATAGTCATTTTCACACATGCAGTGATTCACAACCTAATTTCTAGACATTACTTTTAAATTAAAAACGGAAGTAAAAGAGATACTGCTAGGTTATTTGGCTTGACCTTCACCTTAACAAATAGGATGAGCATCATCAAGGAGTCACAGAAAAATCTGTAACTATTCATTTCTGCATAGACTCAATCAGTCTTAGGACAAAGCAACATTACTGGGTTTGTTGGTAGCAATTTTGCATGTTTTTTACCACTATGATTTACACTTACTTTAGGCTCAGTAAAAAAATTTTTTTAATAATTTGCATTGTATGGCATGTGTGAAATGGGCAAGAGATTCATTAAACAAAATTCTATGTCATTTTCATTGCTGTGACAAAGGCAAAAGATACTGTATGTAATCAACAGTCATTTTTAAATGAACCAGTAATGTCTCTACTGTAGAATTTGATAAGACTTTAAGTCTTACTGAGAGCCTAAAGTTAGATTACACTGCATTACAAATAAATAATTTCTGTCTGCTACTTGGCCTAATTCATGTTTCCTACAGTAAATCCTGTGTGCTGAATTCAAATCTGGAGGCACATTTTGTCTATCACATCAAAAAAATACTTCACATAAGGAAAGTGTGGCTTACAGCTATGTTATGTTTGGAAAATCTATTTGTTGCAACTAAATTACAAACAGAAGTTCACCTGAGACTTAATTATAATTACAATTTGGGTGACATAAGAGATGAACATGGGGAGCGATTCTATTAAGATTGCAACAAATACATTTTGTTGCAAATGTATTTGTTGCAGCTGTATTTGTTACAGGTGTTATTGTGTTGCTGTGCAACAATACATGTATCAAAATACCAAACTGTCATAAAACAATATTATGCCTATAACTTAAAACCTGGACGTGCTAGGGGAGGTCTGAGTGCGGATTTGGATTCAACACAGTCCATGTAAATCACATATTTTCCTTCCAGTACCTTTGTGGGACCTTTTTCATAATTTCCACCACCATCTTCATAAAGGAGAGAGCACACAAAGCAATATCAATTTAATAATAAGTTTTCTCTATGTGATATTTTTTACCTGTTAAGCCCTGAGCCTGTTTTACAGATTTCTGCTCTAAAAAAGATACCCAAAATAAAATGTGTATATCTCAGCAACCACAATGTCTATTTTTATGCTTTTGCTATCATTATAAAGCTAACACCTGTGAGATTACTGTAGAAATGGAATCAGTATACATGTTACTGTTTCAGAATAAAGGAAGATGGAACATAGCAGAACATGACAAAAAAAAATCATGCCCATCTAAAAATACATATTCAGAGTGATTATTCCTCTGAAATAAGCTTTGGTAGCCCAAAACCTCAAACAATCCATACTCCAACATCTTGACTATAAATTGCACCAACAATATTGCTAAAAAAGTAAACAGAGAGATATAAGTAGAGATATTAGTGGAGACTCTAAAATATCCATTTGGGCACCTTTGGGTACATTTTGGCACCATATGTGCCATTTGAGATTTCTCAGGAACCAAGCTATAAAACTTTTTTTTCCACTTATATGTCACTTAAGGTATTCATTCCATCTATTTACAGCTGTTTTGGTTTTGAAAAAAAAACCATGAAATTGAAATTACAAATGAAATTGGCAAAACTGGAACATTTATTCAGAATCATATGGAACTTGTAAAAAAGTAATAATAAAAATTTGTAATAGCAACAACAACATTATTGTCCATCATGCCACAACGGAAAACAGTTCTTTTTGGAAGTGAGGCACAGTGGGACCTCGCAATTCAATAGATAGATTATAAAACAGATTACAAACCTTTCAGAAAATGGAATCTCATAATCTGGATCACTATTCTCTGGATCCCATTCTGTGGTCAAGAGATCATCTTCGTCTGATGAAGATTCCACAGGACAAACAGTAGCTCCACTGTCATTAGCAAGCATGTCCAGTACATCCTCAGTAGTAAAAAATTGCTTATCCTTGCCTGCCATTATTATATCTGGCTCTTTTTACGAAGCGCTGAATCAATACAAAGCAGGAAAAGCGGCCCCTTCTGGTCTGCTGCGCGCTCTGCACTTCCATGCGCAAATGCGCTCTCTCCGGTATTCTCGTTGTTCGGATACGCGGAGTTATATCTCAGGAACCGATTGGTGTATTTGGACAGTTCATGCCTTGTTTAACTCTGAAGAGCCAATAGTATTGAGAGACAGTTCTTGAATAATCGTCAGCAACATCATTCACCTATCACAGGGTGCCAAACACAGCTAGTGTGAGAAAGGGGGCTGGATCTGGAGCTGATTTGTTGCCCCCCTGAGCAACAGACCAGACTCTGAAGGGTACCCGGATTGATTTCAGTATAAGACGGTGTTTTGGTCTACAGTTTCATGTGGATTTTATTGACTTGAATGCAATTTATGATTACAAAACACCAAAGGTAAGGCGTATCATCTTGTTTATAACTTGATGAAGTTATGAAGTTTTTGGTTGCTGCTTCGGTCAGTTTTAATCAGAGAGTGGTAATACAGCTATCTACGTAATCTTCGGCGTCTCGGCTTTCATATGATATACGTCATGTATGGTTAATCATAGTAGTATAGATTCTACAGCCGCAATGCCCCGCCAAGATGGCTGCGATGTAGGAGGACGTGTATTCCTATCTTGATCGAGAAATATTGAGGGTTTGTGATTAAACAGCCTATTTGCTTTACTTTGCATATTTGGTAATGCACGAGTGACTTTTTTATATTACGTTGCCTTTAATGTTGATGGGAAAGAGAAAACACGTTCCTAACTACTGCGACTTCATACACGTTATAAGAAATGGAGCTGTGCAACGACCCAGCTGATGTGCAAAATCTGACTGTTCCTACTGAACGAGAATCAACTTCACTGTCTAGCAACTGTGATACTGGTTCAGACTTAGGTGATGGACCCCTTACAATGCCACCCCAAAGTACGCCTGAGAAACCACCGTCAAAAAAGACGAAGCGTGGCGGTAGAGGTACAGAGGACATTTTAGAAGGAATCCATGTGATATCCAAAAAACAAAGTGAAACTTTCCAAAAAATTTCCACTATAGAAAAATCTACGGAGTCTACCTCTAAACAGATGGAGTTAACCTTAACAGTTCAGCAGCTTCCTTTGGACATCAATCAACAAAAACAAGCGCTAGAAGGTATGAAAAATGAAATTCATATCCTACAAACAGAAAACAGAAGTCTTAAGTCAGCAATTGATGACTGTCAACGTTATAGGCGTTATAGATGGTGTCTCAAGATTCATGGCGTTAAAGAAGAAGACGATGAGGACATCAGAAGTAAGATTATTGACATTTTAGGGAAAACAGCTCCCATGCTTTGTAACAGTCTAAGAGGAGTCGACATTATTCATCGTGTTGGGCGACGAAGGAAGGATGGCTCTTGCAGATTGACCGTTGTCCTATTTGTAATGCCATGTTACCGCGATGCTATTTGGAAGGAGGCGAAGGACTCCAAGTTTCTCCACGACAACCACCTCAGAATTACAGAGTCGTTGAGCCCAGAAGACAAGGCTGCGAGGGAGAATCTTTGGCCCTTGGGCCAGAAGGCAAGAGAAGCAGGGAAAAGAGCATCCTTCCGCGGTCCGTTGGCTTTTATAGACGGGAAAATAATTGACTGCACAGAGGTGTCATGAGCCCGCAAAGATAATGCTCTGCTCGCAGCCCTACACTTACCTACACCTACACTACACTTAGCCCTTCACTACCCTTAAACCCAAGTAATTCCTAATGTACAATTCTTGTGTTTTTTTTTCATATATCACTACCAGGGACAATTGGTAAAGTACATTAGCATGCATTTGTTTATTTAGTTCTATCTATGTTCATAATTAACTTTTCTCTTACCATTTTTGCCACAGTGTGTTACCATGTTCAGTTGGTTGTTTATCACCACCTCTAATTAGTTGTTTTTGCAACACTACTCGAGTTCTCTGAGTTCAGTTGGTTTACAGGTAAACTAGTTTTTTTGTTTGATTGATGGATTTTAAGTTTGGTTCTCTTGTTGTCACGACTTTAAATGTTCGAGGGGTCAATGACCCTACAAGAAAAGCAATCTTTTTGTTGTGTTGTGAAAACTGACCTGATTTTACTTCAGGAAACTCATTCTTGTGAAGCAGATTGTAAATTTTGGGGCACAATGGGGCAGCTCTTCCTTGTTTAATCATTCAGCTGGGGTCTTAATTTTGTTTCATAAATTTAAAGGAGATACTCTTGAAACATGTTCGGGTGATGGCAGGTGGATTATACTAGTAATTAAACAAGACAATGCTACATTTATTATTTGCAATTTATACAGCTATAATTCCCAGAGTCTTATTCTCTACTATAACAGATCAATTGAAAATACTTCGCATTAAATATCAAGGCTCAAATATTATTGTATGTGGTGACTTTAACGAATGTCCCGAAGATAGTGTAGCTAGATTCCCTCCCAAAGTTTCTCACACCTCACAAAGTAATAATCTTATTTCGTTGTTCTGTTCTAATCTCTCTTTGACTGATGCATGGCGCTTCTTTAATCTGAATATAAAAGATTTTACTTGGTGTAATAACAATTTAACCCTTAAGTCGAGAATTGATCTTTTCTTAATCTCTTCTTCTACTCTTCAATTTGTGAAAGAAATTAATCACCTTTATGCCCATTTCACAGATCATAAGGAGATAATATTAAAATTGAGTGCTACTCAGGAGACGACTGGCATGCGGGGGTATTGGAAACTTAACAATTCAATTTTAAAGGATAAAGTTTTTAATGAAGATGTCAAAAAACTAATGATGGAAATACTTAATAATGATCGCAGCACCAACTATATGGAAAAATGGGAATTTTTTAAATATAGAATTCGTTATGTGGCCATTATGAGAAGTAAAGAGCTGAGGAAAATTAGGAATGTGCAAGAGGCTAATTTGATTCGCAGACTTGAACTTCTGCTAGTGAAAGTCAATATTACTTTGGAACTTTGGAACTTGAATTAAAAGATATTCAATCACAACTGGATCAGTTTTATTTAGATATGGCGAAGGAAGCATTTATTAGATCCAGAGCTAAATGGCTTGAGGAGGGGGAGAAAAACACAAGTTACTTCTTTGCTCTCGAAAAAAGAAACTACAAAAGGAATTCTTTAACTACACTTAGTATTGATGGTGCCCCTTTGGATGATCCTAAATTAATCTCTAATTTTGTTGCTTCATTTTATGACAAACTTTATGGGTCTCATTTTGACTCTGAAAACTGTATCAAATTTTTTGATAAAATTAGTTCTTATATCCCTTCAATTGATGCAGGATTTAGATCCCTGTGACAGTGAAATGACAAAAGGGGAAATGACCGCTGCCTTATTCTCAATGAAAAAAGGTAAATCTCCAAGGATATATGGATTATCTATTGAATTTTATATGCACTTTTGGGAGTTTATTTAAGAACCATTATTTCATGTTTACAAGGAATGCATTGGTCCTGGAGATATGACAACCACAATGAAGCAAGGCATTATATCTCATCCCTAAACCTGATAAAGACTTACTATTGATAGACAATTGGCAACCCATCACGTTATTAACAATAGATTACAAAATTCTGGCATAAGTATATTCCAGTAGATTAAAGAAAGGATTAGACTCCATTGTAGGAGAAACTCAAACTGGGTTTATGAAGAATCAACATATCAGTTTGGATCTGTTGGACTATGCAGAAGCGGTTAATTCCAAATCTCTTATTCTTTTTTTTAGATTTTTATAAGGCTTTCGACACCATTGAACATGCATTTATTTTGCATGCACTTAAAGCTTTTGGTTTTGGTAATAAATTTCTTGATATTGTCAGTTTTTTCTATAGGGATATCAACAGTTCTGTTATAGTTAACTATAATACTTCTAAAAGATTCCAAATTAGAAGAGGGGTCAGACAAGCTTGCCCTATCTCTCCTATTTTATTTATCCTAGTTACTGAATTTGGATGGATCTGCAAGAATTTTTTTGTGATGGAATATTTGCCTCTTCTCTTGTTCGAAAAGATGTAATTTGTTATATTAACTCAGACAATTTTGCTAGAGAATATTTGATAAACTTTATTATTTTGTTAGCAAAATATTTTATGCACAAACAAAAGTTTTCGAACACAATATCTAAGTTTTCTTTTTTTTCTCTTTGAGTTGAAGTCTTTAATTAAATCTTTGCGTTTGGTAAACAACACAAAAAGTAATATGCTATTTAAACAATTGTCTGCTTTCCCTGATACCTTACTTTAATTATGACAAGTGTGTACAGCTAAATGTCTGTTAAACTAGTGTTTACTCATTTGTTTGTGTATCTAGTTTGACATTATTTAGTTATGCTGTTATTATGATGGTTAAATGTATAACTGTCCTTGTAGTTTTGTTTTGGTTTTTTTCTTCTATATCTTTCCTTGTTATTGGTTGCAAGCAATAAAAAAAAGATTCTACAGCGTATTTCGTCCACATAGTCCTACGCAGTGTTTTTGCTCTTTATTTATTTAATAAGTAATAATAAGAGCACAAACGTGATAGAAATGATCTACAACATTTCTACCTTCAGATATTTTGCTGCTGTGCTTTCTGTTTCTTCTCCTTTGTTTCTGATCTGTAAGTATTATGACTTGGAAATGATGAACAACAGAAAACTTTTAATGACTTGTATTAACTGAACACAATTAGCTGAACAATTACCAGTTAGGTAATGTGCATCTTAGAATGAATCAGGGACATACATAGAAATTACAGAAAAAATAATGATACAATCAGGATATTATATGATGGTAAGTACTAAGTAGATGACTTCAGTCAGTAGAATTTACAATAAAACTGTACAGCTCAAACGTGCTAATTGTGTTTTTTTTTGTCTGTAGGCTACAAAATTTGGAATATTTAACATTACCAGTGTTGGTAATATGAAATAACTGGAGGTTTAGTAGAACAGGCTGCTGACTTTTGCCAGTCAAATATCGAGTCATTTTTTCTCGACTGAGAAAACCATATTTTCAGAATTTGTGTTAAAATAAACATAAAACAAGTGAAAAAAAGTTAACAGAGTAGCAGACATCCAGAAAACCTAAAGCTACAGTTTCCCTTATTGTTCCTTGTCTGTAAAGAGATTAAAGATGAGAATAAAAGGTAAAATGTTGAAGTCACTTTGTCTGTTTTAACAGTCTTTAAATGTACAGTCATCATTTATATGTTTTTTCTGAAGCAACCGGAGGCAAAAAAAAACATTACACTAAAAATGTATCACGTTTATGGCCATATTTCACATTTAGCTTCCTTGTTGGTGATCTAATTAAACTTTGAACTGGACATCATCAATAGCTAAGACATGAGAAGATATCAGTTACTGCTTCATCTGGTGCCAAGAACAACAAATCTAATGTTGCGATATTGTGTGTTGTAATCACATTCAGAGCTGAAATTTGATAAACATATGTTATTTAGGTCACAGTCTTCCAGTAGTTGACTAATGCCTCCTGCTGGGACGCATGATGGATTATAATTATTATGCATTTTTTAAAAAGATACAAGTAGATGAAGAACCTCCCCTAGTTCATGGAGAATCTTGCACCAAGGCATAATGGTGATGGTAACGGTCTACATATGTTTGTCCCTATAACTAAGCTGAAATCGTCTGAACTAAAATCATTAGACCCTTAGTTCTTTAAATAAAAGCCTTTTCCTTACACGAATCGGTCTTCACATACAAAATATCCTTGCAAAGAAAAATAAATAAATAAATAAAGAAAGAAACAAAAAAATCAAATCTTATATTTTCATGTCTTTGAGAGGCAGTGTTTCAGTTATTTCCATAATGTATTACATTAAAGATTACTAATTACCGTTATTTCATAGGCTTGGCACGGTGGTGCAGTGGTTAGCGCTGCCGCCTCATGGCAAGAAGGTCCTGGGTTTGATCCCCAGGTCGGCCGTAGGACCTGTCTGTGTGGAGTTTGCAGGCTCCAACGGTTAGGCCATTCACCCTGTGAACAAAAGGTCAGGGGTTTCAATCCAAGGACCAGTAAAGGTATCACTGAGGTACTCATGAGTGGATGGGTTAAATGCAGAGGTCACATTTCGTTGTGATGCACTGTGTGGTGTGCTGTGGTGTGTTCACAATGACAGATAATCACTTTAATCCCAGCTGGGATCGCAGGGAGACTGTAGCCTATCCCGAGAACTACGGGCAGAAGGCAGGGACCAACTCTGAGCAGGCGCCAACACATCGCACACTGCACACACACAACTCTTCTGGAGTTGATGTTTCAAAGAAGACAGTTGTGAGGACTCTTCATCGTGATGGGCTTCAAGGTCATCACCCAAGAAGAACCCATTACTCAATGAGTGACATATCGTCAGATTGAGCATGAACTTTTGAAAGTTAAGGATGAGTTTTGAAAATCTGTCCTTTGGTCTGATGAGACTAAACCAGAGCTGTTTGGGCACCTGATTGTTGCCTTTCTTCGACAAAAAAGGGGAGAGAGGACTTCAACCCTAAGCACACAGCTCCCACAGTGTAACATAGTGGTGGGAGCATTAATCTGTGAGGCTGTTTTGCTGCCTCAGGCACAGGGAGTCTTTTTCTGCTGGGTCTTCCAGCAAGACGACGACCCAAAGCATACATTGAAATTGGCCCAAAACTTCTTAATGGACACTCAGCTCTCCTATTGAGAATCTGTGGTGGGTGCTCAAAGTGAATGCCCATGACAGAAATCATGCAACTGAAATGTTCTGCCATGGAAGAATGGACCAAAATCCATGCCAACCTGTCAAGAACTATCCCAAGAGATCGTTGTCTGTTGTGGCTCAGAAAGGGTACTCTATTAGACTATTAATTGCCAGAGTGATAAAAATTTTTTTGACTGTACATTGCTGAAATTGCATTACTTTTGTAACCCAACAGTGTTGAGAGTACATGGGACTCAAATCAACCATCACACACTGGTGTATTTCTAAATACTTTGTTCTTCAAATAAACACTTTCGGATAAAGTATAGTTCCAACCCTGGAGGTTTTCTATCATACTGTACTTAAGTTCAGAACATTAATACCTTGTCTCAGGTAGAAGTTCACCAGGGGTTTTCCACATCTTTTCACGTTACCACACCAAAGACGGTTTTCAACTTTCTGGGTCTATAAGGTAGGAAATGATGTTCTATGATATCAGTTTTACGATATGGAGTTATGCAGTTTTTCATGGCTTTTCAAGGTAGGTTTACCAGGGCAGACTAAAATGAAGTCAGCTTACATAGAAAGGTTTATGTTTAGCATAGCCCCGCGCAGATCTTCTGCTCTGGGCCTGCCCACCTGCATAGCATCAGTAGCCTACCTGCTAGTCACTGCCGGTGGCTGCCGTTGAACCCGAAGTGCAAGTTCACCTAATTTGTGTTGTCATAAACTGTAAAATATGACATGTGCATGTTTAACCTGTTGTAAAGAACTCCAAATGATCATAAGAACACGCAGCTAATGTGTATGAGCTAGCTCAACTGTGAATTATAGCGGTGGCGTAATGCATGGTAAAGTGGAAGTTAGCAAACTAACTGCTCTAATCTATCAGCTCTGTAGTTTTTCCACTGTCTGCCATTTTAGCATTTCCTCCGCTGACCTCTAGTAGACTAGTAAATCAATGTGTTATTTCAGGAAGTCAGGAAGTCGGCTTTGTGATGGGGAGAGTGCTGGTAAAGGTGCCAGCGAGGTCCCAATGAGCGAGGTTCTGTCCCCAAGCGCTGCCAAAAAGCTGTTCACTGCTCCTTCAAGGATTGGTCAAAAGCAGAGGTCACATTTTGTTGTGGTGGACTGTGCGCTGTGATGTGTTCACAATAACAATCACTAATTCTGTAACGTTTGTACAAGTGTTTTTCCTTATCTAACCTATTTACAAAATGCCTTCACAAACACAAAAAACCCTGCCAAGTCATATATCTGTTTGTGAGGACATCAGAGGCTCAGAAATAACCCCCGTCCGTTCTCATGCTGAAGCCCAAAACAAAAAGCATTCAATCAAACTCATTTTCTTAACAAAAAGGTTTTATTGGCTTATCTAACCATATAAAGTCATCTGACATGTACAGCCCTGTAGAGTCACAACAAAAAAGACTGAAGATGAGGACACGTCTGCTACAAAAGTTTGGTGCAATTGTGGTGATCAGAAAAAAATAAACTCATACAAATAAAAAAAAAACTTCATATCATGCATTGCAGACAACAAAATCAAAAATGGAAATATAGAACACACAAATTTTAGTGTTTTGTACATTACTGTAAACAAAGTCTTTCTAGAGATCATGTCAAAAAACACATTTATGGCAAGTAACAAAAAATACAGAGGGGGGAACAAAAAATAAATTGAATCCTGAAAGGGACAAAATCTAGAAAGAAACACTGCTTGGCATGGCTGCTTAAACAGATGAAAAAAAATGTTTTCCAACAGACCAACATGAACTAGATTCGTTAACACAGGTGGCATTATATGATTATACAACATGGTTGACGTAGACTACAACATTACCACTACATAGGCTACATGAAACGCATGTCCCTGGTTTTTCTCATTTTTGTACAGCGATATGAGGTATATTAAGGTCAATTCTATTCTTTTCGCCACTATTTCATTCCTATTCTGGGCTTTTCTTTTCCTCCTTTAAAAGCATGGGATAAGTCTGGGTGTGCAGTGTTTAGGCTTTGACCCCCAACACTGGTGCAAGGTTCGTCTGCCTTCGGCGTTTCCACTTGTGTCCCCGAGACGACGCAAGCAGGTGAGAGAAGCTGCGACGGATTCCGATTCCTGCTAGACGGGAGCAGTGGAAAAATGGGAAACAAAAAAAAAAAAAAAAGAGGGAAGACACAGCAACCCACTGCTCCGTCAAAGGGCACAGCAAGAAAATTGCATTTGTGGAGAAAAACGCCATTTCAACCTCGTCTTGGACACAAAAGTCTCCTGGCATGGGCGTCATTCCCGATTTCTCACTTTGTAAAAAATAGGTTTCCGGGCTGAAGCAAAAATCGGACCTGCACACGTTAAAAAAACAAACAAACCATTTTTTAAAAAGGCCGGCAACTTGTTTTTCCAAGCTCCAAAGCCAAAGGGAAGGTTTGTCCATTAGGCATCAGATTTGCTTTTTTTGTTTGTTTTTTTTTGCTCTGAGAGGTAGAACTCCAATTGCAGCTGTTCACTCATATTAAAGAGACGTAATACTTAAATACACTTTCAGTACAAAGAGGCCTTGACCTTCCATCACAAGGCTTTGTAGCAAACACAAAAAATTGGCATGGCATCCATTTCAACAGCATCACTAAACCCCAAATGAATCATGCTAACCCCCCCGCCCTCCATTATTTATATAAAAATTCCAAATGCCCCAGCAACAAAAAAACCTCTCCTCGCTCCATTAAAAAGAAAAAAAATATCACAGCTTTCTTTCACCAAAAACGGTTTTCTGTCTATTCTAACAGTTTGTCTTCAATGGTTAAAAGTGCTAATTGTATTCCTTGAGAAAGAAAAGAAAGCAAAACAGGATGATGGGAGTTGGGGGTGGCTGTGGGGGGACCTGTGTTCAGCACACCCCGAGGCCTTGTCAGTAGCTGTAAGGTCGCTACTTATAAATATTTACATGCATGCACATTAGGATTCTGGGTAGCATTCGGGAGCAGACGCTGTTAGTGATTGAAGTTTGCAAGTGTTTTCTCATCGACATCCAAGTACCATAATCTCTGCGTATGTACAAGTAGTGGAGAGCGTTGTCAGTGTGATGAGTGGATGAGAAGGTAGGCCGAACTGGTCTTTTTCCTCAAGGAATTTCAGAAACCAAAAAAACCTCATGTAGTTCTCAAAGTATACATGTTTTTAAAAAGAGTGCTAGTTGCACCGAATTATTAAAAATGCTTATTCCTGAGTAATACTTTCAATTATTGTAACAGACAATTGGCTGACATTTTTTTTTGCCATCGAATACTGGGCCACACCCTGAAAAATGTTATTACTATACAATTCTATCTTGATTGCTAATACACAGGGTTCGTGGGGGGGAATAACAAACGTCAAGCCAGTCATTATCTACTCTAATCTTTGTTGAGAGAATTACACTTAGATCTATTCACGTACAAAAAAATCCTCCACACTAATAAAAAACAGAAAAATGAAAGACTAAAATACATATTAAAAAGAGGACTATCAAAAAATTGCATTTGAGGTCTTGAAGACCTTCCCTGGTAGAGTCTTGTATTAACATTTAATGGCAGTGTAATAATTAAACATTTTAACCTTGCTTTAAAAAAGGGGATTGGGATGAAAGGTGGCACTGTGGGGAGAAAAAAAGTCCTCGTCCCACACTGCATGGGGTGGGTGGGTGGGTAGGAGGGGCTGCCAAAACCTTTACCTGTAGCTTTGGCTTGTAGGGGTTTTGGATCCTGAGCTAGCTGGCTCGCTGACGTCAGCTAACATACTAGTGTACCCTGAGAATTCCGACACGGGAGTCCGTGATATTCGGTGGTCAACCTCCCCGACCCCAACCTGTGGGTCGGCGACATACGCCAGAGGGGTCCGGCGACCTGATTTGAACTGGGAGCCAAAGGCCTGGGCGAAGTTCTCGATCTGGTACGTGGGACGCATTTCGACATCCTTGGACGGTTCCAGGGATGTCAGGTCGGGAGGAGGAGGAGGGGCCAGAGGGTAGGCGGAGGAGCCACTGCCCGCACTGCCACTGTTCCCGCTGTTCCCGTTGGCCACAGCGGCACCGCCGCCGTTTTTCACCTGCTGCTCCTTTGGCCCAGCGCTGCCGTTGGTGAGCTCCTGGGTGATCGAGTAAGGAGGGGAGGGCGTTTTGTCCAGCTGCTCGGTCAGCTCTTGAGATGGGGTAAGCTGCTGGTGGGTGGCTGGCTCCAGCGTCCCCAGGTGGAAGCCCTGCTGTGACGAAGGCGAGGCATGGGAAGGAGAAGGGGATCCCACAAGCATGCTGAAGTGGGATTTTGGTAATGAGGCGGCAGAAGATGGAGCCAGGGGCGAGCTGACGGACTGCCCGTAGCCGCACTCCAGCGGGGAGGTGGTGTACACGTGCTTGTCAGTGTAAATGCCGCCGGCCGGACTGCTGCTGGACGAAAGCAGGCTGGGGAATGGCGCACTGGGGCCCAACGTGAACCCGCTGCCGTGGCTGGTCCTCTCCAGCGTCTGTAGCAGGAACTTGGAGTACTCGTTCATAACCCCATTCTTGTCTCCAGAGCTGTTGGGGGAGCCTTCATCGCCCCCCAGCTCAGGGGTACCAGAGGCAGGGTGCAGCTCCACATGATGCTGGTCTGAGAGGTCGAATGTCACGTCATGATGGGACCCGTCTGATTTTTGGGAGTAGTGATCCAGCAGGCTCTGCAGCACCTCATCGGGGATTCCCGACTTGTCGTGCTTGTCGACGCTGACCAGAGGGGACGTGTCCAAAAGAGCCAGTGTCGGCTCTCCAATGCCGCCCTGGATGACTGTGGGCTGAGGTGGAAGGTGGACCGCACCGTAGTCAGCAGCGCTGCTGTTTGCGGCATGTAGGTACCTTCTCTTCTTCAGGAACTGCATGGCATCGTCGTAATTGCTGCTGGTCGGTGGCCCCTGTTTTGAACCCGAGGAGCTTGGAAGCAGCCCCAAGCTGTCCATTCCGCCCGCCCCGGGCAGATCCATGGAGCTGGGCTTTGGAGCAAGGAGCTTCTGATCGTGGAGACCAGAGCTGGAGGCAGCTTCGTCCATGGACATCAGGTTCTTGTCGCCACCTTTGCGAGCGCCTTTCTTGAAAACGTGCTTGGAGCGGATGTGCTGATTCTGCATGCTGGTGTTGACCATGCCGCCAACCCCCGAAGACGTCGATGTCCCACCAGAGCTGACAGGGATGTCCACAGCGTAGTCCTGCAGGCTGGGCATCTGGCCGGCTCCTGAAGACACCGCCTTTTTCCTGCGCCGCTCGCCCGCCTCGCCCTTGGACTTGCCTCTCTTGCGCGGTGGAGCGCTGGGGTTTCCCTGAGTGTGTAGGTAGCTGCCTTGTCCCAGGTCCTCATCTCCGAGGTCCAACATCCCTGGGTCTAGACCCTTCTTTATGGCTTCTCCACAGGTTCTCTTGTGCTTCAGCAAACGATCAGTACGAGAGAAAAACTGTGCACAAGGGAAAGAAGCGGCATGAGATTCAGGAGGACAGATTTATAAGAACTGTAAAATAGAAGAAACAGCAAATTTTGCCTAGTTCCCACCTGTTGGCAGGTATCACATTTATATGGCTTTTCTCCACTGTGTGTCCTTTTGTGTCTCTCCATGTGGTACTTCTGAATGAAGCGCATGTTACACTGGTCACAGCTGAACGGTTTTTCCCCTGTTAAGAGCGAAACTATTTTTACTTACACTTTAATGCATCCCTTAACAAACAGAATGCTATTTTTTAAATTAATTTAACTGCATTAAACTAATGTGAAAACATTAAAGCAAAATCAACTTCTGAAAGTTAGGGGAAAGTTGGTGTCCTAGTGGCATGATATTCTCTTAAAGACCTAGAGGATTCAAAATGTTCAAATCCAGTTCTATCCTACCCAAGGTGCTCCAGGGAGACTGTGCCTGTTATTAAGAAAATCTAAGGACCTTCATGTAAGAGCATCTTATAAATGCAGTAAATGTAAATGTCTGATAAATGCAAGTTTGAGCCGCACCGCTGTGGATTTTCTCATGTCGCTGCAGCAGGTACTTCTGGATAAAGCTCATGTTGCACTGGCTGCACCTAAAAGGCCTCTCCCCTGTACAAACAGAAATGCAGCACACATTAATGGAATGTTCCTAACAAACTTTGTCATAAAATATTGGTAGTATTAGTGTGTCTGTATGCGCGTGTCCGCCACAGATTCTCACCTGTGTGGATGAGCACATGTCTGCGTAGGTGGTAGGAACTGCGGAAGGCGGCGTTGCAGTGCTCACATATGTGTGGCTTGGAGCTAGGAGACAGGGGCCCTCCTTCCCCATCAAGCATCATTGACTGATCAAAACAAAGAAGAAGAGTTATTCAGTGTTTATGTCTTGTGGACATATTTCTTTCAAGCCAAACACAGCTTAAAATGTTTATGAAACTATAAAGATTGGTTCATACTTGAAATGAAACATTTCCCTTGCACATTCCCTTTTGCATGTGCAATTTCTCATTAAGAACAGGCAAAAACTCGGCACCTGGCCTGTTCTCATTAAGAACAGACACAAATGTTAAATAGAATAATATATAGAATATCTCTGTGAGAAGATATCAGATATCAATAACATTTTAGTGATGTTCAAATAATTGCTAACTGTTTCCTAAATACCCATAGCATCAGCCTCTGTGGACTATAGTGTTTCAAACACTTTGTGCCCTCTAGTGTTGTGAAGCGACATAAAAACCAAACCAACTTCATTTAAAGTAGGAACAGTATGAATCAACCGCCAGAGACAGAGGGATTTAATGGGAGAAACGGGAGCACCTTTGTGGAATCCCCACGCTTTCTTTTGCTTTTGCCTTCCGGTCCTTCTCCATTCGCCCGCCTTCCTCTTCTGTGTGTGTTTTCTTTTGGGTCTTTCCCTAGTCTTCCAGTGAATTGCTGTTCCAAAATAAAAACCAAATATCAACAAATAAGGCCTCATAGAAAATGAATTACAATTCAGCAAGCAACATAGTCATAGCTGTAACTTTATGTGGTATGATGCTCAGTTATGAACCAGGAGGCTGTGGGACTTAAATCTGGCTCCATCCTACATCCGGCACTACCACCACTGACAAGAGCATTTACTAAATGACAAATGTAAGCTTACATTGCTAAGGCTGAGGTCATGTAGATGCATGTTCTGGTGGCCGGCAATGGAAATGTCCATCATGTCAGTGCTCTTCCCTCCTACGCCGGCTGGACTAGTGCCATACAGCGGTAGGTGGTAGTCAAGCTCACTCAGTTTCTCCTGCTTTATGCCCATGCTGTGGAGGAAGCCGCCGCCATGCTCTGGTGAATCCCTCTCCTTCTTCAGAATCATTTCCTGGGGCAGGTCCGGCATCACCGACTGAGAGGTGAGACGTGTGAAGCTGGTGACCGGAGGCAAATGGCTGAACATGATCATGCCGGGGGGGAAGTTGGGGTCCATGCCGCCGTTACGTAAAAACTCACTGCCTAGCTTGTCCTGGATAATGCTCATGGTCGGTTCCTCAAGAGGGCAATGCTTGTTCAGCTCAAAAAATGGCATGCGCTGCCAAGATAGAAACACACAAGTTAGAAACCATTTATAGAACAGAAAGTTGAAATCACTTAAGCTTCCATACAGGCTAGATCGTTAAAAATATTCTGAACTAGACAACCTCATAATTGGTCCTAGAAGTACCCTAGCTTAACATGCTATTAGCCTTAACTATTACTGACACCATACTATCCTCTATTCCATTCTAAAGCTATACTGCAGCTATACACATAGACCTCAGAATTACTGAATACTTGAGGGGAAACAGAATTAAATATTTAAAATAATGCATAACATCAGATTTCTTTTTTCTTCAAGATAGAGTTGTAGCGTGCGTTATATATAACAAAGACCACAATTTCAAAAGCGTAACTGGTGGTTAAATTTTAACTCACAAGATCATGGAAGATTAAAGATTAAGTTTAATTATGGGTTTACATTATCCAACTTTTAAAGCCCTGAACAGATGAGGGACTTTGATATAAAGATTATGGTCCTGGTTTGGGGTCTGCAGCCTTTACAGTTAAAGTCTGTTACCATAAAAGTCATTTGTAACAAAAACTGAACTAAATGCTAATGTCTACTGCAGCACTGCACTATACTCAACTGAACCATGGACACTTGCCTAATATACCATCCATTGTAGACACATTAAAGACTATAAACATAGATTTTTTTTTACTGTATACCCTATTTTGATGGTCTGCATTTGTTCAGCCTTTTGCACGGCCTAAGGAGCAAACCAGCTTTACATTTCTTTACATGTCGTACTTCAATAACTATGTATACAAATAAATTAAATCTCAAAATATCATTCGTTCAAAAATCACTAATGAGGCTAGTCAGCATTATTTTACACGACGTGATTTACTTGCCAGATTGTCTCTCTCGACCGCAGCAAAATCTGCACACTAGAACAAAGTGAAAATCGGAATGAAAATCGGGGTTAAATTCGCATTGTGTAAAACGGTGTAAAATACTGTGCGCTAGACAGAACCAGGCCACCAGAAGACGACCTAGAAATTCAAGTATGCCATGAGCAAGGATATTTGTCTACATTTGGCAAAGAGGAAAGAATGAATAGTTTACTACTCTCCACCAAACTATGGCTTAAACGGTAGTTGTGTTTTTTTCGGGTGTAATTTGGTCTTCGCTTTATTGTCCCGTCTGTCGGTGAGGTGCTGCTATTGTGGTTTGTGGAGCGTTAGCTAACAAATAAAAGCTGCTAATCACAGCAGCTAACCGCAGTGTCCTCTCCATAAATAATAAACAGTGCACAGATATAGCTAGTTAATTTTGGTGGCTAGCAAAATGTGAACGTGGTAAAACGTCGAGTTTGCCCCTCACATATAACAAATGTAAGCCCAAAATAAACCGTTTAATTTGGCTCTTTTATAAAGGACGCATCGCATGAATAATTAGCTAACCAGCTAATGTTAGTAATGAGGTAGAAGGCGACGTAACGTTAGCTAGCTTTGCTACCCAAATACGCCGAGCCGAGTTCATGGTTTTAAATATTTAGCTGTAACTATTTAAGCCATAATGTTAGCAAAGGCTAATGGGTCTCCTCGTTTGTGACATATCGGCTATTTTATACGCTTTCGTTAACGAATAATATGGTAGGAAGCTACCTCGATGGCCAAAACACAGACACACGCAGCCCTGACATTCAAAGCAGTCCTAGCACGCATTGCTCTTATAAAAAAAAGGCTAACTTTAGCTCGGCTAGCTAGTATTAACTAGCCACAATGCTAACCAAACAGTGCGCTAAGCTAAGCCTGCTTTTCAGTGCTGCCTAGAGCTAGCCAGCGTGCTAACTATAACTAGCTAATTATAGCCAGCGAGTCCCCATCACAATAGCGCCATTTATTTCCAGCACCGGATTTATAGATTCGACCGCACAGCGCGCGCATTACGGGGTAAATAAAAGTCACGCGCCAGTAGAAGCGAGGCACGCGTGAAGCGAGTCGAAATAGCGGGGTTGCGCGAGCAGCATCAGCGCGCGCCGCGTTAAATGGCCTGCCGAATGAAACAATGATGCCCCGAAACGCATCTCTCGCTCCAGCGGCCCTTGCTCGGCCCATTCGACATCTTTTCCGGTTTTTCCCGGCCGAAAAAATGATCCAAGGTAACAAACGCTCACCTATGCATGTCCACGGCCGATTTTCGACGTCGGAACGAAGCCCAGCGCTCACTTCTTTCAGCGTTTACTGCCAAAACATTGTTCTCCTGCAGCTGTTGCCCTCTTCCATCTTGTCTCGACGCGGGGAATTATGGGTCTGGCCGACGGGTCGTGAGAAGAGACAGACGGAGCCGTGAAACGGGACAGTCTGTTTGGCCAAACTGATTGGTTTAGACACAGAATTGTTTATATTTATATATATATAATATATATATATATATATATATATATATATATATATATATATATATATATTATATATATATAAATAATACATATATATACATAATACTGTGTTCTTTTTCTCTGCTGTTTGTTAAGCAAATCTCTGAGATATAAATAAATGATTTCTTGGGTGAAATATATAGTGAATAGTGTATTATGTAACTGTGATCCGAAAATGGTGTGGCACGGTGGCACAGCGAGAAGGTCCTGGGTTCTATCCTCAGATCGGCTGTATAGGGCCCTCCTGTGTGGAGTTTGCATGCTCTCTCAAGTTCACATGGGCTTCTACTGGGCGCTCCTCCCATGGTCCAAATATAGGTTAAATGGCAACTCTAAATTGGTCCCGTACAGTGTAACTGGAAGTGTGATTGTGTGAGTGTATGTGCCCTGCGGTGTGTTGTTGCCTGACCAGGGTATGTCCCTGCCTTGCGCCCGTAGTTCCGATCTCCCCCGTGACCCTGGTTGGGATTAAGCGGCTTGGATAATGAATGAATGATCCCAAATACAACTTTTAGTTATATTTTGCTCACTGTTTCTGTAAGTCAGCACATAGTATAATCATATAATAATGTATTTTAATTAAGTTATACATCCTAAAGTACCTTCAGTCAGTCCGAGCTAACCAGAGCACAACCAGACCATAGTCTGGAGAAACAGACAAAAACCTTTTCCAACAGGCCCTTGTACTATTTTCTCGACCAACATCTTTTGGTAGACACCATCCTCAGAATCTCAAGAGAACACATCACATTCCACTTTAAGCAACACTCTTATGGACTTAATGCCGCACCTTAGAGGATTAAAGAGCTCTGAAGTGGAAGGAATGTTCCTTTTAAGAAAAATGTTTAATTTATGACAAAAAAGTAAATCTGTATGAATTTTGCACCAATTATGAAACTACGAATAAATGTGCAGAAAAAGCTAAATCTATTGTCAGATATTTCTTATACATTTATACAAATTAAAATAGCAGGCATCGAATTTATTTGCAGTACCTTTTTGGAAAAAAAGGTTATTTATATGTTTTTTTGACAGGAACACTGACAGATATATAAACAAATCTACATGTTTAATTCTGAGTATATATACTTTTAATAAAAACTTACAGCCATAGCTTCAAAATGTTTCACAAGGACAACTAAAAACCACCCTAGATCTATCACTGATGGCTCAAGATTTATACCTAGCGAGTGTGAATTGTCTCACACAGTCATTGACAGGGACAAATACAAGAGGTCTGCTGCAATCTGTAATGAACTATAAAAGTGAACTCTCCTACCCCCCTCAGTACCTGTCAGTTCTCAGAGAGTGAAACATTATCAAATTTCATTTCATATTGTTTTGCATTAAATGCTAAATATATAAAGCATTAAATATACTAGGTGTTTTGACCTATTTTGTTGTATTCCTATTACTAGACCCTCAAAGACCTAAATTTATTTAAGCTTCATCATATTTTTTGGTCTAATAATAAACTTTAGGTGATTTTACTTTTTTAAAATAAAGCACAAATAGCATCCACAAGGCAAGGGGCAAGGCTTTGTCTGAACATAAAATGTCAAAAAGGCAACAAGTGTTTCTTCTACATGATGGACTATAATGGAATCTGGCCTCTCCCATTTTCATCAGATTACAAATCAGGATGCAATGCTTCCGTGCTTCTAAAACTAGTTTTTACCTGCAATGATTTTCCACTGAGTTATTTTCCATCATGATTTAATTGGTTAAATTGGATTCTGTTGTTAAGCAACATGGCCCATTTCAAGCAGTATATTTTTTAAATAATAGACTTAATCACATAGTACTTAATTTCACATAATAAATAAACATTTCCACTAAACAGTAAAAAAGACTACAACACATTAAATGCTCTTATAATGGTGTGCTTATAAGAACACTACCTGGCTGGCCCACACACAATTTCATTTTATTTTCCATTACACAGAAATTTTCCACAGTGTTCTTTAAGTCACTGATCTATTATAAAACACACACAAGACTGCACGTTGCTCGTTTGTATTTTTAACATTTCTTTGAGCAACTTTATTATATTTTAGGTTAACAACTTAATTTAATATACTATATTCATTTTAAATGAATTGCACAGTTTTATGAGCGAACAAGGTTCCATTTCATCCCCTTGCTGTAATCAGAAGAGCACTGATGCAGTACTCATGCATTTAGAGTGAACTGAAATTAGTTTTAGATATATTATAGTTGGACTAACTGTTTGTAGGGCTGGGGTAACGAGTTGCAACTACTCACGCTACTACAATTAAGTATTTTCCGGGTACTTGTACTTTTATCAGTATATAAAGTATAGTATATAAAATGACGCGGAATGTTTATTCAATAAATATCAACAACTAAAAGAAAACTAGTACTATGAATAGTTTTTGAGATGAATACCTTGTACTTTTACTTAAATGTTTTTAAACACTTTTACTTATAATTGCTTTTACTTATAATTGATTACTATTTCAGCAATGTAACGGTACTTGTGCTTAAGCACAAATATTGACGACGTTTTCCTCGTAACGTGTAGTTGCAATTTCGGGGCTGCAGATGGCAGCATGCGCTCTGCCGGCTTCTCCAGCGCGCGTCGCGCAGCCGGAGTCCCGCATCCTCGCCATCCGTTATCCCACTGAAAGCGGATTGGTTTGGACACACACGCGTTCTGCAGAATCCCTCCCTCTCCACGCGGGAGCGATCAGCAATGTAGCAGGTCACCGTTGGTCATTTACGCGCGCACAAGTGCGTTGGAGACGCTGAAGGCGCGCGGGACTCGAACGCGCCAGTGTGGCACGAGCTGGACTGAACAAAGCCACGCGCTTAAGAAGAACATTATTGTTTCTTTCAGGACTTCAGAGTTCGGTGACTTCAGAAAGAGCGCGCGAGGACGAAACTTACCAACTGGAGGGGTGCTTAGAATTGGACTTTTTCCTTCATTTACTTGTATATGGATAGTTACCGCCAAACAGTACGAGCGAAGTGCAAACCGCTTCATCTCACGGGACCCCAAGAAGCGCATGAAGGCGCGTGACACGTCGAGAGACGGCACGCGCAACTTGAGCATCAACTTATGCGCTCCTCCGTTCCAAGCGGCCACTAACTATGTCGGCGATTCGGCGTAAATTCGGCGACGACTATCAAGTTGTCAACACCAACCGGGGCGTTTCGTTCTCGGCGCCCGCCAAACGAAAGCGCCAACGCTTCGTGGAGAAAAACGGCCGCTGCAACGTACAGCACGGCAACCTGGGCGGCGAGACGAGCCGCTACCTGTCCGACCTCTTCACGACACTGGTAGACCTGAAGTGGCGCTGGAACCTGCTCATCTTCCTGTTGACCTACACGGTGGCATGGCTCGTCATGGCCTCCATGTGGTGGATCATCGCTTACATCCGCGGAGACCTCGGCCGGAGCCACGACGACTCGTACACGCCGTGCGTGGCCAACGTCTACAACTTCCCCTCCGCCTTCCTCTTCTTCATCGAGACCGAGGCCACCATCGGTTACGGCTACCGCTACATCACCGAGAAGTGTCCCGAGGGCATCATCCTCTTCCTCTTCCAGTCGCTGCTGGGCTCCATCGTGGACGCCTTCCTTATCGGCTGTATGTTCATCAAGATGTCGCAGCCCAAGAAGCGCGCAGAGACGCTGATGTTCAGCCAGGACGCGGTGATCTCGCAGCGGGACGGGAAGCTCTGCCTCATGTTCCGCGTTGGCAACCTGCGCAACAGCCACATGGTCTCGGCGCAGATCAGGTGCAAACTTATCAAGGTAGACACCTTCAGCATATTCAATTTGATTATCTTTCCATGCTCCCAAAGAATGTTTTTTTTTTAACTTTATTATAAGCCTGTCCAAAATAACGTATGTCTTTATTATGTGAGATTGACTCAGATAACACGTTTTAAACATTGTTTAGGGCCTCTTAAGTCTCTTCTTTTCTGAAGGATTCTTTTCTGAAACAGTAACCAAACACGACTTATTACATTTAAAACACAACTTATAAGTGTGTGTGAGAGGGTGATGTTTGTGGAGATTTTTTGGTATTCGTGAGTGTCTGATTTTCCCCTAAAAAGACATACAAGATGTGATTTAGTTTGAAAGTCTTTTTAAATGGCACTTTTCTGAAACATTAGGCACACATAGCATTCAAAATGTTCCATAAGCATGTGTCTTTGAGGACACAATTATCTTTTAAAGACTTGGCTGTCATTGTGGCAAGGTATGACAGAACGTGAGTGATTTCAGAACTAAAGTAGTCTTAAAATGAGCACTATGTAGGTTTCCCTTTTTGTTTTAGGCAGCAGTCTTACTTGACGTTGCATGTCCCTAGATGTCATCACTACAATGATGATGTCGCCACAGTACAATGATGATGCTGAAAAGATTTTTTGCTCAGCCATAGTTATTACAAAACATCATGAAAATAACAAACTTGACTTTATTGTATGAGATTTATTGAAACTCAGATAAAAAGGAGATAAAGATTTTGTATTATTGAATTTGGCAGTGAGCAGACGAAGCCGTGTCACACATTTTGTAAATGCTGGAATGAATCCTGGTGGCAGACAGACGTGTGAATATCCCACTCATAGTCACATCATCAGGGTCGGATTCATTCTTACTGTACCTTCATTTGAATTGTAATTCGCCTTCATCTAAATCCACAGAGTCAAAAATGGGTGTGTAAGTCAGGGCTACATCACATCACTTGGCTTTGTGATTTGTCGTATTTCATACAGGAACAACTTAAACAAAAGTTAACTAACAACGTGGTAAGTTTTTTTCCATCTCAAACTGACGTCACAGTTAGCTATAGGCTTAAAAATGTCACTTCAATGGTGGACGCCAATTGGATTATACAAATTAGAAGAATATAGGGAAGAATGAATAAATCATGCATTGAGTGCTTGCATTTGCACATCATGCTGAGCTGCTCAAATGGACAATGTGAAAACAGCCACATTGTAAGCTTCTTTTTCTTTTAAGAAGCCTTGCAAATACACTGCAATGTTGTCCTCTGTTCTTGGCAGGCTGTCAGAAATCCTCTGGAGGCCTGTGGTCTTAAAGTCAGAGGAGTGGATCATTATACAGTTGAAATGCGGCCCGGTGAAAGAATTTGACTGACAGGCAGGAAACGCTGTGCTAAAGGCGACCAACTCTCACTCAGCCACGGCACAAAGGTTAAAAGAACAAATAGGAAGTTTGTTTGTTACAGTGGTTCCCCGCACAAACACAATTTATTAGTTTTGAAACCTGATGACATGACATTTAATACTTAGATAAAATAAGAATAAACACATTTTCATATACTGTTAGTATATGGAATTGTTTTATTTGTCTTCTTGCTGTGACTTTATCTCTCCTTATCTCTCAGATGGATTTTCCTGTGCATGAACCTTCTCAGTGTTATCTGATAGAAAGCACACCAATAAATCTCTTTTTTGTTCTGAAGTGCACAGTACCAATTTTAGATGGAACATTCTCTCTCCAGTGACTTCCTAATCGCCTTTTCTGTAGAGAGTTAGGTGAACTAAGTGCTGTAGAGAGGTAGAAAGCAAAAGGCTGGATTAGAAGAACAGCAGGGAAAGCGAGAAATACGAGAGGAAAAAAGAGAGAGTGAACATTTGAGGGGTCATCAGAGCAAAAAGCAAGGAGAATGATCAGAGTGTCGGTGTGTGTGTGTGTGTGTGTGGAAAGGAAGATTGTACTCTGGGGTCCTAGTAAAGGAGAAAGTGATTGACAGCCAATGTCCCGCCTCTTGCTTTGAGAGGTGGATCTTAGCGGGCGCATTGCAGAGAGAGTTCTGGTTGACGGATGGCTAATTTCATGGTCTCTTTTCCCACTTGCCATTCCTCCCTCTCTTGCTCTGTTTTGCTGTAATACTGTGCCCTTATACAGAGAAATAGAGTTAAGGTCCAGCGGACAGGGCCCCACAGCAGTAACAGCACATCAACATGGCAGATCGGTGTGCAGTGTAAGCACTGTGTGGCCTGCCTCAAAGATTTACACTCTCACCGTCCCTTTTAACGCTTACACTGGCTGAGCCGCCAAAGAGGCAAAAACATAGCAATCATGAATTTGCTCACAAATCTGTTTAACCCAAAGAACTAAACTTGCCTCGCATTTAAACGATCCAATGAATGCTAGGCCATTATTAGTGAGAATTAGGGAACACTTCAGAACTGGAATCTGTAAGCAAGAGTAGAGCTGAGCAGAGTGAAAATTCAACCATGTTGAAATGGTCAACCATACAGTACTAGTCAAAGAAAGGTCATTTTCTACAGTTCTTTTTTTGGTCCAGTCTTTATTAAGCCAAAACAACACTTACTTATTTGGCCCTGATATCACCTTATAATGCACTTGTTTTTTAATCGCTTCAGTTGCTTATTTCCACTGTTGGTAGAGTGTGTTAAAATTTTGACTGACCACACAAAAACCTTCTGTGAATTTTATTTTAAAATTTATTTGGATTATTTTAAAGCAGGGGTTTTCAACCGGTGGTCCATGACATGCAATCCAGTTGCAATTCCCCCGTCCCCGGGAGGCCGCAAACTACTGCTTAGTGGTCCCTGGGACAGCACCAGTTGAAAACCCCTGTTTGAAAGGAATTCACTGCAATCTCTCTTTAATTCTGTAAGATGTGCATGAGGTGTTGCCCAGTCTTGATTAACACTAACCAAATCAAATACAAACAAAGCCATAAGATAATGTCCTGTCCAGAGAAAACCAATGCAAGCAAAATCAAATCAGGATAATGCAAGCAAATGGTAAAACAGAACAGACTCCATCTATACATATACAATACAAGAGACTTACAAGCTGTAAGTGAGAACAAGGAAGAGACATGGTGACACTAGTGGCTAACAGGGGATAACAGGGCAGATTGGGACTGATTTGGCAAAGATTATTGCACTTGATATAATCTTTTTATAAAGTGAAACAATAATCATTAGATTGCTCATTTCCACTGCTGGATTTTATAAATCAGGGTCGAGTTGGTGAGAAACATTTTAACTTTTAATATTAACCAAAAAAAATTTTCAAACTAATACATTGAATGCAATGCCCTCAACAGAGAAAAAAGGCGAGCAAACTAAAATCAGGACAACAGAAGAATTTAACAGATCTACAATGTACAATACAAAACAGGGTCAAAACTAAGACAAGGTGGAGAGAAGGGCTTAAAATACAGCCAACACAGCTGTAGCCCATTAGGGAAAACAAGCCTTTAATGAGGACAGGGAAGAGGAAACACAGTGGCGCCTAGTGGCCAAGATGGGGATAGCAGGGCAGATTGTGATACTTATTTGGCAAAGATTCTTCCCTTAAAATGTCCTTTTTTTTAAGGTTAAACAGGCATGATTGCATTTCTCATTTCCACTGCTTAAAGCAGTGTTTTAACTGTAGTGCAGTGTTTCTATGTACTTTATTTACATACATTATGAGGCAAAACATATGTAAGACATGACTGTTTACCTGATTATGAACCAGTGGTTCCCAAAATGGAGGGTGTGGCAAGGCAAATGAATGATATTGAAAATAAACTAAGAGCGACAGACTCACAACTGCAATCTCAATTTGATCGAATGTTCTAGTTTTTTCTTTCTGGTTAAGTTATAAGTCATTTTTAAGGAAAATATGTTGAAATACAGTGCTGGGAACTTTAGCACATGATTAATGCAAACTGAACACATATTTTTGTTATTGCAAATTGGTCAAGTTTCACCCGAACGTCCACAGGTATGGAGAAAAAGTATCTAATTCAACGCTTGCTCACACATGCCTCTGCATCTTTATCACAAAAATAGGAGGAAGAGTTGAATAGGCTACTTTTTCTCCATAATACACCATACGTCAGTCAGATAAACATCTGCGCTGAAGGTACCTTACAGCTCTCATGTGAAACATTGTAAAGCAGACTTCAGTGACAGAAAGGCACAAATAAGATGATGAAAAGGGGTTGAGCGGGGCTTGAAATATTGGGTAAGGAGTAGGGATACACAATCATATCAGAAAAATATCGGAATCGGCCGATAATTGCTTTTTAAAAAATCGCTTGTCTTTACGTGCTCAAGTCTTCCTGCACACGCGCAAATTTTAAACTAGCTAAATTGCTTGTTTACGTCACTTTACCTCACAGTGAATGTGAGCTAACACATGGGCTGTGTCCCGAGCCGCGTCCTGCCGCACTTAATACTATGGTAGGTAAGGCGCTCTTATCATACGTTTCTATGCGGTACTATGCATCTCAGTAAATAGCCCAAGTTGTACAACGTTGTAGCTCTACGCAGTAGATTGTGCAAATGGAGTGTCACATGGACCCTATTTGACTTGGCACACCACATATTGCGGGAAGTGACTTTTTCTTAAAATGTGTGCTACACTCGAAATGCTCCGCCCTTGCTCGACTCTGCTTTTACTCTCGCCTGACTTGAAGCTGTTAGAAATGTCAGAACTGTGGCATTATTTTTGTGCCACAAAAAAATGTGTTGTATATCACAACAAAATATCTTGTCTTTACACCTCAACTCTGCCTGTGCTCGCGCTCGACTTCTTCATTTATCAGCTTTGGTATCAGCATCAGCAGATATAAACATGCAAAACATCAGATATCCGCATCGGCCTATAATTCCCATATCGTGCCTCCGTAGTATGGAGAAGTGGGGGCATGAAAATATTCTTATCTGCAAAAGGAGAAGCCTGCAAAAGTTAGCCAATCACTGTTATAAACACTGTTTATAAAAGTATATATGAATGGATAAAATGGCATTTAATTAGACATTTAATTCCACATATAGTCAAGTTTGCCTTAATTTCTTGTTGCAGTTTGACTGTCAAAAACATGTTTATCACTCACTGTAAGTCCCGATGAAATCTGATTGTCTAACCTTTTAATCAACCCTAGGACAAAACATGCTGTCAAACATAAGTAATGAATGAATGCATTGTCTAGTGCATTTCTGTTCAACCAAAGCACTTCACACAGACAGTGTGGAGTCACTTCATCCAGCACCAATGTGCAGCTTCAGCTGGATGATACTCCATCAGACATTCTACATCAGTACACTCACTGCGCATTAGCCAAGGTGATGCACAGGCAGGAGAGAAATCTCCATTCAGATACTGGGGTTAACCTGGAGGACAGATTTGAAAGGGTCATAGTTTTTTTTGGCTGGACATCAGCATTCCAACCCAGCTTTTTAGAAAGATGCCCAAAGATCTTTTATAAGCCAGGGTCACAATTTTACATCTGAATGGTCCCATATTATACATTTTTCCAACAAGTTAAAATATGTATATGAGCTCCACTAAACATGTCTCTGAAGTAGTTTGCTGAAAATACCTCTCAGATTAGGCATTTTCGCCGCTTTTTACCCCTCTATTTTAGTCCCTTTCAGAACAGGCTTTCTCATTTCTCATTAGTATTCCTAAAGGCAAATGAGCCGCTGCTGCCCATGTAGACAGCACAGCGAGTGTTTACCTCACATGAAAATAATCGACATGGCTGCTGCTAACAGACCACCCATACAGCCATACATGTTCAACACAACACTCCACTGTTAGACTTTATCATTGCGATTCCTACGCTAGTGCTTGCAAGAAAACACGGCAGATCAGGAAGCACTAGCAGTTCTACCTGGTGGGCGGAGGTTCTCAGATTGGAGGTGACCTACCGTGACGTAGAGGTAGGGGAGAAATCTAAAAGGCTTGTTTAAGCACACGATTTCTGACATTCGTAAATTAATACTAACACAATTTACCTTGTCATTTTATTTTATCAAACTTAGTGTGTAGAGGCAGTACAGACCCAAATGGATGTCCAAAGAACAAAACAAATGAAAATTTTCCTAATATGGGACCTTTAACACACTTTTACATATTACCAAGTCAGAGAAACTCCAATGGATTGCACTTTGTCTGTTTGTAAAGCCTTTAAAGTAGGCATCAGAATATGGCGTGAAGATCAAAGTGTCATATTTTGGTGCCTCTACTGGATGCCAGATCACACAGGTGACTGTGCCCAACATTTGAATGATCAAACACCATGTGAGAACCTTTTTCCTTTGGCCTTGACACAAGCACCACTCATCCAAGTTGCAGGGAAGCTCAGCAGCATCTGTCTATGACCGTTCCCTTAAGAGAAAAGTGCCAGTGTATTCATTACTGTGTTTATCCCTTTTGCAAGTCCACAGAGAAAATTGCCCCCATCCAGGTGCACTGCGGACAAACTGACTTCATTTCGCTTTTGAAAGTATGAGGAAAACATCATTACCAAAAATTTACTGACATGCTCTCTCAAAGATAACAGGAAATGGAAGCCATTTCACTTGCATTTGAGGAGTCGGAATAAGGCAAGAGCACAATCACTGTCAAGTTAGCTTTGATTTGCAGGCATATGACTGCAGGAGAGCAATCACTCTCTCACAAATAATCAGAGCAAACGTCAGCTGTCTTTCTTTTCCGGGCGTGCCGGCATGTCTTTTCATTTCTCCGTAGCTGCTCTAATGTTTCTGTTTTCCTTCTTCAATGCACTCATCTCTGTTGAAAGTTGCATTTCTCTTCCCTGTTGAAAGAGCAGGCTGGAAGCATTTCCTTGATAGCGTGAGGGTGATGTGTGGGTACTGCGTCTATCCTGTGAGAAGTCTCACCCCGTGCTCCGGGTACACCACCAAGAGCTGAGCGCAGTCTGTTCACCATCTGGAGCCGCGAGCAAAGGCAACCAGCCTGGGCAATCTCTCCCTCCTCTCCCTTATGTTCATGTGCAAAGACACAAGTCGTAGGAATGCATGTTGGAATGATCTTAAAGGAGTACCCCAAAATATGTCTGACACTACATAAACATACAGTAAAGCTTAACAGATAAATTGATGTGTTGTCATTATTATCAGTTGAGCTAGTTGCAGATAAATAAAGTTGGGTTATGAAGAAATTCTGAGGACTTTGGCAGGGATGTAAACAAATGACCCATGGATGAATTCTTTAATCATCAGTTGTTGTTGTTGAGTACATTATCCACTAGAATGCAACATTGTTTTTTTGATATTTTTATCCGTTTGATTTGGATTTATCAAAACTTGAATGTATTTTAGTTTTTGGCCTAACATACTATTTACTTTTTAAACTTCATAATATTATTTTAGCTAGGTGAGTATATATAAATAATACACATTACAAATCTAAATGTTAACTTTCTTACTGTAATGATAGCAGTTGAGGGACTACGGATGAAGCTGGATTCAGGGGTGAATTGTGAAGAATAAAAAACAAAACAATGAACAGAAACACGGGGCTAATGACCTGAAAAACAAAGAAAACAAAAGAAACAAGCCAAGCCAAACCTAAACTTAATTGGACGGAAACTATTCCGATTCAAAAGTTCACAAGCATCATAACAACACACAGAAAACAGAGGCAATTCAAAGGGAGGTGCAGATTTAATTATTACTCTTAAACAGTTGCAGTAGGAGTTGGTAGCGTAACAGCTAGGGAGTTGGCCAATTGATTGGAAGGTCGCCAATTCAAGTCACAAACTATTCCCCGGGCCCTGCCAAAGCTCCCCACTTCTCCTTCATGGATGGGTCAAATGCAGAGGTAACATTTGGTTGTTTTTCCCTGTGGTGCATTGTGTGCTCACAATGACAAATAATCACTCACTTAGTACATTAGGGCAAACAAACCCCAGATGTTACAGGCGAAGACAGGGCAGGGAGGCCACTAGTGGCCTTGGTGGGGAACTACAAGCCTGATCGTCATTCAAAGCCAGTGTCATGTTCAGGTCAGGTTCATGATTCAAAGTGGCGCAAACTATGCCACTTGTAACACTAACTTAATTGGTAATAAACTTATTTTAAAGTTTTACATATAGCAAGTTCTGGTGTGAATTTTTTTGTTTTGCTTTCTAAACTGGAATTAGTTGGTCAGCAGCCTAACTGGTCCACTAAAGATCCAATTTTGACCACCCTAATTAGTGTTTTGTGAACCTTGAAACTGGCGTATCATTTTAAGTTGTGTTCTGGAAACTTAACCATTATTAAACCAGTGATAATGAGCGAAACACCCTCATGAATTTGTCTAAAAGATATGCTGGGCTGGGCTTTTCAGTAGTCAGCATATGGGAGAGCTGCAGAACTGTTGGCCAAGTTTAACTGTGACTTCTGCAGTCTAGTTGTGAGGAACCTGGCGTGGACTGCACATGGTGTCCTGTGCTAAGTAGCAGGAACAGCATGTAAAGTGTTTATATATTTTTTTTATAAATAATTGCATCCTTATGTTTGAGTTGCTACGCTATTAACATAGGACAACAATGGCAGTTTGACTGTGCATGTAATATTTTGATCAGATCTTAAAATTCCACTTTTGTTGAAAATAGTGTTGGTCCAAATTTGTTGGACTGGTTATTAATCTCACATGCACAAAAACATGAAAACCTTTACAAATTGTGTTCTAATTCTACTGATGCATTATGAAGTATCCATACGTATTGTTCCTGAAAGCTTTATGTCTTTTGAAACAAATCTGAAATTAATACACTTCCAGCAGCAGGAATAAAGTGATGTCCAGGCTCTTTAATAACAAGAATGTCAGATGATCTCTGGATGATCTGCTGGAATGTTGCAATCTCAGTTCAGTCAACCCTCAAAATGGTAAAATTGTGTGGTACAACCCAGAAGGCAGTTGGCAGCGTAACGGTTAGGGTGTTTGCCCTGTGATCGGATGGTCACCGGTTTGAATCCTATGACTGCTAAAGGTACCACTGAGGTGCTCATGAGAAAGGTACTGCCCCCAAGCACTGCCCACTGCTCCTTCACAGATTTCACATTTTGTTGTGGTGCACTGTGTGCTGTGTTGTGGTGTGTTCACAATGACAAATAATCACTCATTTGACACAAATCAAATTAATGAATATTAATGTAACCCTTTTCAAGTCAAAAGTGTATCAAGAAAGTTCTCAAATTTGGTGGTCACATGACTCCAAACCAACAGAATTATTTTTTGTTTTTAACCTTAATTTTGGTAAATTAAATATTATTTTATATACTTTTTAGTTCAACAAGCCAGAGTCATGTAACTGAACTATATTTTATTTGGGAGACTTAATAAACATATGCATTAAGGAGAGCATTACTTTGTTCATGTCAATATTAATGACATGTACAAATTTAAATCAGTGAGAAGTTTTCTCCAAAGTTGGGTTTACTTACACTTTCAGCTAATCCTCTAAAGATGCATACACTTTTTTGTCATTATTTCCTAAACAGTACATTAACATGCACAGCATTTACATTGAATTATGTGTTGCATCTAGACATGATTTAAGGTGTAGGTTATATGCAAATGTTAAACCAATTTATAACCTTGAACACACAGCAATTTTGACTAAGGCAAGGGGAGCCAGAACCAATTACCTACGAATACAGAGGGTGCACTTTATGTTGCTTTTTTTTTTTTTTTTAAGCTTTGACATATTTACATATAATTGCCAAAACCAGACAAGCATGCTAGGGGTAATCTTTTTCTTGCAGCTCTTGCAACTTTGCCTCCCCGTATGAAAGTGAAGTAACACTTATTTCTGCCTTCACTTGAGGAGCTAATGCACCTCTCCTGAACAGCTCAGTAAGCTCTTATGCTTATGCTCTTAGTTCATGCACTTGAGTCTTTCGTTCAGGAGTCTTTCACAGGATTTGGCAATAGGTGAGCAGTCTGTCATTTTCATGTTATAAATACTATAAAATACGGTATAGTGAGAAAGCTTCAAACTGTCTTCACATAGCATGGCAAGATGACAAGAAGAACCTAGGCATGATTGGCACTGAACAAAGTGCAAAAAATAACAATAAACAGAAAATGACTATAGACCCGCACCATTCTGTCTCTTCTCCAGTCTCGGCAGACGCCAGAGGGGGAGTTTTTGCCCCTGGACCAGAGGGAATTGGACGTGGGTTTTGGGACGGGAGCCGACCAGCTCTTCCTTGTCTCTCCCCTCACCATCTGCCATGAGATCAATCCCAAGAGCCCCTTCTTCGACCTTTCACAGCGCTCCCTCCTGAGCGAGCAGTTCGAGATTGTTGTCATTCTGGAGGGGATCGTGGAAACCACAGGTGAGCGTCACACAGCAAGCGCTAGACAAACAAATGGACTGGCGTCTGAATGATTCACGTCGAGCTACTTTCGCGGTCAGGAGATTGAAATTAGTACTAATTTGATTGCTTTCATGCCTAAAAGCAGTGGTTTGTATTGTCTGTCTCTGTTAAAATGGATTATTTGCAAGCCTCTTTCTTTTTGAAGGCCGGAGTCTGGCTCTTTCCTAGCTACAGCACTAGCATTATTGAGCCCCTGAGCAGGACCCTCAACTTCAAATTTCCTCGAAGAGACTAAAAAGTTTTTAGGCACTAACGCAGAGGTTTAGTGCGGTACTCCTACGCAGTATGGAAAAATATGGAATTTGATTTGAGCAATTTCCAGGTCTGCTTGGAAAAAAAGGCAAATAGGGTATGGAGAAATATTTGTGTTTCAATACTTTTGCCACCACATTGTTCTCTAAAATGTGGCTTAATATTCAGCGAGGCCCAATTTTTTTGCGATGTGATTTGGTCGTGTGTTAAATCAGAGGAGACTGCCTGGTGTGTTTGCATAGGTCCTCAATTCACCACCAAGTAGATTCATTTTTTCTTTTTGAAAAGTCTGATCCGATAATTTTGTTACTGTAATAAAAATCAGTCTAAGTGAGATGTTATGTGAGAAGTCTCCCAGCAGTGAACCTGACGGTGACAGAGTAACATTGTATTGCAAGTTTAAACAAAGCTGAATAAAAAACTGTACATTGGTAGAGCAGCTGCTTACCCAGGGCTGCTGATACACATTTTGGGCTCTATCAAATATTATGTGCCATAACCTGGGATATTATATGGCGATATACCACAATGTGACAAACAGTACATGTTTACAATTGGATTTTATTCATTTATTTAAATAAATGCATTAATGATATGCAGACTGTGTGCAGACTTGAGCAGGTCATGTACAAATCATGACAAAAATAATAAATGACCAATCAACAAATTAATATAAAAATATAATCGACAGATTAGTCAACTAGCAAAATAGTCTTTATGTAATCGCAGCCCTCACAAAAATATCGGTGATCTTAAGTTTTTAAAAATATGTCAAATAAAACTGCATATAAAATCATTTCTAATAAATCTTATTTAAAAAATACATTATAGCACACTCGAAATTCTAAATTCCCAGGAACTACGGGTGCAAGGTGGTGACCAACCCTGGGCATGCGCCAACACACCGCAGGGCACACACACTCACACAATCACACTCACATTCACACCTTACGGGGCCAGTTCAAAGTCAGCAATTAACCTATATTTCATGCTTTTGTACGGAGGGAGGAAACTGGAGCACCTGGAAGAAAACCCACGCGAAAACACGGGGAGAGCATGCAAACCACAAAGAAAGGCCGGGGATTGAACCCAGGACCTTTCTCGCTATGAGGCGGCAACGTTAACCACTGCACCACCATGCCGCCCTTTTCTTCTAAATATGAAAGAAATTTAAATACAAATCAAAATGTTAATAAACATTAATTTAATTGTTTAATAATATAACCTAAAGTGCAAGCGTAAGAAAATTTATGGGTTTTTTTTTTTTTTTTTTGGCCCACCACCACCCCCCACTCTTTGGAGGGCAACTTTATTTATTTATTTATTTTTGAACAGCAGTTTTTTTGGGGTTGCTCCGAATTCACCCACCCTAATATGTGACATTACAATAAAACAAAACAAAACAAAAGAAGACAAGATAGAACAAAACAAAATAGAGTCAAAATACAGCCGACGAAGGACAGACAGACGTATGTAGACAAACACAGCCCGACAGACACAGACAGACAGAGAAGACAAGACGACACAAAAGACACAGACAGAGACACAAAGCATGAGTTCATATAAGTGGAGGTTGAGTTTAGATTAATGACACAAGGTGGGAAATAACAATACTGGAGAAGAGAAAAATAAATAAATAATTTTTTTTTTTTTAAATGGCTTAAATATTTGCAATTTCTGGTGTGTGTGTGTGTGTGTGTGTGAGGAAGAAATGGCTACATAGGTGCACATCTATATGTATATAATGGGGCTAGTTAACAGGTAAATCGAGTGTGACAATGAAAGGGTTCCAGGTTTCTACAAAGGTTGATGTTGGGTTTTGACATGTGTTTAATTCCAGGAAGATGTGTTCTTTAAGGAGATTTAGCCAGTGGTTGATGTTCAATGAGGTTTCGGTTTTCCAGTTTGACAAAAGTTTCTTGGTGACAGTTAAGGCGACTAGAGCAGGTTTGGAATATTTGGGCGGTATATGAGCTATTGAAAGGTCTCCCAGTAAACAGAGGGATGGAGATAATGGGAAGTCGCAACTCAAAATGTGAAAGAGAGTGTTAGTGACATTCATCAGGAGTGTTAAGTGTGCAATGTGAACAAGTGTCAGATGCGAGTAGTCCCATTTTATACATTTTGTGTTGGGTGATGTGTGCTCTGTGAATTACTTTGTACTGTATTAACTGTAGGTTAGTATTGTTAGACATGGTGAAGGTGTTACTACAGATTTGTGTCCAGAGTTCGGGATCGGGGATGAGTGTTAAGTCCTTATACCAGGCTTCAGTCGGGAGAGATAGCAGTGTCTATGGATGATAACATTTTGTATAACCTAGACAGAATTCTTCTGGGATGGGATATTTTATTGATTTCTTCCACAAGGGTGGGTGAAGGTAGTTCATTGTTAGATATGCTTATTTTGGATTTAAGGACAGATTTTAATTGCAAGTAGTGAAGATATTGGTCTTCCCCGATGCCATACTTCTGAAATAATTGCTGGAATGTGGAGAGATTGTTGTTGTGGAAAAGATGGTGGAGATGAGTGATGCCCTTTTGTTTCCAGGTGTTGAAGAAGAGGGGTTTTTTGTTCAAGAGGAAGTCAGGGTTGTACCATATTGGTGTGTATTTACAAGTATGATATGTGGACTTGAACATTTTATTGGTTTTCCACCAGGCTGTCAGAGCCGTTGAGATTGTTGGATTTTTGAAACAGTTATGTTGTTTTATTATGGAGTTCATAAAAGGGAAGTCTGAAATGGAAATTTCTCTGGCTTGTGACTGTTCAATTGATGTCCAAGAGCTGTTCAGTTGGGTGGGGTGTGTCCAATGGTAAATATACTGGAGTTGATTTGCTAGAAAGTAGTATTGAAAATTAGGGGCCTCAAGACCTCCCTTGGACTTGGGTTTTTGCAGTGTGGTTAGTTTGATCCGGGGTGGTTTGTTTTTCCAGTAAAATTTGGTAATGATGGAATTCATTAAGTTAAACCAAGTGGTGGTAGGCTGTAATGGGATCATTGAGAACAGATCATTTATTTTTGGTAATATGAACATCTTTACGGTTGCTATTCTGCCTAACAGTGAAAGTGGTGAATTAGCCCATTTATGTATTTAATGTACATAAGAAACGCACAGTATTTAAAATTCATTTAAGGGTCCAGAAGTACATGAATCAATATATTAAACTGTAGCTCTTCAACTGTTTAAATTGTCTAATTCTTTATGATTACATAATTCAGTTGGACGGAAATTTGTCATTTGTCATGTATGAAATGTGAAATCTGGCCAAAGCCAATAATCTTTGTCAGTATAGATAAGAGGTTCTATCAAATGGCATAAAGGTAATTGTCTCTTTCTCATCATCTCTTTGTATCGATACCTTTCAAAAGGTATGACCTGCCAGGCTCGGACGTCCTACACGGAGGACGAGGTGTTATGGGGACACCGTTTCTTGCCGGTCATGTCATTGGAGGAGGGCTTCTTCCGGGTCGACTACTCACAGTTCCACAGCACCTTTGAGGTGCCCACTCCTCCCTATAGCGTCAAAGAGCAAGAGGAGGCTTCCTGCCTTCCCTCGCCCGCTCCTCCGCTCACCCCAACGCCAGGAGACCCCCGCGGCCGCCGGGAGCGCATCTTCTCACTGGATGGAGTGCCGCACACTGACGAACCCACGGCCAAGCTGCCCAGCAAGCTGCAGCGCATGAGCTCCAGGAATGGCAAGGAGGCTCTGAAAGCCGGAGGATGTGGAGGAGGAGGAGGAGGAGGAGGAGGAGGAGCGCAAAACGCTGAAAGGGCCTCCAGCACAGGAGACCTGCCCCTTCGCGTCCAACGCCTGGGCTCCCTGGCCGGTCCAGATGAGACTGAGAACCCGCTGCAGCTCAAAGCTCTGAGAGTGAGCCCCGAAGCCCACACACAGTCGGCAGGGGAGCTGGAGCACCACCACAGACTGCCCCTGGTGCCCAACCCCATTCCTGGACCCAACCTAAACCCCCTGCCCGCCGCCCCCATCCGGCCCGAGGACAACCTGCCGGCCAAACTGCGCAAGATGAATGCTGACTCGGGGCGCCGCTGAGCTCAGAACGTAGACGCCACATGTGGACGAACCAAGTATGGGAGGCCACAACTAGAGCTTCTCCAAAAACATAATTTTTTGATACATGCTTAACCTGGACTATACTGTGAACGATGACACAAAGGAAACAGCCATGTCTTGAAAATGCTCCAAAATGGTTACTGTGTACCAGTCTGAGAATCATTTGTTTGTTCATTTTTCAATATTTTCTTCCAAAACTAAAATGAAAAAGCAAATAACGAGTGATGCTCCCATTGCCCATTTAGCACTCAAATAAAAATGGGAAACATGCACTCATGTTGCGTTTTGTTTTGTTCTAAATGACATTTCTGAGTATGTGGGGATGCCCAACCGCTGAAGCACAATGGAAATTTCAGCATGTGTTTTCCTAGGGTCAAACAGCACTGTCACTATGTCCATACAGTCCTCCCACCCGGCCATGGTGTCGAAGCTTCTTCATCTGCGATTTCCGCAATTTTTTAACAGTCTTTTGCGTGTAACGGGTCACGTCACTTGCATTTGATAAAAAAAGGAATATGAGTGCATGTCGTCCATTTTTTTTCCCCCATTGTTTGAGCGTAAAAATGGGACATCAGAAAACAATTTGTAATTTGTTATTGTAAACGAATCACCTGTTTTGTTTTTGGGGTTTATTTGAAAAATGATTGAGTGAATGAATGATATATGGATTAAAACCATCACTGTAACATAACTCTAACGGAATTCAAGTACACTTAATGTCTTCGCAGAATTTGAGAGGATACGTGCACCTTTATTGCTGTAGTTCAGAAATATTCACATGTATCATGCTGTTCTGTTTTGATTAGCCATCTTTTGCTTTTAAGATTACAAGGATACTATTTATTTAGAATGCACTTTTGGGTACGCATAATATTTACAGTGTCAAATGTCATGCCTTTCATCAACGAATATCTAAGTACTAACTAACTGTGCTACTGAGATGCAGTCTCAAGTGATTATAATTATACTTACTAGACCTCATGAGGCATAAATATGGACTTCGAAATGCTACTTCTGTCTTTGCAATATTGAACTGCAATAGCCTATAGTATGCAGGGCGTTTGGACAATGTAAACTTAATATATGCATTTGCCAATATTTTACTCTGTTCCAACCTTAAAAATAAATGATTTTAGAAGGGATTTATGTCTTGTCAGTAGACATTTTAATAGTGCATTTGCACCCTGTGGTTTACAGCTATTTCAATGAATTTTGGCCCAACGTGACAAAAGGGATCTAATTAGCTTTATATAAAGTTCAACCTCGACATCTCACTTGGAGCTTATTGCACTGCCGACGATAAACGCATGACTTATTTACATTAGTGAGTTATTGCACCGCTCCGGAAGATGAATGGGTTATTAATATTAGGTCATCAACGGCGGATATTTACGAGAAATGTGGGCCGTGGCCAATCAGATAGCTATTAGTAATTGGCATCTCCGTGGCAACCTCGCAGCTCTCACCTCGGGCCGCGGGCGGAAGTGAAAGTAATTTGGTTAATTTCCGGCAGGGCATCAGTCATGCAGCCTTTTAGCATGCAGCACGCGGCCGCCTCGCAACTTCATTACTCCTAATTGCACCCGTGGTGGAGGAACTTCTCAGCCACCGTTCATTACCGGAGAGATTGTGGCACTTGTGGCTAGAGAGGATACTACATGGAGTAGGAGTGTAACGATATTTTGATCTGTGTTGATTGACCAATCATCAGTCCATAATACATATTGATCAGGATTTTTATCAAATCACAAAACTGTTTTTCATTTGGCTGGTCTGGTTGAGCTCAGGAATAAAAATGTTTATTCTATTTAGTTGTTTGCTATGAATGGAAGTGATCATGCTAAAATTTTGTCTGATCTTGATTACTGGCTCCTGACTCACATCAAATCGAAATTGGTATTGATCATGGGTTTTCATCCAGTGGTCCGTGCCCGCCGGTGGTCTGCGGTAGCATTGTAGGAGGTCTGTGACATGCTATCCAGTTTCACTACAGGAATCACTTTTTTATTTTTTTCAAAACATTTCCAGGCATTTTGGGCATCTTTATGAACTATTGAATTTAATACAAATATCTAAAAAAAATAGCAGAACCCCCACCCCTCACACACGGGCACACAGTGGGCCACAGACTACTGCTTAGCCTGAGCGGTAGTCTCGGGGACAGAACAGAGAGTTGAAAACCCCTGGTATAGATGCTTTTCACCAATGTCTTTTTTCTGCAGCGCTCAGAGCGCTTGACGTTAAAATCTGTTCAACTATTAGAACAGCGCTGGGCTCATCAATGTCGAAATCGAGGGGGCAGCACATGCACAGTCAAGAACTCACTACAAATGGTGGCGTATCTGGAGCAGCTGGAGAAGCTTATTTTGGCTTTATTTATACAGTTTGAATAAGGCAAAAAAATACAATTATGTGATCAAACCCCTAATTGGTCAGTATGCCAAGATGCGATTTCACTCCATTGTAAAGATAATCTCATTTATGTCGGCTAAACTACCATTCTCAAAGCAATGTTACAATGTTTACATGAAATAGGAACGAACATGAAAGTGCCCGATGACACGTTTCGCAACAAGCGCGTTTTGACCTTTCTCAGCGCAAAATACGTGTTTGATGGATACAGGCCCTCAAAGGCATGCACACAATAGAACTAAACATGTCATCGTTGTAAGAAAACTGTTTCACTCGTTTACATGTATCCATAGAATCCAGCATTCTGAAAAACTTTCACTTTGAAAAATATGCGTTTAAGGTGGCTAAAACTCAGTTTACATGTAAGTGAAAGGCCCAAACACATTTAAAAATTGTGTTTATTAAAATATCCACATATATGTAAACAGGCCCTAAATCACTGTCCACTGAATCAATATAATAACATACAGTGATAAAACTTGAAAAAGTTGCAATGTGGGCTTTTGAAACTAGGGGTTTGGTTGATGTGAGAAGTCAGGGCTAAACAATGAAATATCTGTCACAAATCCAGCTGCAAAGTGTGCGCTGTGATGCAATGAGCATATCACATATCACTTCTGCCAGTTCACCACCAATCAAAAATGCCTAGTAAATAAAATTTACCAAACTATATTGCTAGTTGTAAACAGCTACTCCACAAAAATGACAATTTATATATATATATATATATCTGTTATATATATATATATATATAGATATATATATATATATATATATATATATATATATATATGTACACACACACACACACATATATATGTGTATATATACACACACATATATATATATATATATATATATATATATATATATATATATATATATATATATATATATATATATATATATATATATGTATATATATATATATATATATATATATATGTGTGTGTGTGTGTGTACATATATATGTATGTATGTATGTATATATATATATATATATATATATATATATATATATATATATATATATATATATATGTGTGTGTGTGTATATATATACACAAAAACAAACAACAATGAGTGCCAAACAAGGCAGTAAACACATCCACATATGACAGACTCAAGACAAAGACACAGGGGAAAGGCAGGCTTAAATAAAGATTCAGGGAACACAAGAAAAGTCCGTCTCTGGTGGTCAAACTGGGGATTGCAAGGGCGATTGTGAAAGCAACATTTAAGTGAATGATTATTTGTCATTAGAATAACAGAGCATCACACCACACAGCATCACACATCCATGAAGGAGCAGTGGGCAGCTTTCACAGTACCCGGGGAGTAGTACGTGTGGATGGTATTTTGCTCATGAGTACCTCAGTGCTACCTTCACTTCAGTCCAGAACTTCCATCACGGAGCCAACTTCCCAACTGTTCCGGTACCAACTGACCCACATTTCATTCCTTGATTGCGTTCCTTGTTGCAGTTTGAATAAATTAACAGAATTTATTAGACGATCTATCCAGAGCAGCTTCCGTTTTCCAATTACAGGGACCGGATTCTTGGAACAATTTGCGATTATGTTTCTAGCTCAGAACAGTGTTTTTAGGGCTCTTTTGTGATTTTAAACCCCAGTGAGTTTCTCACACCACTGCACCAGCTTGCCACCTAATATAAATATTAATATATTTATATTTTAGGGCTGCATACATCATGAAGAATTAAATCCTAAATATTTTAACTAGATTTGAAACTCACATGATAATTTTCCTGCTAAAACTGGCCTGTACTTCCTATGATGGTGATAATGATGATGACATTAAAAGCGTTAGGACGAACCGAGAACGCTGGGGTGAAAATAATCACACAGACACTGGCCATAAATCATGAACAGGCAGACCCGCAGCGGCGGAGCTTTCTTTTTTATGGACAGATTGTAACTGACCCTGGCACAGAGAGAGCAAGGTTACTCCTATGTGATGAAGATCTTTCGAGACGCCAGGTCGATTGCCAGCCACAGTCAAACGGGCCTGGACAAATGTTACATCTGAATAATCGTAGCCTCCCTGCTGCATCGCGCTTAGCTATGCATCAGCACAAAATGTGCCTGGAGAAATGGACAGAGATGAAGAACAGTAGAGTCATGGTGAGATTATAAGAATTTAAGAAGGCAGATCCAGCACCTCCATCTCCCTCAATAATAGAAGATAGATTTTAAGATGATTTAAGACCTCACGATGATTATTGCTGCTTCCAAAATATCTTAAACCTGAGCCTAATTAAATTTGCTTTCCTACTGACTGGCTAAAATCTAGCCTGATGGACCATGCAGGTGTTTTCCCTATGGTAGGTTTCAAGTTTCAAAAATCAGTATGGTTTGCTTTCCAGGCAGAGACCGTATTTTGTTTCAGGCAGAAAATCTATGCCTGGAGTTTTTTGCCTCACACTTACCCATACACTCTAAAAACTGCTGAATTAAACTTTGCTCATTTTCCAGCCCAGTGCTAAGTAAAGTGTAGACTAACTGAGCATTTTCTTATCAGCATGGGTGTGTTAAGCGCTTAATCCATCATGCTGGGTTGTGTGTCAAAACAATACAGCTTTCCCTGTGCTGTGATAGCAACTCTCCAGTGACTCTCATCATAGTCTTCGTCATCATAGATGTGGACGTAGAGACATCGTCTTTTTATGGCACTTTTGTGTTCAAAAATTTTAACCAAGGGCGAAGAATGTAGTGTTGTTTTAAATGAAAAATAAATCATCCGGCTAACACAAGAGCCAGCAAATATAAATACACAGAGAAACACAAAAAATAATGTTTACTGTGGCTAGGTTAATTATGTTACAGGCTACCAGAGTAATAAACAAAATACAATAAATGTAAACGTAATATAAATGACTAAAGTATAACTGAAGATATCAGTAATAAATATATGGTTAAAAAAAGAAAAATTACAGCTGTAGTCACTTTCTGTGACTTTTCTTGTCAGTGTACACACAGTTAAATGACATGAATGTTCCCTTTAAGACGTGCATTTCATACCGAGTGTGCCGAGTTAATAGCATTAAGGTATTCTCAACCCAAATGAACCCAAAGTACTGACCCAAAAGCCTCAATCCAGCTTTTGGGTTGTTAAAACAATCAGAATCAATTGAGCCCTTTTAAGACAGTAGTTAGAGAACACTGAAATTGACTTACTTTAATTTAGGCAATACAGAATCTCTAACACGGGGCACAACTGAGACCAAACAGGTCAAGGCCTGACCTCATGTTATGACCTGCAGATGGTCTTTTTTATCATGCCGGCAAAATGCCCACTGTCGTGCTCACCATGTTGTGTAGAACAGATGCCCAGGTGCTTATTAATATATAATGAATACCAAATATTTCAAGATCAAATGCACTGGCAACCCAGCCAATGATGGTGGTGCTACCTGTAAACAAGAAGGGGGTTTTGAGTGTGTGAGTGTGTGTGTGTGTGTGTGTGTGTGCGTATATGAGTGTTTTTAGACAGATCTGAGGACCAGTTGTTGTATGTGAGGACGAGTCATCATAAGAGAAAATGCTTTTATAGATTTTTCCATGTTTTATTTCAAAAACTGAAAGAGTGAAAAGCTTTGCTCTCGGCGTTAGTGGAAGTTCCTCACAGCGACAGCAATATGTGACTGTGTCTGTGTGTTGGGGCTTACACAGACGGAGGTATCTCTGTTTATCTGCTCTCTCCACTGTCTCTCTAAACACGACAGATGTTGAGGGAAAAAGTGTCACAGCCAACATTGTTTTTCTTCCTCATACTGACAGTAGCATCAGGGAGCATGTACAACATTTCTTTGTTTACAAAGAAAAAAAAAACGATAGAAGTGACTTCAGTTTGAGACAAATGCACCTAATGAATCTCCCTTAGCGCACAAATGTCTCAGCTTAGCATCCAGGAGTATGCTGTCACATTTGTTCCCTAATGTTCAGCTAATGCAATTGTCCCTTTAAAAGCAATAAACAGTTGTATACACAAAACAGTTGAATATTGTGCACTTAAATACAAAATTGTACCTTCAATGACTGAGTTTTGGATGTGCAGAACTACAATTTTGTCTAAGAATGTTTTTAGTTGCAGGTCAAACTGAAGAAGTGCATTGTCAGCCTTGGACCTGTTAAAACAGTCGATTAAAGTTGTCTGTCCATAGACATACTGTCTTATAGGATCTGCCAGTAGATAGAGATCGGTTGTGCAGAGCCTTAGCACTTGATCTTTGAAACTCAATTGTACTATGAATCAAGGTTTCACTATATGTGCTGCTGGCCTGCTACACGGTCAGCAGTTTGAAAAGATGTGGTGGCTGGTTATAAAACAATTGATCTGCCCTTTGATACTCAGTGGAGGAAGTATGGTAACTAATGCAATGGAAATGATTAATTCATTAATTGATCCATTTTTTGATAAAGCCCTATAGAAACATGGTTCACAGCAGGGTAAGAATCAATGCTTCATCAAGTCTGCTATGAATTCAAATCTCCTGGCTCACCTCACTGAGTCAGTGTTGTTCCATCAACGTGCCCTAATCTCATTTCTGTGTATTTCCAAAAGGAAGTTTGTAAATCATTACGTTCAGCCCAGCCGCCATGCCAGAGCCCAGGCCAGTGGAGAAACTCAATTAAACAGACAACTGCTATTACAATGAATTTGTGCTGGACAAACTCAAGCCATCACACTAAGAAACACACCCTTTAATTGATTTTTTTTTTTTTTTTCTAAACTGAATGTATTTTAAGCCTTTCCAACAATTGTCATCAAGGCATCAGGAAACATTTTTCCCAATTTTATAATGTTTATTTTGCTAGAAAGACTTACAGCAAATCAAAACAGAATGGGTGGAGAAAGGGCTACAGTTCCAGATATTCATTTCAGGAGATGGACGGTGCCAGGTGTCCATATGCATGAGGAGAAACAGTGGTGAAATGTCAGCAGTGCAGTGCTGCATGTCTGAGCCACGAGTCGAACTTTTCCTCACTGGAAATGACAGGTTCTCTCAGGGCTCCCTGGAGAAAAGTAGAACAATAGAGAACAGCTCATGGGCCAAAAAACACAGAGAGCCACTCATTCAGCCAAGAACTGGCCATGATTACTCTTTTCAGTCCAGTCTGGCCGTGTAATTAGCCTCTCCAACAATCAAGAGTTACAACCAGCAAACATTCCTCCCACTAATCAGACTCCACCTTGAAACAGAGGAATACACAGGGCAAGGGGATTCATTTACGAAAACTAGAAGGGAGAGAGAGAAAAACTGAGTGTCAATGACTATACAGCAAAACTAGACATGATCCAACACAGATATCCACTTACGTGGAAGGAAACATGGTGTGTCAAAATCTATGTAAAAATTCCTACCATAACAACAGATGCTGTCTTAAATATATAAATGTACTGGTCTAAACAATCATGTTCCCAATCAGGGTGGCCAGCTTGGTGCTTTTTTCAGTTGTTTGAAATCAATCAAGTTGATTACAGGGCTGGTTTTTGAATGGATTTTCTCAATTCCAATTGCAAAATACAAGAAAATCGCACTTGTGAACACAGTTACTTGGGTTTTGAATTGTGATGGCGGACTGGGTTAGCTTTTCTTGTATGTACGGTAGTTTAATTTTGTTGTTGCAGCTTTTCTCAAATTTACAGTAGTCTATTTTAATATGTGCATCTGTTCTCACGTTTACGATAGTCTCATTTTAATTTGCGCATCATTTTGTGCTCGTATGAATACCATAAAAAGTCTCCAATATTTGTATTTGTTACATGTCTTACAGTAGATTCATTTAATATGTGTTTATATGTTTCTGATGTCTTATGTTAGTCTTGCATGGTTTAGACAAAACCTACACTGCTGGGCACAAAATGAGGCAAACAGAGTTTATCACAGTTTCTATATGTACCTTTTTATTTGAACAAATACGAGGGGAACAAGCAAGAAGCAACTGCGTAACACAATTCAGTTTAATTAGTGTCCAATTAAGTGTCAGAGGGGCATACATCAAAGCCACGCTTAAGGCCAGATCATTTAGGATCATTTTGTGGGAAGCAATCAGACATGAATGGAACAGCACTGACACTGAAACACTGAAGCAGCACAACACTAAAAAAAAAAAGGCTGTAAGACAGCTCGCCCAAACAGCTGAGTTTTCTAAAGACAAACAAGGGAAGAGCCACCCCCTTCTAAACAGTACACTAGCTACAGACAATGCACATGATATTGTGAAGCACTGTTTCTTATGTCGCCTGGATTTGTTAAACAAGAGAACGAATCTTATGCAATAAATGCATAAGAAATTGTGCTTGTTCCATTTTCCTTGTCCAGTAGTGTATATGAATCATATCTAATACATTTAAATCTTTTCATATGGGAAGTTATCTTGTACATAACCATCCTTCCAGCTTTAAATATACCAAACCTTAAAATTCAATATCTCCATTATGACTGGTTAATCTAACTAGTCATAATATGCAACATATGTATTTTTAATTTTACTAGCAATCTTTTCCATTTATTAGCATGGAAGCCCAAGATGCAAGCTAAAACAAATGAATTAAAAAAGGACTAAAAGCTAAAAGGACTTTGACCATACAAACCCAACCAAACCTCTGGTCTATGCCCTGAATCTTAAACTAGAAACTAGGACCTCCAACATGAAACAAACAAACCAATATTAACAACACACACTGACAGACACAAAACCAAGACAATAAGGAGGGCAAGCTTATATACAGGCAAATTCTGGTGTTGAATATAAGGTCAAACAAACCATAAATGAGCAAAGGAAAACCAGACATGGCTGTAATAAGTGGCCTAGCAGGGGATTGCAGGAGCAACTGTGGTCCTGGGAGAATAATTTCATTGTAAACGCAGCACACAGTGCACCACAACAAAATGTCACCTCTGCATTTGACCCATCCGTGAAGAGGCAGCACCTTGGAAGCAGTGCTTTGGGACAGTACCTTGATCATGAGTACCTCAGTAACTTGAAACACCAACCCTTCCGGTATCAACTGCGAATGCATGTGAATGCAGTCCAGCGCTACCACAAATTATGCAGTAAAGTAAGTAATTACTTAGTAGTAATTTGGTGGAAAAGTAATTTACACTGTGTCCACAATAATTATGCAATTGAGTGTTTTTTCCTTCACTATCACTATTTCTGTGCACATTCTCCAACTCCACGCTATATAAACTTAAATGCTTAGTGGTGTTTCCAGAAGTACCAGGTGTTCAGTGCTCAGAGACATGGCACAAACCTAAAAAAACTGGACCTGGTAAAGTGTGTGCTGTTTTGCTCTGTTGCTAACTTGCTTTCTAATGCACTACATTCTAAAGTTGTGCTATAATTCATACACTCGCCTGCACTCTTATATCCGTCCATTAAGAGCTCTCCTAGTGAATAATCTATACAGTGCACTGTATGCACACATTATTCAGAGCAAATGCACATGGGTTTCAGGTCAGTCATCTCTCTGAATTGGCACGACTAAAATTTGCTTTAAAATCTCTAACATTAATCAACACTCTATTAATCAACTATTGCATTCATTGCTTTATGAAAAGATTATTCAGAAAAAGATTAACAGATTAGTCATATGCTCTCAGGTTGCCACTAACATCATCAGCAATAATGACAGTCCTTGCAACAGCCTGGGAATTCTTAATTAGTATTCCTTTCTAATTAAATACTACCTGGTCTTTTTAGATGCAAAACCTGTTTTGTCATGAGAGCACCCCGACAGACTGAAGAACTCATAACGAGCTTTAATCTTCAGCTTCTCCATTACAATGCATCGTCTTGGTGCAGCCTTCTCCAGAGAAAGTGGTGGATGAGCCCTTTGTGTATTGTGGTGTCTACAACAGACACATAAGAAGCACAAACAAGAAACTAAATTGAAAGCACATTTTCCATTTATCTCCCAAGCAACAGACATTGGAGAGGGTGCAGCAATCTAGAGATCAGATGCCTCTTTAGCAAAGATGGTTTTGTGGTTAGTTCATGCTTAAAAACAGTTTTAAATTTTGAATGTCCTTCAGTAACAACTAACAAATCCAGTGTGATCAACAATTGAATCATATCTGCATTCATAACTTTCACTCAATTGCATTAGCAAACACCATAACAGACTAAAGGTCTCAAGAGCTTATTCATTCAAAACGTGTTAAAAACTTTGTCAGCTTCCTCAAGTAGAAGTGCACCAGCACAAACCATGTAGGTGGAGAAGCTCTTTATGTCTTAATTTTTATATCTGTACAACAAACACAAGCGAAGCATGAACAAGAAAATGAACTGAAATATTATTTATCTCCCAAACAACAGATATGGGGAAGGGAGTAAGAATGGAAAGACCAAGCGTCTCTCAAGCCATTATGGATTTGCAAGTTATGGCAAGTTCACACTTATTGTCAGCATCTAAGACTTCAAAATAAGTGTTTAAAATTTTAGATTAGTCACTAACTTCACCAATAAGCCATATATTGTGCAAAGTAGTCCCCATAACTTGTGAATTGCGCAACATTTTTTGGGGTATTAATCAAGAACCCAGTGTGACTGAAGATTTAATCAACTAAGTTTACATTTCTTGCAATCAAGTATAAGTGCAGAAAGTTCTGTTGTTTGTTCATTATCGATTGCATTACTTTTGAGAGACTTAACAGCTCCTGCACTGCTTCGATTTAAGCCTTCAAAATTGTGCAAATCCTCTTTTAAATTAAAAAAAAAATCTGCCAAGCCATGCATTGTATCTGTCATGCTTTGAGAGGAGTGCACACACGCGACAAGAACAGAGTCAGATACAGGCACGAGTGGAGGGTTTATTAAAAGACCAGAACAAACAAAGCCACTAGGCTGATCCTTGAACAATTGCAACAAACGACAGCTAAACAATGAACCTAGGAAAGCAGGAAAAACCAGAACACACTGCCATACAATGGCACAAACAAATGACAAACACAGACAAAGGGAAGATGAAGGCTAAAATAAAGAATACACAGGTGAGACAACAACTAACAAGGGGAAACATGAAGGGGTTACTAATAAGGGGTAACATAAAGGGGTGATGCACGGTGAAAGAGGGCAAGACTGACTAGAATTAAACTTATGTTGGCATGTTGGTAAACAAATGTCTCAATGTTTCAGTATAGATGTCTTTTTTTACAGGAGACTTAGAGTCTTATTTAACTGTTTTGAAGATTAAGCATACACCAGAAATCCCACTACATGGGGAGGGTCTCACAATATGTCTTTGAAAGAAATATCTAGTCAGTGCAATGCATGTTCAACGCTATTGTGCTGATGCTCATTCGTTCTATAAGGCTTGGTACACATAACTATCAGTGTGGTCAGGCTAAACCAACATTGTCACATTTGGGTCAAGAGCCAAATTTCCCTGCTTGAACAGCTTGGCCCTGGGCTTCCTACTGGTCACAGGATCAGCAGGGTGATATGGAGGAAGGCAGCATGAGGCATCCTGGAAGGCTTTCAGCAACAATCACTGGCCGTTCTAAAGTGCAGCCAGCCTATCATGGGAGAAATGTAATCAGTTCCAATCTTCATACATTGCATTGACGTTACAAAACTGTAGCCACCGCCATATTGAGTACCAGGCAAATCGAGTACATCGCTCGTGTCCAATGAAAATGAAGTGTCTATCTATCTATCTATCTATCTATCTATCTATCTATCTATCTATCTATCTATCTATCTATCTATCTATCATGCTTCTCATAGTCATAGTGAGTATCAAATCTGCTCCAGACTGACAGCTAGATGCTCTAGCTAACGTTACCTGTAAGGCGTTCACTTCAATTAGGTTAACTATCGATGTTATAAATTTTTCCCACTTGATGCCAGAGAACTTAAGAGATACACCGTAAAGATCACTAATATTGGATGTAATCTGTATGGAGTGCCTCCAGACGTTTTCCATCAACTCGCATTCGCTGACACTATCTGACTTTTCCTTCCACAACATTTACATCTGCTTGGTACATAAGCCATCTTTATATAAAATATAGCATCTCAACAAGAAGAAAATCTTTTTGCTTAAAGGAAAGGTAAGTCGTGTTATTTTGATGCAAACAGTTGCTAGCGCTATCTAGCTGTTGTTAGCGTAAATTGTAGAGCAGGGTTAGATGGGTAAACTGAGGGATGAGCAATGTAAGAGTGATGTGAAGGCTGTTAAGTCCCGAGTAAACTACTTTTAGAATTACGAGAGGTGGGTTAACTAGCCTCCACGCGTGCTCCTTAGTTGTTTACACATTTCAAACTTATGCGCCGTTGCCTGTAAACACTTTACACTTCAAGATTTTATTTTAAGTGTGCCATTTTGTTTGTAGTTTTAATCCTTTTACTTAACTTAAACTTTACTTAAGAATAGTTACTTCATTCACAGCCATTGATATGAATATTTATTGATATCTTAACATGTTGAAATTCAATGACGTGTTGTTCCTCATCGACAGACTTGCAACAGCTACACAGCTTATTATTAGAAGCTGTGTGTCTAACACAAGCACAGTACTGAATAGGCCCAGTACTCAATATGGCGGCAGCTACAGTTTTGACGTGCGTGTGACGTCAACTGCAAAATATCAGTAGGGAGCTAATGTGAACAGTCAGTAGGTCATTGCTTTCACACAGACTCTGAAAAACTGGAATGCATTGTTAATGTAAAAACAAGTCTTACGAAGTGTTCTTTGTAGAATCGCTAAAACTCACATTAATGATTGCATTGGTTAGAGTTGATCTGTTTTTGCTATAGCAAAATTCAGTTGCTCTCTTAAATTGAACAGAGCCATCAGCCAAGATGTTGCTAATTAAGAACCCGTCAAAGCATCTTCTCTGACATTCTGCCATGGAATCGTGAGTCACCCTCCTCTCTCCCAAACTTCCTGATTCCGTTCTCGTTTTTCTGTCTATTCCATTTGCATTTGATTCGATTAAACCTCCTGACCTGACTCCGGGCTGAACCGACCGGCAGCTTCAAAAGAGCCAGAGTTATGGGCATGGAAGGGAAAGCATCGGAACAGCGTGAGCCGAGAGTGTGAGACGCTCCTCCCGACACGGAGGAAGCCAGACTGCATTAGCTCCGGCAGTCTGTTGTGACTTGGACTCCGAATCCAATCTGCAGGCAGGAGGCCGGGAGCTGCTGTGAGCTATCAGCATGTCACCAGAGGGAGAAACAGGAACATCGACGGATGTCTCCCTTATCTGTATTCAAGGAAGACCAGTGACAGCCTTTTCTCATGCTCATGAACTGGCAAAAGCTTCTAATTTTCATGCTAGATGTGAGCAGAAACTTCTGACACACATGTTGAATGCATATATGAACTCCCTGACCGAAATGAATTAATGAATACATGTTTAACTTATATGGCATCTTCCTAATACCTAATAAGTGATTAAGAGACAATGTTGCTCCAATTCAACTAGTATCAATGTGCAGCTCCACCTGGATGATGCTATAGCTGCCATCCTACACCAGTACACTCACCACACATCAGCCGAAGTGCTGAAAGGTGAATGAGAGAATTCACCAGTTAGAGATTGGGGACAATTAGAAGGCCAGGTTTTAAAAGGGCCACGGTGGTGGTTTTATAAGAACATTTTTTTGAGAAAAAGAACTTTTGCATGATCTCAGAGAGCCAGGACCTTGGTTTTTGTCTCTTTTTCATGTCTCAGTATCCCCATCAATTAACTAGAGCATAGGGATTCACACAGTCTACAAGATGGCATCCCCTTTTGGTTCCTCTTCCACCATCAATTCAACTTAGTTGGTCTCCCATCCAGGAACTGGAGAGGCCCAAACCTGCTAAGCTTCAGACAAATCAAGTCAAGCATGTAGTATGACCACTGGAAGTGCTGACAAATGTCTAATCAAGTCCATTTGAAAAGAGTCTTGTAAAACATATTCCCTAAGGGAATCACATAAACAATATAAATATATAGAAGTATGAACAAGAACACAAACAAAACTTGGGTAAAGTACTGAGCAATACAGCGTGGTTGAAAGTGCCATGGGCATTCATTTTTTGCCCCATTTATGCTCCATTATTGAAACCAGTGCACCCCTGTTCATTTCTAAAAGCTAATTAGGTCTTGTATCATAATTCTGCTAAATTGCTCCAAGCTCTGTCCCCTACCCAAATAAAATCAAGCAAAAGTTTTCATTATCAAGGGCACATCCGATGACTTTTTCTTCTTCTCACTCACTTTAATAAGAACTTGGGCTTTCATTAGGCAGCTTACTGTTTCATACAGAGAGAATTATATAAATAATTCATGGTTCCATTAGGCCAACTCCAAATCTGACAGGCCACAAAGCACATCACTGCAGAAGTGAGTGATTTCATACAGCAATCAGAATGATAATGAGGGCCACTGTGATATAGGCAGATGAAAAAAGAAATTCTTCCACTGTCTGTGTAATTAATATTAGAGCCAAGCATGTCCAAAGACAACTCATAAATCAAGCAGGGCTCAGCCGAAGACAAGACAAAAGTACTTTATTTAATGTCTTACACAGCTGCAACGCATGCTTCTGGAATTACGGGAAGGTAGTCAAGAATGCATAAGATGTTCTCATGCATAAATAAAATATATTCTTTATCACCACTATGCATCAGTTTGATAGCCATCGTGGATGGAACACTTCTTGCAACAGAACATATTATCTCTATAAATTGTAAGCGCTTCTTTCACCCCCTTTTATGCGTATAAGTACGTGCATGTGTGTGTGTCTTGCATGCGCCTGTGATTTAATGGCTTGTCAGAGTATTGATCACAGAAAAAGAAAACAGATGGATAAGGTTGGCACTATTTTATTCAGTATGAAGATTGCTGACCAGCACCACCAACACATGCACGTACACACAAATACACACACTCTTCACTGAAAGACCATGTTCACACTCCCCTCTGACAAACACACTATATAGCAGCGCAAAGAGAAATGTCTTGTCTACTGTCAAAACCCAGTGAAACGCTGCTAAAAATCTAGACAGAGCCACTTTAACCAAATGAGAGATCTCTGATGAAAACTCACACCCCTTACAGTCATAGACCTGTTTAAAAGGAAGCTTACTTAAAACTTCATTTTCAAGACCCAATTAAAAGAAAAAATGACTTGCTCAAAATGTCCATTAGCTTTTATTCAATGTTAACAATAGCCTCAGTAGCCCAAATATAGATATAGATGAATCAGATATTGCTGTCTAATGCCAGCATGGTTAAACTTTAGAAGACTTGACAAATACTAGTCATTTTATCTGCTTTGAATCTGAATTCAAAATAATTCTCTTCAACCTTAAAATAAAAGTAGCCATTAAATTAAAAAATAAAATAAAATTGAGGAAGCCATTATTGTTGCTCTTTTACAACACAATATGTTATATATGGTGCTAGCAGATTACAACAAAATTATGAAATGTGAAAAATCATGGAGATAGTCTACTGCTCCATAGCTGTATGTCTTAGCTGTATATACTAACATATACAGCCTTACAAATTTATTTTATTTGTGACTACCCTAAAGCTGTGGCCATGCCAGTATTTTGTGCAATCATGGTTATTTTATGTTTCGAATCAGCATTAAACCTAGAGGAACCTACAGTATTTTATATACTGGGCTGGGCAGATCATGACATTTCAAACTGTGAAAAATCACATATAGCTGTTAGCTACGAGACAGGAAAATACAATACACAATGTTTGGGTGTTGTTTAGAAGCTAGCTGAGCAGTTAGCATACATGCTAACAAAATGCTGCAAATTCAGCTAGAATATTGTTTGCGTTCCACAAATTCTTAATTCTTAAATACATGTGAGCTGCCTTTAGTCTTAAGTTGCTTACATGCAAGGTACAGACCTATTACCTAAACTATTAGTCTTTGTGGAAGGGATATATGTTATGGTGGGAAACAACTTTGCATGAGTCTAAGAATATGAAACTCTGCTTTGAACGTTCAACATTGAAACAGCAAAAACCATCAAATACCACCATTAACCAGCTTGAAATCAACACGGGCCTATGTTGTATTTTTCAGCAGGGATTACATGAATAAGTGAACAGAGCTCATATCCAGCCTGCCAGTCAGTAGCCTGATGAAAAAGTATCTTCACACCCAGGCAGAGATGGGCTCCCGGCCCAGAGAGCACTTACAGAACAATCAGCGAGCGCTTGAGCAGCAGCCCCGTGCGAAGAACACCGATTTGAATATTTAATTGCTCACTAACTAACACTTTGGCCATTTGCATCATAGTCAATGTACCGCATCTTTAATACACTGCTGCTACCTTCCAAAGCTTCCCACGTCAGTGCTCTATGACTCATTCGTAGTACAGAACACAAGATGTATTTGCCTCAAGTTTAACACAAGGAGGGAAGTTACGACACAGCGATGAGGCCAGGCCTGTACAAATCTGCCGTGGAGGACAAGATCGTTAATCAAAATCCTACTGAGAAGATCTGATCATAAATCATTTGATTCAGGGAAAAGATATTCAGGCAGCCAATGCATGAAAATTTCAGGTTAAGACACATTTTAACAACGTAGTGTCTTGTCTTGTTTTCGGTGGGTCGATAATGCATTCTCGGTTTAAACATTTTAGTGACATTTTTCACACGGCAAATGTCAAAGATAATGGGAACTTTAAGCAAAAGTCATGTCCCAATTAACTTTCATTCATTTCTAGTCACATGGGTGCAGTTCCCTTTTTAATAATCCTGTATTCACTGATAGGCTTTAATACTGGAACAGAGGAGCTCTAAGCTAACTGCTTCTTTAATAAATGGACAGCACAGCCACGAGTGACACAGACAAACACCATCTGCTCGCGATGAGACACCATGAATAAACAATCCGGTGCTGCTATAGACCTCCAGGACTACAGGTCAGTAGAGGAAAACAACAACCAGGCATGGTGAAAACAGGTGGTGCTCTTTTGACCGGCTTTAATGGGGGGTTATAGGAAAGCCTGGTGGGGACTGAGGATTTTGTCTTGCTGGCTTCAAATTTCAAGGTTTCACTGCTGTTTAATTTTACGCTTTTAGTTTTTTGATGGGGTTACCAGAGTCCATAGATGATATTCAGTTTATTTCAATACACTATAAAATTTCACATAACCAGGTTTCATTTTGTTCCTGAGCCCCACTCGTTTCTTTTACATAAAAAGGCAAACACCAACAAACATGGAAACCAACAAAACAGTAATAGCACACCCAATAATGTCACTAATGACAAGCAACCATGAGCCAGAAGCCCGTGGCTTTATATATACACCATGAAATAGTGGAACAAATTAGATGTTGGTAAAACGCATGGTCTAAAAAGGCCCATTACAAACAACTAACAAAGGGGAGAGCACAGAGGCCCCTAGAGGCCAGACAGGGCAAACCTCAGCAGTAGAAGAACACCTTTGAAAAAATGCAAACAAATATTACATAACTTGTAATAAGTTTACATCTTAAGTTTACATCTTACATCTTTACGTCTTTCCCTAAGCACAACTTCTATACAAAACTACATTTGGATCTTTATATATATATATATATATATATATATATATATATATATATATATATATATATATATATATATATATATATGTAGAGAGGAGAGAGAGAGAGAGAACCCTGACAGCAAATTAATTTCACAGTTTTTAAAGAAGCATGACTCCCTGGAGTGTGTTAGTATCTAATTGGATTGTAGAAAATGGGGCCACTGAGGAAAGCACTCCAACTCCCTGGAGCCCAACCCTGTGGCTTTAAAGGCTTTGTGGGAATTTGGTCTGATTTGGTCCTCCTGGTAAAAGATTTTTTTCTTCAAATGCAAATTTTACCATCTATGGTACTTGACCTGCAGATGGTGTAGGGGATCACATTTGGGACAGATAACTTAAAGTAAAAGCCTTGAATCTACTAAGATGGCACATAAACATCTACATTTATACCTACATTTTTTCTCTTTAATATGCAATTATGGTAAAATGAGTACTAGACATGACTGAAGATTTGTTATATGATGTGGTAATATTAATGTTTTTTTTTCTTTTTTAATGGTGAGACATGTTGACCAGCTTGAAACGTACATGCGTTGGACTCTATGATCATTAGCCTATAATCTCTTTTATGCAGGCAGCTATTTAATACACAGAGGTCTACTGAATCCCTGTGTTTAATAAATTTAACAGGAGTTGGATAATATCCAAAACATGAAAGGATTTATTTGGTAGTTGACTGAGGTTTCTTAATTAGAAGCAAAGTAGCTTGATAAGTATGATAAGTAGATGGCCAGTCTTTGTAAACACATGACTTCACAACTACATTGCTCTTCTTTTTTCCCTCATGTTTTGCTTTACTTTGCCAAAACTTCCCTCTACATCAGCATTCATGGTAAGAGTAATGTTCTAGCACAATCCAAGATAAGACCAGGACGCATCCCAAAGCAATTGAGACACAGAGAGATGGAAACACAGATTCTGTGTGTCGCATCCGATGCTGAATCAGGAGCCTGTTCCGCCAGGGACACGTCTCAATTGCTTCCTCTCTCCTCCTGCTGGTCTCTTGACAAAATGGCACCCGGGAGCCCAGATGATCAATGCGGTTAGCCATAATGAGTCATTGCGCTTAAGTGTCCTCAGACGAGGCAGGGCAGGGCTCCGGGGAAAAGGGGAGGGCTTGAGGACGCCACGTTAGAAATGAGATGGAACACGAAGGACGAAAGCATGAGATAATTAAATTAGTCTGACGTACACGACCTTTACTATAAACGCCCGTCTGCTGCTGAATATGAAACCCAGGATGACAAACGACCCAGCAGTTTGCCATCTTCTATTATTTGAGCTGGGAAAAGGTAGCTTAATTCTCAGATAAAAGCTATGCTTTACAGATTCAGAAACAGTTGTTATTTCAGGGCATCTTATTCAAATAAGCCCTTGTTTTTTATACATCATGCATGGGCAGTTAGTAGCGTAACGGTTAGGGAGTTGGCCCCATGATCAGTGGGTCACCAGTTTGAGTCCCGGACTGATAAAGAAACTACTGAGGTATTCATAAGCAAGGTACTGTCCGCTAGCACTGCTCTCCAGACGCTGCATGTTAGCTGCCCATTGCTCCTTCACAGATGGGTCAAATGCAGAGGTCACTTTTTGTTGTGGTGCACTCACTGTGTGCTGTGCTGTGTTCACAATGACAAATAATAACTCACTTAAATTCACATTCACTTCAAATCAAGTAAAGTCATATCAGAGTTAAAACTAATTCTAATGTATGTTTTGCAATCTGAATCTGTCGACAGAAGGAAAATGATCAAGCCCCACGTGGTGGTGTTAGAATGACATGTGAGTGACAGGTATGTTAGGAGCATTGACATTCTTCATGACTTTGTGTCATAAAATGTGGATTCCCCTGAGAAAGACTGACCCAACAGTTCAGTCTGTCAACAGAACACAAGCCTCCAATCTCATCCATATCCGTGTCAGACAGAAATACGAGAAGGCTAAACTTGAACTTTCCCCAGCATCTATTTCTTGATTTCTCTTCCACAGGCTAAATCAATTAACTGGAAGGCTCTGCATTAATGTAATGTGATACTCATCCAATATTAATTCATGGGAGACCTTGATGACTGAATGGCACTGGATTTATTTTCTGCAGAGTTCCATGCTCTCTGGCTTCAACTTTGCCACTCATAGTTGTATGATAAAACAAGGATTGTTTCAGCGAATATTTGATTTTGAGGGCACAAACATCCTCACATGCTCCATCACAGACGGGCTGTGCCACGTGCCATTTCCAAAGCATGTGCAACTCTAGGCTACCGACAGTGCTGGAGTCCCATCTCACCGAAAACGAGGATAAACAGCTGCCTATGTCTTTATGAGACGAGTGACTTCCTGCTATGCATCAACATTTAACCACAAAGTCATTGAACAACTCTGATGGGTTGCAAGGTGAGTTGCTGTCTCCTGCTGTGACGTTAAAAGTGTACATTGATGATGCACACACACATACACACAAAGTTAGAGAAAGTAATCCCAGCTATGTTTGAGCACCAATGTTGGTATTGAACAGTCCCTTTAAAAATTCATGCAATCGATGGGCGAAAAGGTGTAGAAGGAGACAAGTTCACATTCAGAAACACATCAAGGACACAGGCAACATGAGCGTCTCATATCAGAGAAGGAAATAGCAGCTCTATTTGACACACAGTCCCAGTCCAGCTTGATTCACCCACCATTGTGGTAAGCAAAATTTATATAACCATCAAGCATTACAGAAAATAAGTTTGAAATAAAATTACCACTGAACATAACCCAAGAACTTTAAAAGTTAGAGGGGCCCATCGCCTGGACAAAGATTAATGGCGGGCCTCTGTATTTCCCCAAGACTGAAATTTGCAGTGAGACTTTTAGTGTGGTTGGGGATGTTATTATTCAAATAAAGCGAGTTCCACTTAGACAAAGGGGTACTGAAAAATACATGACTCATTTAAAAATACATGCAATAATACAGAGTGCTTTCTCCCACACAAGAGAAAATGTGTCAGGGAGAGAGAGTAAGAGGGAAAAAGAGAGTAGTGTGAATTATCCTGATCACAGGTGTTGAACATTTTCTGTTGCAGGATATATTACTGTACACTTACTGCCCACTTTATTACGAACACCTTGTACTTACACACACACAGAACATTGGACACTTGCTTCATACTGGCATTTTTAGAAGTACAGTCAGATACAGTAGCCCATTTTGTGCTATTCCATCAACACTATTTAATATCAGCCAGTTTCTGACCCCAGATGACTTGCAATTGGTGGACATTTTAAACACAGAAGAGCCAATGATATTGTAGATTGTATTGTGTTGCTATAATTGTAACACAACATTATGGCTGTGGGTATTGTATGTATCTTCATGCATTTCGGCATCTTAGAATCTCAAAGACTGTCTGTGCTTATTTGTTTGCATTTTTTTCTGTAGTGTTAATTTTTTTGTTGCTTTTTTGACGTGACTGACCAAAACACACAGACAGTAATGGCTAATTTGAAATGCTGTAAAATTCTAAAAACACCAAAAAAACAAGAGTGTACTATACCAGTTTTCATGTCCTTGTTGTGGCTTTTGGAGAATTACAGAATCAAATATAAATATTATAATCTATGATTATAATTGTTACAAAGCATTCACTAGTTTCGGTCCAAATATTTAGCAAATGGTTTCCAGGGTTGACACTAAACACAGGGAAATGACATTTAGCCATTATGCAGGTCACTGCTGGAACAAACTGGCCATTAAAATTGGCCTGCTGTAGTCAGTGTTTTTTAAAACAATATAAAAAACCCATTCTTATTCTTCTCTGCCTTTTATTCATCAGATGGTTCTACTTTAAGCTTACTTCTTTTATAATGCTTTATTTATTCGTTTGCTTCCTTTTGTAACCCTAACCCTTTTCTTGCATCATGTCAACTGGATAGTAATTACATATAGAAATTTGTAATTATGTCCTTAATTATTGTATTTCTGTAGAATTTCCTGGCCTGAGAGAAGGTGCTCTATAATTATACTTGTTATGCCAAGCTGTTCATTGCACCAAATGATTTAAACTCTCTATAAATGACTAAATGAGATATTATAAATGTTATAAGCTAAATGTCACTATTAAAACACACATGTAGGTTACAAGAATTGTAAAGTATGTGTTGAGAGTTTGTAATGTTTTGCCATATTATCTACCCAATTTACCCAGCTCTCAAGTAGCTTTGATACACAGTGCAGCAGTCTTCCAATGCACATACCCAGAGGAAAGCGACGGTTTCAAGGTGAACGACCCGTGAATCCACCTCCACACAGCCCGAAGGTATTAAACCCTGAATTCAAGGCTGCATTATGCACTTGCCACATTCATATGGTTGTGTGAAGAGCTGCAGTGTCCGGCTTCAACGCAGTACAAATGAAACGTCCTAAAGCAAACAATATAGGCAATGCCCCAGATGATTTTAGGCAGCTGAGTGTGGCAGATTTTCAAAAGATCTTTTTTAATGCCCAAATGGCTGTTGGGACCAGCATACAAATTGCTCACTGACCAGATAACTGCATCAGTCATGCATCTTGTAAATATGTTTTACATCCAGCTGAGCCTGGCTGCATTGGTCCAGTGACTTGGAATATAATTGTTTATAGACAAATTAAACACTTTGTTGGCAAGTCAATATCTAGTGTGTGTTGGCTCCTTTCAAAAGTTCATCACTCTGTGAAGACTTTACCCAACTTGGTCAACCCGTTCACAAATCATTAAACCTCCCACCATCTCACCACAGAAGAGATGAAATGAAGCAGTAGAAATTTAAATGTAAATGGCCTGCATCTCCTGGAGCTTATTTGAGAACACACGCTGTGTTTTCTCTAATGAGCAAAACAAGCGGTTTACATAAGCAAATGGCCATGTGCTGGCTTATACAAGCAGACAGCTGTTTGTTCAAACTAGCCAACGATGACCGTAAGTGAATTTAGCCCCATCTGCAGGTAAGTTTGACTGCCGAAATAGAACCCACAAGCACACACATGAAACATGAACACACATGAAATACAAGTATTTGCACACATAAATGAGCCATACATTAGGGAAGAACAGTGTGTTGTTTCTGCATCACCATCGCACATGTTCAGAAGTCACAGCGAATGAAATTTTTTTGCAGCTTGATACAAAAAGAAAATTATCCTAGTTCTCAGGTCAGACTGGCCAGGTATTAATAAGGGCAAATACAGAGGGCATGAGTTCAGCGATCAAGGATGAAAAAGGCATCTTGGCACAGTGGTCTGGGCATTGGGCAACTTTACGATCTGGCTGGGGAATGTCAGTGGCTCAGTCTCTGCCAACTGTCTGTGGATTACCAGTCAAAAGAATAGGAGAAATAAAGTGAGTGGAAATAAATAAATTTCAACTTATAGGATTTTGAGTTCACACAAGATTCAGCTACAAAAGGCACAATAAACAGTTTGAAATCCTTGTTTGAGAGACACAGTCTGTCAGCTGAACTCCAGAGCTGATGCGGGTCAGCCTGGGGAAGAAATGTGGCTGATGATCCAATGGGGCAGTTGGTGGCGTAATGATTGGGCGTTTGCCCCGTGATCAGAAGGGCACCAGTTTAAACCCCGACCAGTAGATACCACTGAGGTACCCCAAGGACTGCTCCCCGGGTGCTGTCCTCTGCTCCTTCATGGAAGGGTCAATTGCAGAGATCATGTTTAGTTGTAGTGCACAGTGTGCTGTGCTGTGGTGTGTTCACAATGACAAATAATCAATCAAAAAATACACTTGATTGGTCTCAGGCCTGTGGCAGACTTATCCAATGAGTTCTGGGGTACTTTCACTTTCAAGATAGTTGTAGCAATGGACATTTAGGATCCCAAGAACACATTTCATACAGAGAAGGTAAACTGGGGCTGCGGCCAAACAGGATCTCCCCTGGAAGCCCAACTGAAACACAAACTAAAGAGGGCTCTCTTCTTATTGAAGCAGAGACGGGCAGAAAGACTTCAACTGACACCCTGTAAAATGGTCCACAAGCTCCGGAACACAAATGAATGGCTTTTTGACACCGGAAGATCATTGTCCAGACCTGCAGCTATGTATGTCCATGACCAAGCAGATCCTATATACATCGTATGCGACCAGGTCTTGGACGACACTGTCCAAGCAGGTCAAAAGTAGTTACGGTGGAGCATATCAAAGGTGCGACCAATACCTGTGTGTCGAGTGTGATAGGAGACGTGAGTCCACCCCATCAGAGGTTCACATAAACACTTTGGTAAGTCTTCTCAGGAGGAGATGTTACTGGGGCAGGTGTGCACAGTGAGTCTTGGGCTAGGTCCACAGTGATTTCACATTGCAGTCTCATGGCTAGCAATCCGGTAACTTTAGTATTCAACATTGTGTTTTCAAGTTTGTTGGGCTTTGGTTGTCCATCTAAATGAGAGTGGGTTCTATGAAGCGCCACTGCAAGCTAATCCCATTGTTGCTGTAGTCTGTCAGGCTGTTCTATTGGAAGAAGAATGTCAGCTGAGCCTCATCTGTTCATTTGTCATGGTTTGTGGTAAAAACAAGAAGCTGGGGGCCCATGTGATCAACAAGGTTTTCGTTTCAGAACATGTTTCAAGGAGATCAACGATATACACAATACTCAGTGAGGCACACAAACACAGCAAATCCAAGTAGCAAGAGCGATTGGAACTGCTATATGGGTTGGCTGGAACCTGACTTGTGAGGTCTTGGATAAAGATCAAAAAATGATGTGCACTATAAGAAATTCAGAGTAAAAACTTAGCTTTTAAATTATTTGAATTTACATGCATATGAAATAATTCAGATCAATCGTCATATAGAGTTATTACGCAAGTAATTTGGCCTAAAATACTCTACAATTTATTTCACAATATATATGGCAGAGATTTCGCTACGTTGTGCAGCCCTAACACACATAGGCATGTGCACATGCACAAAACAACACCAGAGTGCACAACACGACTGCAAATAAAACCCCTTTAGGGCATTCACAAATCATTCTTGCATGTTTTAATTGTTCTAACATATTATCATGACACGACACAATCAAACATACAGTAAATCTGTCACATCATGATACACTGTGCCTTCTGAGTCCACCCTGACACTAAATCAAAATAAGACTTTCATTCCAAGCCTTCAAAGGAAAACCTATTTGTTATAAGGACAAGTGTGTACATTCATTTATTATTGGCCAGAATAAAAGATTAACCAAGGTCTGTTCTTGCTTGTTCATTTGTGGAAAACTCACTAACCCTGCTGGGAAAATGAATAATTCAGTCAAAAGGTAGAAAAGAGAGGAAGAAGCATGGTCCAATTTTCCTCCCATTCCAACTCGCTCTTGATATTACATACATGCCTATATGACGGTATGACAATGATTCCAAAGTCCAAGACCCTAAACTAGACCTTTTCTGTTATGATTCATGCACATACAGCCATGCACCACATTGACATGCAGGGCTGAAGAGATCCTTCAACTGCTCTGTTTTCAATAAACAGCAGCACCAAGTTATAATTGAAACATTTCTGAGAGCTTTGACTTAGACTAGACAAAACAAGATGGCAGAGCCCTTTCGTCTTTTGGGCAGTTGGTAGCGTAATGGTTAGGGCACACTCACTCTGAGATTGGAAGATCGCCGGTTCAAACCCTAGACCAGTAAATGTACCCCTGAGATACTTGTGAGCGAGGTACCGTCCCCAGGTGCTGTCTGTCAGGTGGATGGGTCATAGATGGTTCAAATGCAGGTCACATATCATTGTGGTGCATTGTGTGCTGTGCTGTGGTGTGTTCACAATGACAGATAATCACTCAATTTCACTTTTCAGTTGAGATTAAGCGGTTCAGGTAATGAACAAATGACAGAATGGATATCAATAGGGTGGTGGTCTAGTGGTTAGAATACTCGCCTTAGGACCAAAAGGTTGTGGTTTCAAACCCTACCTCCAACACTACCATCACTTGGTCTCTGAGCAAGACCCTCTCTGAAATTAGGAAGAATTATGTTTGTGTCTACAGAGTTGATTTAAGGCATACAAATAGCTTGCTTTCTACACAGTACTTGAACTGTGTTGGGTCATTTTCTTACAGTAGGCTGAAACAGGGTTTGCTAAATGTTAGCATTCCTTATTCAACATTCTTTTTATATTGTAGAAATGTTTCAATTTGCCAGCACCAAAGTATGCCAGACCATCACATTTCCTTCACATTTCCTTCTGAGCCACTTCAGATGTTGTTCAGCACTTCTCTAGCATCTGTAAGACCCCAAAATCCTCAGACTCATATTCATATCTCCATAACAAGTTTTACTGTCATCCATTCTTTCTTTTTTGCCTATTTAATTTTAACTTTTATTGGTCAGCCTCAGATCAGACCTAGTGTATTCTTTGTTATTCTGCCTAGAAGGCAAGTTTCACTGTTGAAGATGAGACTGATGTATTGTGTAATTATTTAGTGAAGCTGACAGTTAAGGACCTGAGAGTTATCTGTTTCTCAATGACTCTGATGAATAGAGCCTGCTGCACAGTTGTGCATTTGGGCCTCCTGCTTCTCTTTCTCTCCTGGTTAGGCCCAATTTGTGCTGATCTGTGAAGTGAGTAGTGCACAACTCTGCAAGCAAAGGTCAGTTTCTTGGCAGTTGCTCACATGAAATAGCGTCTATTCCCAAAACAGACTGTAGAGTCCTTGAAGAAAGCACATTCCTTTTTCCAATTTTGAGACAATAACTGATCCCACAAATGAAGCAGGTACTCACAGTCCTTTTTGCCTCTTTATAGAGCACAATAGTTTTCTTATTAGGTGAAAGGTTTTTCTGATTAACCTTTTTATTCCTGAGTTATGATCCACTAAAAAGCTATTGTTGGTTCTGCCTTTAAGTGGGCACCATGCATCAAACAGTTTAGAATGAGACTTTTAACCTGATAACAAGATTAGCCCCAAAATATTTAAATACTGTATAGTTAGGGTTTAAAAAGACTCAAAATACAGTAAGATTGACCACCATTAAAACAGAATCACTTATCTTTTAGGAACGTTTTAAGGAACTTGGCCATTAAGTTGTTCTAAACATCTAGAAGAAAGATAAAAGATTTTGTTCTTCTAAGGATTTATTCTGTTCCATTTCCTGTGTAATCCCAGACCAAAAGATCTTGAAATTCAAGACTCTGTGGGAGTCACACAATCTTTTCCTGGCTCCTTATTTTTTGAAAAATGCTTACATTTTATATTTGGAGTCACTGTCCTGCACTAATCAGGCACCTCCCTGCTGGTATTGCGTGATGGTTAAATATCTGTCCATAAATTGAGAAGACCATTAATTCTGGCCAAACATGCTAGATACCTCCACATTGCTTCTTTATTTTCTGCAGACACTGTTCCCTGTCTCTCTAGGCCTAAAACATTGCCTTCTGTTACAGACAAATATCACAAATTTGGACTCATCATTCCAGAACACCTGCTGCCATTTTTTCCTGCACTCCATTTCATGTGTTTTCATGTGCATAGACAGGACTTTGTTTCAAAATCAAAAGCTTTTTCATGAGCACCCCTTCTGATGAGACCTCTTCTCTAGACTGTAGATGCTTTGAAACATATTCTGATTGTAAAAGGAGATCACCTTGAAATGTCACATTTAGTGCACCGATGTCCTTGGCCATGCACAGTATTCTCAGTCCATAAGGTTGGCTCTTTCTTTGTTTCTGCAGACAGCACATCTCAAACCAACTGTCTGTCTTTAAATCGCTGCTAGAGACCTTGCTGATGCAGTAAGGTCACTCTTTGTCGTGCTGTTTTGGTCAGACTTACCTGTTTCAATTAATTGTTTTCAGCAAATTCAACTTCTTTGTAGAGAATGTCTTTTCCTTATCCAGTTTTAATCCTCATACAAAACTAATTCTGCTTGATTTGGTGATTGTGTTTTAAAATACTTGTTATTCTGTTAAACATTAGCACCCATTTGATATAATAATTTATTTATCTATTTGGCTAGATCCCTGCAAAATCCTTAACTATGTGCAAATAAACCTATGAAGATTAAGAATGCATTAAAGACAAGTGTGATCAGAACTGAATATTGATTTCCTTAGTGTCTCTAAGCACCTACTAGGTTGATAATTAATATATTAAAAATATAATTATATTTGAAAACATACTTAAAGGACAACTTTTATAGTGCTTACATTTTTTGCACAGTGCTTCTATTCTCTTTTATAATTAGACCGCTGGCATTTTCCACTTAAAATTCCCTCTGTCAAAAACTCTTTGGTAAATGTGAATGGTATTCCGAGAAATCAGCAAACATTAGGTTTGGATAAAAAGCTTTTGAAAAGATCTATTTTGTGTTAATTAAAAACTGTACTTTCAGGGTAAGATTGCTAACGATTGAAAATAATAAACTCCAATTGTAGCTTAACTTGTGAAGATGAGATTAACTCCTTTGAGATCAGATGAAACAGACATTTCTTCTTTTTCAGGTTTTAGTTTGTGAGCAAAAAATAATTATCAACCTATAATGTGTATGCACTTTAAAACTTGGGAGTTTCACTTAAGGATATTCACACAACAAAGCGTGAAAGATTTCAAAAGCCAATGTAACCCTTTGACATTTTCTAAACAAACTGATTTAAACTTAGGTAAACATACCTGATGCACAGATGTATATGTAACCTTGCAGCAAAAGTTGCCTCTTTTGCCATATACTTTAAAATGAATTCCAACTATATATAATCCAAGATATGGGATATATAGAACCAGAACACATTAGTCAATACATGAAATGTCTTCTACTGATGTTTTTGTTTCCTTGCCATGACAAATTCCAGCAGTATGAAGGAAATAAAAAGTACTGGGGAAGATACTTTTAAATGTTAGAAGTTCAAGGTACAAGCTACTTACGATTAAAAGTAGCTGAGGCTACAATTTTAATACAGCAGTTAACCAGACTATAAATGTAAAAAAGTGACTACCTACATTAAAACTGTAATAATTTCTCAGTGGACACAAACACTTAACTTCGTTGGCATTGTAAAATAAGCACAGCTCAAAACCAGTACAGACAGTCTACAAATCCAAATTGGAATGCAAAAACAGACTATAATTCAGAAATATAAAACAATAATCAGTATACAGAAAAGTAGAACTGGAAACCACTCAATATGCAGTCCAGGACATTGCAAACACAGGAGGTCAAGTGTGCGGCAGGATAAAACTCAGGAGAATCAGATCTAGTAATTAGGGTTTGTTGTGAAGAACTGGAACTAAAATCTGGATTAGACCGTCCATGTGGAGAGGGAGACTCTCTGTTGGATCTGGACTGGCACCTTACAGAAGCTATTTCACCCAGTAGTGCTTAATATTTGTGATGTAGGATACTCTTGATTTTTGTTCAAATTGAAGCATAATGTTAAAAGTAATATGAAAAAATATATATTTTGAACAAAGTCAAATCTCATTGGTTTCAATGGAGTTATAGAGGTAGAGATTGTTTTGATTTTCAGCTTGCTTAAGTTAGTTGTAAGTTCTGCACTTTTCACCTTTCTGAATCATATCATGATAAATATGACAAAGGAATGCTGCTTTCATCTTCACCAAGCTGGATTCCATTCAACTTGTGTAGTGTGGTAGCCCATCAGATGCTACTTCTGCCAATTCAACACCATTCAGAAACACCAGATTAAAAAAAGGTCTTTATGGAGAAATAAAAAGGATTTTGTAACTGTCTGGTGTTTTGCACTATATCACTAATTGTAAAGAAAAGTCACAGAAAAGCAACAACAACTTAAAAGTAGCTTCACTATTGATGATGCACAGTGGTGGTGTAAATGCATCATTGCCATTGCCAGTGTTTTTTTGGTTTTTTTTTTACACCTTTACAGCTCCATTTCAGAGCTGGGCCAGCTACCGAAATAAATAAAAACAATGACCGAGCCCCCTACCCCCCCCAAAATACACCTCCTGCCCTCTCCACACGTAAACGTTGCCTCATCTGTTTTTACACATCCAATTCCCCTCCACCTTCATCATCTTCCTCCCTCTCCCCTGCAGCACTTTCCTGCAGCAGAACAGTAAACAGCCTGCAGCCAGACTCTGTAACTTTTAATAATTCAAATCCGACAGAATGTACCACACATTCCAATCAGCGCTAAGAAGGAAAAGAGGATGGACGTAGAGCCTGAGACGACACTTTTTCTCTCAGAGAGATTCTATGTCGTCCCACCTAGCAGTCACTCCAAAGCCCATAAACTCTCCAGCTGCGATATCAGCCATGCCGGAAGCGCGAGTCCCTCGGGAGCCGTCTTCAGTATGCATGAGGCTTGTACGCAGCCTGTCAGTGTGTTTAAGGTTGCCTTTGAAGCTTGCGCTGATGACACAGTAATTGATGTTGAGCAGACAGGAAAACGGGCAGGGTTTCTTTGCGATGCGCCGTGAGGCTGGAGCTAAAAAGCTGAGCAGTGCGCACACAGCACTATGCTAATATCCAACACATGGAGGAGGAGAGGAAGGGTCTAGAATGAGTTTTTTCCTCCTTCAGCTGAACTTAATGTTCCTGTTAATACAGTGAAGCGCTGACTAATATGGAGCACGTTAACAGTCGGACTCAAGAGAGGGGAGTAAGGGCTTACTGGGGCAGTAGCCAAGACCCTGACCTTAAAGCGGTCTCAAATGATCTTAATAAGCAAAAAAAATCATTTGCTTTACTGCAGTTGCATAATTTGAGTGAACTCTGCAGTGCAGAGTACTGTATGGAGATCAGTGGCGTTTGAGGTTGGCTATAACTAAGTAGTCATGGTGGAGAACAAAACATATGAAAGCAAAATCCAAAAAGAATGGAAAAGATCAACATGAGAAAGATTTGCTTAAAAAGATGCCTAAACTGGAAGTAAGTTTTATACCAGTGATCAAAGATGCAGAGGGAGAACCATAAGACTATAATGTGAAGCAGATACATACTCAACAGCGCTAAGCACTGCGCCACTGTGCCGCCCCACAGCATACTTTGTCTCTCATTATTCAAAAATATATGTAGTAGCCTGGTCATTAACTTAACTTTATATGACTGAGACAGTTAATGTGTGTTCAAAATGATACACATTCCACCACCCTTAACCCAACCCTGTGTGTGTGTGTGTGTGTGTGTGCGCAAGTCTGCAGCTCTGTTCATACACACATTCAAACACAATAGCACATACAGTTACACACTAAGTCATACACGACCTCCCTCTCTCTTTCTCACATACATGCTCTCTATCTGTCCTCACTTCCTTTGCATATAAACACACACACTTATGAATAACGAAAGAGGAGTGTTAAGTGTGTGTGTGGTGTTTGTAGGCAGAGTCTGTGGGCCTGCTATACATCTACAACCAAGCATGATACACACAATTTACCGTGCAATTCTTCTATCACACGCACTCTTGCCCTTTATTCTCACTCTCTCACACACATACACACATACTTTCTCCCCCGATGTCATTCTCACAACACACTTTTCTTCTTGTCTGTTATCACCCATCACTAAATCAGAGGAGAAAACATTTAAAGAAATTATTGCCTGTGCCTGAGAAAGCGAGGTGCAGTTACCAATCATGATCTCACTGTTTCTGCAAAGAGAGAAAGAAAGAGAGAGAGAGAGAGAAAGAGAGAGAGAGAGAGAGAGAGAGAGAAGAAAAGAAAAAGCAGCAGTTCTATAAACAGAGAGCAGTCAGGGGAATAGGAATACAGAAACACACTTCAGGAGGCGAAAGCACACATCCAGGATGCTAACTGCACATTGCTTATTGCGAACAATGGACTGTACCCAGAAGCACATACACTGTTAGACTCACAGCCATTTGTCATTGTGTGTGTATGTGTGTGTGAGAGAGAGGGAAGAGAAGGAGAGGAAGGGGGATTGAGGGAGTTAACCTCCTCTTTATCATGTTTGTTGTCATCAGGCCTCTAAAACAGTAAAGCCGCTTGTCACCTACGCAGGTCACCTGGTGCCAGCTCTCGTAGTGAAGTCAATTAACTCCATTAGAGACAGTGTTAGCCCCTCAGGCAGTGAGTACAACAGATCACTTCATTACCAGCCTACTCCCACCCAACACACACATCCAACTCCCACACTCTCAATTCCTCTCTCAAACACATATTAGAAAAGATGGTGCCAGAGATGTTCCAAGTCAAGTCTTATGTATTTGAGCTCAAGTTCACGTCAAGTATCAAGTCTCTGTGCTCGAATCCAAGTCAAGTCTCAACTCTTTGTGGAACAAGTAGTCTTTGAAATTGAGGCCAAGTCAAGTCTTTGAACGGTAAGTCTAAGAAAGACTCACGTTTTTGAGTTCAGTGCAAATCTCAAGTCTTTGAGCTTGAGTCCAATAAAGTCTAAAGTCCAAGTAAAGTCCCATGGCTTTCATTCTTTATTAGTATAAACTGAATTATGCCTGCTAAAAAAGAATGGAATTTAGCTTGTCAGATTCTTCCTTTAATTTTATACACAAGAACATAAATAAAATAAAAACAATGATTGTTGACAAGTCCTAAATCTTGATTCTGAGACAAATCTGGAGTCTTTTGATGACGAGACTGAAATGAAGTCAATGTGAGAGTGACTTAAGTGAAACTCAAGTCCTAATCGCCAAATCCCTAGATGGTGTGTAACAGTAGGTCAGTTGGATACAAAAACACAGGAAAGAGAATTTCATCCGTGCCGTGATTCCACTAAAAACGGTTAAATCTAAAACGTTATTGCTTTTGACAGCGGCATGCCAGCTTCACGGTTTCAGCAGAGACCCTGAGACAGGGACGCTTCAGTTTAGAATGGGATAGAGGAGATTGCGCCAGAGTGTGAGCAAAAGCCCGGCAGGGGGAAGAGACAAGAACAGAGTGGGTCAAACTCTGTAGGTCAAACACTCACGAGGAATGAGATTAACACTTACCCCAAGAGGAATAACACACAGATACATAAAAGTCAGAGAGACAGAGAGCGCTAGAGAGAGAGAGACACACACACACACACACATCAGGATACTGCACTGCATGCTACCTGTGAACTTAAGGTGCTTTTTCCACTAACATGAACCGAGTCTGAAAGCACCACACTGAAAAAAAAGTTTTTCCATTACACATAAAGCAACCAGTTCCTGTACTGTCATAGTCCTGTTGGTAGCGTAATGGCTAGGGAATTGGCCCTGTGATCGGAAGGTCGCCGGTTCCGTTCCCGGACAGGTAAAGGTACTCATGAGCAAGGTACTTTCCCCAAGCACTGCTCCCCAGGCGCTGTCAGCTGAGAGATTCCACGTACCCTGCTGCCCACTGCTCCTTCATGGGGCTGTATCACTGTATCACAACTTTCTGAGCGGTATAAATGTGGACATGAGAACAGATGGAATAATATACTGTATGTGAATTAATATTTAAAAAAATGAATGCTGCATGCAAAAAAAAAACTGAAAGAAATGATTTTTATCAATGTTTCTACTGATTATGGTCGACCTAGCTGTTACCTGAAATTACATGAAAAAAGGATAAAAAGGAAAACTGTGGTTGGGCTATTGACAAATTGAGCTGAAAAAGCCATGAATGTTGTCTCTAACAAAAAACTATGGAAAAATAAGAAGAAGAAAGAGGATTGCTGGGTTCTCTTTATTTCTTCTTTTTCTTTGAATCAATAACAGAGCAGATGATAGTGTAACAGTTAGAGCATTGGCCCCATGTACCTTCCCTAAGTACTGTTCACCCAGGCATTGCCAAAAAACTGCCAATGCAGTGTGCTGTGGTGTATTCACAATGACAAATAATCACTAACTTAATTCAAATTCACCTTTTAAACATCACGAAACAGAAGTAACTGATAGAGAAATGTTGGAGTAAATAAACATCTGTTTTGACATTAGTGTTGCGCTGCAAATGTGACAGCAAAACTGTAACCTGGCTAAGCCTTGTACAAGGAAATACAATGGAAAAATTGCAATACATTTTAGATACAGCAGGGTTCCTGCACACCTACAGAAAGAGCCAACAGATGTGTTTTGCTTAGCTGTAAGGACCTAATCTCCTACAACATGGGAAAGCTTTTTGTGTCTTTGGCTGCAAAAGTCAAAACACACACACACCCAAGCAGAATACTGCACCATATACTACTTGGCCGCAGGTGTTCTAAACCATGTGTATGTGTGTGTTTGTTCAAGCCCAGAGCATTGATCCAAAATGAAATATCGATCAGACAACATACATATTGTAACACCCCTCACCAAGCTAGTGCAGAGACATCGGCTGATTGCGTCACAACTTTTAGTGAGCATAATAACACAGGCTACTGTGGGCTGTAGGTCAGGAATCAAAACATCAAATATTTTACTTGCTTCTTAATCATTTGATAGGAATGGAAGTGATTGTGTTAAATCAGCATATGGTATTGTCTCCTATCGATCGCTGGCTCCTAAATTGAATCAATCAGAAATTATAGCAGACTTTGTGATGGACAGATATTGATTATTTGTCAAAACACATACACATGCTTCAACAGGATAGTGCACCACATTCTACTTGTGGACAGAGGTGCTGTAAGGTGGGTGGGTATTTATGCCGTTGTGGGGACCTTAAAATCACTTTTATTGTTTTTTTTATGGTTTCGTGGGGACATTGGAGCAGTCCCCATGAAGAAAAATGACTTTATAGAAAATGTGCTTGTTTTATTTGAGAAACTAAAAGAGGTAAAAAATGTGCTTTTGGTTACCAAGGTTAGAGTTAGTTGTAGGTGTAGGTCTAGTCATAGTCATAGTAACTGTGTGTGTGTGTGTGCTTGGGCAGGTTTGTAGGTATTTGAAAGAACCTGATCATCCTCTGAACACAGCGATACTACAGATTTGTGAGGGCATTTTTGTGTATGAAGGTCCTCATACAGAAAACTGAAAAAAATAAAAAAAAAAGGCTTTAAGTGTCAAAAGATTAGCTTCTGGTTACTCAAGGTTAGGGTTAGAATTATTTAGATCTAGTAATTATGGAAGTCTATATAAGTACTTCATAAAGATAGCAAGACGGTGAGTATGTGCCTGTGCTTGTATGTGTGTAATGGTATTACGCAGGCCGGGGTCTGGAGGTTAATGATTCGTTTGGAGTTCCTCCTCCTCAAGGGCACCTTGCGTGCGGACGGCAGTCACTGGGCTGACAGGGTCATTTGTCATACGGCTGGGAACAAATTTAGTCTGCAGCATCCGCAGCGCCGCTCAGCTCCTTAACCCGCACTCTCCCGGCACCCCAGATCCCCAGCCAGCTGAGAGAACAACCTCAACCCGACATTACACAACATAAATCTGGAAAATCTGCCTACGTGGAGCAGCATGTGCTGTCGGGAGGCTTATCAGACATTTAGCTGTTAGCAGCAATGTGATTTGTAAGTGCTCCGAGCGCTAGTAATCGTGTAGGTGGCAGTGGACAAGACCTACTAATGATTTTTAAACACAACATCCATCACAAGCCATGGCACGATCGATGGGAGACACACTCACCAACCGACATGGACGCTATCTTCAACACTGAGGAGAGTCGTTTCTTGGGTCAAGCCCCATGATGTAGTTTCAGCTTTGTCAGTCAGGTGGTACCGTTGGACGAACCCAGTTAGTAAAGCCTGGGGATGCTTTGGGAGAGCATTGTGAGGTAGTTTTAGCTTTGTCTGTTAGGTGGTACCGTTGGACGAACCCAGTTAGCAAAGCCTGGGGAAGCTTTGGGAGAGTATTGTGTTTGTGTCAGAGTGCATGCACTGTGGCATGTAGTGTTGCAAAAGCTGCTGAAAATAGTTCAGGCCCTCCACCATGAGGTGGTGGTGGTCTAGTGCTTGGGATGCTCGACTCTGGTCCAAGAGGTCATGGGTTCAAATCCTATCTCAAGCACCGCCATCATTGGGTCCCTGAGCAAGGCTTTAAACACCAAGTTGTTCCAGGGAGGCTGTCCCCCTGTAATTAGAAAATGGAAGTCTCTCTGGGGGCGGCACGGTGGTGCAGTGGTTAGCACTGCCACCTCACAGCAAGAAGGTCCTGGGTTTGACCCCCAGGGACAGTCGTAGGGACTTTCTGTGTGGAGTTTGCATGCTCTCCCCGTGTTTGCGTGGGTTTTCTCCTGGTGCTCAGGTTTCCTTCCACAGTCCAAAAGCATGCACTATAGGTTAATTGGTGACACTGAATTGGTCCATAAGGTGTGAATGGGAGTGTGAGTGTGTGTGTGTATGTGTGTGCGTGCCCTGTGGGGTGTTGGCGCCTGCCCAGGATTGTTCCCCGCCTTTCGCCCGTAGGTTCCCGGGATAGGCTCCGGTTTCCCCATGATCCCAAATGGGATTGAGCGGTTCGGACAATGAATGAATGAATGAAAGTCTCTCTGGATAAGAATGTCTATAAATGTAAACACAACTGTATCCTCAGTAACCAAAAGCTGAGAAACTCTTTAAATTTACAATGTAATCAATACTTTTTGAGTAATTTTCCTCAGAAAGCCAGCGTGCATCCCTGCCTTTCATTGTGAGAACAACTCTTTATATACACATTTTTTTTTGCTCTCATCTGTCTCATCCCCTAACCACTCAGTCACTCACTAAACAGCAGGGAGTATGATGTAGTGAGTGCAGGTGGTAAAAAGGCGGAGATAGAAGGTGCGTGTGTGTAGGTTTCGTGTGAGGGTAGGTTTGTAAGCTGACTTGTGAGGATCTAAATGATTCAGACATTATTAGAAATAAACTAAGAGTCAAAAGATTTGCTTCTGGTTTCTGAAGTACATTTTAAGGTTAGGTGTAGGTCCGGTGTTATTTCGAAGTATAATGGGTGTTAATTGAAGGACCTCACAAAAGATGGTAAACATAAGTATGTGTATGGGAGTGTGTGTGTGAGAGAGTCAGGAGGGAGTGTAGCAGAGTGGGACAATGGCGAGAAAACACTCATCCCAGCAGCAGGATGAATGATCAGCGGCACTTTATTAACCGTAGAGAGAATTTCCGAAAAACATCCTGTTCATTATTCCTGTGGCCTAAACACAGCAAGGGGTTCACTTAGCAGTTCGAACTCACCCTTCACCTCTCTCTCGCTCTTTCTCTCGCCCACCCACGCGCTCTCGTTTATCTCTTTCCATGATGGATCAAACTCATTACGTTGTAGACGGAGGTATTGAATAGCTGCCCTCAGCGGCGCGGCGCTTCTCCTCCCGCCGCAATCATGCCTCCATCGAGGCCTGCCGATCGCCATTACGCCGAGCGGCGCCTCCATTACGCCGGAGCTAGCGAGTGTGACGAACGAATCAATCCGGCATGAATGAAATTAAGCCCTCGCGAGGCGGCTACACCTAGGGGACTAATTAGCGCTAGAGTTTTTATAGGTTACGTCCCACAAACGCTTTGATGTCGAGAGCAAATCAGATAAGGGGTAAGTCAGTTTTTTGGTGACATTGGTAAACAAAGCTGTATAATTATAGCCTCGTCTTAAGGGGAGGAAAAAGTGGAACGTCTGAGCGTTCGCTTACCGCTGGCGCTAAATTTTTTCCCCCACTACTTTTCTACTGAGGTATTTCAAGGGGATGCTGAAGCCGATAATTGAGCGTACTGAGAATTAAGTGACTGTTAGATTTGTGAGGCTGGTTGGATTTGATAAAAACTTTAGTAAGAAATGTGATAAGATGTTAGCAGCAGTGTTGGGAAAGCTAAATTTAGACAGTACTTTTGCAAGCTACAGGCTAATTAAGATTAAAAGTAGCTAAGCTACAACCAAGCTTAATGTTTTAATGTAGTAGTTAGCTACACTTCAAAAAAAATATTTTCTTTTCTTTTTTTGTATATAGCACCTTTCATACATTTGAATGCAGCTCAAAGTGCTTTACAAAAAAAACAAAGGAAAACATACATTAAGAATAAATTAGAACAGTAAAAAAATTAAACAATAAGAACACAAATATGACAAATATTAAAATTAAAAAAATACAATCAATCAGACCTAAAACACACATAAAAAAAATATTAAAATATATCTAAATATAAATATAAAACAGTGATTACTAACTAAAAGCCAGGGTAAAGAAGTGTTTTTAGATGCTTTTTTAAAATATTGAGGGAGGAGGCCTGACGGAGCTATAGGCAAGCTACAGAGAAACGATAGTTACATAGCTACATCCATGCTATTCATACAGTAATATTTAATATTTGTGCTGTAGGATACTCTTGCCTATCAGACACCTCTTCTGCCAATTCAGCACCAATCATAAACACCTTTGTAAAGAAAAACTTTTTGCCATGTTATATTGCTATGTAGAAAAACTACAGCATATTTAGATGTAGCTTGGCTAATATTAAGCTTCTAAAGTTTGTAGCATTGCTAATTTTAAGTAGTTACTCTTAACTCTGCTAGCCAGGAGAAACAACCTTTTTTCTCACTAGTCTACATACACTCCTTTTTCAACTCAAGTTGTATACTGAGAATTTTGTACCATATTAAAATGGTTTAGAATTATTACAGCATTTCTTCTATTTGAAATAAAAAAAAATTGCCCCAAATGATTAGCTGTAGTAATCCAGTGGCCCAGACTTGAACTTGGACTTGGACAAGCGAGTTGACTAGCTTTGGAAGGGTGACGGTTTGGAAACTTGAGGCCATATTGATCCAGGTCCTTCGATAGGGTCAATTTAGTTCTCTGTTAAGGTTAAGTGGCTGTGGCTCAGGCCTCAGTGCCGCTCGGCTGCCGTGTCTTTATCCTGTTGAGCATGTTGCTTATCGCTCCCGAGTGGACGAGGCTTGGAGGCTCGAGTGGCCGCAAGGCAATGCTGCAGCCAATCTGACGGCTGAACGCTCACTTTATCTTCACACAATAGCGCAAGGATGCGGCAAACACCGACAGCAGTGAAGAGAGAGTGGGGTGTGTTGCGTAAACCCCCCCACACACACAGTAGAGGTAAGAAATGAAAGGAATTACATTTGGATTAAGGCACAAATTCATCTTAAAACCCTAGCAGCTTTTTTCCAACTATTAATCTCCTCAGTGCAGCATGAGGGACGAGGAGGAGCCTGCGGAGGAGCCTGCACTGTTTTTGAGGTGTGTATGTGCACATGTGTAGGTGTGTTACCACTCTGATGAAAGGAAAACAGAAAACAAAAAATCTCATCGGATACTGTGGATATATTTGGCTAATGAAACATTTGTTCAGATTTTATCCACATCTTTATTTTGGCTACTGTAGGATTTAATAGCAAAGTGATATTTAGCTACAAATATTTTTTTCCTTCCTTCCTTCCTTCCTTCCTTCCTTCCTTGGTGTCTCATAAGCCTTCTGCTGACAGTGTTATATTTTAACAGTTATTAACAGTTTTTAGCTAATAAGGAACCTTTTTTGACTAAATGTCTTGCAAAGCAGTATTTACTGACAATCAATGCTCCCAATTAGCATTTAAATTCATGAAAGCTCTTTTGTGATAAATATGGATGACATTCCAAAAAATTAGAAAAAGCAAATGAAGGAAATACATTATCAGCAAATAAAAAACAGCATAAAGTTAAAAAAAAAAAATAGATTGTTGCACATGAGAAAACTAATATTCAAGAATTGTATTAACTTTTTGATGAATTAGTGATCTTTCATTATCATTCTGCTGATATTTTTATTAATATCAGCAGATTGATAATTTGGGTTTGTTTATCCAAGTTTATGTAACTATTTGGCTACAACAGCCATACTGAGCAACACTAATCAATAATACCCTCTAACAGTACTGTTACTCTCTCTCTCCCTCCCTCTACTAATGAAACAAATGAAATAAATAAGAGTATATATTCTCCTCTCTCATCTCTCCTCCTAAGTCCTGTGGGGGTGGAAGTAACATCTACACATTTACAGCAAGCTGGACTAAATTAGCAAGTGGCAACCCTATATATACAAAGCAGTAGCTGAAGGAGTGAAGCACTTGTACTTGAGTAAAAATTAATTTACTACTTTTATAGTAAAATGATATTTTGTTACTGAATACGCCTACAGTAAAATTAATATTCAAATGTTTGACCGGCATTTCGGTAGCCTGTGTTGATATGTGAATGACAGTCCCCACAGTAGCCATATCATTTTAGTGAGATCATTTTTAAAAACATGACTTCACAAACAAACAAATTAATTAATAGTAAACTAGAGAAACAATGCAGAATATTTATTAAATAAAAATCACTGGCTAAACTGTAAATAGTACTCTGAGTAGTTTTTGACTTTTACTTGCAATTGAGTATTATTTCAGCAATGTAAGAGTACTTGTACAGTACAGATATTCAGTATTCTTTCCACCACTGGTTATGCATCTATAGCCTGTGCACTGGTACTAAGTGTCTGACAGGGAAGTGAAAGGGAAGCTGACAAGGACAAGGACAAGTCAATTAATGCCGTCAGTATCATTGGCGTGAGCAAGTTTACTGTCAGGGTCATGGAGACGCTGCAAAAGCCAGGGTCAGGCAGCATTGAGTGCTGTGTGTGTGTGTGTGTGTGTGTGTGTGCGTGATTGAGTGGGAATGCAGTGGGCTCCTCCTGCCAGGGCCGCTACACCGTCATTCTCACTTGCTCCCTAAAGCTCACCACAACCCTGCTGCATGTGCACCTGCAGCCGCAGGCCTGCATTACAATCAGACACACTGCATGTGTATGTGTGTGATTGTGTGTGTATGTGCGTTGCTGCAGGCTTTCACCTTTTCATGTTCGCAGAGTAAATAACCCAGCAGCCCCCCCGGCACACACTAGAGACGCTAGTGCTTTATATCACACAGACGTGCTCATACACACACCAATACACACACACACACACACACACACATCTTACTATCGTTGTAAGGTCTGACTATTAACTCCAGTAATTAATAGAGCTAAATATTATTACAAATAACTTAAGGAACCAAAGAAAGTCAAATCTTTGACTCGGAGTTCTAATAAAACCTGGACCTTTTCCAGAAAGCCTTTTTTCTTCACGAGGACCACATTTCATGTACAAAGCGTTCTCATAAACCAACGAAAATCTGACATATCTCAGGTCTCATCATTTAAGGAACAGCCAGGTTCTGACAACCACCAACAAATCTACATACAATGAGGAAACTGGAGGCTTTAAAATTTTACTGCACACACATAACACACATTACTAGATGTATGTGCATGTCAATGTATGTGCACATCTCTTTCTCTCTCTTTCTCTCTCTCTTTCACAAACACACTCCCATTTCTTTTATCTTTGTGATGTGTTACTATGTTACTCCCCTTTCGCATGACTCTCTTTCTTCTTTCCATTACTTTTAACTGATGTCTAAATGCCACAATTGCATGTCTTTATTTTCTTTCTTTCTACTACCTTGATCCTTCCTTCTTTCAGTTCTAATTTAAAATCACATTCCCAGTATTACAGATTAAATAAACTTTGTTAATAATAATTTTTGCCATTTCAAAAACGGTATTAGTGTACCGCTTTCGAGAAATTTGGTCCCCACATTGGTCAGTGAACATGGTGTGAATACATGTTCACACCATAGGGGTTTCTTCATTTCTTCTATAAAACCGCCACTGCAGGTCGCCTCAGGACTGTAATGTGATGCAGTGAGAGCTGACTCAGGGAAGAATATAGAAAATAAAGAAACGAGTGAGAAACCCAGAACACTGTTGATTTTAGTCCAGCCTAACAACTCTCCATATGCAATAAAGCATATGCAAACTGCATGTGCCAGCTGAAGATCTAATCACAGTAATGAGGCGTTTTGGTTGCATTATCTGGGCTCTTTGCTCATTCTGCTGCAGGCCGTTGGGCCGCTCAGACTCCTGAAGCGCGCAGTGAGGAAAGCTTCGATTCACCACTACATCTGTCACATTCCACACTGTGAGATTCACAACGTAATCTCCTGCCAAGCTTGCTGATTCCTGAACGGCTGCAAACCAGGGAGTAGTTTTTACACTAATGGAGATTCTGCTACACTCGGAAGACTTTTATATGGCCGGTGTGTGTGATTTAGACCTAAATTAAAAGCGATGGAAAAAAGGAAGGTAGACGGGTGAAAGCAAGGTTGGAGAAAGAAAAAGAAAGAAGTAAGTAAAAAAAGAAAGTACTCTAATGGAGAAACTGCAAACATTTGGGGGGTCCTATAAGGCCTGGGTGTGATTTAGACTTAAATGAAATGGAAGGAAAGAAAAGGGGAAAGAAGACAGAAAGGCCAGTGTGTGTAATTTAGCTTTTAAATAGAATAAAATTGGGCGGCACAGTGGCACAGTGGTTAGTGCTGCTGTCTCACGGTGAACCCTGGGTCCGATCCCTGGGTCGGCCGTAGGGCCTTTCTGTGTGGAGTTTGCTTGCTCTCCCTTTGTTTCGCCAAGGGCTCGGGATTCCTCCCACAGTCCAAAAGCATGCAATAAAGGTTAACTGGCAACTCTAAACTGCGCTGTATTGTAGCCCACCCAGTCACCACTTTGTGCTCTGGTTCAATCGGCACCCCCAACCCCCAGTAGGATTAAACCATTTGCATAATGAATGAATGAATAGAAAAGAATCAAGGAAAGGAAAGGAAAGGAAAGGAAAGGAAAAAAGAGGGAAAAAATAAAGAAATAACAAAAGGCAAGCAAATGTGAAATTTAGACTTAAATGGAATGGAAAGAAAGACACAGAAAGAGATGGAGGAGGAAGGACGGAAGAGGGATAGATAAATAAATAAATAAATAAATAAATCAGTGGAAGGATGGCGGTAAACTGGATTAAAGGAAGAAAGAAGGAAGGCTAGTGTTTGATTTTGAATTTCAATCAAAGGATGGAGCTAGAGGAGGAGAAAAGAAAGAACGAGAAAAAGAAAAAGAAGGACAGGCTAATATAAGATGTGTACTTCAATTAAGTGTAATGAATAGAAGGAAGAAGAAAGAGTGGAGTGGGAATGGAGTATGAGTATGAGGCAACAGAGGCAGAGAAGAGCAATGGGTTAAGAAAAGTGGGAAATATACTGTATATTTGTAAAATGGAAAGAAAGAGACAAAGACAGAAAGAAAGAAAGAAAGAAAAATATATTACTTAAGAGAATAAAAGGGTGAGAGGGAGGGAAAAAAGCAAAAGGTAGGAAAGAAAGGATGGCAAAAAAGAAGAATACATGGAACAAGACAGACAGAAAGGAAAAAAAAGCAGAAAGACAGCTATAGTTGCTTCTACAGCTGAATTCAGAATTCCTGAAACTTCTGCAGTGGCATTCTACAGCTTCCTCTCCGGCCTCGTCCATCTCTACACATCTCCTCCTCTGTGTCCCTCCCTCAGGCCCGCCCCTGTGGCCTCTTCCTCTGCCCTCTGGCTCTCCTCCTTGGCCGTGCTAATAGCTCAGGCAGCAGATGAGGGCAGATGTGGATGGAAGGTCATTTCCGCAGAGATCTCCATCAAGCTGATATAGGCGGAGGTCAGCTGGGCACGAGAGCAGGGGATTAGAAGTGTGTCTGGGATGAGGGGCTCTTTGGCTAAGCCAGAAAGGCGGAGAGACGGACACTGTGTGAGGAAGGGCAACCAGCCAAGGAGGTGGAGACGTGAGTAATGTTTGTTTGTTCCCCTGTCCGAGGCCCATTAACCCTCTGATGCATCGTGTCGTCTTAAGTAGACAGCGATTTAAATTACAAATCTATTTGGATCGAATTAGAAAGCAGTAGGAAAAACGGTTGTGAATTATAATGCAGTGGTGTGTACAATACCTGAAAGCCAGACTTAAGTAAAAGAAAGGATTCCTTGGAAAGGAAAGGACTCCAGTAAAAGCTTTAGCCTTTAGAATACTGCTTGAGTAAAAATCCATCACTCATCTCCTACTCTCTGACATTACTCGTATCTCTTTCAGTACTAGAGAAACTAAGAAAATAGATGTATCATCTGTCACAGTTTATCTGACCATCTATGTTACTGATTAGGACATCATCACACATTGGGCAGGGCACCTCTCTCTCTCTCTCTCTCTCTCTCACTTGCCCACAGTGCCTGGTCTTAGTGACGATTGCTGAGAGAATTATGGTTGCACTTCGTTGCAGGTCTTTTGCCTGTAGAAGCCGAAACGCAAGCTGTCAAAAGATTTAGTTAAAGTACATCACATTCGGATAAAGAAATGCATAGCTTTTTGACTACCTTTTCATAAGTGCATCTGTTGACCCGGAAGTGTTCTAAATTACCCGTTAATTAATACACAAAGAGGGATAATGATGAACAGTAACTATTAGCAAGCTGACTGTTATGGGTGTATGCATTCCTGAACTCTTCTTCTTCTTTCTGCTTCTCTCCGCCCCCCGTTGTTCGCATTTTGAACTGGTAAAAGTTTTACACCGGATGTCTTTCCTGATGCAACCCACCCCATTTATCTGTGGCTTGGGATCTACACCAAGAGTTACACTGAGTTGTGTATCCCCAGTGGCTGGGTTGCAACTCCTCTGAGGTGGTTAAAATATCATGTGTAGTTCTGCTCAGAAATGACCAATATCAGTTTGAAATTATTCTGGGATTTGAAAACTGCAGTCAAACTAAAATCACTCAATTAGAATGATTACTGAAACTAAAAAGTCAGTGAATTTTGTCAGAAAAAGTCTTGCAAAAACACGTTTTTTTACAGCGTAAACTCTGACTTCATCTCGCAGCTGCCAAGAGCATGTTATGATGCAATGAGTTTATGCCAGGTTTGTATGGTAGCCATCAAATACTACTTCTGTCAGTCCAGAAATAAATGGGTGTTGAAAATGTCTTTGTAAAGTGACAAAAATAATACTGCTTTTTGTAACAAGGTAGTATTTTGCAACACACTACACTGGTATTTTGAAAAAAAAGAAGAAGAAGTTACAGGAAAAGCTACTGCATTTTCAAAGCTTCTTAGAAGCGACTGAAACAAGTGGTAATTATTAGCATCATTTATTTAAGTGAGCTTCTCTCAAACTCTGATAACATTCAGTCAAAGACCAAAGTACTCTAAATAATGTTTAAGTACAGTTATGAAATACAAGTAACCAACTTCTTTACACCAACTGTTAAAATTCATGCACGAAAGGGTTAAACAAGGAAAGAACAATCTGGAATTCGGGCATATTCTCTGCATTATTACACAAGCTGCGGGTCAAGGAGGTGATGCGTCGAGAGCGATGTGTGGAACAGAGAGTATGATTCACTCTCATCTCACCTGCAGTGCTCGCGTGTACGAAGCCCGGAGTGCTGCGGAAATGTAAATGACTCCTCTGCTTTATAGGCGAGGGTCAAAAACGTAGGGATAGCGAGGGATGAGAGCAAGAGAGAGGCAGAGGGAAAGGAGTGGTGGGAAGAGGAGTGAGTGAAGCTGTCTAAAAGGCTGAAAAAGTGGAAGGTCACGTTTCAGCGCCGGCCAGGGCAACGGGTGTCCCAGACCTCAGCGCCATCACTCTCAATCAAAGTGGCACCTGCGCCGTCCGGCAACGCCGCCACTAAGAGCTGCAATGCGTATGTGGGACAGTAAAGAAAAAAAAAACGCAGGTAAACACACGCCAGAAAAAAATAGCAGTGCAGAGAGGAAGGGAGAGGCTGGAGAAAAAAGGGATAGAGAATAAACAGAAAGAAATGAAGAGCGTGCGCCCATCTGTGTGCTTTGGGAATCTATCAGTCATCTCCTATTTCTGTCAGGACCAGGGGCTTAATGTCACGCTGGATACAACTGTACTTTTATCACCGGTGGCGGTGGCAAGCGGAGGGAAAGAGCGAATGGAGAGAGAGGGAGAGCAGGGCAAGAGATGAGAGGGATGGAGCACCTCTCCTTCTGTCTAATTGCCTTGGCGATAAGTGAGCCGCGATATCCGGCGTCCTCGACTATGACCTTCACCCATCTCTCAGAATTTTCAAGTATTTTTGAGTCTCCCACTCGTCGCTTATAGCTTCTTGCGTCTAATCTGAAGAAAAGATGTAAGAGAGGTCCATCCCAGCTGTGGATGGACAAAAGAACATCACTAACACAAACTTGGAAAGAAGAGTCTGGAGAAAAGCTTGCAGGGCACTATGAAGTCAGCCCTGGATCAGTCTCTTTGAACAGGGTAGGGATTTGTGTCTCTTGTGTTCAGTGGTTAGGGAAGCTTGGCCCTGCAGGACATTTACACAAGGACATGCAGGACTAGAGCAACCTGGACCCATCAGGCAGTAACTGAATTCTGTTTGACATGCTGAAACACAGGCAACACTTAAAACACTTTTACAGCCAAAACAATGTCTTTTGCAGACATCTGCAAGATTCAATATGGACATGAATGCTAGAGGAGGTTGTGCAAGCAGGTATGCAACGAGTGTGCAAGACCGTCTTTCTTTATGATTCTGCATCTGATTTCTGTGGTCTGTCCCCTTGTGGAGACCTCCAGTATCAGGCCTAAGACTTTTTAACCATTTGAGCAGAATCTGTACTGCAAGAACCATACAGCAGCACAAACACCTTTTCATTTTTATTCCTTCTATTCCTCTCAGGCTCTCCCTACACGCACACATACTCAAGGCTAACCTCAGTGCTAATGCCTCGCTTTTAATCATTGATGTTTTTCTCTTACAGAACAACGCACCTGCAGAAAGGCGGGCGGTAACTGTGATTAGCACTTCAAGGCTACGCTGGCTGCGTTTGGCCTCCAAACGATTTGCGTTTCTGTCAGAACAATGTGAAATGCGCATACTGGAATCTTTGGGTGCATGACGTCATTATGGAGGAAAGAGCAAGAGGGAGAGAGCAGCTAAGTCTGAAGCGATTGACGCAGGGGCCTGCCATTTCCATAGCCTTGATGCGTAATGTTGTGCAAAACACACTCTAATGCCCACAGGAATCTAGGTAGAAAATTCAAGGAGAAAAGATTGTTAAGTGGAAAAACGCCTAGTCAAGCTGCTATATGTAATTTACTCTGTTGGGAATGCACTAGTAGCCAAGCTCAAATGCCAAAAGCTGCTGCTAGCGGGATGCGGCTTACTGTCGTGTTTTAGAAGTGCCCCGTTATGACAGAAGCCCTTTTTTTTTAGGGGTGTGATGCTGTTGTAGAAACGGCATCAGACACCCGGTTTCGTCTGCCTGGATGAGATCCTGTAAAGCTGCGAAATAAATAAATTAATAGCAGCCTTAATCTCATAGGCCATTATGCTACGAGCCAAGGCGCTCTGCCTCTGCCATCTGCTGCGGCAATGATTTCACCTTTGTATGAAAGTGTGTCTGTTATATGAAAGGAGGCTAAAGAAAATCAAAGCATGGTAGAATGGACCAGTGCTTTCCATTTGGGTCTCAGGGGAAACGCCACACTCCTGAGCAGATGTGCTCCGCAATTCGGGGAAAAAGCCTGATGAACACACGCTCGTCTGGAATACAGATAAAACAGCTGCATTCTGAGGTGAGAGGACGGAGGGTGCGTAAAGGGGTGATGATGAAGGAATGCAAAAAAGACGACCCCAGCAGAAAAAAGACACTTTTTCATTTTCCTGGGTCACTATCACATGGAATTATTCCACCCTCTCACACTTTCTCTCTGAGCATCACTGAACACATCCCCACTGACTCATTCATCACCATCTTGCAGTCAACTGATCACACCCTAATCTCACTCCCAAGCCTCGTTCTGCTCTCTCTGGGTTCTTTAAGGATGCCTGCCGCAAAACAATGGGATTGTGAGAAGTTTGGATCAGACACCTGAATATCTCCGGGGATCCCTCGCCGCAGGAATACATCTGGAATACAGCTCAGTGCCCGCAGAGGCACTTTCATCAGTTCACTATTATCATAGAAATGAATGCTAAACACATTCAGGGCATCTACTATAGCTACACTTGTCAGTCAAAATTCAATTCCGCACAGCCCGGACGGCACTGAGCCTGGCCCGAACAGGTAAACCTCTGACAACTTCAGCAGGAAAAATAATAAATTGGATATTGGAGGTTTTGTGTTAAGGATTAAGATAACTATTGCACCAGACTGTAAATGAGCGAGATGTGTCATGATTGTGTCATTTTAAATTACAGTGCCAAATTAACAGGGATAGGAATTTAAGTACTGATCAACAATTAGGCAAATAAAAATTAATAGAACATAGTATGGTATGGTACATTTTGGTTGGAAATTTTATTTTGTTTATTTTGTAATTTATATTTGATTTGATTTAGATTTTTTCTCTTTTGTTCATTCACTGCATTTTGTGGATTGATGAAAATAAATGATTAACACTTCCATTTTTGAAAGCATTCTTTGTTTACAGCATTTTTTCACACAAATCTTTATATATATATATATATATATATATATATATATATATATATATATATATATATATATATATATACACACACACACACACACATACATACACACACATACATACACACACACACACACACACACATATATACACATATACATATGCATACATATATATATATATATATATATATATATATATATATATATATATACACACACACACACACACACACACACACACACACATATATATATATATATGAATTAATTCTAACAATTTACCCATGTTTAAACAGTCTTTCATCCTCATCCTCAAAGAATGCCCCTTAGGACAAGGAAGGCACCTAAGCTTAGACATGAAAACAGCAATACAAATGTTTCATTTTGTGTATCACAACTGTTTCGTTCCACATGATAAAACAAAACAAGTGCTTATGTGACATATGATCAGTTGCAGACTGAGTACTCGGCGCTAGTAATGATTCTGAAGGCGCTGAAGCGTTAAACCGAACTCAACATAAACGCGCCTGACACCTAGCGGCCAAAAGCGGAATTCCCGGACTTCACGTCGCTTACGTCCTCGGCGATTTAAAAAGGGAGGGAGACAAAAACACACACAGGACACACATTGTACACAGTTTCACAAACTGCATAGTGTATTCCATTAGAAAAAAAAGATATAATTATTGATATTTATAATGGTACAGGCAGTGTTTAGTGGAGAGCACAGTATTAAACCAAACTCGAGTAACACTGTAAGATGAGAGAAAACTGCAATTAGCCCCGGCACGCGCAAAACAGCACGTGTGCACGCACGTGTGGCTTTAAAGAGTTTCACTCTGCACGTGCATCTCAAAAAGCTTACAAAAACACTTATTTTGCAAAAGGAAATTAGCGTTTTAAGCAGCCAGCATGATACCTTGACTTAAAAACAAAGAACATTAAACATTATTCAAGTTTGTACATAATTACTCACACTACAGCCCAACCGATATCAGCTAATTGCTGATAACTCTGTATCAGTGTTTAAACAGGGCGATAAGTGGCAACTGACACTGATCCTTAAAATATGTAGCTTGTCAGCAACTTTTCCACACGTTTATGGGAAAATGGATGCAGCTGTGTGCAAATTTTACAATGTATTTCTTTGTGACTACAGGCTTTGCCTTGCTACTAACCTCACACCATGACCCTGACAGATAAAGACCTTGTAAGATTGTAAGAAACTGCCATAAGTACTTGCCAGAAGGTCCTGCAGTTCCTTCAATGTTCTCCTTGTTCGCTAAATGCCATAAATGTAAATGTTGTCCTCTCCTCAGTTTTGAAGGTCTGGATCTCGGTTCACATCACTGTGGTGCCATATGTTCTCCCTCAGTTGATTATTATCTTCCCTGTAACTAATGCTTTGGATATTATTGCACCCCTCTTCTGACTGATAGATTTAACTGATAAAACCCTGTGCTGAAAGCTTTTTGTAAGACTAAGACTTCTGAAATAAGACGAGAAAAAGAGGTCAAAATAATCCTACATGAACAGCCAAAGTCTTAATTTTAGTCACTTTAACTGATACCAGGTGTAACAATTGGTAATTAACATGAGACTGACTGTGACTGGTTGATTCTAAATCAAAGTGTAAATACCACAAAGGTGTGACTCCTAGTGGTGGTGGCCTAGTGGAAGGATACTCTTGGATAGACCAAAAGGTTGTAGGTTCAAATCCAGCTCTAGTGCAAGAACTACTGCCATCAAGCACCTGAGCAAGATCCTTGCTCCAAGTAGGCTGTCCCTGTAATTAGAAAACTGTAAAATTCCCACTTAACAGCTTTTGATATGTTTTTTCCCTTCTTTTGATAAGTTGCAGTTCCAGTAAAAAGGTGGACAAATTCTAGCAAAATTTACCATTGTTTCATTTTTTAACCCACAAAACATGGCTTGGGGGTTAGCAGAGTTTTATATCCACTGTGCTTATCGGTCAGGCTCTAATTTTACATGTTGATATAAACCCAACTCATGCACATTTGCATATTTAGTGTATGTAGGAAGTCCTTTCATCTCATATGATGTATAGGTACAGAGCTGGAATGCTACAATAAGTGGCATGTGTAAGATTTCTCCGTAACATTGCCATATGGACAGACATGTTTGCCTTTCAAAAGATTAAGACTGTACATTTGGTTCTGTACATGAACAGATTGTCCGTGCGAAGGTGAACAAAATAAAGATCCCGCACTGTTCTTCCATTCCTGAAAGTGTTGTGTTCAAAAGAGGCCTTTGCTCTTCTTTAGGTTGAGTTTCTTCCAGTTAGGCAAGGCGTTGAATTCCTCCCTCGTCATCTCCAGAAGAGTCTGCACCAGACATAAACAAACACACATTTTTAATTCACCTCTACTGCATGCTCCTCCCCCAACAATTCACTTTCCCCAGCGCTAACATTCACAGAAAAAAACTCATTAGTCCGTTGACACCAATGACATTGCCGCATCGGAAAACCATTACAAGTAACTGATAGTGCGGAGACTCGCACAGATGACTGGATTTTATAGATTAAACTTGTACTGCACGGATCGCTTGGCATGAGAAGCAATATAAGCTGAGCCGGCAGGTCTTAGGGCCGCAAGGCGAGATCTGCTGAGCACAGCACCTCAGGGGCGTGTGTGGAAAGTGTCTGTGAGTGAGTGTTATGGGATAGTGATTGAGGACTGTCAGTTACCTGGAAGTCTTTGTCAGACAAGTAGACCTCAAGGTGCAGGGGGTCAACACCCTCAGGGAGGGGTTTAGTGGTCAGCTCTTCAATAGTGTACTGGTTCTTACTGAGCTTGGACAGAGCGTCTTCCACCAGGATCACCTTATTGCGCGCGCCCTGCATCAGCAATAACACATACACACTGACAGTTTGTAAAGGAGTGAGCGGTAGAGATTTCTAGGTTTGAGCTACAGAGTTGGTGGGAGAATTTACCTGCACTCTGATGCTGGGATCTTTCTCCCAGTAGGGAAAGATGTTGGTGAAAGTGAGGGGCTCGGCTCCTGCCAAGATCAGATATGCCTGCGGGGGCCTTCTGGAGTTCTTAGCTGAAATACACATACAGTGTAAGCCAGGGGCACTCAAACTCTTTAACATGGGGCCTGTGTGCATTCCTCAACCTGGTGATGCATAGTAAGTGAACTTAAAATTCAGGCCCCTTTCACATTTTCTGTTTGCTTATGCTGTAGCCTCAAGATAAAATTCTAGGGTTAGAATATTTTTTTTCTAATCAAGCAAAACTCATCAAACTGACAAAGAAAAAACAACCCTAATTTGTTGACTAGAGGGCAAACTGAAACTACAGATTAGACTTTTTGTGTTTTTATACATTTGACTATCAAAGGTTATTTGTACTATTTCTATAGAATAAAACTATGAAAGTACTACTTAAGTAAATACATTTATGTGGTACTATTTTGACTCTTAAACCACACAAAGATTCAAAGGTTTTCTTTAGAGAAAGAATAAGAAAGAAGCAAGAAAGTGTGGCGGCGAGAAACTGTGAGAACCCCTACCATAAGCTGAAACTATCAGAACAAACCAACAACACATTAAAAGTACCTAGTACAAACCCCCTTCAATATGGATCCATTTTGAAAAGCTATATGCAGGTCGTTGGAGGAGGATGTGACCTCTAACCTGTGCAGTACTGTAGAGTCGTCTCCATGGCGCACTTCCTCTCGTTGTCCCAGCGGATCTTAGCCGAACCCGTGCACTCGGCGTCGTCGGGCTCCCGGCCCTGCCACAGGTATACCTCCATCCTGTTGTCTAGCAGAAACAGAGCTGCAGAGGGAACAAGGAGACAGGACAGAGTGAAAAAGTGCAAAACACAGCCTGGTCTAGTAAGCTCTGGAGTCGAACACATTCTATCAAACTGAGTATGAGTAAATAGCATTCAAAGGTTTTCATTTTGGATCGATGTTATGGGCTTGCTAATCACTGAAACAATGTATCAATAGAAGCAGATGTACTGTTACACCCACTGTTCCTAATGACCATTTTACTAGATAAGGAAGTCTCCAGGAACATGAAAATCTTCTTCTCTTTGGTTTGTAACACAACAACTGCAATCACCAGAATTTCTGCCCATTAAAAGTAATGAATTATCTGAGAAATTGCATTGAAACAGTTTCAATTGTGTTGTAACTTTGCATGTTTACTTTATACATTGTGTTCTGTATTAGTAGATCAGTAGATCTGTGTATGAGGCCTATAGTTGGGGTCAGATGGGATGTGCTGGTACCTGGTTGGGGAACAGAGTAAAGGTTCTCCTGGATGAAAGGCATCGCCATGACAACCCCCGTCACTCTAGAGGGGCTCAGTTGCTCCTCCCCATCGAAGGTCCCAGCACTGGCACCCAGATGGTAAAGGCGTGGTGTGAAGTTATACTTTCCTGGATCTACACAAATGCACAAAGACAGATATTTCAAGTCAACATACTCACTCTTTCCCATATATACAATGGTGTCCAAGGTCCTGCTGGTTGCTTCTTTTGACCTTTTGACACCAAACTCAGCTGAAACTCTCCTCTCTCCTCTTCTCCTTCTCAGAGCTTTGCGCTGCGTGTGTGCGTGGTGTGAGTGACAACAAGCCTTAGCGTTGATTGGCTAATACTTGTGTGACATATAGCCAATAAGAGACTGTTGTTGGAGGGCATTAAATTAAGCAGCGAGTATCGGTCGAACCTGAAAACAGATACTGTTTCATTACAAATGTTAAATGACAGAATCTGATTTTTTACTTGTCATTTCCAGATTATTCAAGTATACCTGTCTAGTCTATTTATGACTTTGACTTATTATGCTTATAATTTAGGTGCTTATCCCCTTACTCTTGTGCAGCATTTAAGTTGATTCAGGCACTTGAGCTTTCCAGTCTGGAGTCTAGTTTCTTTCAGACACTTAATATCCTATAATTTTGGTCTGCAATCATAACGGACAGCAGCGATGCTAACAGTGTAGTAATTAGTATAAGCGCTGTGTTTGGAGATGTTTAGTATTTATTATGGCTTGCATCCTTGATTCCAGTTACTAGTCGATTTTCAATTAAAGAAGGCTGACTGTCGATCAAGCATAATAGCAACAAATTGCATTTCTATTGAATTTCTTTTAAAGGATGAGACTTCATTAGTTGTACCTTGCAGCATGCAGTCATACGCTTTCCTGTCCATTTGGCCAAGCACATCCCAGAATCCCTGAGGCTCGGATCCTTCCTCTATCTCCTGCATCTTCAGATTGCTGTTACCGTTCAAACCGAGCTCTGGGGGGCATCTGGGGTAATACAAACACACATAAAAAGTTTTAATAAGTGAAACATTTTCAGAGTGGTATTTTACACGGCTGAGTAAGACTTGGTAACTTACGTCTGCGTGAGACGCTCAAAGGTCCTCTTAGCCACCTCGCGGGTGCCAGCGTGGGACTTGCAGCCATGCCACACGTACACGCGACCCTGCTGAGCGCCCAGCAGGAGGAGGCTGCCGCGAGAGCGCAGGCTCGCAGGACAACCCTCCACCTCCATTAGAGAGCCCTCCACTGCAGACTCGCCGCGAACACAGAAAAGTCGCCAACCACCTGGCGCACACACACACTTGTTATTTGTCTCTGTGGGGTCTAGACAATGTAAACGTGACATAGTCTATAATAAATCAGAAAAACCCATTTCCTATTCCTGTTGAGTGTTAATTTCATTGATGATAATCATGACGAGCATTATTCAACAAACTTTTTGTTGTAAAAATCAGACGATATCTAAATTAAAGTGTTCATTTGACATCTAAAAATGATGGGAAAACATTTTTACTTCCACTAAAAAGGTATTTGATCTGCCAGATTTGCAAAGCCATGTATTTGCATGCTTGTCATTGGTTAATAGATACTGTAGAAGGAGTTGATCGGCCAAATTTACAATCGGGAAAATGTAAAACATTAAAACATACATTTGTCACCTACATCTAAATGAATAACCTACATGAGAAAATGAGAAATGCTAAAATGAATACACATTTTAATCAACGAAATAAAACACAGACTAAATCTTCTGCCAAAATCAGCACTGTTACAAGGCAATTTAGGAATCCATGAGAAAGGGTGCGCTTATCTCCACTCTTCTGGTAAGGTTTTCTGCTATTTGTATGCTGTAGCACAATGGTCTGTAAAATTCCACTTTGTGGTAAACCGTTTGCGGAAGTCCATTTTCTTTTCAGTCTTGACTACAGCCCTGGTCCCAAAGCTGGATACATAAAGAACTGGTGAGTCGATGAGTTTGGTGTGCAAGAAATCAAGTGGTCTATACAGAGCCCTGATGTTGACACTGCTGAGCACCTTTAGGATAAACTGAAAAGTCAATTACAGACCAGTTCTCCTCGTTCATCATTAATACCTGACCTCACCGATGCTCTTTTCTGGGCTGAATGGGCACAAATTCCCACAGACACACTCCAACATCATGTGCAAAGAGCAGAGGAGAAGGCTAAGGACAGAATGTGAGGGTCGATTCTACATCACTCCACACGGTTTTAGAATGAGATTTAACTCCTATGTAACTGGTAGTACTACAACAGCTAGACTAAAACTATACTTAAAATGTTACTAGGCTGAAAGAAAATGTACAGAAATTGAATGAAAACAACACTAAAGGGGGTCCTATAAATAATCCCCCAAATACAATGGTGGTGGTCTAGTGGTTAGGACACTCGCCTCTGAACCGAGAAGAGGTCCTGGGCTCAAATGCTACCTCCATTGGGTCCTTGAGCAAGACCATTAACCCCAAGTTGCTCTCAGGGATCCCTGAATTTAAGTATTGGAAGTTGCTCTGGATAAATGCCGTAAATGTAAATGTACAATGTACAAATACAAATTTGCATTTTGTGTATATGAGTAAATAAACAATCAAGCAGGCATTAAATCAAGCGAGATGAATTTCTCAATCCAATCTCAATCTTTATCTCTCCAGCATCTCATGCGTAGCTACCAGACTTTCACTTATGTGGCTTATTCCATTAACACTGCACTGCATGCTGTGCTCACATGCAGATTCTCTTTCAAATGCAGGACACAAGAAGCTTTAAACTCTTTCTTGGGTTTAAAGTCCCTAACACTGAAATTACTGGAACTGTAACAAAAGGCTTCTAAATAAAAAAACAACAACCCTACAAAGAAAGCTAACTAAAAATAAACTGAATTAAACTAAAATAAAAACTAAGTAACTACAGAACTATATAGGATCCAAATCCGATATACTTTCATTTTCTAAACCGATCCTAACTGTGGTTTAAAGTTAAAGAACCTAAAAGTAAAAACAAAAATGATTTTCCATTTACCTACTAGCATCTTAACGTTAGTCCCACATGCACACAAGCTTAACTGTACATTTTTCACATTCATTCACGACTTGAACTTCACATTCACATTCATTTCCTAAAAGGAATAAATTTCCCAGACTGATGTGAAATAAATAAATAAAGTCGAATTGTGTGTGTTCTCTCTTACACGGGCAGCAGAAAATGTTAGATTGTTAAACTGTTCCACAAACAGGCTTGTTATGCATACACTCCCTATGTGACAGTGTGTACATGTGTGTAAGCACCGTATGTACATGAGTAGGCAGACCTGTGTTTTTGGCAGCGTCCTCTCTGCATCCTCGGTGGATGACCAGTCCTCCCTGAAAGAGCTGCAGGAAACATGGAGGCTCCTTGCCCTGGCTCACCAGCACTTGCGACCCCCGGTGGTTGCCCAGCTCCACAGTCATCAGAGCTGACGTGCCGCGGCCACTCACGCTCGAGTGCCGGCCCTGCCAAAAGAAGCAGGCTGTGCGTTCCCTGCCCGGTCCTGTGGCACTCACCTCACCAGGCTTCTGTCGTTTACACACTGCACAGAAATCACACACACATTTGAGAAAAAGGTACTAGAGCTGGTGCAAACACTTTTAGCTTTGTGAAAGTGAGTGATTATTTGTCATTGTGAACACACCCCAGCACCACAAAAAAATGTGACCTCTGCATTTGACCCATCCATGAAGGAGAAGCAGGCAGCTAACAAGTGCGCGGGGAATAGTGCTTGGGGACAGTACCTTGCTCATGAGTACCTCAGTGCTAACTTTACCGGCCCTGGATTCGAACCTGCGTCCTTCTGATCACGGGGCGAACATCCTGCCGTTACGCCACCAACTGCCCCAGTTGTCGCTGGTGGATTTATTTTGTTTGCTTTCAGCCTAATGATGACCTCCTTCACTTACACGTATTGGACCTCATGTTGTAATAAAGTCAAGAGCTACCAAATACAAATACCTGTCGTAGACTTATTTTGTTAAGAAATAATAAGGGAATGAGGTACAAGAAACCGCTCATAAATTACTTTTGAGCCTCTGAAAAATGGAGGGACTTCAATGAAAAATGGCAGTAGTTTCTGAAAGCTTAGTGCAATCCCTTTGTTAAACATCCTTAAACTGCATCTAAGTCTACACTTCCATCTCATCTTGATTGTTTTATTTCAAATTCTTTGTGACGGTAAACAGAGAGACAAAACGACAAAAACTGCATCAACATCCAAATACGTTTGGTGTGTGTCTGCTGCCTTCGTCTTTAGGCAAATCTACAAAGAGGTCTTTTTTATTGATTGGAAATTGAATGTAGCAGAGAAACAACTCTAAGGATTTAATAACGAAAGTATTTAGCAGCAAGAAGAACAAATAATGATAAAAAAGGGTACTACAAACGGTTATTTATGCTCATTTTATCTTTCAGGGGTTCCATCATCCAGATTAGCACCCATGTTTTCACTTCAGGAAATCGTATATAGCATGTCTGCTATAACTGTGAACACCTTAGCTGCAATCGACATGGTTTTTAAAAACTGGCACGCTGACTGGGGCCAAGCTATATGCCGGATCATAAAGGGACGTATGTCATCAATGCCTCACTCACCCACGCTGGTGATGGAGTATTTCCAGCGGATGACGTATGTGTCTCCCTCATGCAGCTGGCCCACGCTCTCGGCCGGGATCTCGAAGTCGTCGAACTCGCGGATGTGCCAGGCGTCCACCGCCACTGTGGCAATTTCGGCCTGCCGCCCGTCTTCGGAGCGTATCAAGCCGTAACCCCGCTGCACGTTCACGCCCTCTAAGGTCATGTGCAGCGGGGTCTCCCCTCCCGCCAGCAGAGCCTTCACATCACACGGCTTCAGCTCAGAATCGTAGGTAGGGGAGCAGGGCTGGTGAACCGGACTCTATAGACAGACAGGATAAACTCTTTAGCTAACTTTAGCTTAATGCATATGAAATTGCCAATTATAGGTTGGGGGTGTGTCTGCCACTGTTGGTCTTCTGTAAACCCACAAAGAGTGAAAGTTAGTGATTATTTGTCGTTGTGAACAGACCACAACTCAGTATACAGTGCACTACAACAAAATGTGAACTCTGCATTTCACCAATCGTGAAGGAGCAGCGGGCAGTTCACATGGGCAGCACCTGGGGAGCAGTACTTGGAGATGGTTCCTTGCTTATGAGTACCTCAGTGATACCTTTACCGGTCCTGGGATTCGAACCAGCGACCTTATGATCGCGGGGAGAACGTTGCGATCAAGTGCTCCAAATAGCTTGTTTCTTATTTAACATTGGCTTAATGTAGCAGGTAAATTACTTTATGGCCTCGTCCACACGGACGTTCGAAATGAACGCCCTCTGAACGCCATACGCGTTTTTGCTGCATTTTGTAGCCGCGTTCGATTGGCGTTTCACTGGCGATCACAATAGCGTCATTTTCCTCATGTTCCTCAGGATTTTGGTGCCAAGAAAACATTGCATGCAGCGTTTATTTGACGCCGACTGAACGCCGGTGCTGAACGCCCGTGTGGACGCTTTGTTTTGCTCCAATGAGCAGAAAAACGGTCGGCTTTCAGTCGGCGCTCACCTGGCACCACGAACGCCAGAAAAACACCTGGTTCAGACGTCCGTGTGAACAAGGCCTATGGCTTTAATAACGTTTTTTCTTCAGCTACAAAGACTGACTATGAAAAATCTCTCCAACTAATGGTAATTTAGGGTTGTTTGCATTCTGGTGGTCCATCTGGTGATCCGCAATTTATTTAAAAAATAAACATCTATGGACTGTTTATTTTTTTTGGTAATGTAAAATGAATGTGTGGTGCAGTGAAGCCTTCATTAACTCTCACCTTTACCTCCTCGACTGCAGGTTCGTCCTTTTTGCGCTCGGACCAATCCAGAAACTTCTCCCTGAACAGAGCTGTCTCGTTGTGTTCAGATAACCTTCCGAACAGAGCCCAGCTCGGCCTGCCCTCACCCTGCCTGCTCACACACACACACAAGCGAAAGAAAGACAGCCCATGAGACTGGATGGCCATTAAACAACTACTGGATGTTATACCTGTAGTCGCCAGGTGGTGGCAGCATTGAATTTGTTACATTCATAACAGAAAAGAGACAAAAATTATTCTAATATAAACCCCTTAAGTGTGACTGTGAGTGTGTGTGTGCCCTGCGGTGTGTTGGTGCCCAACCAGGGTTGGTCCCTGCCTCATGCTCTTAGTGCCGGGATAGGTTCAGTCCCTGCGATCCCCATAAGGATTAAGCGGTTCAGATAATGAATGAATAAATAGATATAACAACATTGCACAAAGCCTAAATATAACACACTATATCAGTGACAATTATGGCAGGCCAACTGAATTAATATATCTAATAGAGATCTGGATAATATCATAACTCGAGTTATCTATTAATCTCTGTGTAGCTTCTCAGTCATCCAGGACATAATATAATTTTAAATATGAAGTCCAGTTGCCTTCGATTCCGGGTGTCAAGATCTATTGAATATATTACTGATTGCTAATATCAGATAGCTAAGCATACAATATTAATCAGATCTTTATTAGATATATTATTGATTAATGATTGCACTGCTGCTACTTATTTGCACAACTTTTGAACATTGAATGTACATATCACTGGTCACCTTCTAACTAACTGTATCTGCCCAAATCATTGAAAGTATTGCACAGACTCTAGTTCTCCACTGCTGTTACAATATCTGCACATACGTGATCCAACTTAAATGTTAGTCAGACTTTTTAAGAGATACTGTTTTATTAATTGACTGTCTGTACAGAATTTTTCATATTGAAACGGTTACTGATCTCACGCACATTCAGTGTAAAAGTCAATTCCAAGACCATAGTTGTAGGTTGAAATACTGCATCCTTATTGTCGTTCTTTCTACTTCTACTTCCAGTTTAAAGTTTATATTTAATACTCCTTTTCTAGTTTAAAGTAGTATATTTAATATTCTATTTATATATTGTTTATTCTACATGCCCTGTTCTTTGTTGTCTGCACTGTAAAAACCGGAGCCACATCGTCTCGTCTCTCTGTATAAGTGTACAGTATGGATGACAGTAAAGTTTACTTTGACTTTGATATCTAGGCCTGAAGTTATGCTAAAACCATATCTCAGACTAGGTTTATTAATAGTAATAGTAATCTCGAATAATAATCTGGTCAATGTCAGGATTTCAAATGAAATCACAACTATTTACTAGGACCGAAGCTCCAATAATATTTATAATCTACATGGAGACCAACATCTATCAGAATAAAGTCATGTCAGTTTGTCCCAGTACTGAATGCAACAATATTGTAGCTGACGGAATGCTACGGTGGCGCAGTAGTTAGCAACGTTCATGAGAAGGTCCTTGGTTCAATCCCGGGGATGGCCGTGGGACCTTTCTGTGTGGAGTTTGCATGCTCTCCCCGTGTTCGCGTGGCTTTCCTCCAGATGCTCCAGTTTCCTTCCACAGCCCAAAGGTATGTAATATAGGCTACTCTAAATTGGCCCCGTAAAGTGTGAATGTGAGTGTGATCGTGTGAGTGTGTGTGCCCTACGGTGTGTTGGTGCCTGCCCAGGGTTGGCCCCTGCCTTGCGCCCGTAAGTTCCCGGGATAGAGCGGTTCGGATAATGAATGAATGAATGAATGAATGAATGAATGTCGACTTACACAGGCAGGTGCTTATTGGCTGAGGAGGGGTCAAGGGGGTTGACCCGGCATGTGCTGTAATCGTAAGCTCCGCCCCAGAGCTGTTTGCCCAGCTGCACGGCAACCTTCCTGTCGCCCAGTGCCACGTCCTTCCCTGTCCACACATACACCTCACCGCCGAAGTCAAACACCAGCGCCTGGCACATGCACACACACATTAATCATTAGCACACATGCAACAGAAGTGTGATTTCTTTACAAATAAATCAGTATAAGCTGATAAATAACAAATAAAAGTTTCTGACATTCACTAATGTTTTCTAATATGAGACTTTTTTTCTTCCATTCTGTAGTTGTATGATACTATTACAATGTATCATACAACAAATTTAAGAAAAACCTTAAGAGAATATTGGTGACAGTGGTCCAATGTTTTTTGTACTTCTGTTCTAATTACTAGTAATGACAAAAAAGTTTAAATTGTATAAAGAAATGTCATAAATTTGGTGAATAACTCCACATAACATGTTGGGAAAAATCTGGTAATGTTTTGTTTTGATTGGGGAAATCAGCCAAAATATCAGATTTATCAGATGTCGAAATTCTCCAGTTTTCGAAAATTGTATTGGTCATAAAAATCAGGCATTTCTTTAAATGCACATTTACAATATGATATGATATATAGCGTATAGCTCAAGTAAAGCTTCATGGTAATACACCCTGACAGCAGTAGAAATCTAAAATATGTCTGACCTCCTTAGAGTTAAGCATGGTCACGCTGGGTATAGAGGCCCACGCCTCTTCCAAAGGCACCAGCTTATCCTCCGACAGCCTGTAAACTCCATTCGACTCCACTATGCCACTCTCATAGAGCTCGTCCTCCTCTGGATCACCAGCAGCTATACAAACGGACACATAATTTTAGTTTAAACTTATGCTTTGTAACTGTAATGTAACTTTTCTATTTTCGGGATTTAGCAGATGCTCTTTAGCAGATCCAGAGTGGCTTCCATTTCCTTATTACATTGACAGTCTGCCTGGGGCAACTGGGAGTTAGGACTCTAATGTAATGATCAAAAACACAAGGGGTTCAGTCACTTAGATCATTATTTTACCACCGTATAATATATATAGTTATATACATTTTTAGAAATGTTTTCTATATATAAATATTGTAATATGTTTTTATTTTTTCTTTTCTTACTAAAGAAACTGCATTTATGTTTAGGCAAGTAACCACGTGTGAGCAAATCAAATTGACACTGCAATATAGCCACGAGAGGGCTCTTCAACACAGTAAATCCATTTTGCCAGTAAAATTTGAGCTGTGTCTGTGTAAAACAGGTAAAATTCTAAATATCCAATAGTAGACTTATGATGTGAAATGGTCAGGAAAGAACACTGAGACACTGCTCGATGCTATTAGGATGATTAACCCCTTTATTATACACGAAAGTTTAATAAAATGAGGAATTAGGGTAAAATTCATGTTCATTATTATGATTTAAACAGAAGCTTGCAATGTTGAAGCAGAGCACAGTAAGAACAACAATAAAAATGAGGTATTCACCCATTAAAGCTGAACATTTAATTACGTAGAACATCCTTTTTTGGCCTGACATAAAGAAGCACAAGATCTCCAGCTTTCAGGTTTATGTTAGCAGAGACCAAACGATGTGGCCGTGCAGGACTGTCAGAGTCCATCAGTCACCAGACACTCTACGAGCATACGACGGAGTGTGTTTACTGTCCGCATAATGCCTGCTCCCAGCTTCACATCTGTTCTCCATGTGCAGGACTCTGTCCGTGTGTGTGAAAGTGTGTGTGTGTATATAGTTTCATCACCTCTGTATTCTGCTTGTCCTCCAAGAAGGCTCCAGAACTCTTTGGCGGTGCGGCTGTCGGTGTTGATCCCCTCCTCCAGGATGGTGACCTGCGGAGCTTTGCAGCCGAGGTCTCTCTTAGTCTGCACGTACTGCGCCATCTCTGAGGCCTGTTACACACAAACACGCATACACACATTATGGGTGAGCGCTAATCGAAAACATTCTGTTAGCTTCTGATGGGAGCACTGACCCAGTTGTAATAGCAGCGATCCATACGGAGCAATAAAAAAAGGAGTGAGAGTTGGAACATCACTAAACACTACAACAGGGCTGTGCGACACGTGGTTAAGGCTGTAAATTCCTCAGCAAGTCAAAGAGGCCCGACTCAATAACACGTGGGTTTACGGGTGTTTGAGGTACCTTGGCCTTCTCGATAACGTTGGCGAACTCCCCGCACCACACAAAGCAGTGATTAGGGGTGATTAGCAGGAAACAGTCTCCACTGTTCAGAGAGCGAGCTGTGGGCTCCACCAGACGCACCTGAACGTGCCTGCGGCCTGCGAACATACAAACACACACGGTGATACGTTTTATACATTCACCAGACACTCTTGCATGTCCTGATCACTTGAGGTTAAGGGTCAGGTACAGTTTACAGTAGAATAGAGCCAGACTTAAAGTCACAACCTTTTGGTCTGCTAATGAGATTTCTACCACTAGGCCAACTAACCCTTCGATACTGAAGGTACCGTTAAAATTGGAACAGTTAAAAAATAACCATCCAGGCATTCCCTGTATAAACTGTGTGACAGCAGTGTGCAAAAAATTAGAAAGGGTGAAAAAGTTGAAATGATAAAGGTTGTTTCTGCTGATTGCAGGTGACCTAGCTATTGAATATACTGCTGCTGCAGTACTTGCACATATCATTGAATACCGCATGTAACTAAATTGCATGTTCTTTTGTACCTCTAGTTTAGAGTTTATATTTTATAGTCTATTTATGTATGCATGGACTACTCCGTAGAAACTGGAGCCATATCGTCTCGTGTCTCTATAAGTGCCTCCAGGATTTCGCTGGCTTTTCCTGAGATTGTTGTAACCTAAAATGCCTGAGAAATTGTGATGAAAGCGTTTTGAGACGTTTCGTTGCAATAAAGCTGTAAAAACTGGAGCCATATCGTCTCATGTCTCTAAAAGTCCCTCCAGGATTTCACTGGCTTTTCCTGAGATTGTTGTAAGCTAAAATGCCTGAGAAATTGTGATGAAAGCGTTTTGAGATGTTTCGTTGCAATAAAGCTGCAGAAGCAAGGCAAAGTTGCAGAAAAAGTTTGCGATTTTTCTCACTTTATAATTATTCTGTAACAATTAACTAAAAATGAAGGAAACAAAACCACTGTTATTTTTGTTAACCATTAACCATTTAGTTATTTATGAAGGTAAATCTAAGGCGTTTTTATCACGTTTCCTGCATCTTCCAAACGTAACAAGGAAGTGAGTTTGCTGATGTATGGCTCAACGTTTTGTGGGAAACAACAATGCTTTGTCAACAATTGTGTAAAAGTTGCGGTAATTGGTCAAAATTGCAAGGCGACGCTGAATTTGCGTTAATAATTGCGATAGCAACACCGTGAAATCCTGGAGGGTCTGCTCCATATACATGTATATGGCTGAGATGACCAAATTTACTGAAATGTTGAATTAATATTAAACTCACATCAGGAATGAGTCAACTACATGAAAAACATAAACATGAATAGCACAATTGTACTTAATGAGAGCACCCCTTGTGGCCAAAATATGGAAGGACAACCTTAATGGTGGCTTGGCCCCCCCTAGGCGCCAAAACAGAGGACTATAATTTTTTTCGCTTGAAAAATGGGGGTGTGGGGGATGGTTGCAGTTGGACTATTGACAAGAAATGTAGTAACCAGAATTTTTTTAAGCTACGAACAGTGTCTTTACAACAAAAACAATGTGATTGATGATACCTAGCAATCATACTTTCCTTAAGACTTTCAGATTTTTACTCTTACTAGGTATACAGTTACTGGTTGCACACTTAAATCTTTCTCTCTTGTAATGAGCAAGCATTATTTCCATCCTTGTGCTTGCAGACAAGAGTCACACCTGTGCCACATGTACTAATTATGTGTATATACTTCTATGGGCAACAAGACATTATGTAGCCTAACAATAAAACCTAAACCTAACCTTAGTAACCAAAAAACAAACCCACACAACTGAAACACATATAGACTGTTTCCAACAATGCAGAACTGGTTCCATCCCGCATCCACCACATTGTCGAGGAAATATGAAGCCAACTTACAGTTTAAATTCTTTGACATAGTGCTTTCAGATTATTTCAGACTTCAGACTTTTATGTTTACAACATTCAGCAGATGCTCTTATCCAGAGGGACCGTTATTTCCTCATTTCAGAGACAGTCTCCCTGGAGAAGCATCTTTCTCCGGATGGTAGTAGTGCTGGAGGCAGGGTACAGCTGGATTTAAACCTACAACCTCGTCATCTCGAGGCGAACATCCTACACCACCACCACTTTAGTTGTAAAAGTGGACCCTATAATGCTGAAGCTGCTATTGTAGACCATTTTAACTTCAATTCTATTTTTAATAGAATAAGACATGGCCACAAGTAATTAAGGAATTTTATCAGGTATCAAATAACAGATTCTGAAATATGAACAGTAAAACAACCTCAGTAATTTGTGTCCACTTTATTATTAAAGAAATCAACATCAGGATTCCAAAGTTTCTGGCAGGAAAGTAGAAGATATGGTTGAAGTGTTTTGCTAAGATATATACAGCTTACAATCTCAATTTACGATCTAATTTGCAACCAAAACATCAGATTAATTCTTATTATATCTATATATTTTATCATAATTTCCCTGCTATGACCAGACTTATTCAGAACTCTTTTAACTTTCTTGGAAAAGAGTAGAATGTTTCATAAATGAGTTCTTCAACCAGAAAGGAGCTGGTTCTGAATGGCTAAAGGGTAAAAGTCCACTTGAGCACTACACTAAAAACATCTCACAGAGTAAAGTCAACGTTCTCAAGTCTCCTATCCTGCCTTGCTCCCATCCTCACTTCCCAACTAAACCCAGCTCACCTTTAATGAGGATCAGCATGAGCTTGTGGAAGGGCACCGCGCTGTTGTTGGTCACCACCTCTGTCGACTTAACACTCCTCAGGCTCACCTTCCTGAAGTTCTCTTTACTGGCCAAGCCGGCCAGCGCACAATCCGCCATCTTTGAGTGCTTGGCCACTGAGAAGACAGTAAGCAGACAGGTGGGTTACAATAACACACAACCACACAAGAGCAGTAACAGTTCATTTAGGGCAACTTTGTGTGGTTTAAATGGATTTTAAACACGTTTTATGTCATTAGACTTTCACTGCCACGCCACAGTCCCCAGTTGGGTGAAATTTGAGTCCAATATGATGTTCATCTTCTTATGAAACACACGCTCTGGGACACACGCTGCATCCTTTTTGGACGATTAATTACAAGCTACAGCAAAATGTGTGCGTTTTAGATGATTTATTATTTTTTAAACATTCTCACTTCGCTCCACTTGTATCCTCTTGGTCTCCACAGATGCTATGTTGAGCCTTTGCTCGGTGTAAGCCTGTCGAAGGTCGTCTCGCGCCGCCAAGGCCCTTAGAGGGTTTTTTGAGCCTCTTGTGTTGCGTGAGGGTCTGACAGCCCGCCTGTGATCCGCTACTGCTGATGTCAACCTGTACAAGCACCAGAAGACAAATGTAAGAACCTTTAAGGTAGACAGTAAAAAGGAAAATAGAAAGAAAGGACTGCAGGACAAAGCATGAGAAACCCGAAATGGGGAAAAAATCACTACCCAAGACGTCATACTTTGGTGTGTTGGTCTGGACCGCGCTGAAATCCTCGTCCTCATCCAGAAGCATGCTCGAGCTCAGCGTTGTAGGGGAAACGGAGGTGTAAAAACGGCCAAACATTTCTTCGTCGTCCAGAGTCATCACCTCCTTCTCTGCCTCCTGGGTCACCTCGATGGTGGAGGGCTTGCTGCTCCCCGCACCTGCATTTCCAAAATGAATGGGAACCAAAGCTTCATTAACAGCTATATTCAAGTATCTTTTATTTGGATCAGAACATAAGCCAATGTGGAAGATATACTCAAATTCGTGAATCAAAATGAAAATTTACACAAAATGTTAAATTCTTCCAAACTTTGTCATTCTTTGACAAGAGGCCAGTCAACGCCTACATCTGTTTGATCATAGATCCTTCTTGATTCATACCGTTTGTACCATCGTGTCAGGATGGCAGATTTAGTTATTTATGTGTATTATGGAATTTAGTTTTGTTAGTCATTTGTAAGTTAAAGAGATACCTTCAGAAAGAGAATCAGAACTTTCGGCACTTTATACAAGAAGTACATTATAGAAAAGTTCTAGTTTTCGTTTTGGTGCAGTGGAAAAGCACATATGATTATTAACATTAAAGGGCTGAGAAAATGCTGAAATAACCTTTATTATGAAGTCTGTCTAAAAAGGACTCCAGCTTGTCGAGTCTTTTGTCACCTTCGGCATCAGGCCGGGTGGAGATCTCTGTGGAAAACACACAGACACACAGATGAGTCTCAAAGAGCCCCCTCAAACAGGGACTATTCAATTACATATTATATATACATATATATTATAATATAGCATAATATCTTTCTTTCACTATTAAATATACCAGTTTAATCAAGAATCCCAATTTGCATGTTTCACCATTACTAGTAACTTAAATTACTGTAAAGGTTCATAGACAATAACAGCTGTGATCCAATTAAAAAACAATAGTGCACATGTGTAATAATTAGTATAAACCTGGAATTCCAGGGCTTAGAGATAATCTCTTTAATATCTGCAGACAAATAAGACATTTGCACTAAAACATTTTACAGCACTTTGTTGCAGATTCAAGATTCTTTGTCACATGCCTAGTTACAATATACAGGTACCACTCTTTCTTTGGCTGTGCAACCATATACATTTTTAAAAGTAAAACAAGGAATACGAGAAAAACAATCAAATATGAAGAAATACAATATATATATTTTAAATGTTACATTTTGAGTTATCAATATAAGTTATTAAGTTATAGAATTAAATACTGATTAAAAAGCATAGTTTCATTTATGAACCATCCAAGGTAACATTCAAGTTCTGCTCACTATTGCAAGAGTTGGAATTAAGAACTCTGCTGCACATTTTTATAGACCAAATGGAGGTTTTACCTTCTAAAGGTTTGACAGGTGTGCTGTTGCTTGCTTTCTTGTTGAAGATAATGGATGTCTCGTCTCGGGTTGGGGACACCAGGCCTAAAAGAAAAGCAGCAGCTATAGTTAATCAAACTGTCATTTGTTTGTCACATTACAACCAAAAATCAAAACCTAAAAAAAGCTTTTTCAATATTCGTTCCAAAACTAAAATGAAAAAGTTATTTTCTGATTTCCTATTTTGTAGCAACATACTAAAGCGTTTAATTTTGCGAAAATTGATTATTGAGAAAATGTTTTGATGAAACTGGATTTCATTATCATATACTACTCATCAGCTTTCAAACCGAAAGGCTTGAAATATTTCACTCTATGTGTAATGAACGTAGCATGTATTTTAAATACCTTTACCTTTTTAAATTAAATAACAAAAATGAATTTCCTCTTTTACAATTTTTTTTACTAAGGGTGTGATAAGACGCTCACAAGATGAGATGATACACAAAATTGGGTTCATGAGAACAAGAATGAGAAAACTTTTGTTTGGAAACATGACTGTCAGAGATAAAAATCAACAAAGATCAAAAAAGTGGATCTAGAAACTCAACTGACTGGACTCTCTTTTGTATGATTCCTTCTGCACCTCTTCACACCATTACTGTGCATCAACTTCTAACTTCTAATTAAAGTTTATACAATTTAATTAAATAAAAATGATTTAAGGAAAATTACACATAAAAAGGTTCAAATAACCCTTCTTGTTGCTTTTTTTGGCCTCGTACTGGAAAAAATGTGTGTTCGTATTCACTACATGAACTTGGAACCATGTTAGTGACTTGACTGGAGTCAAAATCAGTCAATCAGCTTTCTCCAAGTCTGTGATTAGCTGGTTTTTGGCACATTTATAATAGAGATGGCACTGACTCGATACATGGATTGGATATCGGTCCGATAACGACTCAAATAGCTGGACTGGGTATCGATGGCATTGGGCCGATCTATGGAGCCGATTTGTAAATGCTCAATTGGTTATGCATCGGTAAAGCTGGTTTACTGTTCCACATTCATACATATTGATGTGCATATTGACACTACAACTCCAAAAGCAAATCTGATTATACTGTTTAATTTCCTTAACAACTCTCTCGCTCATTTTAGCGCCGCATGACTACGAACTGCCACAAATTTACAAAACGAATCATTTTTGAGATTCATTCATTCTTTCATTATCTGAACTGCTTAATCCCAACTGGGGTCGCGGGGGGACCGGAGCCTATCCCGGGAACTTTCGGGTGCAAGGCGGGAAACAACCCTGGGCAGGCGCCAACACACCACAGGGCACACACACACTCACACGGTCACACGCACATTCACACCTTATGGGGCCAATTTAGAGTCGCCAAGTAACCTATAGCGCATGCCTTTGGACTGTGGGAGGAAACCGGAGCGCCCGGAGGAAACCCACACACACAGAGAGCATGCAAACTCCACACAGAAAGACCCTACAGCCGTCCCCGGGGTTCGAACCAAGGACCTTCTCGCTTTGAGGCCCATTTTTGAGATGTTATTTTTTAATAATATTTTTTTTTGCATATACATATGGGTGTGTAATTATTACATTGTTTTAGGGGCAGTTAATGGCGTAAAGGTAGGGTGTTCGGCCCGTGATCAGAAGGTCGCAGGTTTGAGTCCAGGGTGAAGTTACCACTGAGGTACTCATGAGAAAGGTACCGTCCCCAAGCACTGCTCCCCGGGCGCTTGTTAGCTGTCCACTGCTCCTTCACGGATGGGTCAAATGCAGAGGTCACATTTGGTTGTGATGCACTGTGTGCTGTGCTGTGGTGTATGTATTTCGACAGTTTTTAAGGCAATACTTTCTGTTTTCTGTTTAAAAAAGACTCAGAGACTGTATCAGATTTGTATCATGTCAGCAGACATCCAAATATATACAATATTGGTATCGGACATTAAAAGTGGTCTAATTTATAATGCAGTACCAAGTCAAGTGAGCGTGAAGGCTGAGATGTCAGGTTTTGCTCGCAAAAGTTTTACTGCACGCTCAGAATTTTGGCACGCTCAGTTTTTCACCTTGGGCGGCACGGTAGGGCGGTGGTTAGCGCTGCCATCTCATAGAGAGAAGACTCTGGTTTCGAACCCAGGGTCAGCCGGGTGCTCTGTTTTCCTCCCACAGTCCAAAAGCATGCACTATAGGTTAATTAGCGACTCTAAATTGGTCCCGTAAAGTGAGTGTGTGTGTGTGTGTGCCCTGCGGTGTGAACAAATGATACACAGATTTACAGAAACCTACACATCCAATATCTATAGCGTTTAACTCAATGGGGACGCACCTCTTTTAGCCATACGTCCTGCTACAGAGAACTGGGTGGAGTCGTTTGCTGCTCCTTTCCCTTTGGCTTTCCACTGCTCCTCTTTCTCCTGAAGGATCTTCATCCTCTCCGCCAGAGATGTCTTCATCTCCATGTCTGTGGACGACTTCTACAGGGGAGAAAGTGAGTGAGAATGAGAAGAATAGAAAGAGAGAGAGAAAGTTGAAAGAGGATAAGAGGTGGAGGATGAGAGAGAAAGGTAAAGTGAGAGGGAGTTAAATAGAGATAGTGAGACGGACAGAGTGAAAGAGAAAGAGAGAGAGAGAGAGAGAGAGAGAGAAACAGAGTTAAAGAGAGAGTGAGAGAGATGGACACAAAGCGAGAGGTAAGTGAGAAAAAGATAAAGTGAGGGAAAAGTGTATGAGTGAGAGTTAAAGACAGAGAATTAGAGGGTAAAACAGCGTGAGGGATAGAGTTAATAAAGGGAGAGAGAGAGAGAAAGTAGAGAGGGACAGACAGACATACACAGAGGGAGAGTTAAATACAGAGAGAGAGTGTTATAGAAGAGAAAGACAGAAAAGTGGAGAGAGACGGATGGAGACAGAGAGTGACTTAAGACGTGCAATAAAGGCTGCTTACAAATATCAGTAAAGACATAAAGCTAGTATCACTAAAGTACAGGGATTTCAGTTATTTCAGTCCCGTCCAAAAGCGCCATGCTCGTAATCATTATTAGGGCTGGGTTCAAAAAATCGATTCACCGATCAATATCGATTCTCGTTCGAAAAATACGATATTGATTCAAAAATTTGCGAATCGATCTTTTCCTGCGGCTATGAACTACTTCTCACGACCGCGCAAGCAGAGCTATAAAAATGTGAGACCGGCGAAACCGAAAGCAAATAGAGCCATGGCTGAAGCTGCTCCGCTCAAATCACCGTCTTGGCTAAAGGCCAATGTTTGGCAACACTTCGGTTTTAAAACAAGTTATTTTATAACCAAGCAAAACTAGTATTGACGCAAAGAAATCTCTAAATGAATCGATATCGAATCGAATCGAATCAAGAATTGAATCAGATCATGACCTTGTGAATCGGAATCAAATTGATTCAGGAAATCAGCAACGATACCCAGCCCTAATCATTATGGACAATGTCAGCAAAGATTAGGAGGATTTTCACCTTCTATAAAATGACCGCAGGTAATACTAATCCCGTCCGGATAGAGCCGCTGTAAACGCGCATGAAGACATTCAGGCACACGAGATTTCCGTGATTTTTCAAGCATGGAAGCGTATGAGGAAATCCTGGGCAGTTGGAACCTGTGCAAAACGCAGGAATCTGTGCACAGCGCAGGATTTCTCGGCATACGGTGAACACGATTCCAAAGAAAAAGAAGGCCAGAAGCACTTATGAAAACTTGTGAAAACAAAGTTTTTTATTGCTTAAGGTAAGTGCCTATTACCAACAGTTACGTAAACAACGTAGCACGCACATGACGACAGGGCGGTGACGATGGTGCGTAAATCGAGCTACCCCTCTCACTTCTGGGAATTTTACTTAGATTTCTTACTCCGTCCAAATCAGCCATTAAATACAGATGTCCTGTGGTAAAATAACATTACTCCATGTCCTCATGCATAACTAACAGTAATTAATTAAGTCAGTGGAAGTCTATAGTAATGTATGTAGCACTATGGAAAACGTCAAATTTCATACACGCATATGACAAAACTTCCTCTCTAATGGACTTGCCGATTTTGATTCACACACTACATATTGTATCTTGCTCTTTATTCTTAATTTATTCTGAATACAGGATTACAGGAAAAGGTGACTCGAACGGCAGTGGAGCTCATCTATGCTTTGTGTGTAGTTTATGATACTTTCACATCTTTTATTAAACCAAAAAAAGTTTTCATAGCTGTTTTTAAGTTAAATCCTATGAAGGGACCCGTTTAAATCACTGATGGTAAGCTTCCACTGATGGTAAGCATCATTACCATTTTACCTGCATCCTCCAGCAAAAAGAAAAAGGAAAATGCTCATCAGATATGTTTCGACTGATCGGAATACCTCAAGAAACAGACCAAACTGTCCCTCCGACCTTGATATGTTTAAGTGAGTGATTATTTGTCATTGTGAACACAGCACAGCACACAGTGCACCATGATGAAATGTGACCTCTGCATTTGATCCATCAGTGAAATAGCAGTGGGTAGCTGATGCAGCATCCGGTGAGCAGTGCTTAGGGACAGTTCTTTGCTCATGAGTACCTGAGTGGCACCTTTACCGCTCCTGGACTTGAACCAGCAACCTTCCAATCATGGGGCAAATTCCCTAACCGTTACGCTACCAACTGCCCCAGTGAGATCATCAGAGAAGCCACTCGCTTTTCGAGCATGCAATGCAAATCTGAGACTTCTCTAAAGCTTCTTTGAAGTTCTCACTTAAAATTAAACTCGCTGAACCAAAGGGAGCCTCCATTAGCCTGGCAGACGTACAACACCTTACACCTTACAAGTCGGAAAGTGAAACTGGTCACACCAACTCCAAATCCAAACAGCGATCACACATGATCTTTCCTTCCAAAGCTTGCATTCATGAAGAGTAAACATCCCATCGCCCTGAAGCCTAACGTTTGCTTACAAAAGTGACTCACTGCAGACAAACACTGCGGTGGAGGTGATTTAGGGGAAGCCCTGTTATACCTAAATTCTACCATCATAATTTATGACATGCATTTGCGTATTATCATTAATGTGTGTATGTCATTGAGTCTGCACGGCATTACGTTGGATCGCTCGAGGCAGCTACCGTACGAATGACATACAGCCAAACGCCCTTCTTTCCCTAACTTTGTTTGTCCCTATCACTACTGGTAAAGTTGACACTGTGTAACAAATGTGTTTCCAAAAAATTCTGAGGTCTTAAAGTGGGAGCCGTCAGAGAGGAGAACAACAACGGCTTTTTCATTCACGTTGCTGGTGAAAAATGTCATTAGCGTGGCAAAAAAGACAGCAGCTGGACGAAACGAGAAGGATAAGAACCTAACTTGGCCGAGGTGTGAATAAAAGAACAGAAAAAGTAGTTTTACTACTGAATTCTCCTTCCAGTACTCAGTTCCAACTGGCCTGCTAAAAGGATTTTCGGTCTGGACGGAGCCGGAGACGGAGCCGGAGCAGGAGCCGGTTTTCCATCGCGGTAGACAGGCGCTGGAAAATTCGGATGACATTCAGATTACTTCATAGCGGTCTGTATGAGTCCAGCTTGTGATTACGAGTCTATGAATCCCTTCAGATCATCGAAGAAAGTCTGTCAAGAGCCATGAAGGCTCGCCGGGTGTAAATCAGCAGCCTGTCGTCGTTAGTCAGCCGCCTTCACATCATCAATCAGGCGCTTTATAAATGAGCTCCGCATGGAAGTTAATAATCGAAGGTAACGCTGACCACTCGGCCTGAAAGTGTGAGAACGGGCTCAGAGGAGCGTGAATGATGGAGGCTGATTTCCAACACTGGAGAACCCGTGGGGCCAGATAAAGCCCCCCCCCCACTCCCTCCCCACATCTCTCAACATCTGGAGCTCTGGAACATGCGCTCATCGCAGGTGTCCCCTGCCATGCCTGAATGAAAAAAGCCACTGAGCTTGTAAATTCTTGGGTTTAACGATCAGAGCCTGGGGATAAATTATGTCTGATGAAGTTTAGGTTCCACGAATGGGAACTCTAACATGCACGCACTGCTGCACCCACAAAAAAGACATGCACACTTGTGTCTTTGTTAAGTGTTCCCGCTCTTAAAAGCAACTTTTCTTGTAAGATGAAAATTATTGCAGCTAAATAATTTAAAACTTTAACATCAGCATCCAAAGGAAATTCTCTTTGCTTTTTAAGTATTTCAACTTAATACTATCTTTTGAAGGCCAGAAAAATATCTGCATGTTTTCTTCTTAAAAAGGGGAAATTCGGTCCTCACAAAGAACAAAATACATCGAAAGACACACATAAGTCTTGGTTCTGGAGCCAATCATGTAGGGGAAATTCCTAATGGCAAGTGAAAACACCAGCCCCAAAATCTCTCAGAAAGAAGCTGTTTTGCGCCCAGAACACCTTGTCCTGAGGAACAACCAAAGCTTATCCGCATTCACAGTCCCAGAGGTGCGGTCACATTCAAAGAAAGGCATTAAAAAACCCACTGGAGGGCTGCCAACAAACAACTTCAGAACAATAGCTCTCCAAAATGTCAGCGACTGAAAGCTAAAAATAAATAAATGAATGAATTACTTCCAGGTCCAATCTGTTGACAGAGCAGAGGTTTAGTCAGGCCAGCATGCTTCACACAAAAGCACACTTCCAGTTAGGCTAGCGTGCGTCACACACACTCTCTCTCTCGTATACACATGCAAACGAAAGCTCTTCCTGCACAGTGAAAACAAAACACACACACACACACACAAAGGTAAAGCCGCACTCACCTGAGGGTAAGAGGCTAAAGGCTAGGCAGAGGCAGAGAGGGAGGACAGGAAAAGGACAGGACAGGGGCCTAAGGCAAGCGAGGTTGGAAAGAGACTGTAGAGGCAAAAGACAGGACAAAACGTCAGTCGGAATACAGTGTGAAAGAGAGGAAAAATTGGAGGGAGGAAAATGCTGGTTCTATTACACAAGTTTGAAACTCGAATGGTGCGAATAGTTTGGTTATGCAAATAATTACTCTTCTTTAAAGTAGAAGAAGAAGAAAGACAAAAACTATTCCAGAATAAAGACTAAAAAGTCCAACTAAAGAAAAAGAAGAGAAATGTTTAGAAATGCTTTAACAATGTACAGGTGATCACTTTGGAACACCTTGTGTTGTTTGTCTGAGCATTTCAAACCCTGTGTTGGTGACCAAACTATTGGGAATTCCGACTGGGAATTGGTGTTATGAGTCATGTTTTTGTGTATGACCAATTTATAGTCTACATTTGTTGTAGCTCCAGTGCTTGGTTCCTGCTTTAAACGCTAACCCAACATAAGGAGGAATCAAAAACCATAGCTGTCCACCAGCAGTGGGGTGCCCATGCCCTGACAGCTGCCCCAATTTTAATGCACTCTAGTCATTCTCACATCCCACATTCACTAGGGTACTGTGGGTCGGGAAGGGGGATGGGGGACTCCACTGTCTGCCTGCAGTGGGGACCCTCTCCTCCTAACTGCACTATAGACATACACACACAACACTTTCACGCATGCACATTAGTGTTTTGAAACAGTGGAAGGTCTATACTGTACTGTTGTGAATAAATTTTGCTGAAAAACTTCCCCTTTCCATCCTAAAAACGCGACTTTCTTGCGGTCAGGAATTCAATTCCAGCAGAATGTTAAAAGTTTCTGTTTTGACCGCTCTACTTCAATATTTACGCTAAACCCACTCGTTGACTAGCGTGAAGATATTTCTGCGGAATCAATCTTCGTCTCCCGAGTTCAGTTAACCTAACGCAGGTAGGCTATCCGTGTGGCTGTGAACGCAGCGTAGGCTACCGTAAATGCAAACGTAGCCGTGAACGCACCAAGCGTCTGTGAGTGCTACGTCGATAGTCAACTTCAAAGGCAGATTTCTCCGTTTCTCACTTGGCGTGACAGGAGAAACCCGACTCCTTTGAATGTTGATATCTCAGTCATATGTCGTCCGGATTCATTCGATATAGGTATCGTTTTGAAGGTTGATTTATGCCCCTTCATGACAACATAATAACTCAATTTTGAAAATTTGCGACAAGCGACTGGTTTTGCCGTGGAGGGTCACATATACACATTTCACATGGGGGTGCGGTGAGGGCCGAGTGGCCCCCTATCTCTCAGTCTCTGGCCTTGTATAGACGGTGGGGGGGGGGCGGCCGTGTGGTTTTGGGAAAGATCATGGGCTGTTGCGGGTGGGCCTGGCAGGGGTGGGCGGCTTCCTCTCTTGGTTAGCGGACCGGCTCGGGACCTTGGTCTTGCCGCGCAGTGATTTTTTTTTTGTTTTTCAACCAGAACCAGGATCGTGTTGTGTTTCTGTCCTGTCAGTTTGTCTTGTCTTAGTCTATATTTTTTATTTATTTATTTATTTATTGGTTTTGTATCATTTTGTTTTGTTTGTCTTTTTGTTTGAAAAAGACAAAAAAACAATAAAGGACAAAATTCTGTTCTCTACTTTACTTTTTGGAAACTCAAATATTACTGCCAGGAACTGCAAATCTTTACAAAGAGAAAGGCCTTACTGCTCCCCACGAGGCAGCAGCGGTCTAGTGACGTCACCTAACCCCACACAATTGTGTTGGACAAAACATTGACAAACTGTTCTAGAAAAGACAAAGAAAAACTCAAAAAAGGGTGAGCCACTTTGGGAAAGTCCTCAAGCAGAGTCCAGACACACACATTTGAAAGCGAGTTACAGGAGTAACTTACAATGTTGTCCTTTGTTTGATAAATCAACTGTCTGCGAGGTTCTGGCTTTAATTTTTGGGTTATTGCTTGGTACATTTTGTACCCTAATAGAAGGGGAACCAAAAACGTTACTGGTAGGTAGCTACATTTTGGTAGCCTTATTCCCCAAGATGCTACTGAAAGCGCAGTAAAATGTACCTGACATTGAAGTTGCACAGTGACTTGTGCAATGAAAAAGGGATCTGCCTTGGCTTATTTGCCTTTGGTAACCACAGTAGTTGACTGACTAGTCCACAGCTTTTGCAACTCAAAGCCGGGGGGTTTGCAAGCAACAATGTTTGTGCCATCTGGAAGATTTAAAGCTTTGGAAGTCTGTTGCTAAAATTCCTTCTGTCTAGCCTAGCCATGACAACACTCACCAGACTTCAAAAAATATATGCAGCATGAGGGTGACCCATCTAAACAGCTGGTTGATTTTAGATGGTCATCAGGTTAAGCTGGTCAACAGGAATCAGGAATTTCTCATATCATATATCTTTTAACTATTTACCTTCAAGTGAGTTCTGGTGACAAAACGACAAACCAGCAGCACTGAAGATGTCACGATGAGTTCTGATCAATGTCAAATCAGCAGTCACCCAAAGTCTTTAAATCTATACTCGCCTATGCTGGACTATGCCTGAGGTTGAAATCCAACCAATCTGTGCTTAGACTATGCTGGTTCTTCTCACATATATGTTTTGCATAAGGGTGTAACCTCAAAGAAAACACCAATACTAAATGAAAATGCTACATTTGTCCATCTGACTTGTCCCAACAGCAAAGACAGTAAGTTTTGTAAAACAGAATGCAGGTTTGTGAGTAAAGCTTGTGACTAGTCATCACAAGCTTTACTTGAACACCACAAACCTCTCATTCCACTTTATAAAATTTCTGTCATTGCTGTTTAGACTGTAAGGTTTGTAAAGCAGAATGTAGGTTTGTGGTGTTCAAATTTGTCTGCCTGTCCTGTGCAAATAACAATGACAATAAGTTACGTAAAGTAGAATGCAGGCTTGTGGTGTTCAAGTAAAGCTTGTGACGATTGAACCTTACTCAAAGGTTCTTTTAATGTGGCTCCAGGGCTTAGAGCCAAACAGGATCTCACTAACAGGCCCAGAGCTAAAGAGGAGCTAAGCTCCCCGCTGGAGGGCAGAGGAGTGGGTAGGGCTTGGCCGGGCTGAGGTCATTGTTATGGTTATAGAGCTGCTTTCCCATAAGATGGTATTACCTCTGTTCCTTTACTCAGCTCTGTCAAATACCCATCCAAGACTTTGGAAGAGAGTAAAAGAGATAAAGTGAGAGTGAGATTTATTTACAGTGGAAGAGTGGATAGAAAGTGCTGGAGAAAATGTGTCTCAGACCTCCTGGGTTTCTGAACGTTCCCAGTAACCTGATTCATTTGAAAAGCTGCAACACGACAATCCTTGAGAGACGAGACTTCACAATGGTGATGCATCGATTCTGAGTCATTCGCTATGAAGTCAATGGAAAACCCTGCCAAGCTATAGCTACCCAAAGCAGATCGACTCTAGCTTTTCCATAACTTTCAAGAAGATGTACTGCTTTAATTAGCACCAATCAACTATCCATGCATCCATCTGAAGGTGAAGCTGCAGTGAACTGTTATCAGGTTGGCACATGGCTGCCACGAGCTTTGCAGAGGTTTATCTTCGCTAAGAGGACACAGCTGCTGCCAGCAATAAAGGACGGCTTCAGAGGGGGCAACGCACATCATGGGTGTAGATATGACTGTCTGAAATGACTCCTTACAGCCTTTTGGACTGAAGTGAAATGGCTTCCCGTAGGGCAGAAAAAGCTGATTTTTTAGATGCATAGTGCTCCACCCCGGGGAATTAGGGAAGTATTTTGGATGCAGTGTGCCTCTCTCTGTGTTTAACATCTGCTTAAGGTCAGTTCCCCACAGGTCTGCAAGGCGCTGATTTAGCCCAAACTCCCCAAGGTCTCCATCTTATGCATGATCAGCTTAAATCTGCAGTTGTTCACATATTTGTGACTTTAACGTCTATGTTACACAACCCATCCAGCTTTTAGGCACAGATTTAACTCCCAGTTCACCACTTTCATTCTTCCAGTCAGTGGTTTGCTGCTCTTTACCCAGATGTCAAATCTCTTGAGTAACAAGAGTTTACACAAATCAATCTCTTATTCAAGCTTGACCTGGAAGTATTTGTGCTTGACTTGAAACACATTACAACGGTCAAACATATAGCTGTCTCTCAGCAGGCCAACTTCTCCAATGGAAACAAATCTTGGCAAGACATTAGGAAATTTAGGTATTTTTCCTTTTGATAAAACTGTACAATGTAAGATTATAAAAACTACTGAATCTTCGAAACCTCAGACGTGTTATTATTTTACTTAATCAATTAATTGTTCCAAGCAATAAAATGACTGAACAAGTCTAAAACGCAGGGGTGTGCTAGACAACAAACACTTAAGAAGACTCCAGACATGTCTTAGGTGTGAATGACAGATTTATCTATTGATGTCTTGCAGTAATGTCACAAAACTGTAGCCGCCACCATATCGAGTACCGGCCATATTCAGTACTGCGCTTGTTTCCGATGAAAATGAGTACCGAATCTACTCCAGACTGACAGCTGGTTACCTGTAAGCTAACGTTACATGTAAGGCGTTCACTTCAGTTATCGATGTCATGGAACTTAAGAGCGACAACAAAAAGTTCGCTATTATTGGATGCGATCCGTATGGAGTCCATCCAGATGTTTTCCATCAAATGTCATCGGGTGACACTACCTGACTTTTCCCTCCACAGCATTTACATCTGCTTGGTACGTAAGCCATCCTCATATAAAATATCTCAATGAGAAGAAAATCTTTTTGCTTAAAGGAAAGGTAAGTTGCGTTATTCTGATGTAAACAGTTGCTAGCGCTATCTAGCTACTGTTAGCGCAGCAACGGGGTAGGCTAGGCTAAGTTAAATCATCTATCAAATTGTAGAGCAGGGTTAGGTGGGTAAACTGAGGGATGAGCTATGTAAGAGTGATGTGAAGGCTGTTTAGTCTTGAGTAAACTATTTTTGAAATTACGAGAGGTGGGTTGACTAGCCTCCATGCATGCTCCTTAGTTGTTGACACATTTCTTATGCGAACTTATGCAAATAGTTACCTCATTCACAGCCATTGATATGCACATTTGTTGATATCTTAAGTTGTTGAAATTCAGTGACGTGTTGTTTCTCAGCAACATCTACACAGCTCATTATTAGAAGCTGTGTGTCTAACATGGATAGATAGATAGATAGATAGATAGATAGATAGATAGATAGATAGATAGATAGATAGATAGACAGACAGACAGACAGACAGACAGTTACTTCATTTTCACTGGAAACATGCACAGTACTCGATATGCCCGGTACTCAATATGGCGGCTACAGTTTTGACATGGGTGTGACGTCAGCTGCAAAGCATCAATACAGAGACTGGGAAAACACTGGACACAACCCTGAACAATAAAATTAAAAACCAATTATAACTACTGAGCTCAAAGACATGGACAACAAACCACTAGAGACAGAAATACACAAAACAGAAAAGAAAGAGCAAACTGAAGCCAAACAGAGGAACTAATTTAAATTGTTACAGGGCAAAACCAAACTAGAAACAGAAGAATTTGTAGACTAAATAAACCAGAAAGAAATGATCTATTCAAGTTGAGGAAAAAACACAAATAGTTGTCACTCATAGCCAGGCGGCAGAATGATAAGCTGTTTTCCAGTTCACCATTTGAGAAATCTTAATTGAAAATCTTAATTTTAGCTATTTTTTTAATTGCGTGCACAAACTAAAGCTTTAGTAGGATAATATCTGCTCTTTACATCAAAGGCACGTCATTTACCAAAGGCTCCTTTCACAAACAGCTGCCACAGCCTCAGCATGGAGTCCAGACAGAAGCATGAAGACAGACAGGCCTAAGCCAGATTACTGGGTGAAAATCCATCAACATTTGGGTCGAAGTTTGTCTCTCCAGAGCCACGAACAAGTTTTTGGGGACGTAGATGGGCTTTTCTGGCTCCGCGTGGATTTGCCCTTAAGACATCTCATCCTGAGTGGAGTGGAGCCACTAAGCCAAAAAAATCCAACCCATGCAGACGTGGATCAAAAGAGTCTGGGCAGGAGCAAATCTGCCTTGATGGCCATAATGTGCTCAGCAGTAAAAAAAAATCATCAGACGAGCATGAGCACATTCTGGCTGATGGCAGTGTGGGATCTGAGGAGACTTGGCTGACAGGAGACCTTGTGAGCAGAAATACACTCTGTTGTAGTAGTCTAAGTGTGCAGGAGGGTGTAAGTGTGTTTGTGTGTGTGAGTGAGGTGGGGAAGCTTTATCGAGTGTGATAAGTCTCTCCTCTTCCTGAACCTTTCCCTGCCCTTTTTTTTGATCTACATGATAGTGGCAAGACCTTCACACCCGCTTCACCAAACACTGCCCTACTACAAGCCTTGGCTTCATTAGAACCCCCACCTCTCTTAGCCCAACACTGCTGCTACACAAAATTCTGCAAACACACACCTCCCCCCACTGTGCCACGCTACATTGACATTGTGTGCCAGGGAGTGTGTGACCACTGAACCATGGAAAACTGAACTAAGTAAAATGGGAATGTGGGAAAAGCACACACAGTGTATTAGTATGTGTGTGTATAAGAGTGCTTGTCTGAGCATCCACATGAAGACATACAGTACATTAGCTCACTAATCTTACTTAAGCCACCAGTGTTTCCACAAATGACACTTAATACCATATAAAATACACAGTCCAGAAAGCTGTGGCTTAAATTAATGACTGGAAATATAATGGATGGCGTATAAAGACTCTTAACACGGTGTCATTATTGCTTTGGTATTTGTGAATGTGTGTGTTTGAGAGAAAGGGCTGTTCATGGTGATATTCGCAGTTAATGTGACCCAATTTTTCTCTTTTTATTCTGTGTGTCTGTACTTGTGTATGTGTGTGTGTCTATGTGAGCACACGTGCACCTACCTTCTTCTTCCAGGCATTCTCAGAGACCTGCAGCTGGCTGAAGCGGTCAGCCAGGGACGTTTGGACGGCGTCAGTGGCCTTGCTCTTCTTTAACTTATTACGCCAGCCGTCCTCAGTGCCTGTCACGTCGGCCAGACTACAGAGAGAGAGAGAAAGAGAGAGGGAAGGAGAGGAAAAAGGGGGAGGAGAGATAGGCGAATTGAGGTCAGGAGGAAAAGGGTGGAAAATTGAGTAGAAGAAAGACAGAAAGGGTGAGCATCTGGGATCTAAGAGCTCGACTGGAAATGGTGTGTCCATGCTTAATATAATAATTGACTCCGTTTAATTTAATACGTGGCTGCACGGAGAGAGTCTTGGCTGTTTCACTATCGTCTCATTATGATAGGACTAATATTACATGGCTGTCAGCATTACCTCTCTTTAAGGGAGGAGCTCAGACTTCCGTCCAAACTGCTTTCCAGCTCCTCTCCCTCTTCAGACACAGAAAAGGACGAAGTTCTCTCCACGCCGTCCGACGATGGCGAATGGGGCGCGTCGCTGGAGCTGCTCCTCTGTCTTCGCATGCTCCATCCTCCTCCATCCACCCCATCCTCCCCCTCCTCATTCTGCTCCTCCTCTTCCTCCACACCCTCTCTTTCTACCTCATCCTCCTCCTCTTGCCTAGTGGCCGTCGTCTCCTGTGAGGCAGGCGCCCCGTTTCCCTCCAGTGCGGTGGCATCGACCACCTCGGCCTCCAGGCTGGTGGAGCGGCTCTTTTTCAGGATGCCCCTGAGCCTGTGCGTGCCTGAGTCCTGCCTTGCCAGGTGTGATGTTGGTTGCATGGACTCCTCCTCCACCCTAGTGACTCTACTGGCTGGCCCCGAAGTGTCTAGGGAATGTTGCCTCTCGACTAGCTCTCTCTCACTGGTCAAATGCTAGAAAACAGAGAACCAGAGGAGTGATAAATAATTAATGATGACAACATTTAAACATGGTTAGAGGATCCATGTTAGCCAATTACAGATTGGCCAGCAATATCAACACCACTCCCTTTAAAGCAATAACAATTACATCATCAGGCAAGTATTACCTGCTCTTGTACCTGTGTATCAGCAGGTAAATATTACATTGCAACACCTAGCCCTAATATTAATGGCTTGAGCCCGATCACCCCAGTACCGGGGGCAGAACGGGAAGGCTTTAAATAGTCAGTAAACGTAAACAAATATATGCATGCGGCACATCAACATCACCGATAGAATCTTGTCTAAAAATCTCAAACAACAAATTCCACCTAAACATAACACAATTCCAACACCAAACATAAATAAACAAAGAACAAAAACACTGCGTAGGTCTACGTGGAAGAAATCTATACTACTATGGCTAACCATGCATACCGTATATCATGTGAAAGCCGAGACTCCGCAGATTACGCAGATAATACGGTTTTTTTTTTCATGTTCTGCTGTTGCATCTTCCTTTATTCTGACACGTATGCTGATTCCACAGTAATCTCACAAGTGTTACCTTTATAATGATACCAAAAGCATACAAATACACATTGTGGTTGCTGAGATATACACATTTTATTTTGGGGATCTTTTTTAGAGCAAAAATCTGTAAAACAGTCTCAGGCCTTAACAAGTTAACTTCATATTGGGACAAATTATTCTATTATTGTTTTAAAATTTGACAATATTTGACAGAAAAACATGCTGCATTATTAATCACTTTGACATCACCGTGTATAACATTTCTAAAATAATCAAATACCTAGTAGTTAACACCGTATTAGTTATTAGTTATCACCTTTGAGGTAAAAGAAACATTACAACACAAGAGACAACACAAACCCTGAGTGGAAATCTGCCCAACTGGACTTTCCTTTGAAGCCGGTTGTTTAATCTGCATTCCTCACAAAAGCTGCTTCTTTTAAACTGGCACGTCTGCGGCTCTCTGCCAGACATGTCTCCTGTGATGTCATAAATGTGATGGCGGGATAAAAACCAGCACAAACTGTTCACCCTCCTTGTAGAGGTGAAGAGAGTTAATCTGTCAGGCCGTCAGTTCTGATAGCACTACATTTCCTCCCTTTATTCACCCACAAATTCCCCATCCTGCCCTCTGAACCGTGCAGAGGAAGACAGAGCGAGAGAAAGAAAGTAAGAGAGGGATGGAAGAGTGAAGCAGAACCGGTATCAAAGGCAATCCTTCACCAAATCTTGACCTTGCCATTTCTTTTGATAACTCTCTTATCATCCCCTCAATACTGGCAGGAAATCTTGGTGTAATTTTGGATGACCAACTGCCATTCTCTTCACACATTAGCAACCTCTCTAGGTCCTGCAGATATCTTCTATACAACCTCAGAAGAATCCGCCCCTGAATCCGCACCACTGAAGCTACTCGTCCAGTCCTTGGTCCACTGGCTCCCTGTAGCTGCTCGCATCAGGTTCAAATCCCTAACACTTGCCATTAAGGCCAAGACTGGAACAGCACCTCCTTACGTACTTATCAGCACTGATTAAACAACGTGTCATTTCTTGTCCTCTCAGAGCAGCAGGCGCTGCTCGTCTGGAACCACCTCTACTTAAAAGAAGAGGAAAATACGCATCAAGACTCTTTGCAGTGCTGGCTCCTCAATGGTGGAACCAACTTCCTCTTGCCATAAGAACTGCTGAGGCCCTTGCTGTCTTCAAACATCGTCTGAAGACACACCTCTTCAAAGAGTATCTAGGGGATTCATTTACCCCTTACTGTTTACGTTGTCTTTCCCCTCAAAAAAATAAATAAAATCAACTCTAACATGTATGTTTGTCTGTAAACTTGCGTTTTCTCTAACCCATTTTAGTTAAAGTATAAAACTTAGTCGGCGGTAACTTGGTTTGATGACAGTTGTTGATTTTAAACATAGCTTTACAGATCAAAGAACAGTCGTGGACTACAAAGCACTGTCGTAAGTCGCATTGTATGAGAGTGTCTGCTAAATGCTGTAAATGTAAATGTAAATGTAAACCGGTGGTCTGCTTTATCATTGGCTTGACTAAAAGAGAGTGTGGGAGGCAGGGTACAGTGACCTGAAGAGAGAGAGAGAGAGAGAGAGAGATGGGGAGAGGAAAACAGAAAGCGGGAGGGAAGCTTGGTCTGGTGGTCTGCTGTGTTGCAGAAACACTCAGATTCCACTCAGAGGTTGCGAGAGGAGGTCTAAAGTCACTGTGAGCAACTCATGATGAATGAGTAGTACAATAACACTCATCCTTCCCGTAAACTCCTTCTGTGCAACACTAATGTAAAGGCTCATAACGTGAACCCGCACAGATACAAAAGACACAAAAGATTCTGCAGTAACGGGGTTACAAACTTTGCTGCTGCTCGTTTGTCACACACTCTTGTCCAACTTTCATTCCCAAACTATAAGCACGCAAGTCTCCCTGGAGCAACGTGGGATTAAGGGTTTTGCTCAGGGGCTCAATGGTGGTAGTGCTAGACCTGCATTTGAACCTACAATCTCTTGGTTCCAAAGACAAAGACAGACCAACAACGCTACGAGCAAGACTCCAATCAGAAATCCACTGGGGTTTCTCAGTAGGTTTTCACATCCAACACATTAACCTCTTAGACACCACAGCTGGTCACATCAAAAGTTTAAGCTGTGCACATACCAACAATGATGAAAATGAAAAGTTGAGGCAGTTCCTAATCTTTCTTTTGGACGTCTTGCAAACGTTCAAAAGTATACAGTTCGGACAAAAATACTGAAAATTATTTTGAAGTGTGACCTTAAATTGGGCAGAGCCACACAATCCAAACACTAAAGTTACAGAAAGCCATTACATGAGTATTTTTACTGCCTAGATTACAAAAATATGCCAAAACATGAATAATCATATATAGATGTAAGAACTGAGGTAGCCGTAGATGACTCTAGACTCTAGCCGCTAGATAGGCACTTGTGCCTGTGTGGTAACAAAATGTTGCCCAGCGTGTAAAACAAACACTTTCAAAACATTTCTGCTAGTGCTACAAAATCTAATAAATTTATCTTAAATTTTGCTAGGGACGGTATCTTGTTAGCCACTGCTAGATGCCTTACCTCATGTGGTTGTGTAAAGCTTAATATATTTTGTTGGGAACAACTTAAATCTGTCTTCTTTTTTTTTTACTGTAAATATGTCCTCACGCTGAAAACTGCAGGCCTGACTCTGCAAGTCATCCACATACCTTCACTTTTGTCTCATCCTCCTCCTCCCTCTCCTCTTCTTTTGCTATGCAGGAAATCTCGTCTCTCTCTGCCAGCCCCACGCTCATGTGCTCTTCATCATCCTCCACTGAGGAACACAAGGAGGAATGACTGCAACAAGGAAAGAGAAGTGTTAGTAAGGCAGCAAATGATGGTATTAAAACCACACGTTAATGTCTTCTTAATGATTACGTGCTGCAACTATGTATTAAAATGCAGCAGCTGCAGTTGATGAGAATTTTGGGGTTTTGGTAGTTGCACTGAGAGTCAAACAGAAAAAAGGTCACAAACGCACACCAAGCCTGGGACAAATGTCAGTTTGTATGAGTCTTGATAGTTTCTTCTGCTTTTGAGTTTGTCTTTGAGATTTCAGTTCATGCTGTAGTTCATCCTAGATTTTGGGGGCGACTGCTTTCAGAAACATATAAGTTGTTACGTGAGACAACATGTATCTCTCCATTTCACTTCAGATAGCTACTTGTATGAAACAAAATTTTAGGATTGAAAACAGAAAACAGATCATCTCAACAAAATAAAGGATTTTAAACACAGGTTTACACTTATGGAATTTAGCAAACTTCCATTTTTCTAATTACTGGGAGAGTCTCCCTGAGCACAACTTAGGGTTGAGGGTCTTGCTCAGTGGCCCAATGACGGTAGAGCCCAAGGTAGGATTCAAACCCACAACCTCTTGATCCAGAGGCGAGTACCCTTACCACTAGACCACAGCCTTCGACCTTGGAAAATCTATAACGAAATCACATCGTAATCGGCTGATAACGGCTTTTTTTTTAAGTCACAGGCATCAGACCAATGCTTAGATTTACCTGATACTTTCAGCCGATATTTTATTTCATCTATTGTATGTCGGAAAGGTAGCACTTGTACCAGTCATGCCCAAACTCCGAGGTCGGATTTTATACGGCCCGCACCGGCTGTCTTAAAAATGCATGGCGCTATTTTGGGCCAAAACTCTGAGCATGCAGTGGAACAAAATCTCTTGTCTTTTCACGCTCAACTCATGTACGCGCCAAAAGTTTTTAACTAACTAAATTGTGTGTTTGCCCACTTAAAGAATGTGAGCTTGCATATGGGCTGTGTCCCGAGTCGCATACTGCCGCACTCAATAGTATGGTAAGTGCACCTCAGTAAATAGCCAGGGTTGTAGCTTAACGGCTCTCTTTACACTAGGCAGGGCACATGGAGTGTCACTCACACCCTATTTGTGACTCTCCACGGCAAAACCAGTCGCTTGTCGCAACGGAGGTTTCCGAGAAAAATGACCGTTTATGTTGCATGGGGTAAATGCTTGGATTTTTTGGTTTTAGTGTTTTGAAACAGTGGAAGGTCTATACTGTACTGTTGTGAATAAATTTCGCTGCAAAACTTCCCCTTTCCATCCTAAAAAGGTGACTTTCTTGAGGTGAGGAATTCAATTCCAGCAGAAGGTTAAAAGTTTCTGTTTTGACCGCTCTACTTCAATATTTACGCTAAATCCACTGGTTGACTAGCGTGAAGATATTTCTCCGGAATCCATCTTCGTCTCCCGAGTTCAGTTAACCTAACGCAGGTAGGCTATCCATGTGGCTGTGAATGCAGCGTAGGCTACTGTAAATACAAACGTAGCCGCGAACGCACCAAGCGTCTGTGAGTGCTACGTCGATAATCAACTTCAAAGGCAGATTTCTCAGTTTCTCACTTGGCGTGACAGGAGAAACCCGACTGCTTTGAATGTTGATATCTGAGTCATATGTCGTCCGATTCATTCCATATAGGTATCATTTTGAAGGTTGCTTTATGCGCTTTCATGGAAACATAATTTTGAAAATTTGCGACAAGCGACTGGTTTTGCCGTGCAGAGTCACATTTGACTTGGTATACCACACAGCACGGCAAGTGACTTTTTCTTAAAATGTTGTGCACTACGCTCATAAAGCTCCGCCCTCGCTCAACTGTGCTTGCAATGGAACTTTGGCGAGCAAAATATCTTGTCTTTACACTCAAGTCTTCCTCATTAATCAGCATCTGTATCAGCATCGGCAGATATACGCATCGGCCAATAATTCCCAAATCGTGCATCCCTACTGACAACACATCTCAAATATTATGTATATTTTCTCAATATGCTCTTTTGGACACTACCTCTGCTAGATTCCACCAAAAAAATCTGTTTTTTAGACTCGGCAAGTCGTGCAGTTGTCAAACAGGGTTCAGAATCGGGAGGGTCTTCCTTTAAGAGCATAACATACAAGAACAATAGACAGAAACACTCCAAAACCCACATTTCACATTCTGCAGCAGATGAAAGACTAATAACAGACGCTTGTAGTGCTAATGACGGATGCGTGTAGTACAGTGCTTCCAGGGTGGAGCTGCTTTTGAGAGACAGGCCTTCTGCCGCCTGGTTAATCGGCGCGAGTGTTTATACGCATTAAAAGTCAGCGGTGATGGGGGCCGTCGTTGCCAATGGAGCCAAAGTGAAAAGGAACAGCGGCCAAGTCTCAGCATACTGTACACACACAGGAACACACACACACATTCTTCTGAGAGAGTTCCACAATAACTCACAAGATAACAGAACACACACCGCCAGTATATCATCTTGTCAGAGATAACGCAGGAACGACTACAGACGCCAACCCACACACGCCCTGCATAAATGAAAACACAAACGCCCAAAGCTCCATACATCAGCTCTAACTCATGCCACCCTCAGTCCATAAGAAAAATGGCCTGTAACACACAGCTGGCATGAAGTTGTTCACCGAAACAGTGTTAAGGTTTGTTGAAGCAGGACTTTAATACACTCACATCTGGCTTTGTGGTTGTACTCATCGGTTTACATTAAAAACTGTAAATGATGCCAAAAAATGTATTTACTGCTCTGTAGCATGATTTGTATTGCGTGTATGAGTGTGAAAGTGTATGTGTAAGTGTGTGAGTGTGTTTGAAGTACTGCCAGAAATGCTGCAGGGCTTCCCAACTCCTCTGGGAGTGGCGTATAAGAGTCCAAGGCCTCTGTCCCTATCACATGAGATAAGAAAACGAGTTGTGTGTGTGTGTCTGACCCAGGAACACACAATCGCACTAAAAAAAGAGCACGATTAGTTTCATATCTTTGTGAGGTCAAAAATAAGTCATGTAATGCACTTCATGTGTCACCACCCTTATGTTCCAATCTTAAGGAAAGACAACTCTGAACCTAAGACTCACTACCTAAAAAAGTTGTGTTGTTTACTATCTTTGATCTAAACCTCACATTTTTGTTGGGGGGCTTTTTTTAAAGAGTAACTTTGCTTTTCCTTCAAATGTATTTCTCAGGTTTTGTAAGGTTTGAGCTCCTTCAGTGGCCAGAAAACATGCTATACACATAAACAAAGTTCTCACAACTTCCCAGAAATCTAATAATTGTTATCATCTGTTATCATCTAAAAATCTTCAGTGAACACACAAGCACACACACACCAGCCTTTAGTTAGATAGATGGCAATTCAAAGGGACAATCAGGTCCCCACAACTATCTACCTCCCCTTCCCCAACACACACACACACACTCAATCTGGCCTTTCCTGGGTTATAACATGGTGCTGTGAAGTGAGAAGGGACTGGCCGCAATTTAACACTCACAATGTGAGCGGAACGTCAACGCTTCACATTGTGCCTGGAACGCTGCCAGTCCAGCTGCTCATTACTGCACACTGCACTGAGCTCTCTGGAGAGATTTTTTTAACTTAAAAGTGCACATTAGAAATGCATCAGATCCAAAACCCCTACTCAGCAGCTTGTCTTTTAAAAAAGGGACTCTCCCAGGAAGGTAACAAGTAGAAGGAGAGAGAGAGAGAGAGAAAAATAGAGTGATGAATAAAGAGAGAAACCCAGACACACAGGGAGGGAAATATAGATCGAGAGAAAAAGAGAAAAAGAGAGATGGACACAGACATATATCTATACATACTGTACATGAAAGTGAAAGTGAGTGATTATTTGTCATTGTAAACACAGCACAGCACAGCACACACAACGAAATGTGACCTCTGCATTTGACCCATCTGTGAAGGAGCAGTGGGCAGCTGTTTTGGTGGCGCCTGGGGACCAGTGCCTGGGTACCTTGCTCACGAGTACCTCAGCGGTAACTTTACTGGTCCTGTAAGTTCCCGGGATAGGCTCCGGTCCCCCCGCGACCCCAGTTTGGATTAAGCGCTTCAGATACTGAGTGAAGTAATGAATATAATATAATATATTCAGTATATGTATGTATATATATATATGTATGTATATATATACCTCGCTGTTTCGCAAAATAGTATGCCGTTACTTTTCATGCCACAATTCTGCAAGGGCAGTGAGCAAAATCTGCTGTCGGTACGCGTTCAACCCTGACTGGATGTGCGCAACTCCGCCTTCACACTCGCTCCACTCGCTACTATGCTAGAAATGTGCCAAAAACAGCCAATCACAGGCTTGGAGAAAGCTGACTGACTGATTTCATCTCCAATCAAATTCCTATTCCGAATACGAATGTACATTTTCCCAGTATGACAGCAAAAGAAGCAACAAAAAGGCGAGTTGTGGGTGATTTGGTGTAATTTTTTTCAGCCAGTACGCAAGTCAAGTTGTATCTGATAATGTTCCCTAAATCTTTTCATTTAGCAGGGACTACTATTATGTTTTAATTCACATGTTAATTTTATTGCTTACAATCAGATTATTTAATTTATTATTATTTAGATCATTTACACTTCAACTGGAAGTTAAAAGTCATATGCAGGAGGAATCCAGAGAGAGTCCAGTCAGTTGAGTTTCTAAATACACTTTTTTGCTGTAGATTTTTTATGACTTTCAGTCAAACAAAAGGTTAAAATCTCATGTCGTGCTCACGAACCCAGTCCCGTGTCTCGTCTCAAGAGCTGAGTGTCTCATCACATCCCTAATATATATCTAAATGTATATGTTTGTATTAGGGGTGGGCGACATATCGAATATACTCGATGTATCTCGGCTTGTTCCACGTGCAGTGTAATAAATGACTGTATCGTGACCATCGAGTATAAATCCTAACGTTATTGTTAAACAGACAGCATGTACTTCGCTTTCGAGTTTTGCTTTTCTGCCCCGTCAAAGCAGACAGCTCGCTCCCCCACCCATCCAGAAAACTCTCCTAGCGCATCAGTGTTTTGTACCGCTTTCGTGTTTCGCTTCTCTGCTCGCTCCACCGCTCCACACCAATGCCAGAACTGGAGCGCGCAAAATGGCTTGCCACAAAAATTTCGCGAGCGTAAATTTCAAAGTCGCGAGCGCAAATGTGAAACTACAGAGCACAAAATGCGTGCAAACTGTATTTTTCCTCTCTCGAATGTCTTTTTTCCTCTCGATGTGTTAAATGTCCTCTCGCGCAAAGTAGATTACCGACGAGCGGCTTTTTTGCTCGAGTGAGATTTCTACGCGCACGGTTTGAAAGGGGCGGGTTTTAGCAGTTTGAGGGCGGGGTTTTGGCAGTTTCTGCCTGCAAATCCTATTGGCCGATGGCTCCCGGTTTTGTGATTGACTGCACGCTACAGAAAGTTTATATAGAAAAAACAAAGATAACGGAGGAAGAGGAACGGCGGCAGGTAGGTTAAACGCAAGTTATAGTTTATCGACCTTATAATTATAATTTAATAGTTAGGTCTTACACGTTTAATAAGCACGCAATCAATGGCTCCCCTTGCCCACTTGTCTGTCCCCAATATAAAGTATAAAGTTTGCTATATTATGGTATAAAATAAAAGCATTTACTATGTTAAACTTTGGCTAAATTCATTATATTGGTGTCATTTTAGGCAACATAGGGCCGATTTAAATCATTTATACAGTGATTTAGAGGAAATGTAAAAGTACTGACATATATATCGTGTATCGTGATATAGCTTAAAAATACCGCGATATTATTTTTATATCATATCGCCCAGCCCTAGTTTGTATGTATATATGCCGAGACATAGCCTCTCTCGCAACATATAGAGAGCGGACCCAGATAGTTAAGATAGTGAAAGGCCATTTTTAAAGCTTTGAGATTGTAGACTTCCCTGACGAAAAGGAGCTAGAATATTTAAACCCTTTTGCTTTGACTTTATAAACGTACACTATGCTTTGGTGGGTTTTCAGGGATGAGTTCAGACCGGACAGAGAGAGAGAAGTATAATAGAGAACAGCTGAGTTCATGCCTCATTTCTCCAATATTTGCAAATAAAATGTATGTCATGACCCCACATTGGGGAGTGACCATGTGTTCCTCCTTCGATTCTGCACTGGGCAAGGCTCAGACCTCTTATAAAACAGCTCACTTTTTATCACACACACACACACAAACCTGAAACAGACTGCCAGCAAAGGATACTGGCTCACCTCCAAATTCTTAAATGTCATTATCTCATAACGGTTAGCTAGACAAACACTGTCACACATAAACAGACAATTAAGAGAGAGAAAGAGAGAGAGAGAGGAAGAGAAAGAGAGAGAGAGAGAGAGAGAGAGAGAGAGAGAGAGAGAGAGAGACAGACAGACAGACAGTGAAATACTAAGGGGGCAAAGAGAAAGAGAGAGACACAGAAAGCGAGATTCAAGATAAACACAGAACAAGCGTGGCAGAGTGCGCGAGAGAGATGAGGGGGAGACAGAGAGCGAGAGAACTTTGAGTTACAGAAAGACAATGACAGAGACAGAGTGAATGAGAGAAGAGAGAAAGGAGGGAGAGAGTTAAACAGCACAGAGAGACAGACAGAGTGAGATAGTATGAAATAAAAGAATGACATAAAAGACAGAGAAATAAAGATAAAGAAAGAGAAACAGCGGGAGAGAGAAAGAGAGAAGCGAATGATAATTAAAGAAATACTATTAAAGATACAGACAGAGTGAATGTAGGAGAGAGGGAGGGAAGGTGGGGAAAATACAAGAGAAAGAGAAAGAAAGAAAGAGATAAAAACAGACAACGAAAGAGACAGAAAAATGAGTGAGATAGCGAGGGAGAGAGAGAGGGAAAGAGAGACAAGAAGAGAGAATGAAGGAGTTTGAGAGAGACTCAGACTAACAAAGGCTGAAAGGGGGCGGGACAGAGAGAGAGGGTTACAGAGAAGGAAAGATAGAAAGAGAGAAGGAGAAGGGGAGGAGAGAAATAAAGAGAGAAGGAAAGATGTCTATCAGAGCGGTGCTTTGCATAACGCTGCACTGTGACTCATGGCCGCTTCGTCCCTCTGAACAGGAAACACATCCAAAGTAAACACGTCGAGGGGCAGCAGAGCAGCTTTACTGGCCTGAGTGAGTCACCTAGGAAGGATGGGCGGAACGCCAATGATCAGCACTCCATTGTAGGGCCAAAGACTGAAATCCCCCCTCCAAAAAAAAGGCCAGTCAGTCAGGTCTAGGGGATCGGGGAGCCACAATTAGTGATTAGTGACATAAAAATCCCCTGACACGTTATTTTTGTTTTACATTGACACAACACATTTGTGACTGCAATGTACTACAGGAAGTGCTAGGGGCAGTATCGCTGGCATCTGAACATTTGGTGGGGATGAGGGCGTAACAATATAGTCAGTCAGGTCTAGACATCCCAGGACTAGTCAACAAATGGTGACATTGTTTAAAAATGTCATTCACTTATTTTAACATTGATGAGTCGCATTTGTGACTTAAATAAATACAATGCATGCTGGGGGCAGTATACCATCTACCGTGACTGCATTCTGTACTAATGAAGAATAACGTAGGAGTCTAATCCGGATAGGGACGCGTTAAAAGTTTTAGCGAGTTTATTTTCAATGAGCGACTACTTTGTGTTTTCACTGACTGGCTAGGAACTGCCTAACCTGCCTCATCTTCTTCCCATTTTTCCTGCATTTATCTGTAGGTGGTCTGCCCACATTCCTACACTGCAATTAAAAGTATCTGTAAGTTAATGATAACCCTTATTGTTGACTACAAATGTTTTTAAGGGGTCCAAGCACGAAAAGCTATGGAACCCTCTTGTAATTGTTCCGTTTCTTCTTTATTATAATTTTTTCCCTCCTACAAAATGGCTTGTGCAGCTTGAACTGTAAGTCGCAGAAAGCTGAAATTCATGGTACGTAGGAATGGCGTGCATCTCGGCATTGGCCGAAAAGCGCAGTGATCGGCTTAAAATTGGCGCTATAGCAAAGCATAGGGTCCAATGTCATAAAGATCAGCATCAGCAGTGTGTGGGTGTGTGTCTATGACCACACAGACACTGCCGATGATCAGTGCTAACCCGTTGTGAAAGCGCTGCTGTTTGTTACTTTTGCTTGGACCCCTCTCGTTGCCGCTTGCGACTCTATTTATTTTACTTATATTTGTAGCCAGGTTACTGAGGCTGACGCTGCTATTTGGAATTGCGTATTTGCAGAATTTTTTATTTAAAAGACTACTTGATGTTATTAATGCTACAAATACGTTGGATTCAGTTATCAAACCAATATGATGCATGGGTGATTATTTTACGTTGCTATGGGAACCTGTTATGTGATGTTAAGGGAGAGACTGGACCACAGGGTGACTTACACATGGGTGCAAACCTCAGCAATTGTAGTGCATTACCGGAACAGGAGCCACGCCCACAGGAAGCAGAGATGGAGGACGCGAGACAAATAATTGTTGAGTAATCGAAAAAATAATCAACTAATTAGTCGACTGCCAAGACAGGACTCACCTGCTCATTACAGGAGCACGGCTCTCCTCTGTAACTTCCTTTGAGACCGTCTCGGAGGAAGCAGAGTCAGGCTTCTCAACACCCTAGTGGAGGGAGAGAGGGAGAAAGGGAAGTGAGAAGTGCAAGAAAGAGAAGGGTGAGAATGGAAGAGAGTGGAATTCTGGGTACTTTCCACATTAAAACCAACCTCCAGAGTCTCCCATTCACTGGCTCACAATTAGCCATTCAGTACACGGCTTTACAAAAGAACCACGCCGGGCAAAGCAAGTGGGACTCAGCAGGGCTGTGCGGGGAGAGACCACCAACTGCCCTCCCCCAACCCACACACACACACACACAGCCTGGGAAAAAGCAGTGTCTAAGTCTGAATGAGGCCAGAGGGAGAGGGGGAGTTGAGGAAGGGGAGAAGAGGTCAGAGGGGCTTTGAAACCAAATCACAGCTAAGCTGCTCTGTAGGGGGGAAGAGAAAGAGGGAGGGAGAGAAGAGGGGGTCAAGTAAGAAAAGAATGACAAAGAGAAAGACAAGGAGAGAAATGGAAAGAAAGAAAGGGAAAGACAGGCCAAAAACAATGATAAAAGTTGAGAGAGAAAAGAAAGACATTGAGAAAAGGGACTGTAGGGTTGAGAGAGCTGAGGAAAATAAAACTAGTCCATAAGTCTCAGATTTTCATTCTTGTAAATCTTCACTCTGTCGTTCTTGTCTCTAGTCTTTTGTCATTCTTGCCTCTAGATGGCCTTAGTTTATGAGCCAAACTTTGGCCAAAAATAAAAATCACAAAAAGCATTTTGAATTTCCTGATCAATATGAAAAGTGTGAATAACTCAAGGATAACTGTCTTTTTATTATCCACATGAGAGTCACGCAAGGTGAATCTCGAGTGTTAAACCATGATTTTTGTACTGGCTCGACTGATTCTTCTCAAATATCCTTGAAGGACGTTGACGTGAGTTCGATCTCATAACAGGAGATTTAGCCGCTCTCTCACTACAGCACACAACACACAGATTCGCCTTCCATGTCCTCGTGCTCTCATGTGACGAGTCTTCCCCCAGCGCTACGCTTACACCACATCTCCACTTCATCTGAACTCACGCTGGGCCTGTGATCTTATCTGACGTCTCACTTCACTGGATGATAAAGAGCAAAAGCCCCAAGGAAAGAGGAGGGAAAAAAGCTATGAGGGTGACTTTATGTGACTTTATAACAAGGAGTATTATAAACTGAGGACGATATTACAGACACAAACTGCAAATAAATCTGTAAGCTGTGAATAGATGGAGTTGTTCTTTATCAGATCAAGGGTAGGGAAATTCCTGATGGAGATTTTTAATCTGCATTTCATGTTGGGGAAGTTGGTAGCGTTCCAGTTAGGGTGTTCAATCCGTGTTCGGAAGTTCAAATCCCAGACCGGTAAAGGTACCACTGAGGTACTCATGAGCAAGGTACCATCCAAGCACTGCTCCCCTGGTGCTGCCCATGTCGGCTGGCCACGTCAAATGCAAAGGTCACATTTCATTGTGGTGGACTGTGTACTCTACTGGTCTGTGTTCACAATGACTAATCTTTCACTTTCACTTTCAAATATGGTCAAAGCCCTTAGCAGTATGGAAACTGGGACTGGTCTGTATAGGCTGGTATGTGTGGATAAGTTTGTAGGAGGTTGTGGGAACCTGCCTGTCTTATATTCAGTGGAGGAAAACCTGACATTCATTAATTTATTCCTTATTTCTCAAATTTTTGTGGCGTTGTGATGCCATTTTTCTTTCTACCTGATTCTTAAAAATGAAATACAAATTCCAGGTTCTGTTTGAAAAATGAACTTAATTTTGGCAGTGGACGTACCCTACACAGATTACAAAAATGAGTGTGTGAGTTAGCAAGAAACAGAGAGAGATAGAGAGATACAGCGACAAAGAATGACACCTTGCCAAGTAAAATCTTTTACATCTAGAGAACATTTCTGGTATTTGTGATTGAATTACACAGCAATATTTACACAATGCAGCAAGCCTGCTCCACTTTTAACAAAACTGACATATAAACTTGCCAAATTCATCTAAGAAAATCGTACAGTTGAGAAATCTTACATTATTCCCTACATTTGCAATGATATATCTGTTAACACGTCACTTCTTTCATCTGTTTGCAGGACAACTTCACCTACTTACTTTACAGTGAGACATCCGGGTAGATGTGCCGGTTTTAGAGTCGCCGTCTGCTTTGCCGTCACCTGTCAACACACACAGACGCGCGTCACACACAGCCTGAAGCGTCTTCTTAACTCATAATCCATCTCTATTTCAGTAATTTGCTTTCGTTTAGACTGGGCTCAAGAACGCTCCAGCAGTGCGGCTCTGTTTACTTTCAAGACCTCATGTTTTCATTGGAAAAACAGGTTCCTGAATGAGAAGACATGCGTGTTTACCTACAGACATCAATCTGGACGTGGGTGGATCGTAAAAAAATGCAGTGACCCAATCAGCAGACAGGCGATAAGAGCAGCCAAGAATAAAACAATTCATTAGGGAAACGGAAAGACATTCTCAGCTGTCATTGTGGCCCTTTGTGTTTTAGTGCTGGACGATGCAGCAAGAGAGACACAATCTTCTTCAGAAATGGTGTGACTACAGCTAATTGAAAGGCAACTGGAGCATGGCCAGTAACTAAGAAGCCAGTGAGTGTGTAAGCGATGTGTGGGGAGAAGATCTGAAGATATTTTCTGCACTAGAGCTGGGCAATACAGTGAAAAATATTATTACAATAAAGAATTTTACCATTATATCATAGATATCACAATAAAGAATTTCACCTTCTTGTTGCAGTTTACACTGACCATGGCTTGAATATATTCATTCTTTCATTTTCTGAACCACTTGATCCCTATCGGGGTCGCGGAGACTGGAGCCTATCCCGGGACCAACCACACAGTCACACAAACACTGTTATAATCATACCTGTGGGGGCAATTTAGAGTCACCAATCAACTTTTTGGACAGTAGGAGGACACCAGAGCAACCAGAGAAAACCCACGTGATCACGGGGAGGACACACAAACTCCTCACCGAACGGAGGCCACAGCTCTACTCAATGCGCCACCCCAGTAAAAATGATCAAAGTTTCGATAACAAAAAATATTCATTCGAACAGTATCTTATTAGGTGATGCCATTGGCTACATATCTTGGATTCTTTTCTGCTTTTTGACATTGACTTCTTTAGCTTATGGTATGCAAAATCTTTACCATTAACACTGACTAATGGTATAGTCGGACAATGGAGCCATACACACATTTGACTGCACACTGACTTGCAAGGGAATTTACACAGCAAATGCCTGTATGAAGCATATTTTCTGGAGGATCACATGGCAGAAACGAGAGTAGTGATGCTTTCATGTGACACATCATCATTCCTTGCGAGTATATTGCGTTCACAGCGTCACGGTAACTTCTACATGGGGCTGGGATGAAATTGCAATATGCAATGTTGGTTGGATGTGTTTCAACGCCTAGTCACGCGATAGAACACACATTTTTATTTAACTTTAAGCTGTAAGCGTAACGTCATCATTGATGACGTAACACCTCTCCAGAAGAAATTTGGGTCATCATTCATTCATTCATTATTCGAATCGATTATTCTCCAACCGGGGTTGCGGGGACCGGAGTCTATCCCGGAAATTACGGGCGCAAGGTGGGGACCAACCCTGGCCTGGCGCCAACTCACACAATCACACTCACATTCACACCTTACGGGGCCCATATAGAGTCGCCAATTAACCTGAAAGGATGCCTTTGGACTGTGGTAGGAAACCGGAACACGGGAACAGCATGCAAACTCCACACAGAACGACCCTAAAACTGTCCCCGGGGTTCGAACCCAGGACCTTCTCGCTGTGAGAGAGCGACCATATTTTTTTGCCACCTCCGAAATGTACACTGGGGTCAGAATTTCAAGCAAGCGCTGTATTTCTACTTTTTCCCCATCCAGAAGACAGCAGAAACTAGTGTCATCTGTTCCATAAATGGACTTTTTATTCCATATTTATTATAGCGGCTGTGACGTGCATTAAATTGCTACCCAAACGCCGAGCTGGAAACTCAATATTAAAATGACACAGCTGTATTGTAAATGGCAAATGGTCGAAAACTGCAGCCTCTTTGGAAACGGCCGTGAAGTATTCCCGTTCTGTGTCTATGTGAGAGCGAATGAGTGTGTATGTGTGTTCGGCATGGGAACACTCTGACTCTCTGGACAGCTGTGTTATGGCGTAGAAGCGGAGCTGGATTAGTTGCTGAAAGGTGCAGCCATTAGTCTAGACGCTCGGCATCGTTACTGACAGGAGAATTAGCGTTCGGTTGATGACGTCATGACTCCAAACTACAATATTACTTCTCCTCCTCTGTAAGGTGAAACACCACCATGAAATTCCGCAGCGGACCTGCGACAACCTCTGTGTATTCCTTTGTCTTTCGCTCACTTCCTCCTTTCTTCATTTCTCTCTTACCGGGTAATGAAAATGTATGTGCAGAGTTAGCATTCCTCCTCCCGTAGGCGATATTTTCCACCACTGTGTGCGAAAATAAAAAGGTTCGCACTGCAGCAGTGGAACAGATGAGCAGTGAGACGGGTCTCTGATGGACTCCGGACAGAAAAGCTGGCTCCAGAACCAGTGTGTGTGTTTCAGCAAGGCGAAAAGTGCCTGGATTACACACTTCATCAAGACTTTACTGGTCTTGCACTTCGTCCATCAACTTCACAAACTGTGTGGGTGTTTCCACTTTTACACCCGTCAGCCAAAACATTATGACTGTGACACCAAAGTACTTCTAAGCCACAAGAACTGGACTCTACAAGAGCTCTGAAGGTGTCCAGGGGTATCTGGTTACAGGACATTAGAAGCAGATCCTTTAACTCCTGTAAAATTATGAGGTGGAGCATCCCTCAGATACCTGATCACAGTGAAGCAGAGAAGCAGAAGAACGCAAACTGCTTGCATTTGTCTTTGCTTCTTTAGATGAAGTGTGATGTCTTTTTAATATCTTCTCAATATCAGCGGTTAACACTATGGCACGATACCAATATTGTAACTCAAAAAATTTTCGTTTAAACACAGTTCTGTAAATTTGTGATAGTCCCTAATCCTGCAAAGACACAACAAAACCCAGCTTGCGAGCAAGAGCTGGTGTTGTTAAGGAAATTAAACAGTATAATCGTGTGATTCGCTTTTTGGGGTTGGAGTGTTGCGTTGCTTGTTCTGTTCATTGCCAAATTAAGACGTACAAATTAGCGTGCCACTTCCTGCACAGCAAATTGTGCCTGCACACATATGCAAACATAGAAAAACTTACAATCTTCAGAGCGGCTGCACCGATACTCGAGACAGCTATTTGAGTCGCTATTGGACCGATATTTGATCTGATGTATCGAATCGGTGCCATCCTTACTTCAGACCACACTTCTTGTTCCATTACATTCCACAGATGCCTGAGAGAACCAAAGAAGCAAAAGAGCACAAACTGCCTGCATTTGTCGTAGCTGTTTTTGATATTCAAAACACTTCTTCGGACCACGTATGCCGTCATCGTGATATTGTCTCAACATCAGCGGTTAACACAGTAACCCCCAGATTTGCCTGCATATGAGTTAAGGGATGTGTTGATAAAATACCCAATGCCACAGGAGCTTCAAAACTCGTACACTAGTATAGAGTCCAGACTGTCCTCCTCTATGACTTTTCTATTTCAACACTCTGAATGTTGAGTAAAGTGCCTTTACATGCTCATAAACTCTTAAGGACTTGAGCTGCGTAAGGCAGCGATTACTTAATTGCCAGTGAGTGAATAGGCTATGCACACACACTTCCTGAGCACTCCAGCGTTTGATGTTTGTGGGTGTGTGTATACACTCAGCTTGCCATAGGTAATCTATGGAAATAAGAGTTTGCTCAGCAAACATATTTGAACTGAAGCTGTGATAGTGTGATTGCTTTCTAAGCAGAGATTTGTCTTCATGTGAATGAGAGGCCTGATTAAACGGGAGTAAGAAACGTTCCCGTCTGGAAAAGAGTGGCCAACTTTATCTCATTCAAACTGATAAGGTGATCAAACGAAAGGACGGGAATTGCTGATGCTAACTCAGCAACTCTGTGTGTGTTTTAGGATAGTGCGCTCCTCTTCCCGTCCACTTAACACAGAAAGGGCACTCTGAGAAGCACAATTGATAGAGGAGAGGCTGGAAAGAAAAGCCCGCTGTGTCACACAAAGGGTCTTTTGAAGAGGCTGAATGGGAAGAGACTTACCCTTCGGCGTCTTGACTTCCTCCGCGGCTAGCAGACTGTGAAAAAGAGAGAGAGAGAGAGAGACCGGTGAGGTCATTCAGCTACGAAGATCACACAAGACATCACACAGTTTCACTTGAATCCCACCTACTGTTGCCCTGAAGGCACTCTGACTCTTCCCAAAACCTGAATGAGAAATTCTAAGTCGGATAATGTCGCCACCGTTCAGTTCGTGTGCATGCTTAAGTATGTATCGTTGTGGGTCCTATAAAATCTGGAAGCGACTAGCCTGTTGCGCGAGAGGATTCAGATGCTGGCTAATCGCGAACAGGCCGGGGCCAGCTGAGTTCCATTCCACTACAGTTTTCCAGCATCTGTTCAGACGTGGGCCGTTAGATCAGTCTCGGAGGAGCAAGAGATACGTTACAGAAGGGTCTCGCGACAGAGCGCAGCTGCCTGCTAGGCAATTAAAATGTACATTTACATAAGCGAAGCAAATTTACTAGGGGGAGGGAGGGGAAGAGGCCGCGAGAGACGGCCAGGACAGAAGGAGATGAGGCGTTCGGTGGGTAAAAGACTTAAGCGCAAGATTACAAAACAGGAAAGGTAATATCTCGGCCGAGGCACACGCCCAGTGCGCCAGCTATGAGCAGGAACCTCGCAGTGAAGCAAGCGTGACACATCAGTAAGCATGAAATAAACAAAGCATAGCCGGCTAAACTCTCCAGTTCCCAGAGCGGTAAAGCATTTCCCACATTCAGTCGGTTTAGGGTTACAGTCAGAGGACCGAGTAAGATCATGCAAAATAATACAGCTGGAACACAGGAAAAAGAGTGTTTAAAAAAGAGATTAAGAGAGAAAGAGAGAGGAGAAGCATGTACAGTCCAGACCTGCCATTTTCGAGACTTTCAACTGTGCACTCGAACTGAACAAAAAACACAAAATGCAGATCTCAAATTCACAAGATGAGGTTCGTGTCCCAAACCACATGCTTCTGAGCTACATAGGATCAAGTCATTCTGATCCTGTTTGCTCTCATGTTTAATAATCAAAAGTAATGAAAACCTGGGGTGGTGGACTAGTGGTAGGTTACTCGTCTATGGACAGTGAGGTTATACTGTCAAATCCAGCTCTGTCCTACTGGCAGAAGTACCACCATTGGGCCCCTAAGCAAGACCCTTAACCCTTAGGCCTCGTTCACACGGACGTCTGAAGCAGGCGTTTTTCTGGCGTTCGTCACGCCAGGTGAGCGCCGACTGAACGCCGACCATTTTTCTGCTCATTGGAGCAAATCAAAGCGCCCACACAGGCGTTCAGCACCGGCGTTCGGCCGGCTGCGCGTTCGGGTGGCGTCAAATAAACGCTGCATGCAACGTTTTCTTGGCGTCAAAATCCCAACGAACGTGAGGAAAACGACGCTATTGCGAACGCCAGTGAAACGCTATTGCGAACGCCAGTGAAACGCCAATCAAACACAGCTACAAAACGCAGCAAAAGCGCGTATGCCGCTCAGAGGGCGTGCATTTCGAACGTCTGTGTGGACGAGGCCTTAAAGTTGCTTTAGCGAGACTGTCCGTGTAAGTAAATGCCAGTTGCTAAACATGATATCTAACACATTCAACACTGGTAGCATGTTAGATAACTTGATAGTTAACTGTCTTGTACCATTAGAGTTTGCATCATAATTAGGGGTGTGACATGATATGACATAATACATTTGACGATATTTCTTGTCGAGAAAAAAAGCAGTCTCACGAAACAGAATGCCATTATTTTTGTGCCAAAATTCTGAGCGCACAGTGGAACTTTTGTGAGCACGCTCGCTCAACTTGGTAGTGTGTTGTAAATGTGCCGAGCAACCAGCCAATTAAGATGATTGACTGGTTTTCTATCCAATCAGGTTGCTAATATGGTTCCAAGTTCATATACCAAACACAAACACAGATTTTTCCAGTATGGTGCCAAAAGAAGCAACAAGAAGGCGAGTTGTGGGTTACTTGAACATTTTGGGTGTCATTTTTTCAGACAGTATCCTAGTCTAACTGTATCTGTAAATGTTCCCTAAATCCTTTCATTTTGCAGCGATTACGCCTCTAACATCTCAATTTAATAACATACTATTTGATTATTTCGATTATTTAAACTTCAGTTAGAAGTTAGAAGCTGATGCACAGTAATGGTGTGAAGAGATGTACGAGGAATCACACAAGAGAAAGTCCAGTCAGTTGAGTTTCTAAATCCACCTTTTTGCAGTTGACTTTTTATGTCAAAAAAAAGGCCATATTTCAGTGTTCTTTAAAATAGTGTCTTGTCTCATTATCGTGAACTCAATCATGTGCATCGTCTCGTGAGCTGAGTGTCTCATCACAGCCCTTGTTATAAAAATTAATTTTTGGAGTATTTGTGTATATGCAACCCAACAGTTTTGACCCTTCTGGCTCCCTGTGCTCATGAGTGTGAACGTGAACCATGTCCGAGTCACAGCTAGGACCACCAGTCATAACCTGGAGCAGTGTTGGGCACATTACTTTAAAAAAGTAATTAGTTATAGTTACTAGTTACTTCTTCCAAAAAAAACTGAGTTAGTAACTGAGTCACAGCATTATAAAACTAACTAGTTACCAGGGAAAGTAACTTATGCATTACATTTTTTAAAAAATTTCAAATATGTCAAAAATGTGATTCCCCCTCCCCTCTTTGATGGAAGTTTAGCTGTATGTTCAATTATTTGTAATAACACTGACTATTAAATATGTATAATTAATGAAATAGACACTTAAAATAAATAAAAGTCTAAATATAAATAAAATAATACATACAACAGAAAACACCGTACACAAATCTACACTATTCTAATATCGCTGTGGGACAATGTGAGACAAGACACCTATCAAACGTAATATATCATTGTAGATTTGGTCATTACTATGTATATAATAGTAGAATGATAAAACACAATAGATGTTGTAGAACTTTTCATATTTAGTGCACATCAACAGGCCGTAACTGGCGATCAAATAGGTCTAAATTAAATGATGCTTGTACTCTACCTTAACCAATCATCATCCCTTATGCGGTTGTCTCGCCCCTCACCAAAGAAAAGAAAAAAGCTTTGCCGCTCCTGTAACAGTAACGCGCCCCATGTTATTGTCAATAACGGTAACAGCGTTGTAACGATGGAAACAGTAATTGGGTAGATTACCCGTTACTGAAAAACGACTTTTTTCCAGTAACGCCGTTATTCCCATCACTGACCTGGAGTGACCCCAATCTTAACAGCTCACCAGAGAGCTCAGAGAGAAGTCAGAGGTCATGGCCACATTGGACAACCCAGACGGGAAGAAAAGATGAACAGGACGGAAAGAAGAGGAGACACAAGGGAGTACAGACGGAAGATGCAAACAAAATACTGCTAATTTTAATTCGTGTGTGAGTGACTATTTGTCATCGTGAACACACCACACCACACCACATTTGAACTCTCAGACAACACTGACAACTTCCTAACCTTAACACTCTGTTTAAGACGTCCTATAAATCCTATCAATCTTCCTTTCAAGTGCTTCTTTCATCTTTTTATCCCCATCCAAATCCACCCACCCCCGGACCTGCAGACTCCAGAAAAACACCAACACAGAGTATTGAACTTTCTTTTCCTGCCCCAAGAGAAGTAAAATATCCAAATTATACAATTGGAACTGATCCTACAACTGGAACAAAAAACATGCATCACAAAAATATGCATTCCTTCCATGAAATACATAACAGCATGAAATGCGGCTAAAATGGAAAATGGGATTTTCAGCAGCCCCACGACATTACACAAGAATTTTGCTGTCATTTTGGGAGGTGTCTGGACGCAAAAAAGGCATTAAACATCAATCTGTACATTTACACTCGCTTATTTACTGAACAGCAAGTTCAAACAAACGATGTCTACTTCGAGAGGCAGTAGGTAGGGAGTTGACCCCGTGACTGGAACATCACCGGTTCAAGTCCCTTACCGGTAAAGGTACAAGAAATTAGGGAGAATATATTCGATATATCTCGGCTTGTTCCACGTACAACCATAGAGTAAATATTGAGTGCAAATCCTCACATTAAAGTTTACTTCTGCGTTTGGCTTCTCTACCCTCTCAAAGCAGACAGTTCACTGCCCCCGCCCATCCAGAAAACTCTCCTAGCGCATGCACATGTTGTTCTGGAAGCGGAGAGAAGCGAGCATGTAAAGAGAGAGAAGTGAATATCCTAGCGATTGCAGATTTTAATTGGAAATGGAAACAGACGACTTGGTTCTGAAAGAAAACAGTACTGGTTCTGTTATTCCGTGCACGACAGAAGTAAATCTGTAAACGCACATAAACGACATTCCTCGCGATGTAAACATGCTGTGTGTGTGAACGCTCACACAACCCGCAGAGTCTCATGTGGAACGTCATCACTCGCGAAAATGACTCCGGTTCAGTCTAATCTTCCCCTTTATTACAGACGAAACTCATACTTTAGCTTTTAAATGACAAGAACAGCCAGCGTTCTACTCACAATACAACTATTTACATGATTAAGTGTTTATTCTGGAGGCTCGTCCATCGCATTATTGTGACGCGGCTCCGAGTCATGGGCGGGGGATTGTGGAAGATGTAGTTCTCCCCAAGAAAGAACGAATATATCGAGACATATATTGTGTATCACGGTGTAGCTTAAAACTGTTGCGATAGTATTTTTAGGCCATATTAGGGAGTTCAAAAGAACAACACACTCTTACTTTACACACACAGTTCATATACACACTATCTGCAGCTGAGGTGAGTTAGACATGCTGGATCTTCTTTCCGAGCCCCAAGCCGAGGGCAAAGTCGTGTACGCAAGATGATATACCATCGTGAGCTTGCACTTTCTATCCCTTCATTGAAGCACAAATATTCTCATATTCTCATATGCCTTTTGATGTTCCTCTTTCATGTTGCCACGCTTTAGTCGGCACCGAGAGTCTGCCGATTTCTCTGCGCGAGCAAACCCAGTTTTTTCCCCTTTCAGCTCACTTTACCATTAAGCCGTGAAAAGCGTGACCACAACATGGAGCCCTTCGTTGTGTAAACACAGAGCAGATGGAGAGGCTGACCGTTACTGTTTTAACACACACACACCCCATCCGCCCACGCTGGCCATTAATGATGGCAGCGCTGCACACAGACAAAAGACTTCTCTGGTCCTGCAAACAAAAAGACTGGAGCTTAACTATAGACACAATCTGGAGGATATGAGGCAGAAACTGGAACTAGGCACACGGCTAATAAGCTTTTACAGCATCAGACACATCTAGCTCCATTCTACCACAGCACATTCGGCCCTTGCCTAAATCTTGTTTTATAATTTGAGACAAGGGCAAAAGAGAATATACAGCCCACTGAACCTTTTCACACAACCGAAGCAACACTTTACAGTTGGAGAAGACTTTAAGATGTGCATAGAACAAATAATCAGGAAAAGAATCATAGATAAATTACCCCAAATTACTAGATGTGCAGAAAAAAAATCAAATCGAATCGAATCACGAATCTCTCTCCGCCGATTCAAAATTGATTCATGCATTCCAAATAATCGATTCATATTTTTTCAACTAACATAATGGCACTAGTTGACTTTTTCCCTGACACAAGTCCACAACAGAAGTCATTAAAGGTTACCTTTCCTGAATCGTAAAATCAATTTTGAGGCGAATCGTGTGCCTAAGAATCGGAACTGAATCGAAGCGTGAGATTTTCTGATTTGATCACCCCTACAAATTAGTACTACCAGGAGAGATTTTAATATTGTTTTTTCTTTGTAGCTGCAAAATGCTCTTATTATTGAAGCCAAAACTTTCCATTAAATAAGGGTCTGGAAAAAATGTCTCAGCTGCATCCTGGGCTTATTCTACATTTATTGTAAATTATTATTTTAAGTTAGGGGTGGGCGATATATTGAATATACTCGATGTATCTCGGCTTGTTCTATGTGCGATGTAGTAAATGACTATATCGTGACCGTCGAGTATAAATCCTAACATTATTGTTAAACAGACAGCATGTACTTCACTTTCAAGTTTTACTTTTCTGCCCCGTCAAAGCTGACAACTTGCTCCCCCGCCCATCCAGAAAACTCCTAGCGCATGTGCGTTTGTGCCGCTTTCGTGTTTCGCTTCTCTGCACTCCATCAATGGCTCCCCTCGCCCCTTGTCCCCAATATAAAGTATAGAGTTTGCTATATTATACTTTGGTTTAAAATAAAAGCATTTACTATGTTAAACTTTGGTTAAATTCATTATATCGGTGTCATTTTATGCAATATAGGGCCGAATTTATCATTTATAGGAAATTTCAAGGTATTGAGATATATATCGTGTATCGTGATATAGCTTAAAATATTGCGATATTATTTTTATGCCATTTCGCCCAGCCCTATTTTAAGTAAAGTTCGTTGAGCAGCAAATGCCATAAATATAAAAGAAAACATTTGAATGGATTATTGTGCTCAGTATTATTAAAGGTGTTATTTAAAAGAAACATAGTGAACATGAATATCTCTATAGGAAAATTCATCTTCAGATTAAATGACTAATCACAACAACAATGGTCGTCCTAAAAACAATAATACTACGTTAAATATTCAACTGAAATTTTATTCACCTAAGTATTTTTGCCTTCCAAAAATGAACAGCAAGCAAACATCACAGGATATAAGATTATTACGTACCTTCTGGTATGTGTGGCAGCTGAAGTTGCAGTGGGGGTCAAGTTTTATTCAAACCTGTGTTCTTATCAGGCTGGCTTTTACACCATGAAGCACCTGCATCACACAACTAGAATCTTAGCTCTATCGGTTCCTGACAAGCTTTATTCTCAAGCTGTCTTTCTGCCTGTTTACGAAGCGTTTCTGCCTCATAAATGTCAAGTTCACCCGACCTACAGTGTCATGTGCGTCACATCAAACATAATTACTAGCTCCAGAAGTGTGACGCGACACAGAGACGGCATTCCTCTCGCGCTCGCCCATCCTGACTGCTGTCAGTCTCGCGCCTTAATGTCACGTTATCCCTTTAGCCCCCTGGTGCATGTGTCCAAACCAGCTGAGCTGAAACAGTAGCCTTCACAATCAGGTTTGGAGGAAACAGGCACTAGGAAAGACCCTCATCTGTGAACTGTGCAAGAAATTAGATCAGATATTTGACTACATGGTCGTCACTTTCCTAGAATTTGATTTAGGAAAGATTTACTCATGCACATAGACTTAGATCCTATTCAAATCTATAAAACAAACATTAACAACATTTATCAGATGCTCTTATTTTCTTAAAATAGCTGAAACTCATTTGAAACATATCTTACCTACTGGGACAGTCTCCCTGGGGTAACTCAGGGTCTTGCTTAAGTGCCCAACGGCAGATTTAGGATCTCTTGGGATTCACCACCTATCCTGTATTCACAAGCACAGGACTTTGGGTCTCTTGGACCATTGCACTACTACTGCCCCATTCCAGATTCAGAGTGAGTTCCATTTCCTAATCACAGGGACACTCTCCATAGAGCAAGTTGGGGTTAGGGGTCTTACTCGGTGTTATCCTGGGAATTGGAACCCCGAGTCTGGCATGCCGTCACTCCGACCTCTGTGTCACCTCCTCACCTAAAATGTTTCAGCAGCCGTTAACAAGATCTTCCTTTGAAACGACTAAAGGAACTACTAAACTACTATCGAATTTCCTTTGAAATCTATCCTTCGTGTGTAAATTTCCAATGGCACAACACCCATGTATCACCATGACACAGATTCGCTTTGACAGCAGACCCGTTATTCTACCTTCTAAGTTAAGACGGAGGCCTGTGCATTCAGCTTATCTTAGCATCCATAAATAGACGAATGTCAGCAGGGTTGGCAGGTTGGTCACATAATAACAGGCTATGCGTGAACCAACAATGGCAGTCTGTCACATTCATTGTACTTGGATCATGTCTCTAACCTCAAAGACGAAAAAGAAGCCACCTTTGGCGCTTTAGCAACAAAGCCAAAATTTATTCTCTTCTGCTTTGTGATCCAGGTGGAGACCTGTGAGCTTTGCTGGAACCCTACAACTGGTAAACATTTACATTCACAGCAGACTTATCCAGAGAGACAGATTACCTAGTTACAGAGACTGTCTCCCTGGAGCAATTTGGTGTTAGGGAAATTGCTCAGGGGCACAATGGTGGTTGTGCTGAAGCCAGACTTCAGCTGACAGCCTCCTGAATTGACATAGGTGAGTATTCTACCACTAGACCACCCCTGACTGCAAAGCAGAACCAATGAGCAAACCGTGACAACAACTACATGAGAGAGGAAGGACACTACTGTACCTAAAAAGCTTCAAAGAAAGCTGAAAGTGAAGTCATCAGAGCAATTGAGTGAGCAGACCAATTCTAACTTTGTCTCCCACATTGAGGTAGAAAGTAGGGCTGCATAATAAATCGAAAATGTATGATCATCACGATATCACATTGCATACAAAATACGTATCGCAAAAACTGCTTGAACTGCGCTAACTCAGGGCTCCAGACGGCGATTAAAATGGTCGCCAATGCGACTGTTTTCATTCTAGTCGCCAAGTGCGACCGTCTCAATCCGTCAATCCAATACAAAAATTTAATTTAATAAAGCAAGAAATGGCTTTTTATTATGTTTACTTCTGCACTATCACGCAAATAAAGCCAAACTGAAGTAAGGCATCGTCTGACACGCACACTCGCTCTCAAACATCCTCTCGGTACCTGCTACCTTGCAGACAGAGGTCTAAGGGTGTTTTCACATATAGTCCTCTTTAAAGGAACCGAACTCAGTCCTCTAGAAGTGGTCCAAAAAGTGGACCAACAGAAAGGGAACTCGGTTCTTTTGATGTTCACACCGTGAGTTCATTTGAAAGGGGACTTGGTTATCTTTTTGGTCCACTTCAGCTCAGATGGGGCCTCAGTCCTTTTTCTGTTCATACTTAATTCTTATGGAGCTCTCAGACCTTTACTGCTTTGCATTCTGGGTTGTGTTTTTTTTTTTTTTTTACTTTGAACAAAAACTGTCGAAGCGAACCGCTTTGCGTTCATAAGGCGCGAGTTAAACGAACGATGTGGTCTGAGTTCGGTTTGTTTCAGAGGGGTCTGAGTTCGTTTGGTGTGTTCACATAGACATAAAAAATGCTGACTAATCGATCTGAGTTCGCTTTGAGGGCTGAAACGGACCAAGTGTGAAAACACCCTTAAATACAGGGATTCGAGTTCTCTTTCGCTACTGCAGATCTCCGTCCATTGGACTCTAGCTGTGATGGAACTCACTGTCTACAAAGTGATGTTAGTAGACAAGGTAAAGAAATTTTGGATGGCCCACTTCGATAGCTTTCTTATTAGAATGTTTACTATGCAGCTCACCGATCAGCTGTGTAAACACATGCGCCAGTGAGTTTGAGAGCTCGCGGCTCTTATGTGAAACGCTCCAGTTCAATCAAATCTTCGCCTTTATCACAGACAAAACTCAAATTTTAGCTGATAAATAATCACAATACAGCCATTTATCGATCATTTCTAGTGTTTATTTTGGGCGCGCAGTAATCGTGTTATTGTGACAAGACCCGCGTCGTGTCGTATCCAGATGGATACCAAATTAATAAAAAAGTATTTTTGCCTGGCACTAATCCTTTTTTCTTTTTCTTTTTTTCAGTACTAAGCCATAGAATGTCTCTGCATAATGGAAACTGCAAACCAATAAAACAGACACTGTTCTTACTATTTCTAGAAGTTACATTATTATCTAGTATTTCAGCATTTTATACTACATAAAGCTAAAACTAATAATAATTCAATAATAATATTATTCAATAATATTAATATAAACGAATTTATCAATAACTGTTTACATTTATGTCATTTATTCTTCTGTAGTTAACTATAATTGTAGAAGGCCATATTAGGAGGTGAAATAGCTCTGATAGAAGAAAGAAGAGGCAGTGTGAGGTAGAACTAAGAAATAAATGAACAATACAAGTGAGTATTGTTTATTTATTTCACATTTGGCATGTGACGGAAATTATGGCACCCAAAAAAAGCATTTGGCTCCTTAATATTTTGGGTTTAAGAGCCAGTGGCTCCTAATTTTTTTCTTTTGTCTGGAGCCCTGTAACCTGTATATCTGCATGTGCTATGCATTCGCGCTCTAACAATATATAACAATATATTTGGCCGATTATATGGAGCCCTACTGGCTTAAATGAGCACCACCTATGTAGATGCAGTAATACCTCGGATGATGTTGTTTCAACATGCGTCTTTTACAAAGATACTAATTTCAAAATTATAAAGGAAAAAATAAAATTCTAAAAAAAGTATTTTGTTCAATAATAAAGATGTTTTATTCAGACCTGTTTTGAAAACAAGCACATAAAAGGGTTAATAACCAATAGCAAACCTAAAATATCATAAAATTCAATATTAAATACAATACTGTAAAATGTACAGATGGTCCCGGACTTACAATGGCTACTTAAGATTTTTCGATCTTACGATGACGATAAGTTTTGCATAGCAGGCAAATGTAGTAGCGCAAGTGGTACGATACGCAGGGATGCTGCCCGGGATGTACGCATCTCCCACCTTGTGAGATGGCTCAAGGGAGGCTTTTAAACCGACTGTGGAATGCGCTGCGTTATGAAACCCATTATTCTATGCCTTGCGTGGCGCAAGAATGGTTTTGGTGAGCCTATGCTCGTACCGCGATCAAAGTTGAAACATCCTATTTTCTCCACTTATATAGAGGGCCAGGACAACAACAAAATTACAGGAGAGAGTTTTGAAAACAACACCTACTTTTTGCGCTGAACTCTGCAGCAAGCACGGCACGTTGAGCGCAACCTGCTGTTTTTTTTTAAGGAAGCTGAAACCCCGCAGCGTTACTCTGCATAGTGTACTCATTATCTGGGGTCAACAACGTTATCACATATCGCGTGTTTTCCTAATATCGTGCAGCTCTAGTAAAAAGGTTTGCACTAACATGAGCCGCTTGCTGATGCAAACCTGCTTCTTCAAACAAACTCATGAAGCAGAACAGAACCAGTTGATCATCTGTGTAAAGGCCCTGCATGTATCAGGAGCACGCACACACACACAAGTCCTAAACATGCCAGTCTGTCCTGAGTAAAAAATCAGGGATTTGCCCACATAGTAATGCTCTACTTACACTGAAGTGAAAAAGAAAACAGGACACAAAGCCATGCTTGTGTGCAGCCAAGACCAGAAATTAATTTACTCTTGCACAACTGACAAGTTGCTCGAGGGCTCCTTCAAGACCCAACAGGCTGGCAAGCTGCTCCGACTCTCGCTTCCTTCAAGACAAACAGCTCCAAAGAAGGAAGAGAAAACTTTCACCCCTTCGTCCCATCTCCCTTTTTGCGTATCTGTGTCACCCCGATCTTTTCGAGAAACCACACTCATCTGCTTATAATCACTCCAATGTAATTTCCCGAGATGTGAAACACTCACAGCCGGATTTCAGAAACCAAAGCAACCAGCTTGGATGTCATAACGACGGGACACGACCCAGCTGAGATGCCGGTCCTCCCGACCTCTGTAGCAATCGAAGCAACAAATTCTCAAGAGGCTTCTTAAATATACAAAAAGACTTGAACTCACCCACGCCTGGATCTCCATCCTGTCACCTGGTCCTCCTCCTTGCTGTAGGAGTGAGAGATTTTGGTGGTGGGCAAAGATGATGTTTCCTGCTTCCTCTCTGCCTCGCCCAACGCTGCCTCCCCAACAATCTTGGGCTTCTGATCCGAGCTGGAGTCCGCCTCAGGAGCCTCATCCCTGTGCCGGTCTTTCCTGGTATACTTAGAGGAGATGTCCTCGAGGTTGGCATAGCGCTCAGCAAGCTCGCGCCGCCTCTCTGCCTTGTAGCGGGCAATGCGCTCAGCTTTGGACTCCAGCGTTGAGCCCTGCAGAGTCTCTACTGCGTCCATTTCCTGTCAGTGCTAAATGACGACTCGTGGATCCTTGAGTTTACAGAAAAAAACTCTGAAGGCACTGAAAAGTGGAATACCAGGTTATTTTCAGTCGGATGAAGCTGTGCTCTCCTCAAATCATCTCACTGTGGAGGAAAGAAAAGAGAAAATGTCATTAGTATGATCACAGTCTATAATTAATATTATTTGTATACTATTTTTGACAATAGATATTGTCGCAAAGCAGCTTTATGTACTGCAGAGTCCACGCCGCTAACAAGTAGCTCTAGGATACCAACAAATAAATCCCTCTTAGGAAAATTGGAAGAAACCTTGAGAGAAACCAAAACTCAGAAGGGGACTTCGTCCTTCTTCTGGGCCACGCCGTGTTGAGCTCATGCATTTAAAGTGTGCATATAAGAGTGTGTGTTCATGTAGAACAAAGAGAAGTCATCATTTTAATGATCAATGAAGGTTCAAGAGCTCACCACTATAAGGGAATTATTGGCCGATGCCAATATCCAATGTTTTCATGCTTATATCTGCCAATGCCGATACCAATGCCGATAAATGAGGACGGCAGAGTCAAGCGCAAGTGCAGACAGAGTTGAGTGCATAAAGATGACATTTTGCTCGCCAAAGTTCCACTGTATGCTCCAAATTTTAGCACAAAAATAACGCCATAAGGCTGACATTTCTAACAGAGTACCAAGTCAAGTGAGCATTTAAGCAGAGTGGAGCGAGGGCAGAGCATTTCGAGTGTAGTGAATAGGGTCGGGTACCGAGGTCAGTACTTTTAAAGGTACTGACTGACTTCGGTTCAGGTCAAATTAAACGGTGAAAATAAAAAATCTTGTACATTCACACACTAATCAGCAGCAGCACACACAAGCTGACCGGGACATACAGAACTGGGTGAAAGTTTCAATTAATCAACAGTTATCTCAGCGTTTCAGTGCAGTTTGCATTTACAGCAGCAATAAGATAGAAATAGATACTTACTGCAGTTATATTTCCATTTGCTATTTAAGCTGTAGTGTTAGTTTTGTTTACCATGACAACGGTTGCCAGGCCAAGAAACAGTTGCGAGGACAAATCTAAAATCATGCTGACAAGCCGAAAGCGTTCGACGGTGTGACTGCACTTTACTAAAATCGACGCAGACAGCGTGACATGCAATAACCTGGTGTTCGGTAGCCGTACCGATATCGCTTCAGATGTGAAAGGTACCTAACCCTAGTAGTGGTCAACATTTTAAGAAAAAGTTACTTCCCTCCATGTGGTGTACCAAGGCATATGTGACACTTCACGTGCACTACCTAGTGTGTAAAGAGTCAATAAGCTACAACCGTGGCTATTTCCTGAGATGCATGCTACCACATAGAAAAGTATGATAAGAGCGCCTTACGTACCATACTACTAAGTACAACAGTACGCTGCTCGGGACACAGCCCAAGTGCGAGCTCGCATTCGCTAAGTGAAGCTATCATGCAATTTAGTTACAATTTACCACGTACGCAGGCAGAGTTGAGCACATAAAGACAAGGGTTTTTGCTTGTGAACACTGTATGACAAGAAGAAGGCACAAACAGGTAAAACAGACTGCAGAAAAGTCGCAACAAGTAGCCAGACAAAAAGGAGATTCAAGCAAAGAAAAATCAACTACTGAAATGTGACGTCCTGCTCAGCGAGACGACCGACATGAATAAACGTGAGCTAGACAACATTTCCAACAAGGCTAAATCAGAACTGCAAGAAAATGCCCCGCATGGCCTTATTTATCAGAAATGTTTTACGTTTCAGGCTTCAAGAACAATTCAAAGTAAATACACTGTGAAGATCTGTTCCCAGTCTAAAAATGTAGGTTGACTTGATGTGACGTTCAGGTGGAAGAGTTGCAGAAGTTACCTGAGCCTGTACTTTGTGACTTTTATGTAAGTGAACAAGTTTCAGTACTTCTACCTGAGTATGTATGAACCACTTTTGAGAAATCTGACTGTGGGCAATTCACACTCAAGTCTAACACACCCTTACTACACCACAGGATGTGTGACGGCCAGTTGAGCCTTAACAAAGAGGAAAAGTGTGTGTGTAAGTGGGTGTGTGAGAGAGAGAGAGAGAGGAACTAGCCTACCAGGTATCAACTAAATGCAGAAGTGTAATACCTACAGCACACACAGATAACATCTGTGCAAGTCCAACCATGAGCAAAGGCAGACTTTGTGCAAGAGGAGCACACTGCAATACTCTCAAGCCATAGAACATGAAGCAACATGAAAGTGTGTGTGTGTACGTGCCCAGCAGTAAGTGCAGGATGGAGTGTAAAGGGATGGAGTAGAGGGCTGCAGGATGGAGTGGTGTGTGTGTGTGTGTGTTTGTGCTAGCGGGGGTCGCTTAGCTCGGCTCTGCTGGATTCCAGCTAAAGAGAGCAAAGGGGTAATGGGGCACATCTGGGAGCACCGGTTTAATAGCTCACCCTCCGGGAAGCTCCAGAGAACGAGAGAGAGAGAGATGGAAGAAAGGGGGTGGAGAGGGAGGGATGGAGGGAAGCAGAGGGATGTAAGGGGGGAGAGAGAGAGAGAGAGCGGAAGGATGTTGAAAAGGGAGCGATAGAGTGACAGCAAGAGAGAACGAAATGCAGAGAGGAAGAAGTTTAAAAAGTGTTAGTGTTATAGAGAGAGAGTGAGAGAGAAAGGAGGGGGGTTAAAAGGAGAAAGAGTGTTGTGGAGAGAGAGTTTGTGCTATGAGGAGAGAGAGGTGTTAAAAAGGGAAAGAGTGTTACAGAGAGTGTAATGCAAAATGTGTGCTGGGGGAGAGAAAGAGAGTGACATGGTCGTTGAAAAAGAAGTGAGGAAGAGAGAGAGAGAGAGAGAGTGTTACGGATAGAGAAAGAGAGTGACAAAGAGTGTTACAGGGAGAGAGGCAGTAATACAGAGGGAGAGTCACAAAAAGAGTTACAGAGAAAGAAAGAAAGAAAGAAAGAAAGAAAGAAAGAAAGAAAGAAAGAAAGAAAAAAGACAGAAAGACAATGTAACTGTGAGAGAGGTGTTAACAAGGAAAAGAGAGCGAGTGTTACAAAGAGAGAGAGAGAGAGAGAGATCAAGTTTATTCATCATAATAAAACAAAATTTTGTCAGTTATGATCATGGGCGGCAGAGTGGTGCAGTGGTTAGCACTGTAGCCTCATAGTTCGATCCCCGGGTCGGCCATGGGACCCTTCTGTGTGGAGTTTGCTCTCCTCGTGTTCCTCGTGTCCTCCCACAGTCAAAAAGCATGCACTATAGGTTAATTGGTGACTCAACATTTGGCCCCATAAGGTGTGACTGCGAGTGTGTTTGTGTGAGTGAGTGTGCCCTGCGGTGCTCTGGCGCCCGCCCAGGGCTGGTCGCCACCTTGTGCCCGTAGTCCTGGGATAGACTCCGATACCCGCGACCCTGATAAGTATTAAGTGGTTCAGATAATGAAGAAATGAATGAATGAATGAAACGGCTTGACCATTTTGCCAATGCTTGTCCAAGAGCAAAAAAAAAAAAGAATGCTGAAGCAACATGGTGGTCCTTCTAGGAAACTGGAGGTTTATTTATCCGTTCATTTACAACTTATTTATATAGAGAACAGGAGAAATACACGCTGCTTGTTTTCCTCCCCGTTTTCAACACAAAGCGAGGTTTCACACGAGGAAGATGAGGTAACAAAAGGAAAGCTGGAGCAGATGGGCACTTCTAGGGGCATGTTGAGGGGGGCTGAGAGGAAGAGGAGGAGTACGAAGAGGAGGAAAGGTGGAATTGAGGCAGGACTGTGCATGACCTCAGGCTCTTGGGAGCATTTCCACTGGCAGCAAGCGACGGCTCACAAATCCAGCACGTCTGCGCAGCAAGAACGCTGCTCTTTCTGCTGGAAGAATAAACCATCGAGGGAGAGGCGGCGGGTCAGAGACAGGGCAGCGCCACGGACAAAATGCATGAGTTCACCCGACCTTAAAATCAAGAGAGAGGATCCAGTTACCCACCTGCTGACTTAAACCTGGCCTGCTGAATGTCTCCTGACGCGCACAGGCATCACCATGTTCCATATGCCACTTAAAGGGACAGTCCACTGTGTTTCGTGCCTGGAGGTTTTCGGTTTTGACAAAATTAAGGCTTTTTTGTTAGTGAATGCTGATAAAAAGCTTATGATGTCAACAGTCAGTGGCAGTGTAGTCACGCATGTGTTAAATATGGCACGTTTTAAACAACTTTGGACTTGTATTTAAGAACAAATATGAGCACAAATAAAATCAGAACCACATTACTGTTGAGATCAAGTCTTAATGTATGAATCATTGCCATGTATGTCATTTATTAGACGATCTTATCCAGAGTGACGTTCGTTTTCTAATTACGGGGAGTCTACCTTGAGCAACTTGGGGTTAAGGGTCCAGCTCAGGGGTCCAAGAGTGGAGTCCATAAGTCCATAAGTCCCATTCTATGGTCACCAATAGGGGTGTTGAAAAGAATCTGCATTGACGCAGTAGAAGACCATAATCAATTATGTCATAATGAAATTGCTTGGTGATTTTCTGGCTGCAGCATAAAACGTTACTGCATCCCGGTAGTAACTATGGCTGCTCGATCTGCGATCCACCCCCATCTGCATGAAATCTGAAGTAATGTAATGCATTAAAGTAATGCATCATGATCGCATTAAATTGAGTTGTTGACCTGATAACCGTAATCATAATCAAATCACGAAACCAGTGAAAGTTCACACATCTAGAGGGGTTTTAGACACTTGGATCACCTACGCCGCACCAATTTCCTAATTCTACTAAGAACAGTATAATGCAAAGCACACGAAACACAACAGGCAAGTCAGCTAGAGATGATGCAATTTAATGTATTTCACATGATGATAATTACATTACTACACATTTCTATTCACTCTGGGTATCATCAGCTTATTAAAGGCGGGGCAGTTGGTGGCGTAACGGTAGGGTGTTTGCCCCGTGATCAGAAGGTTGCAGGTTTGAATCCAGGGCTGTTACAGTTACCACTGAGGTACTCATGAGCAAGGTACTGTCCGCAAGCACTGCTCCCCGGGCGCTTGTTAGCTGCCCGCTCCTCCTTCACGGATGGGTTAAACGGAGAGATCACATTTTGTTGTGGTGCACTGTGTGCTGTGCTGTGTTCACAATGACAAAAAATCACTAACTTTCACTTCTCTACAAAGTCAGGACATCAAGACCGTAAAAATGCTTTCAGGCCAAACTACCTTCTTAAGTCCAGACAATCAAGTACCAACATTCTCCTTTTTTTCCATTTAGCCACTTTCTCATGTTGCCTGCTCTGTTGAGTCATGTGAACAGGTGACCTTTAAAGCCATCTTTGGATGTCTATGTTTATGAAAAGTGAAGACTGATTTTTAATGTAGTTTGAGCTCAGGAACAAAAATGTCAAATGAAATTTTAGTTGTTTTTTGCTATAAATGGAAGTGATTGTGTTTGATCAGCATGTGATATTGTCTCTTATGGATTTCTGGTTCTTGATCTTAATCAAACCAAGATTGTACCGTAAACGAAATGCTGCAGAAATTAAATCGCCGTCCATTTAATCAATATAATATCATATTGAGATGACACATATCGTCCAGGATTTGAACCAGCGACCCTCTAATCACACAACTACCTCTCTATCCATTACACTACCACTGCCCCTTCATTGCCATTCTGAAAGTTGAATCCTCCTTCCCGTCTTTCTGGCAGAAGGAAGAAGGGGTTTTTTTTGCTCCCCACTGGTGTTCTTTTTTTCGACTTGGATGCTGAAAGTAGTAAATAAAACTGTAACAATTCTATTTTCTGGCCCAAGAGTTTCCCTTTCAGGCTGTAAAGCAACAAAAATGCATATGTTTTTCATGAGGGCCAAACCAATCTACAGTGGAGAGGTGAGCTCAACATGGGGAAGGTTCAAACTCATCACCAGCTACAGAGAAAGAATATTAGAGATGCTAACAAGTCAGCTAAGCATATTTACGAGTCGGATTGAAGAAAGAAATCATGATCGAGTTCAAACTGGAAAAGCGACGCTCCCCCAAAAAGCCCCCGAGGAGCAATATGCAACACGCGCCAAAAAACAATTCAGAAAACAAAAGCACACAAACGACCTTACCGAGTAAATCCCACAAGGGCCTCGGAAACTCTTGAAGTTGTTTCTGCAGCTATGATTAGAAAAGTACGTAATTCAAAAAGTCATTTCGGGGCTCACTGTGTGCTTCGTAGCATTACCTAGAAAGGCTGAAAACAGAGCGACTAGGTCTTTGGGAGGCGGAAAAAAACGGGGACTTGCTTCATTTGGAACGACGCCTTGTGTTTTTCTGCCGAACAAGGAGAGAAAATCGGGAGTGCATGAGTCATTTGTGAAGCCACGGGGCATATCAACTAAATGGCGATCCTTTTCTTTGACATAACAGAGCAATCAGTTCTTGCCCTGACAAGGAAAGTCACTTTATTAAAGACTCAATAACAGCTCTGGGAGAACTAAAGCAATGCTGCCTGAACGAGTAGCACAGTATTTTACTGTCAAATTTGTCTGTTGTTCTGAGAACAAAGCACTAGCTTAAGTACTGCAGGAGCGATCGCCGTGCCTCAGGCTGTTCGCGACCTCTGACCCCTCTCACGAAGAGTCGAGGATGCAGGCAGAGGGAGGAAATTCTCTCTCAACAACAGTCAAACTGTGTCATATCCTCAGAGTTAACTGTAACCATTCATATCCTCTCTGTTCTTGGAGCATCTGTGTACCGGATACGACCCAGCAAATGCAGCCCTTCCTGACCGACTGCCCTGGTTTTTACTCTACTGTCCGTCAGCTCAGGTCTAAAGTTGGCTGAGGCAAGACTGACAAATCAATGCTGCAAGAAAGAAGTTATTGACAAGTTAATATTACAGGGTTTAAATTTGCCCTAAAAATTAGAGATGCACAATAATATCGTAATCATATTGTCACCGGGCAATTGATTTCTTTTAAATCATTGACATTAGACCGATGCTTAAATTTGTTTGATATTTTCAGCCGATATTTGATGACGGATTTACTGTACGTCGGAAAGGTGGCGCTTGTGCCAGGCATGTCCAAAGTCTGAGGTGGGATTTTATACGGCCCGTTCCTTCTGTCTTTTTGGCATTTGTGCTAAAATTCTGAGCATAGAGTGGAACATTCTAGAGCAAAATCTATTTTCGGGCTCAAGTGTACCTGCATGCACGAATAATAATTTTGACAAACCAAATTGCATGTTTGCTTTACTTAGCGAATGTGACCTCGCACATGGGCTGTGTCCCGAGCCGCATACAATCGCACTCAATAGGATGGTAGGTAAGGCGATCATACTTTTCTAGGCGGTAGTATGCATCTTAACGACTCTCTATGCACTACGTAGTGCACATAGAGTGTCACATGCGCTCTATTTGACTTGGTACACCACATAGGCCGGGAAGTGGCTTTTTCTTAAAATGTTAAGGAACACGCTCCAAGTGCTCCCCCCTCGCTAGACCCTGCTTTCACGCTCGCTTGACTTGGCACTGTGTTACCGCTAGTTATGACGTTATTTTTGTGCCAAAATTCTGAGCGCGCAGTGGTACTTTGGCAAGCCACAAACATCTCGTCTTTACGTGCTCGATTCTGCCTGCGCTCATGCTCGACTTCACTTATGCTTCATTTATCAGTATCAGCAGATATAAGCATGAAATCGGATATCGGCATCGGCCAATAATTCCCATATCGTGCATCCCTACTTCAGAGCAATGTGATTTTTTGAAGACTACCAACCAAATAGAGTGCAACACACTATTTATGGCTGTAATGGAAAATGACCGTGTGACAACCGGCAGGTGAACCCAAACGCAGAGTCGACAGAACCAGGTCGTGGGCACAGGGGTAGATTGACGAAAAACCAAGAGTTTATTCAAGCAGAGGTCAGAACCAAAAAAACAGTCCATGAAGCAAACAAATCCAAATCGCCAGAGGCATAGGGCTAATCCAAAAACAGGAAGCAAGGGTCAAAATGGAGGCAGGCAAACACAAAGAACGCTCGGTACGTAGCACTAGGCATAACAATATTTTGCAGGGAATGGTTGTAAATGAAAGTCCTTAAATACAGGTGATGTGGATGTGACTGGTTAAAATTCTGGTGATGCTGATCTGGTAGTCTGGGGTAATTGTGAAGATCTGGAACTGGAGTCCTGGTCAGATGGCCTTTCTGATGAGGTGGAGTCTTCCCTTGGTCTGGGCTGAGATGTTACAGACTGAAAACTGGAGGAAAATGTCCAGAACTGTCTAACCTGTGACGTTCAATGTTGTTAGGAGTGCTGAGTTTCACTGATCATAAAGAATGAAAATCCACTTTTTGGCAATGCATTTAGACAGACTATCCATATATACAGTTGAACCTGTCCCCGTCCCAAACTACTGATCTGAGCATGGCACAGGCCAGCGTTCAACGCCACTTAAGCCTGCCACTCGATGCACGAACCCAACGAAGATTTTTGCCTTTCTGTTTGCTTTTCTTCACAGCCTGGGGACCACCAGCCATGATAAGCAGCAGCCTGCTACACTAAACACAATAACTCAGTGTCTATATGAGGTAAGAGAGTTAGCAAGACACTGTGGGTTAAACCGTCAGGCTTTTACAAGCTTAGTCATGACACACATGCACACACACCCTATTATCTCCTCATATCACACTCCCCATGTTTGGCTGAACCTAATCTGATTGGCCCCTGACTAAATCCACATTCAGTTCAGGACACCTAGAGGTGACAACAATGCTTCCACAAACTGTAATTATAAAATTATGAATTTATTTGACTTTTCTGGCAGCTGAGTCCTAGCTAAAACCCAGGGGAACAACTCTGTTTTGTGATAAACTTGGCTAATGTCAGTTCTTTGGAAAGCTAAAGCCACACACTGGAAGCTAATCCAGCTAGAGCCCACACAGAGATAAATGAGAACCGGTCTAACCATCAAGTATCACCCTAATTCATTTTCCAACCTGAATGAATCTGGCATTATTGCATGTCCTGATAAGAACCTTGCTTCTTGGGCAAAAACCATGTATCCCAGCTGGTAATGGTCTTCTTCCTTTTTCGGCTTTTCCCTTCAGGGGTCGCCACAGCGAATAATGTGTCTCCATTTAGTCCTATCCTCTGCGTCCTCTACCCTCACACCAACTAACTTCATGTCCTCTTTCACCACATCCATAAATCTCCTTTTTGGTCTTCCTCTCAGCCTCCTGCCTGGTGGCTCCAACCTCAGCATCCTTCTACCTATGTACTCATTGTCTCTCCTCTGGACGTGTGCAAACCATCTCAGTCTGGCCTCTCTGACTTTATCTCCAAAACATCTAACATGAGCTGTTCCTCTGATGGACTCATTCCTGATTCTATCCATCCTCGTCACTCCCAAAGAGAACCTCAACATCTTGAGCTCTGCAACCTCCAGTTCTGTCTCCTGTCTTTTCCTCATTGGCACTGTCTCCAAACCATACAACATGGCTGGTCTCACTACTGTCTTGTACACCTTTCCTTTCATTCTTGCTGAAACCCTTTTATCACACATCACACCTGACACTTTTCTCCACCCATTCCAACCTGCTTGCACACCCTTCTTCACCTCTTTTCTACTCTCTCCGTTGCTTTGGACCGTAGACCCTAAGTACTTGAAGTCCTCTACCTTCCTTAATTCTACTCCCTGTAACTTCACTGTTCCACTTGTGCCCCTCTTATTTACACACATGTATTCTGTCTTGCTGCGACTAATCTTCATTCCTCTCTTCTCCAGCACATATCTCCACCTCTCTAGTCTTTCCTCTACCTGCGCCCTGCTCTCACTGCAGATCACAATGTCATCTGCAAACATCATAGTCCATGGAGATTATGGTCTAGTGGTAGGATATGCAGCAAAGGACTAAGAGGTCACAGGTTTAAATCTAACTCTATCCTACCACCAGCACATCCAACACTAGGCCCTTGAGCAAGAGCCTTAACCCTTAAGTTGCTCCTGAGGGACTGTTGCTGTAATTAGGGAATGAAAGTTGCTCTGATCATTTTCGCAAATGTGTAGACGAAGTGGGAAGCTGAAAAAGGCAGTACTTGGGGGCAGTATCTTGCTCTCGGGTACCACAGTAGTACCTTTCACTGGTCCTGTATTTGAACTGGAGACCCTGAAATCGCAGGAGCAACCCTACTGCTTCCCCTCCTGCAAGGCAAAACTGCCATTAAGAGTTTTTGAGGTATGTTAAAATACTTTTGTCACCTTTGAAAAACAGCTTTCACCTTTCTGCTTTCTTTTATTCACTGTAAACCAAAAAAGTATTTATGATTTGCTTAAAATACTATTTGCACTAGGGATCCAGTTTCGGTTTTGGTTCCGATACCGAGGCTTTGTGTACTGGTTGATCCCAAGTACTGATCCGATACCAGTTTATAATTAATAAGTTGTGTATTTCTCTGTGAGGAGGAGACTGAGCTAATTCCGATACGCTTAAGGAAATACCTAACTAAAACTGTAATAATTGTACACCCATATGTATATGCTAAATTGTTTATTATTAAAATAACTCAAAAATGATTCTTTAAACACTTCTGTAATTTTGTGACGGACCCCAATCCTACAGTGCTAAACGCATCAGGAACCCAGATTATGCGAACAAGAGCTGGTGTTGTTAAGAAAATTAAACATAATCACGATTTGCTTTTAGGGTTGTAGTGTGTTGCGTTGCTTGTTCTGCCCATTGTCACAGCAATACGTACGCATTAGCGTGAATGTCGAGCAATAAACCAGCTTTACCGCAGCACCATAACAAACTGTGCCTGTGTACGACACTGAAAAACCGGCAATCTAATTGAACATATCATCTCTATAGATCATCAGACCAATACCACCGATATTCGATCCAGCTTATTGAGTCGTTACTGGACTGATAACGATGATCCATGTTTAGGATCAGTGCATGCCTAATTTGCACACAGGTTTGACATGAATAAAGAGGGTTTTAAAAGATTATTTGTCTCAATCTTTTCTCTTAAAAAAATCTAACAATTTGTACTCTGTTGGTCAATAAGCATTAATCCTGATTTTAAATATTTCAATATTTATAAAGGTATATTATTATTGCTTGATTAAAATAAAACAAGTCACTGTGTCAATCAATATCAATATCATAAATCATGATTGTAAATATTTTAAAGAACAATCAATATCAATATGATTTTATTAAGATTTATTATTGTGGCTATACCAAAGCAGGCCGTGATCAACAGGCCTGTAAATATCCAGCCAATAATGTTCCTCCTATCGGAGTGAATCCAGACTAAAGGTAAAGCTGTACATACAACACCAGATGGGATAGAGTCTCTAGCCTGCACACCAGCACGGTGCTCCTAATAAATTAGCCAGCGCAACCAACGTGCTGAGATGGGATGGTGGTGGCGCAGCGGTCTGAGTAACCGAAACACTGGGTTGGTGATCACACCATCAATGAGGCCTCGAGCTAGGCACTTAACCTCAAGTTGCTCCACGAGGGCGGTCATAAATGTAAACGTAAATACACAGGCCTTTCCCTGTCCATGTTGAAGATTAATTCCACATGGAAGTCTCCTTGGCAGACTGTGTGGTTGGGGAAGGCTAACTAGTAGGACCCCAATTCTGTGATGTGGTGACAACAGACAAAATTACATAATCAAGCCACAGATGTTGAGTATAAACATGGAAATTAGGGGAATTTGTGGATACTGACATAACACGTCTTCACATTTGACATAAAATAAGGTTACAATTTGCCACAGTTTGGTAAAAGCTGAAATCCTGGCTTGATGAAATCTATGATTAACAAGAACAAAAGCAGAAAAAAGGAAAAGGGAAATTTTGTTCTCGTTTGTGTTCTGGATCTGATTTTCTTCAAGTGAAATAGTAGAACTAAGCTAGGAATCTGAACATAACAAATCTGAAAAGCACAAAATGTTGAAATCTAAAACAGATTTTAGAAGGGAAGAATGTTAAATGGATTCGTTGGGCAATAAACCTGTGGCACCATGGCACCAGACGGGGTGGAGTTAGAGTCAAACTAGCCTTAATGTGTTCCTAATAAAGTGATCAGGAGTCTTCCCTAGTTTTAAGTTAAACATTACATCCACATGGAAACTTATATGCTTGACTATGGAGGTAAAAACGAAGAGATATATCTCATTATTAATTAAGTAACACCCCTCACAGCTCAGGACAAGTATGACCTCACTGACTAGTTGACACAAGGCAGAGTGAAACTGCAAACCAAGAAATGTCCTCATTCGCCATCTCTCCATCTGTTTGTCATCACTCTTGTCCCGACTCTCACATCTCACATTTCACCAGCGAATTCACGGTACATTCCCAAACCCATTCGCAAGGTACGCAGCAAATGTTTTGCGCCAAAACAAAAGATTTGTGCAGAAATTCAGGACAGGATCGGTGCCATTTTTGTCTGAAGGTGACTGATGAGCATGGTCAGATGTGCTGAGAGGCTGGAAGTCGATGCGTCACGCCTCCTCAGACCCCCCAGAAGGATGAGCGCAAAAAGCAACGCTCCACTTATGAAGCCATGAGTTCAGTCACTCTCTTGCAGTCAATCAAAAGCGCTGGCATCAGTAAGAGAGGAGAAATGGAGCTTAATGACCTCACAGAACCACACACTCAGCTCCAGCTGCTCAGGCTTCAAAATACTGAGTAAGACTCAAATATTTCTTGATGACAAATGATTATATCTTCAGAGGAGGACACTGAAATGACACTTGACACTAATCCTTAAGGGGAATACAGTGTTAAAAGGAAGGCTGGATCTGATTTTGGTGGAAGAAACTGATACAATTTTCCCATTCATAGCTTACTTTGGGACGTAACGGTTGGGGTGTTCGTCCTGTGACAGGAAGTTCGTTGATTCAAATCTTGGACCCGTAAAGGTACTACTGAGGTACTCATGAGCAAGGCACCGTCTCCAAGCACTGCTCCCTGGGCGCTGTCTATGTCAGCTGTCCACTGCTCCTGCTGTGCTGTGTTCACAATGACAAATAATCACTCACTTACTCAAGTATTGTTGCTATAACACTTAATGCAGATGAAGAAGTACAAAGCAAGTGGCCTAACAGAGAAAGAAAATTTCAGGCAATGCCCTGAAATAGAAGAATTCATCGAAAATGAATCAAAACTGAGATTCAGAAGCTCGAATTGATGTAATCTTGCTAATGTTGGGTATTTTGAAAGTTTTGAAATACTGTTAATACTCTAAGCATTGTCTTAATACTTTACCCAGTGTGTGTACTGGCATGTGTTGTTGCGTGACTCCATCCCGTCCAGTCTGCCACTACTGTGTGTGTTTCCACCAATTCTTTTAAAATCACAAAAATAGGCACTAGAAAAAAATTATCACAGCTTTAACAGAACTATGAGGGCAGGAGAAAAAACGTTCTCGAGGTAATCGAGGTAAAATCTTCTATTAATCATGGTATTTGAGGTCGTATCACCCAGCGCCAACCCTAACACGTGCACAATTGAAGTAGACTGGTATCACACCAGGTCCTGCCCGAGAGGTGTGAAGACAAACAGCCGACAGAGACGAAGGCGAACAAAATAGGAAATAGGAAAGTGAACAGGCACATCTGGGTAGTCAGGTAATCAGAGGGAGGCAAAGCCAGGTCAGAACTCCAAGGTAGAGGCTGTGCCAAAAAATGTTTGACGTTCAAGATCTGAAATACTGGGATCGAACCATAACACAGAAATAGCCTCAGCACTCTAATAAGCTCTATACAGGGGGAGGATGTGGGCTTCAGGAGCCCGTCTATGTTGGCAAAACAAGAAACCCCATGCAAATCACCATGCTGTAAACAAAGCACCAGTCTTGGACAACTTCCGTGATTCCACGGCTGAGCGCAGGCCCTAATAACGCAGCGCTCTCCGTAACGGGAAAGAACTCCTGTGTGAGATGAACTAAAAGTGGTTTTCAAAAACGATTGCGATGACATAGAAGACAAAAGGCAAATATAAAAGGGTAAGACTCATGGTATGAAGGAAAAATTACAGCATTCTAAAAAAACAAAGGAAAGGTCCCACAGTGTTCAGAGAGAGGTGTTAAAACCCCACTCCCACTTTCAGCATTTGCTCTGTGGAACTTTGTGCAGAAAGAGACAGAGAAGAGAGAGGAGTGTGAGAGAGCACTATACAGAGTGGTGTGTGTGTGTGTGTCCTTTTGTCCCCTAAAATTACTTTTATCTGTTTTTGGGGGCTTTGTGGGGACATCTGAGAGGTCCCCATGAGAAAAAATGACTTTATAGAAAATGTGCTTGTTTTATTTGAGAAACTAAAAGAGGTAAAAGATGTGCTTTTGGTTACTGAGGTTAAGGTTAGGGTTAGGATTAGGCGTAGATGTAAAATTATGTACTTTAGTCATTATGGGAGTCTATGGAAGGACCTCACAAAGATAGTAATACATAGACTGTGTGTGTGTGTGTGTGGCTACGTTCACACCGCCAGCCACATCGTTCAATTCCGATTTTTTGCTCAGATCGGATTTGTCTATCTTGACGGTTCACATTCATAACTACAAGTGATCTGTATCTGACTGTAATGTGAACGCATCGGTCCTCCGAAACGTCACGCATGCGCACACTGATACGTTTTTTACACGGGTCAACTGCGTCACCAACAACAAAAAACGTCATATCTGTGGGACGACTCATGGCATTAAAAATGGAGGCGTTAGTAGCTCACGCATGTATCGCACTTTGCTCTGGAGGACGACAAACAGTGAATCAGCTGTACATGAGCAGGGGAGAAAAAAGGAGGAAAAAAGTCAGACGGCTAGCTTTTTCTGTTATCGCAGCTCTCCTCCATTTTTACCTTCCCGCGCTGCCGGTGCAGGCTGATGATGTCAGCGCATGCGGATAAGCAAAAAGCCACATGAATTCCGATCTGAGCGTTCACATTCAGGTCGCATGGCCGCGAATCGGATACGTATGCGATTTAATACCACATATGAAAGTGACACAAATCTGATTTGAAAAGATCAGATTTGCGTGTCCACACAGCCCTGAAAAGATCAGATCTGTGTCACATTAAGGCAAAAAATCCAATTTGGGTCACTTCAGCATGGCAGTGTGAACGTAGCCTGTGTGTGTCTGTGTCTGTGTGAAAGACAGAGAGAGAAAGTGTGGTGCCTATGTGTGAGAAAGAGAGACAGACAGAAAGAGAGAACGAGAATAAGTGTGTTAGGGCTGGGCGATATAATAACATTGTGATATTTTTAAGCTATATCACGATACACAATATTTATCTCGATATATTCTCACTTTCTGGGAGAGAACTATATTTCCCACAACACCCCATGCATGACTCGGAGCCGTCTCACAATAATAATGCAATGGACGAACATCTGGAATCAACACTGAAAATATCAAGTAAATAGTTGTATTGTGAGTAAAACGCTGGTTGTTATTTATCAGCTGAAATATTTTGAAGATTTGACTGAACTGCAGCGTTTTTGCAAGTGATGGTTTTCTACGTGAGAGTCACCAGCGCTCACACACACAGCTCGTTTACATCGCAAAGATGGAATAACAGAACCAACGCTGTTTTCTTCAGGAACCAAGTCGTCCGTGTCCATATCCAGTGAATGTCTCTGAAATCCTGTTGATATTCACTTCTCTCTCTTTACACGCTCGCTTCCCTCCGCTTCCGGTACGAAACGTGCACGCTAGGAGAGTTTTCTGAATGTGCGGGGGAGTGAGGCGTCTGCTTTGAGAGAGAGGCGAAACGCAAAAATGAAGTGCATTTACTATATGTGACCCTCCACGGCAAAACCAGTCGCTTGTTGCAAATTTTCAAAATTGAGTTATTGTGTTTTCATGAAAGGGCGTAAATCAACCTTCAAAATGATACCTATATCGAATGAATCAGACGACATATGACTGAGATATCAACATTCAAAGGAGTCGGGTTTCTCCTGTCACGCCAAGTGAGAAACTAAGAAATCTGCCTTTGAAGTTGACTATCGCCGTAGCACTCACAGACGCTTGGTGCGGTCGCGGCTACGTTTGTATTTACGGTAGCCTACGCTGCATTCACAGCCACACGGATAGCCTACCTGCGTTAGGTTAACTGAACTCGGGAGACGAAGATGGATTCCGGAGAAATATCTTCACGCTAGTCAACCAGTGGATTTAGCGTAAATATTGAAGTAGAGCGGTCAGAACAGAAACTTTTAACATTCTGCTGGAATTGAATTCCTGACCGCAAGAAAGTCACGTTTTTAGGATGGAAAGGGGAAGTTTTTCAGCAAAATTTATTCACAACAGTACAGTATAGACCTGCCACCGTTTCAAAACACTAAAAACAAAAAATCCAAAATTCCCCCCCCCGCAACATAAACAGTTGTTTTTCTCGGAAACCTCCGTTGCGACAAGCGACTGGTTTTGCCGTGGAGGGTCACATATCGCACGTGGAACAAGTCGAGATATATGTAGAGTATATACAGTATATCTAATGTGTATGTGAGAAAGAGAGGGAGATTGTGTAATAATGCTGTATTTGTGCGCGGCAGGAAAAGAGAAAGAAGGGTGTATGTGCTAGAGAGAATATGTGTGTGTGAGTGGGTGAGTCAGTGAGAGACAGAGATAGTGTGTGTGGGCGTGTGTGTATTGCTGTGTGTGTACACGGCAATAAAAGTCATTTGCGAGCTAAAACATCTGGAATTTAGTGAATGTAATCAAGTCATTATTTTCCTTATTACATGTCACAACTCAATTTCAGGTCATTAATCCAGTTTACAATTATTTAAACGAATCAAGTGGAAGAAGCAAAACTTCCTGACAGTCCTGTAAGATGACAAGATAAAATAAATAAATAACAATTATATCAGCAAAATAAAAGCAGTTTGAAATAAGAGAACATTTCAACTTGGCGCTCAGAATTAAAATACACAACAAAACGTAATGTTTGTACTTACTAGGACATTCATTACAGCAGAGGGTACAAGGGGACGGAAAACTAGTCCTCAATCCTCCATCTCGAGTCGCTTAATGACGTTCCACTGCAAAACTCAGGGCTCCGCTCCCATAAGCGACCATCGAACGAACGTAAACTCGAACCTCATAAACACAAGCCCCGTATACACATGCGGTCGTACACTCCTCTCCCAACTACTGCAGACACGAGGTCGTTAGTGACCGCTACGGGTCACGTGAGCGGCCGTGGGGAGACGAGGCTCAGCATGGTTCATCAGGGCCTAATCCAATAACTCCAGCTGACATCTACATGTGCTAAGCAGCAGCTTAGGCCTGAAACAATACGCTACGTTGAACGGGGAAGGGGGTGGTCATTACATCGCGTCCACTCACAGCACCGAACGAAAGCCATGCCGGCCAATTAGCCAGAGACACGGCCCACGCGGTTCTCATTACGAGTCCCGGAAGAAAGAGCCAGACAATTACTAGCCTTATTTTTAAGGAAGTGAACCCCACCGGACCTTCCCCCACTAAGTGCCGGAGGACGTTTCCACCACTCTGTTACGGGATCACTCCAAACCCAACTTGGTAAGGAGTAAATCACAAGTTTAATCCCAATACAATGTAAGGCTGGCCGATAAGACCTCAAATCAGTATCACGATTAACTGAGCATTTTACCTTGTTTACTAGGGATGCAGGATATGGGAATTATTAGCCGATGCTGGCATCTAGGGTTGGGGGATATGGCATAAAAATAATATCGCAATATTTTTAAGCTATATCACGATACACAATATATATCTCAATACCTTTAAATTTCCTCTAAATCACTGTATAAATGATAAATTCAGCCCTATGTTGCATAAAATGACACCAATATAATGAATTTACCCAAAGTTTAACATAGTAAATGCTTTTATTTTAAACCAAAGTATAATATAGCAAACGTTATACTTTATATTGGGGACAGACAAGTGGGCAAGGGGAGTCATTGATTGCGTGCTTATTAAACGTGTAAGACCTAACTATTAAATTATAATTATAAGATCGATAAACTATAACTTGCGTTTAACCTACCTGCCGCTGTTTCTCTTCCTCCGTCATCTTTGGTTTTTCTATATAAACTTTCTTTAGTGTGCAGTCAATCACAAAACCGGGAGCCATCAGCCAATAGGATTCGCAGGCAGAAACTGCCAAAACCCCGCCCCCAAACTGCCAAAACCCGCCACTTTCAAACCGCGTGCGTAGAAATCTCACTCAATCAAAAAAGCCGCTCGTCGGTAATCTACTTCGCGCGCAAGGACATTTAACACATCGAGAGGAAAAAAGACATTCAAGAGAGGAAAAATACAGTTTGCGCGCAATATTATCACAACCACGCACACGATTCTTAATTTTGTGCTCTCGTGTTTCACATTTGCGCTCGCGACTTTGAAATTTACGCCCGCGGAATTTTTGCGCCAAGCCATGTTGCGCGCTCTAGTTTTGGCATTGATGTGACGCCATAGGCGGGGGAGCGAGCAGAGAAGCGAAACACGAAGGCGGTACAAAACGTGCATGTGCTAGGAGAGTTTTCTGGATGGGCGGGGGAGCGAGCTGTCTGCTTTGACGGGGCAGAAAAGCAAAACTCGAAAGCGAAGTACATGCTGTCTGTTTAACAATAACGTTAGGATTTATACTCGATGGTCACGATATAGTCATTTACTACATCGCACGTGGAACAAGCCGAGATACATCGAGTATATTCGATATATCGCCCACCCCTACTGGCATCCAATGTTTTTCATGCTCATATCTGCAGAAACCGATACTGATGCCGATAAATGAGGAAGGCAGAGTTGAGCGCGCAAAGTGATATTTTGCTCGCTAAAGTTCCACTGCGCACCAAGTTCTGACATTTCCAACACAGTGCTAAGACAAGCGAACGTAAAAGGGCGCAGCATTTCGAGCTTAGGGTACGTCATTTTAAGCAAAAATCATTTCCCACTCTATGGTGATGTACAAAGTCAAATAGGGTGCATGTGACACTCCATGTGCACTACCTAGTGCACAAAGAGCCATTAAGCTACAACCCCGGCTGTTTCCTGAGATGTATACTACCACATAGAAAAGTATGATAAGAGCGCCTTACCTACCATACTATTAAGTGCAGCAGCACGTGGCTCGGGACACAGCCCATGTGCGAGGTGACATTCGCTAAGTGGGGCAAACACACAATTTATTAGTTTAAACAATTTGCACATGCAGTCACAGTTGAGTGCGAAAAGACAAGGGATTTTGCCCACAAATATTCCACTGTGTGCTCAGAATTTTGGGACAAATTTGGGACATTTTAAGACAGAAGGCACGGTCCGTATAAAATCCCACCTCGGACTTTGCGGATAGTACATGAACACACTGAGGAAGGTATTAACTAAATTCTTTTGATATATTGAATATTAACAGTAATCGTCATTGCAATTGACTGCATCAATTAGAGGTTATGAATGTTGGTTTTGTCATTAATCTGAGGTCGCCCACTCCTAATATGATGTTATATCGCTTCAATGAACAACGATCTGACGTCTGCCCATATCACCAGCAATGGATATGGATATGGATATGAGGCTGGGCTTTTATATCAAATCACAAAAAGTAACTAAAATATCATTTGACATTTTATTCCTGAGCTCAACCAGACATTTAAAAGAAAAACGCTTTGTTTAATAAAATCAGACATAGGCTTATTGTTTGAAATAAAGTGCGTATGATGTTTTCAATGTTTTCATTTTGGAGCGATGCTATGATCTTGATGATCATTGAAACAATGTATTGATGTATCATTACATCCTTAGTAAGGAGCTGCCCATAAAACAATTCGGAGGTACTTTTGGCCCGGAGGATGACTCATGTGTTCCCGCAGTGGCCTTCAGAGGCTTTGTGTGTCTGTAGATGGGAAGAAGGGGGGCAGCTGGGGTCCAAACTGTCCCATAGTGGGGTTTTCTTTTTTCAGTAAGGGCGTGGAGGAAAGAAACACACTCGCGCACACATACTTGCACAGCCGTTAGTAATCGCTGGATGACTACAGTACGTGGCCCTTTAACAGCCCTCCCTCCTGCTAAATCCGTCCACCCCCTGCCAAGTCGACTACAACCACACCGAGCCCTCGGCTCCAAGTCTTATTAAAGTGTTTTACGTTACATCATCTCTCCCTGCATGAGTGCTGATGACTTCAGAGGGATCCACTTTTGGTTGCTGCTTAGAGAAGATTGATTGCCTTGCTGTCTCAGAAAAAGGGGGAGAGGGAGAGAGAGAGAGAGAGAGAGAGAGAGCGAGAGAAAGAGAGAATCCTGGATCAGCCATTCTGCCCATTCAACCCATTGTCCCCGATTTCCTGCAGAGCAAACACACACACACGTTCCCTGCACAAAAAGAATGCTTCTTCGCCATCCTCAACGTCACACAAACCACAAGCAAATCAGTGCTGTTCAAGTTCAAATAACCTCTGAAAGGAAAGAAAGCAATCTCATCTAAAACTCTCCTTGCAAAACCATGTATTTGCTCTCAGAGTAGACAGACACAAATGCTGAAAATTTGCTGTCCTACCATCACTGGAAGAGGAAAGGTGGGGCAGATAAGGCCTTATCAACTCTGAGGATTGTGTACACAACAAGCAGACACAAATCGACTCGGTCATTTAAACTTTAAAACTACTTCTGCCGGCCCATCAGCCTGCTGGGGGGAAAGTGAGTGCTGCTTTACTACAGTATGTGCGATCGACAAGCCCACAGCATCGATCCATCAATCAGACGTCATATGTATTGTAACGCACTTTATATTGGTCAGAAGGTCTATTTACATTAAATGAGGAAGTTTTTTTATTTAACTAACAGGTCGAGCTCAGAAATAGGCGAATGCTACTGCTTATTGTGATTTGATATGCGAATGGACGTGATGATGTTAAATCAGCATATGATATTGTCTCGTATCAATCACTGGCTCCTGAACAGAACTGAATGGAAATCGTATCGTAGTAGGCGTTGAGACATTGCACAGTTGTTCTCTGAATCAATATAATGTCACACAGTAATGAAACTTGCAATTTAGTCTCTTAAGGTTTGCCCTTAAACAAGCAACCGCTCGGCTCTTTTTCTCGCTAATGTCTCGCCGAGCGAAGGTCCCGAGTACAGGAGTGTTACAGTCAGATCCGTTTCCACTGGGCAAATGCGGCACGCTCCGATAATGAGTCCTGACAGGTTACAAGAGGGAAAAAAAGAGAAAGAGGGAGAGAGAGATAACAAGGCTAGATTTAATGTAGATCTCAGCCACACACACACACACACACAGTTCCTGGTCAGTGAGGCTAGACGGTATTCACCCCCCCAAACCAGGGCGAGACCGATCCAGGCATTCCACTTCATTAGTTTCTAGTGATGGGAATCCCAGGTGACTAAGAGGCCAAGGCTTAATTTACTCAGGATGGAAAACTGGAACCACTTCAAAACGGGCAGGAGAGGATAGAACAGGGGAGGAGAAGGGCAGAGCAGAGGGAAGAAGGGAAAACCATCATGAATTAGAGATATACTGTAGAGAGGGCTTGTGTTTGTAGTCATGGGGAGTCCTGAGACGTCCCAACGCCATCTGGAAAGGCTGGAGTCTGACCAGCCTAAGCGGGGGCCGAAACCAAGAGAAAGAAGACAGAAAGATAGAGTAGTTAGGAGAGAAAAGAGGGTGTGGTAGGTGAAAGGGATGGGGGTCTGAGCCAAGAATGTTAAGGACTAACAGGTCTGGATCAGTAACAGGAGTTGCAGCGTGAAAGCGAAAAGCTCCAGAAAACCCCCAGCAGCTGATTCCGCAGACACGCACTAGTGGACAGTAACTGCCTCATGTGCGTCCACTCACTCACGCTGCGGGAAGCAAACAGAGAGCCCGAGACACACAAGACCGACAACCTTTGTGTACTCACAGAATATGGAAATCCAGCTAGGACTGTGCAATATTATAGGCAAATTACATTGCGATTATTTCTGCACTTTTTATTTAGAATGAACCGATCCAACTTTTTCTGTTCTGATAACGATGCTAGGACTTTGGGTATCAAGTACCGATCCGATAGCAGTTTTTATTTAATAAGTTGTTTTTCTCTGTGAGGAGGAGACTATTCTGTTATGCTTAATGAAATGTGACCCGATCTGCCGCAATGAGTCGGACGTCGGCGTTCTATTTATTCAGATACGGGCCGATTATGTTGAAAAACATCACAAAAATAGCGATTTTTCTTTTTTGGAGACCAGATTAATTTTGAAGACCTTTTCTTTCATATAAGACCGAAAAAGAAAAATCGATATGTTTGATGTTTTTCAACATAATCGGCCCGTATCTAAATAAATAGAACACAGACTTCCGGCTCATTACGGCAGATCGGGTCACAAATACTGTTTTCCTAACTGTAACAATGTAATAATCACGTACCCATATGTATATGCTAAATTATTATTGTGATTGTTCTGTATTGTGATGCTCTTGCACTCCATCTGTTATAAGCTGCTTAGATGCTGATGCTGCCAATGTGCCTTAAAAACATACACTAAGCAATACTTGTTTACATTCCGTCTCTTCATTTAACGTCACTTTCTTACTGTATTTATTGCGTTCGTTCTGTATTTATTGTGTTGCTTGTTGCACCTTTTGTCCTGTTGAATGTAATCTTCAGTGTTACTATATGTTGCACCGGGGCCATGGGGAAACGCTTTGTACATGTATAAAGCGACTGATGACAATAAAGTACCCTGCAACCTTGAAACCTATTCATTATTAAAATAAGATCAGAAATTATTCGTTTAAACACAGTTCTGTAATTTTGTGACAGTCCCTAATCCTGCGGTGCTAAAACGACCAGTAACACAGAGGTTGTGAGCGAAAGCTGGTGTTGTTAAAAAAATGTAACAGTACAATCACATGATTTGCTTTCGGGGTTGTAGTGTGTTCGCATTACTTGTTCTGCTCAATGTCATATCAATATGTGCAAATTAGTGCGAATGTTGAACAGTAACTGGCTTTACTGCAGTGCCACTTCCGATGCGTAACGAATTGTGTGCATATGCAAACATGTAATCGATCCGATGCCACCCGTACCTGTCTATTTGAGTCGTTATCAGACCGATATCTGATCCACGTATCGGCTCGGTGCATCCCTACTTTTTATATCATAACCTAGAAAGACTGTGGATAGCCTTATTTAGAAAGAATCATCCTAGAGTGACTCTGGTGATGTTGTACAGGAATATATGTGACCCGATCTGCCGCAATGAGTCGGAAGTCGGTGTTCTATTTATTTAGATACAGGCCGATTATGTTGAAAAACATCAAAAATATCGATTTTTCTTTTTTGGTCTTATATGAAAGAAAAGGTCTTCAGAATTAATCTCCCAAAGTTTCATCATGGAAATAATTGTGAAAATGTACTTAAATGGTTATTTAAGTTGAGTTGCAGCTCTCAAATCTTACAAAAAAATGTGCAAAATAAATGCTGTTTTCACTTTATTTGATAAGTATTTAATACATATTTTGAAATAATTGAAGCTTGAGTCTGATTTAATATATTTTCCTAAGTATGTAAATGCCCGTAGTAAAATTTTGTTGTTGAATACTGGGTGCATCTCTTTGGATGCTATGGATTGTTAAAGATATCAACAAAAAAATGACGAAAAACATGCGATTTTCTCCGTTTTTATAGTTGGAAAATGGTGCTGCGATACCATAATTCAAACGATTGTAACTGTTTAAGATATAGTTTTGACCAAGATATCATTTTAAAGCTTATTTTCCCATCTTTTCAATGATATCAAACCCTCAATTTTGAATTTTGGGTCACTGACTCATTTTGCCAGATCAGGTCACATATGCACATAAAAAAGAATAACAAAAGCAGAAAAATCGGAATACACAATGTTATATCAAACTCGCAGATTAATCAATGAAAATGAGAAGCGGGCGAGTTTTCTTACAGCATGAAGCAGCTAAAAAGTTGTAGAATGATGTGTTTGATGCATTGCACGTCCTGCGATGTGACCATGGCACATCCCACCTTTGCAATAAAGTATAAATTGTGAAGCCCTCATTTCTCCTCAATCAAAAACTGGATGTGGGAAATCCCAGAAACTCAAAACTGCCTTTTGACTTACTCTGAGTTTGCCTGCGACCCTGGGAAACAGATCAAAATGACCTGGTTTTACATGACGACAGTAGTATGTGAAAAATTAAGGTCACTTCTCCTATTTTAACCAAATAAACCAAGGCAAAAAGAGAAGTCCAATAAAGCCACAGCTGAAAACTACAGTGCGAGCATTACAGTAAGGACCCAGTTGTGTAAGCGCATTCCACTGGCGCTGTCTCAACGTGCTAAAAAGACGCGACAGGACGTCAACAACTATTACAACTACAACCCGGAGTGTGACCTTTGCTCGGTGTCCGTAAAGACACACTCTCTGCATGATCCACTCCGGACACTTAAGTGCTTTTGCAGGGTCGCACCGGGCCTTTCATCACAAGAGCTCCCAGTCCTGGCACTGTCATGTCCCTCCTCAGCCTGGAGCAAATATTTACAGAGCAGAGCTCTTCAGCCAAACCGCCATTACTGTCACTGTGCAGGAAGGGAGTGTGTGGGGGTAGACACATCAAGAAAGACTGTGTGTGTGTGTGTGTGTATGTGTGTTACTAGCAAGCTGACGTTATACTTAACTAAAGTGACATACATTTCCTAACGCATTCTTTGAGACCATGTACATCTTTTCTGGGACTGAAAACAACATTTTGGCATGTGCCATAGTTTCCGTTTCAGACTTCACTGGTATGTAACATCCGATGTTGGAGCGATTTCTTCATCTCTCCATCCCCGACTGCAACCGCTGCAACTCCACACCCAGTCGAAAGCATCTTTCGCAGTTGTGGCGAGGACCGCGCTTTATTCGAACTGGGTCAACTTTTCCAGCTTCAGCTTTTAGGCTGACCTGAAAAGGGATTCAAAATGCCCAAACTTCCAGACTAGAAGGTAGAAGGTAGAAGGTAACGTCTTTAGATTTCATACAAAAAACTTGACATAATTGATGTCTCAGTATTTTGTTTAATGCTGCAAGCAACAGAATTGTTTGGGTTAAGGACATGTTGTGGATTCCTGAGGGTGTAAACATTGCAGTGTCTAGGAAAATGTCTCAACATCTGGAGTGAGATGAAAGACTTGCTGGAGAGTTAAACTGGCTGTGGCCTAGGGTAGGATACTTGCCTAAAGATCAAGAGAGTAGTTATAATCTCAATCTCAATCCTTTGACCCCCAAGACGTTCTGCTGACAGCACCACCTAATAAAATACTTCCCAAAAGAAAATGCTGGTTGTTTATTCCTTATTAAAACTCTAGTAAGAATTTTGCCTATAGTGTGTTACTGATTGATTAAAAAATGAAGCGATAATGAGCATCTTTATTTAGTCATTTATGTGAATCATAACATGGTGATGGTCAGGATCCTATTTTGACTGTATCGCCCAACACTGTCCTACATCCTCCATTGGGCCCCTGAGCAAGACCCTTAACCCCAAGTTGGTCCAGACAGACTTTCTGTAATTAGGAAATGGAAGTCACTCTGGATAAGAGCATCTGCTAAAAAAAAGGGCGGGTCAAAAAGTTACAAAACGCATTTCATTATCGATCAAAACGTGTTGTAAACAGGGTTCGAATTACCTGCTTTGCGTTCCTGCAACCAGCGCATCGAGTGAGCGCGCGTTCAGTTCAGCAGGTTGTGTGCTGGAAGCGCGTCGAAATAGGCTAAACCCCGGCACGATGG